>CM045585.1:4121000-5326476 GCA_024721215.1 Cheumatopsyche charites | reverse complement strand
CGAATCAATTCATGCTTTTTTTTACAAAAAATACTACATAAATTAATAAATTGAAAGAGCCTTTATAATAGTAAATTAGTTTTCAAAAATTAATCTGATGTTCTCAAGAACAAAGTATTTTTTTAACAATAAAATCATACGCAATCTTATCTTATTTTACTTCTGTTTGTATCATTAAATATCATGTGTTATGATTTTTTCGCTACGCACATATTCGCTGAGATTTTAATCATTTTGATATGTTTATTTATGACTGAATATTTTCATACACTTGCGTATAACAAGCGCGTCAGCTTAACGAACCATTTAAATAGTTCAAAGTCAATTCCATAACAGCTCAATTTTTAACGATGATATTTTCGATAGAACAACATTGTTTTCGTCCTACAATTTCCGTTAAAGTAACCATTCAAAAATAACAACATGAAAAAAACACATATCGAAAATAGGAAGTGGCACCGGCGTTTCGCGCGATATATCGCACTAATTAGCGGCCATCGAAATCGAAATCGGACCTTGATCGCCAACTGAAACGACTCGGTTCGAAAAATCGAATTTTCGATGTTGTGACCATATTGTGTTTTTGTCGGGAAGTCGAATAAAGTACTGAAATTTACGGTCGCCGGACGACATCGAGGCCGGGCTCCGAAAAATAAAAATATAAAGAGGAGACCCGAATGCCTTAATTAGCGGAAAATCGCTAATTATTTCTACCTGTACACCGTATGATATGGTCATATCGCAGGCTCGAAATCTTTCGCATAAGTGGACCATGTGTTCCAAGACCTTAGGTGGTGACCAAAATGTACATATAATGGGCGCTCTTCGGTTGTTCGATGTGAAAGGTGTGCTGCCTTTTGATATTCAATTTTAAATTTGCACGTAATCGGTAAATGGCATATAATGGGAAAATTGCCGAATTTAATGAATCGAAGTGTGTTATGTTAATAAAATTTGAATCTTCTTTCGACTTGTCGTATTCGATTGAATTGTTTTCAATTTGACCATATCACGAATACTTCAAATGAAGTCTCATATATGAGTTTATATAAAATCATTATCAATTTTACTTTCATGAAAGTATTCACGAACGAAAAATTTCAAATTATCGCAGCAATCCTAATTTGTGCGTCTCTAATGTAATAACGGTCTCGTCGCTTTATGACCGCTCCGCCGATAAGATCTCCGGCGCTCTTTAAAAATAATATTTTTAACGCGATTTAATTGTTTCGCCCATTTTCGTTGGTTAATTATTATTTTCTACGCCATAAATTCCCATTAATGAGGCTAAGAGCGATCATTGTGGCCGGCCACGAGCAACACCGCCGCAAGAGAGAGATCTCCTTTTCGGCGATGATTTTCGTTACACGAGAAGGTCGTTGTCGGATTAAACTACTTAGCCACGGTGTGACAGAGATACGCACTCGTTATACGGATTTTTATTAAATTTTTTAGACGAATTTTTATCTCGTTTTTGAGACGAGAAAGCGTGGCGTTCGAACGAGCGGCCGTTTGACAGATTTCAAGGGAGCTCGCTCTCGCGTACGAGTGACCACACGTTTCGTGTTTCGGAAAAGCGTGAATTTAATTAGGCTATATTGTTTTTAGGCGTGTAAAAGTCTTGTTATGATTGAGGACTTGCGGTGTGATAATTGTGTGTTATGTTTTCCGCGAAAAATGTCGCTTTCTCTATTTTATGATTATGATTTATTAGCGCGTCGAGTGGTCGCTCTATATGCGTTTTTTATATTCATTCGATTTTATATGCGGTTTTAAAGTATTTTAGTTTATATATGAAGACTGAAAATGCGAAGGGGTACAAGTGACTTCGAGAAAATCGTGCTCAAAGCATTAAGAGGAGATCGAGTGATTTGATGATATATCTCGGTACACGTATCAAGTCCGTTTATATCCTTTTGCCACCAAATATATTAGCGTACATAAAAGCGATTCCTATATATAACTCAATATCGTAAAAAATGTCACTTGTGCGTCTTGGTCTTTTCAGTCATCATATATATTTATTTGATTGAATTAATTACATGTGTGGGTAAATTAAATTAGTAAAAAATTGGTGAGACAGATGATAATATTTTCTTAAATGGGGAGTTGAAGATTATAGATAGGTATTATTTCATTAAATGATAATACACATTTAAATATTACACAATCAATTAAATCTCTGTTAATTAAAATCAGTCAAAAATCACACTCAATTCGAATAAATCAAAATAATTGCACTTAATAAGCCGTGCTCCGCACATTGGTCCAATTAGGCTCGAAGCGTTTTTCGCTTTCTGTTTCGAGAAATTTTCATTTTCACGCCTATGAGTTCCACTGGATTACAACTGTATATCAGATGACAATATCAGTCTTGGCTTGTTGGCCACAAACGGCCATATACGTACATACCTTTTACTGATTTCGAACTGATCTTGTTGTCGAGTACTCTATAAGAGATATATTCGCAACTGTTTTACGAACGCGATCCGAACGAAGTAACCTTAATGGTCATTAGCACGTGACACAAGATCGCCCCCGTTGATATATGTGTTGAAAAAATTTTTTTCGTTTATTTTTTATTTTTGGGGAAGTGTTTTATGGCGGATCCGTTACGGTCAGTTCGTATTGAACGATAATGTTTTTCGTTCAATTTATTTTTATTTTCGACGTACGCGTTCGTTAGAGTTTCCTTTGAACTTCGGATACTCATTTAGTGTTTCCCGGACGTTTTATTGGTTTTGTAAAAAATACTCGAATTTTCTTAAAAGGATGAACTGATGTGTGAAGTAAGGTTAACTTCTGTATGGTCAGTAAATATATCATAACTGATATAACTACGCATGTAATCAATCTTGAAATATCATACCATAAATGAGAAACTTTGAGTTTATATTGTATCATTCATTTATGAACCTAGTAAAGTTGATTGCAGAAAATCGATGTTGAGTAAAATCGAAAATCAAGTTCGAAAGCAAGCATAAATATCAATTTCAATTAATTTGCGTATAATAAATAAGAGTGTGACGCGTTAATTAAAGCGGTCTTTTTTCATTCGGCGTCTGTTATGTACGCTTAATGAACGCGATAAGATCTCAACTTAGATCGCAATACACACATATAGTGATGTGAAAAAAATCGATATTCGAAATGTCGCTAAATCGAGGCCTTGAAGTCAAATTTCGCCATATAAATATATTTACTTCTTTTTTTCAAACACCTCACAGACTGATTTATTTTGGTATTAGACGAATTCATAAAATAGTATCCTTGCCAATTGAAAAATGTAAGTGTAGAGTTTGCTCTTGTAAAAAAGTTCGATATGTTTCAATTTTCATCGTCAAATTTCGTTGAAATTTCAAATATTTTATTATGTTTCAAATCACATACCAAAAAAAAAATAAATTCTCAATTCGATTCGCTAAATTAAAAAAATCAATTATTTACGCATTTCAATTTCGATTACAGTGAATGTTTTTGATATGAAAATTTTAAAACTGCAATCGAATTATCACTTCTGTTTCATCCTTAATGATCTGAAGTCAATTTTGTGATTTTTCAACACAGCATCGATAACCATCAGACCTTCTGTCTAACTGTAACAATATTGTTTCGACCAATATTTTATCGCTCGGTTGATAGAGAGCCATCATCAATCTGCGCGCGACACACGCTCGACATAAATATTCAACAAGGCTATTTGTAAAGCAGTCGGTCCGAAGCAAAAATGAATGCATATCGATTTGGAAAAAATGGTAAAAAATATAAACACACGTTCGCTAAAAAATAATACATACATACCTACAAAATAAAAGGCCAACAACGTATGCGACTCTCACTGCTCTTCGAAGACACAATATTTCAGTTGAAATGTCACATACGTTTTCGGCTGTCGGACGCTTTTCGCTGATTTACAAGCGACGATAAAGGCTAATCGTGACGTCGTTTAGTTTATGAAGATGTAATGTGTAATTTGTTGAGAGTTCGTAATGTTCGTACGGTGGGAAATTAAGCTCTCGCCCCCGCTTGTTCGCGAACGAAGGTATAAGTTACAGTTACGAAAGTTTTCGTTGATAGATCGGATTGATTGATTTTGCTTGTTTTGTTGTTTTGAAACTTTCCGATGCCTCTCCTGTTACTTTGTTCGGTGTTTATGACTTTTCGTCTAATATGAGATTTTGATTAAGCGTCAAATGTATGTAGAAAAAATATATTATCGTAGCATTCCGAATTTGAAATTTTCACAGCAACATTTTTTTTAAATTAAAAATTTATTATATCACATTTGACGACTGAATTTCACAAAGGGCGCAAGTGATCATTTTTTATCAAAAATGATTTATGTATAAGATACTGGTTTTTTATCATATATGGAACCATTTTCTGTACTTAACTCAATATCGATAAAAAATGTCACTTGTGCTCTTTGTGAAATTCAATCGTCATTTATTAAATCTATCGATAGAATATTACATTTCTTTTGTTTACTTAAAACAATATACATGATTTCAAATTCCAATTTTCTTCACTTAACGCTCATTCTCACTTTTCCTGATGTGTATGAAAATTGAGTATTTATGTATTACTCACCAACTCAATACTTGAATATCTGAATTAGATCTGGTTGTATTCAATATTATTTTTTTTACATTTGGATTGTTTGATTAGGTTGAATCATATTTTAGACTTGATTGCTTTAGTCAAGTTAGTGCCAATGGAATAGTACAATATTCACAAGAAAACAGAAAATTTTAAAAATTTAAACATCCTGAAACCAAAATATATCACATACACAACACATCCAATACATTTTAAACCATCACCATCAACATCCAAGATTAACGGACCACCTGTACGTCCATTGCGGTCACACTCTGTTTGCCGAAAGTGCGCGCCGAAACAGAGATATCACAAGCGGATCGTGACGCTTGCACCGCAATTAACTCACACACAACACCACAAAATACACCATCGGATAACACCACATTCTATAGATATCCCCATACACACTATGGTGCTGTATCTCGTACTTTACTTTCGGCGTTCACGTGTGCGTCGGTCACGGAGTGTTGGCCGTGCTCATAGGCGTCGCGTTGACCATTGCTCTTTCGTGGTGTGGTTATGGTGTGGTTGTGGTTGTGGTTGTGGTTGTGGTTGTGGTGTTGGTGGTGTGGCCGTTAATCGCGACGCCCGGATTAACAGCGAAATTAAAGAAATTCGGAGTGATTTGTGGCCGGAGTGCCAATTAGCGTGTGTTGGCTCGAGATTTCTCGGTTTTTCAGTTTCGGTTTTATGGTCGGTGTGCTTTCCGCGTTTGCGTAACGTAATGGAAAAAGGCGTTGGTCGGTGCGATTCGATTTTGTGTTTAATTGAACGATTTCGCTCTATAGAAGCTGAACTTGCATGGAATCATAACGTGGATCTATGCGCGAGAAAAAAATTCGTTAGTTGGAACGCATCGGAGAATTTACGAGGATGTTCTGAAATTTTGAGTTTCACCGTTAAATGGAACATTTGAAAAAAAAGCGCATTAACGATTTGACGAATGTTACGACGTTTGAGTTTTATCGTTAAATTTACATTTAGAAGACGCGATTGAAAACTCGTCATTCGCGAAATGATCTTAAAGCTGCTGATTTTCGATTTTTTTGTTCAGATCTTGCATATGCATATATCATAAATCGTTCAAGAGACGGCTCTCTATTTCTGTAAAATAATTTTAATTGATTATAATAATAGTTTGATTATTTTAATTGTGCGTTTTGAATTTTGCCCGCTTGATTTATGGAGAAGAACGTGAAGCATGTTCGTACACCGAAATTAACGGAATTCGAGTATGTTTCGAGCAAAATTTTCACCGTTTTTTTAGATTGAAACGCAGCCATCTAAATCGATTAAATTTATCGTGTATAAATATTTTCAATCAAGAACGAATTTAGATTATTCAAATTAGCCATTTTCGAGAGCACTGGTGAAAATCGAAACAATAGCTAAGCAATCGCTTAATAAGCATAACGATCGTCGATTCAATTCTAAAACACGATAAAACAAACATCGACTGGCTTAATTATTGTTTAAACATAATAAATCAACTAGTATACTTTCGTTATTTTCTTAATTTATATGGGAAAATTTTGCGTATATTGTTCGACATGCGTTTACGCTCTTTCACCCATTTATCACATACAAAATATTCGATGATAGATAAAACAATGGACTGTTAACCCTTTTTAATCGCTTAATCTTAATTAACTTGTGGCTTGAACTTTGTATGCAAATTGGAATTTCTATGTTGTGTATTTTTTCGACTAATCAATTTAAATCATTTTTATTGCTTTATAAGGTCGCACGTTGAAAAGTCGACGTCAACTTAATTTTCCCATCGCGTTAACAAATTAAATGTTATCGTGAATCTACACATTTTTATAGTATTTACCATGTTTTATTTATACATACCGTGCACTGACACGTTTATAATAATTACCAAAAATTAAAATATATTACATTATCATATAAAGTTATGTGATTTCATGAAACTTGTGATTCGATATATGAAATAATTATTATGACAATTGTGCAAGCCCAAAAAATAAATAAAAAATATCGATCATATTTATTGGTTACTTAGTATCTACATTTAAAGTATGCTATGATGATTTCAGATTTAAAAAAAAAGAATTGAAATAATTGTTTCGATATGATGTTAATTGTTTTCAACTAAGTGCCTAACAAATTCAAATGCAAAGTAATAAATATATCGAAATGATAGTAGGAGAATTTGCACTATTGTCATAATAAGGGCCATACATTTATTAAATTCATCATTTTTTGTTTT
Organism: Cheumatopsyche charites; assembly: GCA_024721215.1. Lineage (NCBI taxonomy): Eukaryota > Metazoa > Arthropoda > Insecta > Trichoptera > Hydropsychidae > Cheumatopsyche > Cheumatopsyche charites. The sequence goes on along the minus strand of CM045585.1, from coordinate 5,319,641 downwards.
AAAATAATCAATTTATATAAATATAAATTTCACACACTCACACCGAACTGATCCAAATCTCATACAGCACCACCAGAAAAAATCACCCATTGTTGCGCGAACAAAACCCTTCATCCACCGCACCTACGAAGCACGCACACACACACTTACACACAATACACCATAAAACTACATACATACAAACATACAGATATGTAAAAAAGACCATACATATAAAATATAGCGAAAAAAAGTATATTGGGGGCTCCCGCGGCGATCGCACCGAGAATCCGCCGCCCCGTTGTTCGTCGGCAATCACGTATGCAATCGATATTGTGTTGGAAATCCTACGGTAAATAGGGGTTGATGCTGACCCACCACCACCACCAGCCTACTTAGGGGTGACTTAAATCCCAAATTGGGTTTTTGAAGCGTGCACGTGTCATTTATCACGGGTCCAAGCAAACGCCCACCCCTAAGTCCTCCCCGCGTCCAACTATAAACCTATTATATTCCGCTTTTTTTTCAATATCGATATGCGTATAGCAAAGGGTGGGTTCGTATTTTTGTGTGTGCGGGGTTCGAATCCCAGTTTCTCATACAAAAAGGACGGATTTAATCCGTCGCGAGTAATGATCGATGCATCATCCGCTAGATTAGATCGCGCTCATTGTATTCAAGATTTCTGTGCAACTGTTGTCGATTTTATTCTGTACGCATTTTTGGGTATCGGAAATGATTTTGTGAATTGTATTTCTGATATTTATTATTTTTTGTAGATACTTTGTTAATATGACTATTGCACAATTTGATTGTGTACGTATTTCAGCGGAACAATAGTAAATTGAATATAATCTAACATGAAGAAAGGGAAAAAACTTAGCTAATCGTAAGTTTAATTCAAAAGTCGATTCAAACTTAACTAATTTATTCGAATCCGTTGAGTGTCATCTCAATGGAGTAGGTCAAATATGACAATTTTTTACATAAAAAATTTGAATTAATTTTCAATAGTGCACTTTCATATTGTACAAACTCTTATCCACTCAGTGCAAAAACTCAAACAAAACAGAGATCAAAAGCGGAAAAACGACCAACGACCACTCGAAAAACACACCCCATACACTCATCGCATTAAATATATAAAATATGAATACGACGACGTGCGGTTATGTTTTGACTTTTGAAAATTCTCCTCCAACCGAGCGACGTCGAATCCGTTTAACCACCGCCAAAGCGAAGGGGTGAAGTTGACGAAACGTCTATCACAACCAGCACACACGACGAAGGGTTGAAATTTTCAAACCGGTGGGCGGTCGAGTGGGTGGTGGGTGTCGCGCCACGTGGCCACGTGTCAAAATATTGCGGTCGAACCGCGAAAACTGCTTTGTGGCGCACGTGGCGCGGCTTATTCTCGTCCCTAACTTTTTATATTAATAAAAAAGTCCTTCGGATCTCGGCGGCGTCATAATGCCGTTTTATATCGCGTTGTTATTTCGAAGTGGACGAAAATGCGGAACGACACCGGAAGACCCTCGAAACGCTGGGAAAAGTTCAGTTGTGAAATTTGTTATAAGTTGTTAGTGGCTTTTTTAGTTTTTGGCGAGGTGTGTTGTCGATTTTGCCAAAATTTTATTACGAACTCAGTTCTTGACTTACATAGATGGTATTTTCCAGACCACAGATGAAAACTGTTAAAGCTTGAGACCACAGAGACAGACTCGGTACATCTCTGGATTTTCATCTGGAAAACATTGTCTATTTAAGTCGAGAACTGAATGTAAATATTGAAAAATTGAATATGTGTATGTATAAGTGGAACTGTAGCAATGTTTGTTGATCATTCTTCATCCGAATGTACTTTTTTGCGGATCTCATTCGAGCGATATAAAAGCGAGCTTTGGTTATTAACCGGATAAACGGCATATCCACCCCCCACGAAACGATAAATGCAATCGTGCAATTACACCGAGACTGTATCGTCTTAAATTAGGCGATATTTCTAAAAGAGATAGTTAACCCTCCACTATACAACGGTAGGGATTCTGAATAAAGAAGACAAGTAGGGGCTGATTTAATTTTTTCAAACGCCTAGAATCGATCCCATAAATCCTTCCACAGACGTGTTTCTTCGTATTTTTTATGTAAATAATAAAAAAAAAATTTTTTTTACAAATTCAATACATTTTTGTGTTTTTTACAGTACATATTTATTTATAGTATTTTTTATTCGGAGTTTTAATATAGATTTATTTAGAAGTATCTATCAAAAATATAATCCGAATATATGACGTTGAAAATTTTAATTTGAGAAATAATCGGATATGTAATTTATCCTACAGCTTAAGCCACTATATGCATTAGGGAGACTGGGTAAAAAATGCCCAGGCACAAAGTTCGATACGTTCTTCACGACCCCCAGGCAATAATAGTGAAAAAAAAAACACATTCTAAGCCCGACTTTTTATTGAAGTCACCCCGCGGGGGCGCTTTGCGTAATTTAAAATAGACAGAAATAGGTTTGGGGTCGTTCCTTCTTCGGCGGCCATAATAAAAGTTTGGAGCGATAGTTGAAAACGATGGAAATTGTCTGAGAGAGCGTATGCCGATCGGGTAATTGCAGCAATTTATTTATTTCTATATGTGTTCAAGTACGAAACCGCGTGCGATTAATTTAAATCGGCAATTATTGTCGTCGACAGTTGTCTGTTATTATATTTTAGCGTAGAGTAAAATAGGGGATGAACAAGGCAAAGGGTTATTCTGAAGATAGTACGTTGGAAAGTTGTGCATTTCAGATCGTTATCTGTCTCGATATTTTTAGCAACGTTGATTGAATATCGTTATCTGATAAATTAAAACGAGATAATTTTAGATTAGCTGTTACCTAACTAGATTTCCAAGCAATTTTTCTTATAAATATTTTTTTCACTGTGTGATATTGGTAAATTCGCGAACGGTTTTCAGACGTGATTTTCAATGTTTAATTTATATTTCTCGTCTAACCCAATTTTTAAAGCACGTATGTTTGACAAGTGAACGCTTCGAGAATTATTGCCGGCCAACTCTTGTCGTTACGACTCGATGATGACGCACAATGCATGGACACATTTATGTGTTAATCTTTAGAAATCAGTGCTTTTCAAAATACATAGATATATATTTTTCCAATATTGTGAGATGTTTTAATATCGGATTTCTATTCGTGTCAATCAAGCTATAAATATTTCAAATTCCAGTAGATACACGATCCTTTTATTATTTTTCACATATAACGTCAACGTAACAGTTATTTTATCATAATTTATCTTACGAATTTCTGGGTCACAGTCAGGATTTGCTCAACGGTGATAGCTCGTCTTCTCTAGGACATGAATCGAACGAAGGATAACTGGCTAAACATTGTTAACGTCTAATAATAATCCTTTGAGTCAGAATTCGCTTATGCAACCGATTGCATTCGAACCGAACTCGAGAAACCCTTGCAACAGGGTTTCGCAACATTGAAAACGTAACAAGCTCATAAGGAAACTCATATGATATTCTATCACATTTTATTTATAGCATCGTAACAATAAGAATATACTTATATATCATGCATTGACGTCATATGGAACACGATCAAAGCATAAATTGCATTGAATTAACATATTTTTCTTCAAGAATCTGGAGTGAATGCCATTTCGAGCTATTTTAGTTCAAATCTGCATTGCTCTTAAGTAGATTTAATAAAACTAATTCAAGATTATTTAATTGAACCTGAAAGGTTTTATTCAAGGGGAACGCTTATAGAGAAAAGTAAAAATTTCAAGCTAGAGTCCAACTAGAAAAGAAAAGCGTTCCTATTACAATTCATCTCTGGTCTCATTTATGACTTTATAGTTCTTATGTGTATCACATTGTGCTCTATCTTTCACAATCTATTATCTATCTAACCCGTTCTTATATTCGTCTTTCACTATGTCACAAATTCAATAGAGCAGGACAGATAAATAATAAAAAGCACTAGACAAAACACTACAGAATAACTTCGAATCGACTCAAAACCGATCCCTAAAACACTTATCGACATCCCGATCGGAATTCGAAACCCTACCAAACTCCTCGATCAACCTGCGCCGGATCGGTGATGCAATCGATCCATCGATCTCCGATCCGGTCTCTGTGGTAGCCCTGGGTGCTGTTTGCCAACGATTGCCGTTGTAGTCGATACTTCTTGGCGAGGAATTTGTTGTTCTCGAGGCTGACCCACGCACGGCCTTGCTGGCATATAGGCCACCCGGCCCAGCGAAACACCTACACCACATAAACACGCATATTTGTGCGATGCGATACGCTATAAACTTCTTATCTAGTGTATATATGTATACTATAGTGTGTATATTGGAATTTTCGTCTGTGTGGATGATGCTAATTGAAAGTATCGGTTGCATCGGATGCAAGTCGCTTGTCGAGCGTGTGTTGAATTTTTGGCGTTTCTTCGCGACGCGGTGCTAGGTCTAGTGTGAAAAGTTTACTGTTGAAGCTTTTGTCTTGAATTGATTTGTACATATACAGGAAATTGATTTTGTGATAGTATCAAATTTTAATATTTCAGCTTCGTCATTTTTTTTTTTGCAAATCGTCATCAAAATAAGATTTCTTTCACCTCTTTTCCCCAATGAAATCCTAGAGATTCGAATCTACGAATTGGACAAGTTTGTCGATTTTAACAAGCATCTTCTTTTTCTTATGCGATATCTTCGAAACACAAGTCGTATATATTCCGATAAATGTGAAAATCTAACACAAAAGTGGCACAACGTGTAAGTTTACCTTTCTATCCGAAAAACTACAAACGAGAGACACGAAACCCATCCGAACGACCAGTTCCTCGAAGCGACACTCGTCTAACTATTTTATCGACGCACGCATCAATAAATATTTTTTCAATTTTATTACATTTTGGCGAAAAAAAAGTCGTGTTATTTCGTCTTCAATATACACACGTATGTACGTGTATTTTTTCTCCATTCCACAAAGAGCGCGATTCGTTCGCGGCTGAGATTCTAGCGCGGGTTTCTATGCGGCGCTCTTGTGTTTGTGTGTCGAAATTGACATGTTTATTATGTTGTTTTATTTATTGGAAGTAGAAGAAGATTTGAAGAAGAAGCTAGTCCAAAAGTGAAGAAGTCCGCGACACCGAAGCGACCAGTTCCGAAACTCGAAATCGACGTCCTCAAAAGGTTAGCGAGTTCACGCTGTTCTCTTATCTGTGTGTGAATTTCAAAACAGATTTGGCTATCGTTTCTGCGGTACAATTAACCCCAAAATGACCGAATATTATCTTAATTAGTTGACAAATGTATGGTTATGATTATTTGTGTCGCACGCCGATCGGTCCACTGCTAATAAATACAAAATAGGTTTTTCGCGTTGAGTGCAAAATTGAAATTTCTCTTTAAAATTTCACGCCTTTTTCGTTATCTTAAATACGCATAATTTTTATATAAATTTCTTTGTAAATAATTTAGCAATATATTCTAGAAAATGTAACTTTCGTTAATAAATTGGCTAAAAAAATACTGTTATTCTATGCTTAAATTAACGTCAATATGCCGTAACTGTAGCTTTGATTTAATTGATAATAACAATTTTTCAAAATTAATTTTAATAACATAAAAAAGGATATTTATCTGAATTAACATTCGCTAATTACATTTGAATATTTTTTATTAATATCAATTGAATAAAATCTTTCGATTCATAATCCTAATACTCGTTTAAGGGTTGATGTGCAGAAAAAGCGCACACAGATACGGCACTTTTGGCCTTTTGACACACATGCTTTGTTCAAAAACGCCTAATAATTTTCACAAAATATATACATACTTACACTAAGCCGAAAAATTGAGAAAGACGATCCGGGGTTTAATTGGTCGTCGATAACGCAGCGCTCCCGGATGCCGTAAATTTGTACGACTCGCTAGAGTTTTTCAATATACAATATATTTTTTTCCACCTATTTTATCTTGCTCCTTGTCGACTTTTTTTTTACCTCTTTAGAGTACTAGGTGTAGTATATGATGGTAAAACGCAAGAACGGTTGCTTCGTGGCGGTGTCATTGGGGCGAGCTGCCAACAAAACAGTTTCTCGACGAACGCCATATGAATGCAAAAAGGACATTCGCCGTTTGCATGCCGTAGTATCTAGTACACGCTATATTGGCTTTGTTTTCATTGTCTTTCAGCGACAGTGTTTGGAATTGAAGAAATCTCGTCGAGGAAAATGTTCTCAGTAGAATCGATCCGAGTTCTGTGGAATTGTGAAACGATTGATGGTTAGAGTCGTGCGTTTCTCTAGGTGTGAACATCGGTTCCGTTTGTAATGATTCATAAATTTTCTTTTATTGTACATGCGTGATAATGTCTATTGTCGTAGAATTATCGATGTTTTAATTCGTTCATTTAAATTGTTAATGCGTATTATAATGTTATGGATGAATACTTAGAGCGTAACATTAGCAGATCTCTTTATTTGTTTAGTAATCAATAAACAACGTCGTGATAAATAACATAAAACAAAAACTGCTATAAACTAAAATAGTTCATAAATTAACAACTTAAGACGAGTTTGTAAGTAAACAGTCGCTTATATTCCAATTTGCATAAGCAAATTTCTACATACAGTAACTCGAGTCAAAACGATGATAAATATTGACAAAATCCGATTTTTTCAATAAAACCTCAGATTTTTTTACAAAACAGTAAAAAAACATATTATAATCTTTGAAATAAATCAGATTTATATTCTAATTTAAAAATGTATAAATTCGAATCAAGAAGTGTATAAAAATCAGTATAATCTCACTACATCAGCAACGTATCATTCTACAATATAATATACTTTTTTTTTCAATAGCAAAACTGTTCAGATTAAAACTGAACCTCCACTTTTCTGCCATTTCATTGCCATAGGTTTTTCCGATTATGGATAGTTAACTCCTAAATCAACCTTTTTTCAGATGTGTCACCAAATTAATGACATACTTATTATGCAAAAATATATCAAATATTATCAATAAAGATTGATCTCAAAGGGTTCTTGAGAATTCATTTTTGAGAAATCACTTCGTTATGTGCTATAAACAGTTTTTCCTGAATCAAACGAAGTGAACAATTTTCAGTTTCAAAAATCCACTCTTGTCTGTTGGTAAACGAACCCTTAGTAACTTCATAATGCTGTGTATATGTAGGTACACTATTGCACCATCAGTCTGGCTTTAAATAATCTATAACTATATAATAAAACTTGACTAAAAATACATTTTCATAGAACCCAAACAAATCAATACGTTCTAAATCCACCTCCATATAAACTTATCATCCATCGCAAACCGACAAATCCCGACTCCGACCAGATTTCAGATACGTACCGTCGGCGCTGAAAAGCGCGCAAACTTCAGGCCCGACTACGGGCGTTACTATCTATAAAAGCCTTTCGAAGCGATCTCGTGTTCTAGGTCGACGATAAATACGTTTACAGCCGTCATAACATAAACAACGAACACCTACTTGGCCCGTGAGCCGGTGTCATTTTTATGTCAGTGTCCCACGTAGGCGACAGGTGCGAACAACCGCCGGTCCGCGGTCGTGATGCGAATAAACGGCGGGAAAATTCGAATTTTACCACGCGGGTCGAAATTCGGGGCCAACGGGTTTTCCGGCTTTTCCGGGATCGGTATGGTTTTTTTTTGTTTTAGTGTACGTATATAGGTATGCTTTGTGTCAGATGTCGCATTATGTGATCGTATCGAAGTATAGATTTAAATTTTCTATAGAAGAATTTGAATTGATACTAGTAAAGCTCGGTTTATGATCACGCGATGGGTAGTAGTAAATATATTGTGAGGTAATTTGGTCACAATGTGGACATGACTCTTGTTTCTTGAGGTCCTCATCGTTCACATTGTGACCAAAATACCTCAGCCTGTCGTTGTTGCAAAATTGGTAACATTTCATGAAAAATTTCAGTGCAATGGATTTTGATTGTTTTAAACTAAATTAGAAGTTCTTATTTTATTGAAAGCATATAAATATAAACCTAGTTTGATACATCTGATTAGAAATGTAGGATCGAATGCGACAATACCAAAAAATTCAACCGAGATAGATGCCTTGAGCCTACGCTTCCTGCAATATCAACATACACAAGTGAACAAGCTAAAGGCCATTTCATCACAACTTTATCTCATTATCGCTTCGAATCACTCATATAATTTAGATCCAACACGATCAGTTTGGCGTTTACTGCCTTTTGAACCTTTCAGTATTTTATATAACCTTTGTATAACGTAGAGCAATGCAAATTAATCAAAAAATAAGTTAACATCGATAGCACATGCATATTTATTAATATTTGTACAGTGTATTCGAGAGTTCTTATTCAGTCCATAATTAAAAAAAATCTGGTTAATTCGATTAGTCTTCTTTATATTTTGAAACGTCTTATGAGTTTCTATTATATTGAAAAACAGATCAATTCTTATTGTACCACCTTGTATATTATTTTGTTTCTTATATATTTCGCGTACGTCAATAGTATTTTTTGCGTGTTTCACATTTCGTATTTTCGTCGTTTTTTTTTTATACTGTTCCCTCTCGTTGTTCGCGCGACGTGCGAAAACTATAATAAATTCTCGGTGCGAATGGCGTCTATAAAATTTTATATTATGTGTATGATGGGCGTTGTGAAAGAGATAGGTGGTTTGGAAAAAATGCGTGTTAGCTTTGAGGTTCTCGTTTCTTGTACCTACTCGAGTTTTTAATAGACATACATGTACTCGGAATCGATTGAGTGACGGCTAAAGTGAAGGCTAATTTTGCTCTTATTAACTGATTGGGTTTAATCCGCTATTTTTTTGTCTACGCGTTAAACACGTCACTTTTCAAATTAGGAGTGATTGAGCTTCGTGATAAATTATAGAAGTGTACATAAAATTTATTTCATGATAACACAGCAATATAAAATATATTGATTGAGACTCTAAATAACTTTAGATATTGAATGTTGCTTGAGTCTATAGAGTGTATCCCGCTCCTGTTTTCATAGTAAATCTCATTGCGTGTGTAGGCAGTACATAATATCAGCCATGGCTGGGCTATGAAAAGACCTCTCTTAAAATGGCAAATGATAGGAGAATTTAATAATGCGTAAACTTTTTCAGATGTATGTACACAATACTCAGAAAATTTTTACTGTCGAATGATCAGTCGTTAAGGGTTTTATTAATAACAAACAGATATACAATTAATTTTATTTATATAGAAAAATTAAAATTAACTAATATGAAAATATATATTATGCCTTTTTTAAAAAGCAACTCTATAATCTCAACAATAAAATACGCATATTAGTGCTAAGCCGCAAACTTCCCGCCTTAACAATAAACATGTCTAAGCTCGGAGCTCCGTAGCTTTTTCCACCCTTGAAATTCCGCTAATTATTCCGTAGCGAGACACTTTTTAGCGGCACCGAGAAGGGCTGCTAAGATATTGAGTGTATCCTGCAAAAGCCCAGTAGTCGAAGGGGTTGTAAAATTCGCGGCAATTACGCCGACTGCGAAACAAGAACTCCCTGCAATTACACCCTTATCGAATCTCAGATAGTCCGAGTCGGTTTTAAACGCTCCAATTCTCAGATACCACCACCCCCCCAGTATAATATAATTGCCATAATAAATAGGTGCTATCGGGGTGAGAGAATATCTAGCGCCGATTTTTGCACTTAAGAGAATTGTTAATATATCTGTCCGAGGCGCGATAAGCCGAGGGAAGTTCGTACGAGAAATTTTCCGAGGGTTTGCAATATTTCGCTGAAATATGAAAGGAGATGCGCATGTAATCCTGAATTATTGATATTGTGCGAAATCGTCGAACTGCGATTTATGTTTATTCGTTCGTATGTCGGTTGACGAGCCGTTCTACCCCCGTATGTATATCGTTGGAAGCGAGGGTAGTTTTGCGCTTCTGAATTTTTTATGCGAAAGCTCGCGCACTTTTGTATGACTGCTCCATTATATGATATTATGTTTGGAAAGATTTCGACGATGCGCATATTTCTAGATCACGTATTTGGTGTGTGTGAATATATTTTTACCATGTGAAAATTCTTTCAGAAATATATAAAAATGATATTCACATGTAGAAAAATATTTAAATACAAAAATATATATCAGTCTAACATTAGATTTTATTTGAATGTTTCCATAATAATTGATTTTTCTAGAAGAATTTCTCAAATTTCGTTTCAGTTGTTTCCAAATATCATCGAAGCGAACAGATAACCTTTCGATTTCTAAAAATCAATTGATAATTTCACGTTCGGCAATATCCTAGACGTCCGACATTTGCATACGTTTCGGGCCACACGACGGCCATTACGGTGCGATTTTATCGCAAATTTGCAATTTTATCGATCGTAGCAAAACGTGTAATATCCACTATTTCTAGGAATCGAACGACGCAGGCAGATGCGTATTTTTTCGCATAGATAAATGTATTTTATTTCTCTTCTCCGTTTACATTTTGAGAAGAATCGCAAAGGACGCGTCTGGTGGACGCACGTACGCACTGCACGATACGAAATGTTACGACATAGGCTTACATTGTCACAAATGGCTGTTTCTTAAATTGTTTACATTAAAAAAATATATTAAATATCATTAATTATTATTTAATTCTTGTAAAAAATAATTTGTTATAAAATGAAATTCAATAATACGCTTATTTATCAAATGACAATTTGAAGCTTTTGTTCCAACATTCATGCAATATTCATAATATATGAATACTTATTGCCTTAAATATTCAACAATAAATTCTTATCAATTTCGAAAATTTCCTTATAAAAATACTCATTCGCACCTTTTAATCGGCATTATTGTTTTATTCAAATTTAAATTGTTATGTGCGGTTTTAAACACTTAATAAAATTAATTTTTATTTTTTTTACTAAAATATTAATTTCAAAAGACACTAAATTACATTTTTTCATAATTAGAAGTAAAATTATCTTGATTGAGTTTTCCATAAACAAACAAACTTCACAATAACTATCGCTTAAGAAACATACCACCAAACATCCCTCAAGCGATTCTCGACAAAAAAAATAAGAAAATACACACATACACAACAGAAACAAAAAAAAACGGCAGCGTTAAAAAAGCGAAAAACACCCCAGCGGTCCTGACGGGGTTTTAGACAATGCGGGGACCCGTTGCAGGGACGAAAAGGAATCGACTGGAGTAATTTCTCTTGGAGCAAACGTGACCGGAATCCTCTATGAGACGAGAGGAACTCGAGAGGGGGTGCGGGGGGTGCAGAGGGTCCCGGGGGGGGGGGAAACGATGAAGGGATGAGAGTTTTCCGGAAAAACTGCAGGTGGGAGTTAGGGGGTTAGGGGTCGATAGCCCAGATGTAGGGCCGCGGAAAATCGGTGCCGACTTTTCCAAGTCCAAGGACGACTGTTTGTGATTCTTGCGGCTTTTCTTGGTTTTCGAATAGAAATTTGTAATATTATATACCTAATAAAATAACTTAAAATCTTATACATGAATAAAGTAGAATTTATTTTATTTATAGACTCTTTAACGGCTGATTTTAAAGCATTGAAGAGGATTTCCCAAGTCCAGGGATGACTTTTTCTTGGTTATTTATGAATCTTTTAAATTGGCTTGCAATTGTTAATCGATTTTTTCTTTCATTATTGGATCGAGCTTCGCATTTTCCACAGTTCACTGCTTTAATATGAATTCAATTATATATTTTTTTTATAATTGCGGACCTATATTTCAATGTCCAATTAATACAGAACACAAGCGAAAGAGCAAAGCGGTAATTTTCCACGACGTGTATATTTTTTATTTTTATTACGTTGCTTAGAAGAATTTTCCTTGAAAGAACTGAGCGCGCAAAAGCCATTATGCGATCTCGGATTACATTCATGTCCATGTCGTAAACACCGTGACATGATATTTTTATTTTTTCGAGAACTAATCGACAACCATAGAACGAACGACGGTATATAACCATACATTAACCCAGCTTCGACTGAAAAATCGTACGCGATTTCACATTCAGCTAAATTTTTCATTCATTAAAGAAAAAACCGAGAGCAGATAATAAATGTTCGTGATTATTGTTCGAGTCACATTTAACGGCTTCGGGTGTTGAAACGTTCAAATTTACAAGACGTGAAAAAAATTACAAACAGATAAGCGCAATCATCATTATGGGTTCTAATTGATTGTTGCGACGATCGTGAGCAATTAATCAACATACATTTTTTATTCGAATATTATTACAATATGATAAATAAATATGTGCACGAGAATAAATAATGTATGAACCCGAGTGAAAAATCACGATATCTGAATATATAAACGAATTCGCCAAATTATTAATCATTATTGTGAGCCGTGAACGAAAAAATGTATAATATAGACAATGTTCGTTTTTCTGATCGTGTAATATGATTATGCGAATCGAATAAGATGTTAACACTACTGTAGGCAATTTATAATTCGGCCCGTTTGATTTTTTTCTCTCGATTATTTTTTATTAATTTTACACAAGTTTATCATTGAATTTTTACGAAACAACTCGTTGTGTCGAAAAGGTTAAGCTCGTCGTTTGAAAAATGCAGTCGTTTTAACACGCTCGCAACGAAAACGGCTAATTAACAATCAAACGGCGCCAATTATAAATTAATTCAAATATTTTTCCGATTTAGCATGCGCGATAAGAATCTATGAAGATCATTATTAATGCGAAGTGTTAATGAAAATTGTAGGTTACGCCAAATTCAGAATTCTTGCCGATACGATCATTTTATATTCAATTATCGGATTCGTACAGATGATTATCGTTGCATGTTTAAAATATTTATTTTTCGTAAAAATGAATATTTCGCGTATTATCACGCTACTCGATCACAATATTTGGTGATTTTACATATAAATTTTATAATTAGCGAAATCTCTGCATCGAATCGTTTTTTAGCGAGCGAATGAACTAATTTTATTATTTATCTAAATTTAAATCAATCTGAATGAAATAGATGAAAAACACATAAACACCTTATAATACTGGCAAGTAACGCAACCGTGTATCAACGCTGACATTAGTAAACGACAAACCGAAACGGTTCGAAAACATTCCACATTATTAATATTTACATTATCGCATTAGATCTGCGTAAAATATACTAAACCATTGCCCAACCGGACTGGCTGGATCGCTAGTTTTTCCACAAATTAAAAATTTATAATACGCCAGTTTTACGGGTTTTGCAACGTACACCTACCGAAGAACGGTTGTTCGACGGGAGTCAGGAAGCCTACGATTTTTACTAAATTTATGCTTCGAATCTGAATGATATAAATCAAAACAAGACCATCATCGTTCTTTAGAATCGACCAACATTCGTTGTATTCGATGGGTTTGAAACAAATCGACTTTTAGAACGATCGTTGTTGTATGAAATTTTCTCAGCTTTTGACGTATGCATTCAATGCTGATTTATTCCTAGGTATGTTCTGATTAATTATTACGTTTTGCTTATGTTTTAATCGCTGTTTAGAACGTGTTCTGTGTCTTCGCGAAGGTGGTTCTTCGAAGACGACGACATATCCTCTGGCCTTCGTCGTCAGGTCTGTGTCGACACTAGGCGGCCTTCGTGCTGGCACATTGTTTATGGTTAGACGACTTCGACGTATCAGGAATGTTCAATTTTTATTCGACAATTAATGCTAAACTGATATAACGTAATTTAATTCGTTCCGAAGAGTCGAAGATTGAGGTCGACCGGGCAGAAGCTGAAAAAAGCTGTCATTGACGGACACTAGTTCTCTAGAACGAAAATTCATTTAATTTGTAATTTAAATGAACATTGATATATCTTAATTGATATATTTATTGATGAAAATTTCATAAAAAAAAATTAAATGTTATTTTGATATGATGTTGAAACAATGCACATCTTTACTCCATCGTTGCACCCATGACCCATAGAAGCGATAATTATTTTCGTTCCTTAGCTGATATCGCAATGGTGTACTTAAATTTACCAATTGTTCAGAATGAACAATGATCGACTGCAGAATCGCGATTAAAATCACTTATCAACTTTGTACTGAGAACACTCGTGGGTGCAAAAGTGCATAATTGTTGAATCATTCAACAGTGAGCGAGATTGTGTCAAAAGAGAGAATCTCGCAACAAGATATTAAAGCCTAGCACACTCACATGCACACACACACACGAGATACTGGTATAGTAAAAAATAAATACTGGTTGAAATTTGCCGTTAATTATCGTAAATCACGTGGCATTGCGTTTTAATCACGCTGCTCATTCGAGGAAACGACTCACAAAGGCCAATAAATCAAACACCCGTGCGCTCGACGCCTTTTTACTTCACATATTTTTTAAGGCATCTACGATTTTTTTAATTTATTTCTCTCCTATATAAATCAGTACTGTGATATGTGCCAAACGTACAGTACTCGAAACAAATCGACAGAAAAAAAATCACACAAAACGTTAAAGCGCCAAAAGAAACCTCGCGCTCGAAAAACGATTCGAAAAAATAAATCGCAGAACGTTTCGTACTAAATTATGATAAGACAAGCGCTGACGTTTTCAACGGCTCGCGTAATTGATTTTTCATAATATATTAATATTATATATTTAAAAATAATTTAAAACTTTGAAGAATATCATCATTTCTTGTTTCAACGACTTCAATGATTTTTTCTTTATTTTAAATCGATCATAATAACCCTTGGTGGGTCTTGACTACCCGTATTAATTTGAAATTATTTTACATAAATAATATCATACGATTATTGTTTTCGATCAAATTGTTTATTCAACTAATTTAATCGACAGTGTATCGATTACAGGTAAAAAATTATAACCACCATCGTAAAACAGCCGCCACCGCATGAAACAGATAGCACCCCCTTGACAATAGTGACAAATAGAGTTATAAATAATATTTTTCCCGTCAGCGGTTAAAAACGACAGATAGTTAACGCGTGTAAAATATAACATGTAACGATCGAGTGCAGTTGACAAAGTGCACTTTAGCCCGCATCGTTTGCAGATTAACAGTTCAACAGTTCTCTCTTCACCTGGCACATTCGCCACACTATTACACCTCGCCCACATTTTAACCCCTACAACCTCGTTGTACAAATAGGGATATGCATCTTGTTAATCGTATGGTAATATATATCGACACGTGTTCGAGCGATTCTCAAATGGTGTGTGCGGCTCGTTACTGCGATAATGTGGGCTCTCGCATTATACGACCGACGAAGTTTTAATCAAATTATGATGTATCGGACGTTATTGAATAGCGCAGTTTATTATACATGACTCAATTGCGAGTTATGAGTTTTTCTTTAGTACGAAAATTATGGAATTTATTAAGTTTTAATCGCCAAGCAGGTGACTCAATTGTAAAGTGTGTGTACGCATATTACGTAGTATTATGATGATACTAAGGGTTCGTTTTCAGCTCTGGTTACTTTAGCGAAAGTGGATTTTTCTTTATTGAAAATTGTCCATTCGACTGATTTTCTTCAAATATTTATTCCATTTGATTCCAAAAAGTGTTTTTAATACTTCACGAAATGGTTTCTCAAATTTTGCTTGAATGAGCATTGATAATTGTGTCAATAATAATTGACACATTGTCGTATGATAAGTAGTTCGTTAATTTGTTAACACATCTGAGAAAAAGAGTTTGTTTTGGGGCTGACCACCCTTATTCAAAAAAACTATAGTTACAAAACCACTGAAAAGCGGAGAGATTTGATCCAAGCTATAGCGCAGATTGAAAAAAATCAATATTATTTATCTTCCAATTAGATAATCGACCAATTGGAATTCTCAATTAAATAAAATTTCCAGTGTCTGCACAAGTCTACGGCGACTTTTCGTTCACGATCCGAGAGGTTCACATTTTCGAAAATTATATTTTTTACGTTATTATTTTTTTTTAATTCGACTCCGAAGGCTCTCTCGTATGATTTAGTCGATCGAGTTTGTTCGGTGTTTGTTCGACCCACACGCGGTTGTCCAATAAATTTTCGGCACAAGAACGAACGGTTGCGTGCTGGACGCGCATAAATGCTTTATTGCCGGCAACAGCATCGGCCTGGCGGGGGATGCGACCAGTGGTCGGCAACCTGAGGACCTTCATCTTCTTAATCTAGAAAATTACCGATCAAAGCCTCCAAAGTTCTTGCCAATTGTCAAAACTTTGGGCAATTGCAGATTTGCTGATTTTTTTTTTGACTGAAGTCATTTTTATTTTATTTTTGAATTATCAACCGAGACAAGTGGATTTCGTGGGGCAAGTGTAGTTGATATCAATATATCAAAAATTAAACAAATATCGAAATAAATAGCCTTATATTATGAACGTAGACGTAGAACTAAACGCATGCTAGATGGCTTTTAAGACAGTATCTAGTAATTTTTGAGATATTAGTAAGAGCCACATTTACCCAAATTGATCTTTTTACTTGTCAATTTAGACCTAAAGTACGTTCTTTATTAAAAACATAACATAATTTAAAAAATTTCTGAACAGATTGATTATTTCAGAATGCAAATTTTTACTCATAGCTGAAACATTTTTAATTTATGGTCTATAAATTTTCGAAAAAAATAATATATCGTCCTTGAGGGATTGCCAATTCGAAAATATGCGCTTTTCACCGGAATAAGACCGAGAATATAATATAAACCGGTCACAAATCGTTTGATATACGACTGAGTTTGCTGGTGAAAATTTCTCGTCGTACGCACAACAGGTCCAGCAAATTGGATGTACACACCAACACGAGTCAATATTTTCCATACGTGCACACGCATACATGTAGAAAAAGGAACACCATAATAAATTATGAATATGTGGAAACGCGCCATAATTCGAACCGCAAGAGAGGAACCCCTCGGCGGCCGTTAACGCCTTTCGACAACAAACAAATCGTTAAACTCGACTCTTGAGACGTTTCTGAAACGATAAGTTTCATATTTGTACTAAGCCCTATGGAAATAACCGGCGTCCCGATGCAAAAACGACGCAAGCGCCGCTCCCAGAGGTGCTATCTTTCAGGATTGTTTTAATTTATAAAATGTTTATTGATTCGTCTTATTCGCTTTTTAAATTGATTTAATAACGCTCTATTCGAGATTTATGCGTTTGCCGAATCGTTAATTTGCAATTCGTTCGAGTGAATTTGAATTTTAAAGAAGCGGTTGCAGCGCGGTGTCGTTCGTCGAGTCCGTGGTGCTTTCTATCGGTTTTTTTTAATAGAAAAAAAGGTACAAAATATAAAATGTTCCGAAAAAATTCTGTTATAAAATGACGATTGTCGGTCGTAACGGCCGTCGTAATGGCGATCCAAGGACACTAAAATTTCCTTGAGACGTAATAAAACAGCGTCGTTTGCATCGCATTATCGAAACTCGCGTTCACAAAACTCGTATTTCGAAATGATTTTATGCATCGATTGATTCGAAACGACATTAGCTAATCCAAGGACATTCGCTCATAATAAAAATAAAATTTTCGAAAAAAGCAATAAAATTAAAATCAAAAGACGCGTCTCTACGTTTATAACATGAGAACCTGTTCGATAGAACGACGTGAAAATTCGATATGGTCGTGAATCGGTCAACACGAAACGAGTCCAAAATTTAGTTGTATTTTCATAAATTTGTGTTAAATTATTATTTTCTCAATAAAATTCAAAGAAATACGTAAAACTGTTAAATTTTTATAAATAATAAATCAATCTCAAGTCGAGCTGAATCGAATTGTTATTTTTCGGAAAATTGCTTACATTTTTTCCTTCGAAAATTTTCCGACCCCAGAAACAAGCAAACAAGCTGCTTCGTAAATATATTCTAAATTCTTATGACAGTAATTAAATTGAAAATGAAATAGCATATAAATGACATCGAGAACAGTGTTAATGTGAAATGCACATACTCAAAACGTAATGTTCCGGGACGATTTGCATAAATTCGACACACGTTGACGTCTTTTTCGAAGTCGGTTTTTAACATTTCGAATTTTGTATTAATTAATTATTATATGGCAATTTCTTTTTTTAGATGAAATACACGTAAGCATCGCGTTTTCGCCATATGCCAAATGCTATCGACGAAACTTTGACATGTCCCATTTTCGATTTCGATGTTTGAATTTAGCAATTGTATAGTGGAACACATTTTCCCAACTTATTTTCAATAAACTCACATTGAAAAAAATGTTCTAAAATCATTACTTTCGTCGCTCAATGAAATAAAATAAAATATGCGCAATATTATTCTTAATAACAGTCAAACAGTACAGCGACAAATCAAAATCATCAAATATTGAGGCGTCGTAAAGCGGGGCTCGCGGTCCTTCGGACCGAGGGTCGTAAATCAGAGCCCTAAGGCATGTTTGATTCAATAACCGACCAGGAAAGAAGGCAGATCTTATCTGGACCCGTGATCGATTTGCCACCCAAACCACCCCCCAATTGGGTGGAATGGGTTAGTATTGAGAGGGCGCCGATGAAGTCTCAGATCTATGGGGATGTTATATGAAAGTAGGGTGATGAGCCGTTTTTCTTGTTTATATTAATCGATATTTTTAATCAATTTAAATCCTGGTACCTGGCTTTGTTTGATTCAATAGATTTGTAGTAGAAATCTTCTTTGGGTTGTTTCAGATTTTCACCAAGTTCTAAATAGATTCAATGAGAATCGTATACGATTCTGATTTGACACAAAGTAGTTTGAAAAGGCGTTAGCTCTAAGTTGCTGTTCGAAAGTATATAATCCACAGATTGAAAATTTCAAATAATTAATTCTCAAATATTTTAGTTTTAATTTGTAGAGGTTGATTTAGGGAAAGTTTGATACAAGAATACAATATCAATGAAACATTACTTGTCTGATTGAGTTAGATTGGGTTAAATTTTATATCAGGTTATATTAGGTCGGATTTTTTATCGATAATATTGTGTTTATAAGAATGTGTGAAGTTCAAATTCAATTTTGTTCATTTATGTACTTATAATTTGGTAATCGTATAGGAAAAATAATCGGAAAATACTAATTTTCACGGGCTTTCTATTGATATTAAAATTCCTAATAAAATAATATCTATTTTTAGTTATATAATTTGCAATTTAAATTCAAATACTTTCTTTGAAATATAATAATAAAATGTAGCGGCTACATAAACATTGCCAGAGATCAATTTCTCAAGTCAATTCACGTTACTCTACTACACAAATTCATTGTCATCTAAAAAAAAACCTTTCAATTAAACTCAACCCATCCCCATAAAAACAACAGAATCTTAACTTGCACACAATTTAACTTAAATTAAAAACAATTTCTCTCAAAACGAAAAACCAACATGGTGGTCACCCCAGTGGCATATAAGTAGGTAGAGTCGGGTAACGCGCAGTCACTATACCCCGTATATGTGAAACTGGGGAATTCTCTCGCACGTGACCAAATCAATGTGAAAGCATCGCGATGAGAACGCGCACCGAAAAGGATTCTCCGGTGGGTGGCCAGGGGGTGGTTTTGGGGTGGCTCTTCTCTATATCGGAAGGCCAGTTCGTCACTTGTTGTGTCTATCATATTTTCAACGGTTCTTGTATTGTATCACTACCATTTCCTTTTTTTGTACTAGTTTATGGCTGAAAAATTCGATTTCAGAAATCTTAAACAGATATGAAGTGCTAGAAAGAAAGCTTATCATTTGTTTTAAAATAAATTATTACCTTTCTTGCACTAATATTTTCATATAAGGCAAGATATGTAGTATATTCTAACCAGAGTCTTGCTGGAAAAGAAAAGCGTTCCTTTGCACTACGTATCTGTTAGCTCAAAAAAATATTTGTTAGATTTGATGATATCGTGATTTTATAACAGTTGCAAAACTGATAGTTTGGTGTGTGTAAGAAAAATATTAATTCAGCGTGATTTATTACTCGTATAATAACAGGTATCTATCTATCTGTTTGATTTGATGACTTCATAAAACTATCGAACGTTTTATTGTTAGTAATATAATATTCAATTTACAAAATAAAACAATGTTATTCCAATTGATATAAATAATTTCATGATCTATGCGAGTTTTTCGATCATTTGTACAACTATAATAATATTCATTAAAATGTCATATGTTTTTATCATAATACAATAAAACAATCACGTGATAATCTCGGTTAGATATTTTATTGTAATTGATTATAATCTCACTTTTTGTACAAGCAACATAATAAATTATTAATATAATGAGAAAATTAATGACTATTAAACATAAGAGTAATTGACACCATCCATCGGATGCGTAATTTGCACATAACCTTTCTAATTTTCCTTATAATAATGTAATAAAACACAATAAATGCATTTAATATTCGAATAATACATTAATACATTAATAATCACTTTCAATTATTTAATAGAATATTTATATGTCAAATAGACGATTTAGAAACAGATTTGCAAGCATTTATGGCGAAATAATAAAATTATAATTTTATTTCAGCAAATAACACATTTCTCAACAAATACGTTATCAAACACACTATCGATATGAATCGACTTTAATACCGATCAAAGTTCTGCGACTGAGCCGCAGCAAAAAATAAACGCGGCGAAGAAAAAAAAAGACGAATTTATATAACACAGTCGTCGAAGGAAAACCTGATAGTCGGATTGATAATGTTAATAGAATCGGCTCTGTGTATCATATCGAGAATTATCGACAATGTCGGCTCGCGACCGACAAATTCCAATAAATCTTGTAGGAAAACGTGACACGCAACTGGATGCCGCTTTTCCAATCGGAATCTTATACGACTCGTTTTCTATACGAGTGTATCGGGTAAACAGTCCCGATGTGCAATAAATAAAGCCACGACAATGTCGCCGCATGAAAAATAATATAATATATCGTCGCTCATGTCGGAAAAGCGACGATTTTTCCGCGGGAAAACCGGTGAAAAGTCCCCGCATGCAAATGCGCGACGATTTTCCCGCGCGCGTTTCAATATGTTCCGAGCGCGCGGTGCGGTGCGTACGTCGAGTTGGGGTTTGTCTTTGTGGTTTTGCGGTTTTTTGCAATGTGGGGATGTCGAAATGAATATTCTGAATTTTGTATGTCGTTTTGTGTGTTTGCGTATTTCGAGGGAAAGGATGTTTGTTGGTTGAGTTCTTTAGATCGATTTTGGTATCATATCTTCGTAGTATTGTGTGACTTTTGATAGGATAGTTTCGATAATCGATAATATTTGATTGATGAATTTAAAAGCTATCATTTTTTTTTCAAATATTCTGTTAGGCAAATTGTTTGAAAAACAATATTAGAGATGCCTAGAATTTAATAAAAATGGCAAATTCAAATCTCTGGAATTAGGTACAAAAATTTTCTTGAAATAATTTAATTCATTTGATTTCAATTGTTTTGTCTTCCATATCCATATCAAATCACTCAGAAAATTTCCATTGTTTATTAAATTATATTAAATAATCAAATTTAAAATTTGTTTTCAAATTTTGGTAATATGCACTCTTGTCCTTTGACTCTAATGAACCTCACATGTACAGTGTAATCTCGTATAACGAGCATTAATTTCTGAACTTTACTCGGAATATGATTTTTTTGTGCTACTAAAAGCCGAGTTGCTGCATATAACATCACAATATCTTCCCTCTTTATTCGTTATGTGAAACATCGCTCGTTAAACGAGTCATTTTCTTACATTTTATTTTAATCATATTGCGAATCACTCGTTCTGTAAGGTGCTTATTATGAAAGATTATTATTATATTTTGAAAGACTATTCGTATAGACTCATTAATCGAAATCAGCTAATAATAATACGACTAAAAATTAATAGAATCCATACAAGAAAAAAATCAATAATCGATTGATAAAATTAGCAAATATAGTCAAATCGTCAGTTTTGATATAAAATGGAAATGATCTGCGGGTTACGGAGCCGGGACCAGAACACGCATCTGACGTAGTACCAGTTTTAGAGCCAGAAGGTCAACGAGTGCTAGAAAAGTGTCTTTAACGAGCTCGGTCAATAGGACAAACCGCTGCTTGATGGCATTTGTCCACACACATAACACCTGCCGCACTCGTATCGGAAACTGGGGCTATCATTCTGAAAAAAATACCCGGTAAAAACGACGAGTCTGTGAATACGCGTGAGAAAAGTATTCGGATCCTTCCAATTGGGTGTTGATTTTATTTTTTTATATATCGATCTTTTTTTTTTTTTGTTACTTTTGATCGAATCTTGAATTTAATTATATGTACACATGTTAAATTTTAATAAATTTAAATTGATTAATATTTTAAATATTGATTCAAGTCGGGTTTTAGTGTAAAAGCTCAATTTAGTATTTTCGATTTTTATCAGATTTTCAAATACTTAGGTTCGAAATCAGTTCATGATATTTTTATGTTAACTGCATAAGTTAAATGAAACTATATTTATTTATACAAAAATTTAGATTCTAAGTCTATAAAATCTTTCAAAGTACAATCTCGTGACAATTTTATAACACTCTTATCAATCGAATTCAACATTATAAAGCAGGTGCCGTTCTATCTAAATCCTTGACCTTTCAACACATTCAAAACGAAATAAAAAAAAATGTCACCCAAAAACACACACTCGCCAAGGACTTCTCCTAGTGAACTGAAAACACCTAACTCATATTTTTTTACACCGGCACTACATATTTGCGCAAGGCGAACTTCGCTCGTTCGAATCGAACCTTTTTTACGCGCACATAAAATCCACACTAGACAACCGACTCTAGATACAAAATGAGCTAAAAATGCGACCGATCCGACCGGTGGTTGCGTAAATTTCTTAATTGAGAATCAAACGATCCGCATTTGAGGACAGGTCGACTGAGCAATGTCAGCCTCCCGATAGAGAGGCCGGCTAGGAATTCGCAGCCTTGAAACGGCTTCTAGAGGAAAATATTATTTTGTACACACTGTACTCGTAGGCTATTTGTGTGTTTTCCACTCGAAAAGTATGCGAGTCTCGGGATAAGTCGCCGACGAGAGTGAATGCCGCTAATTGTTGGATCGAATCGGATTGATGTTGTTTATTGGAAACGTGTCTTTTCGATGTTGCTATGCGTAATTGTCGGTTTGAATTAGTTTTATTTAATAGCTTGTACGTGGTTGTTTGAAGTTCTTGAAGTTCTTCTTAAATTGTTTAGATTCTCCATTAATGTTCATAGAATCTTCGGACATGCTCAATGAAAAATCATTAAGAATTTTCACTCAAAGCTTCCTTTTAGAGCTATTCGCCACAAGCTAAACTTTTTAACATAAAGTATCACTTGTTATACTTAAAACTTTTCATGTGTGAAATATCTTTTCGAAATTATAAAAAAAAATACCATTAAATGATATAATCTGTAGCTTTTTATTAAATTAAAAATTAAATTAATTAAGATAATTTCATAAAATGCATCACGTTTGATAGCTTTTCTCAACTTCTTGCTTATTGTTAGTGGAGCTAGCGATGATTAAGTCTAAACGGTTCATTTATGTGTAAAATCATTCTAATTAAAAAAATAAATAATGAGCAATATTATATATCAATAAGTAATTTATTTATTTACTTATTATCAACAACTTCTTAGAACATTTAAATGATGTGGGAAAAGTCACAAGAATTATAATCAATTAATACGTCAGAGTTGCGTCAATGCTGTGATTTATTTATATGAAAAATCATGTTTATATCTACTTTATTTCATCACTCAATACAATGAATATATTTTTTATATCTAATATAAAAACATTAATAATTGAAAACAGAATGAATTCGAATAGCATAGAAGCGACAAGATTCGAATCTGATACATAAAACACAAAATAATGAATCGTAAATCCACCTGATCAATATTTCAAAAAAATCATATAAACATCACGATTTAAAGCGCACAATTTGACTTATACGAGTTTAACCTATTCGTTACTATGAGCCGTTATCTCGTCGTTAACCCGCAATAGAGACGTCCATCGAAACAGCCGATTGCGCGCGTTAAACGCGTTCCGTTTCGATCGGAATATTATTATAGAGAAAACGTAATATCGTCGATGTTGAAAAAAAAGAGCCATTTTAACGGATAGATCGTCGTTTCAAGGATCGTCGTCTGAAAATCGAATCGTTAATGGATCCGACAAGGTTGTCAACTGTTGAGAAACTTTACGCCGCTTGATAACGATAGCGAATCGCGCGCCGCTCGGACATTTATTGCATATAGCCTTTTAGAATTTTCCATTTTGTAAATTATTGCGCTATTCGTGGACTATAGCGATATACGCAATAGTTGCTAGTGTTTTTTTTTATCATTTTAATTCAATGTTTTTAAAAAGTCGCATAGAGTCGATAGTGATCGCGCTCGAGTCATACGAGCTTCGCCGCTCTCATATAACGTTAAATAATTTAATTTTCTTCATAATTTATACGACAGTATAAAATTTCAAGCGTTTTTCTATTGATTAATTTAAACGACTTCATATCTCATTTATATAGACGTTCGATCGAAATTGACATGGCACATTTTTCCTCTTTTCATTTTCAAACTACATAATTTGCATACGATTTGGCGTATTATGTTGTAAAAAAAACTGTAAAATATAGATACAGATTGTACACATTTCAAACTGTTTATTATAACCATATATTTTTTTCATTTCAATAAAAATAAACTCGTATCAGTATCGCACTAGTAGAACAACAGTGTCAGTTTGATTTAAACGAGTCATCAACCGAATGCAAATTCGATCCGATCATTAGCGAATATCTGAATATAACGGTTGTTAGAAAAAAATGTCGCATTTACATTTCTAGATAATTGTAGCTCTATGATTATTTAAATCGAATCGTAAAATCGGTTGTTTATGGGCTCACTGTGCGTTTAGATAAAGTTGGCTCTTTCGTACTTTTATTATTCGATATGAGCGAATCTCTTACTTAAGAGAATGTTACAGTAATTTATGTAAGGCTATTACGATTACTATGTATCTTTTACACACCGATTTTCTCGTATTATACACTTGCTTCAATATTTCGTTTTATATTTTCGTTGCGAAAGAGAAATTTTCTTATCGGACGAGTTATATTTCGTATAAGACTCTAGTAAGATTCTCGTGAGTACGTTTATACGTTAGGCGAAATGGATACTTACAGAATATAAAATAAATTATACTGAACATTATTTATATTTCATTAAAATATAAATCAGTGATATTTTCTCAAATTTAACAAAAAATATAATAAAACAAAATACATAAATGACCTAACGACCATACCTTGTACGCACTCTAAAGTCGGCGCCATTTGAATAACCACACTTATGCGCCTGAACTAAAGAAACATTCACGTAAAACAATATGAAAAAATGCACTTCTTTTTCAATATAGAATACTTTTCAATCAAATAAATATACAATATCTATCAATATGCGTCGATTGCGTGAACTTACCTCGAATTTAAAACACAAAACGAGGTAGCACGTAACCCGGCGGCAGGTTGTGTACACCGTAAGTGCATTATCTGATGTTCCCGATCTGTTGAGGTGCACTCTCGATGTCCTGCCGAGGCGCCTACGGAAGGTTGCTCGAACACGAAATACATATTCGTGTTCTTCGGTTTAATGTTGAATCTTGTGTGGATATATCTAAGGTGCTCTACTGAACGCTAAAAGTTTGGTTGTGTAAAGCTGAATAGTGTCAAATTATGCTCTTTTGCATAGAACGCGGATTCTGTAATGAACGTTTGATGTATCTGTAGTTTTTATTGTTTCAATAGAATTTCGAAAAAAGTATAATAGCTATGTAATATTTGGTCTAAGGTTTAATCATCTATAAACAAAAGTTTTCGTGGTTATGGAACAGCTGAAAAGTCTAGGTCCAGTTCGGACTGTAATGTCTGAAATATAATTTGAATTTATATTTGTTCTTGATATTTTGTGGAAGTATGGAGGTGAAAAGTATGCTCTGTTAGGTAAATGTTTTTTCGTGGATGCATATGGAATTATGTGCGAGAGAAATGCATGTCGTTGAAAATGTGAGGGTCGTCTCATTTCGAACTTTTGTTTTTAGCATGTACACATTTCGTGCCAATTAGCATCGTTAAATGCGCGTGTTGTAGGTACAATAAATACGCTTATTTAATTAATTATAATATTAAATATGTAGTTTTATTCAATATAATTTTTGAAATTTACTGTAAGTAGTGGTATTGATCATAAAATTTATTATGCTCTAAAAAATATTTTATTTAATTTTAAATTCTAAATCGACGCTACGATTGCATCAATAAGGAAAATGTATCAAGGAATACAACATTACTAGTTTTCCCCATGATATTACTAATCCCAATTTTTATATACATCCTGTGCACAGCTTATTAATAACACAATTTTTAAAATTTGTTCAAAAGCAATTAGAAATTCGCAAACCGACAACAATCTGTTAACGCACATATAAAATTGAATAATCGACCGTATAATAAGTTTTTTTGTTAAATTTAATTATCATTATAAACGAAGCCAACATCAAAGAATGAAACATTAATGGCAATAATAAAACTTGCAATAACACAAATCCGCTCAGGCTTAAAAGCACACATTAAAGCTACATAATAACCCATCATTACGCATTCAGCAGAATTGCGGAATCGTCAACGCTCATTTCTTAAGAACCAGGACCTCCTTCGACCGGCGAGACCTGGCCTATTAATAATAGAATCGAAAAATAAAAAAATCGAAACTAACCAGAAGAAATCGAACGTTCGACTCTAATTCTAGTTCTCGAGCCATTAAGACAGATCTCACTTTCTCGTTTATCGACACCATTAGCGGCCTTGTAACTACCGGGTAATCTGTCGAATAAATAACGGTGACGTGCTCGAATCGGCTAAATAATAATATAAAGCACGCATCCATTCAAGCGGCGAACTAAAGAGTTGTTAATGAACCCTTCGGAGGATTCTCAGAAGTTTTTTAAGGATGCTGTTTGTGTGCGGGCGAATCGGTCAGATTGCCCGAACGTGACAATGTTTTCGGTTTTGTCCACTCGATGAGTATTCTAATGAATATGCCTTTTTCTAAGAACTGTCTATATAAAAATGAATGTTCGTCTGTATGTGTGTTATTTATAGACTCCCGAACGTCTGAATTTTCAGCAGTGAAATTCGGCAGAAAAAGAAACGGGATTTACTAAGTTTAGCAAAAATTCATTAATTTTTTAATAAACTCTAAATCAAATATCAAATTCGACTCTTTAAATTTAAGAGTATAAGATTTAGATTAGATTAATGTCACATGTTAGTCTTTTTATTCATTTCGATACATAAAAATATCAATGTATACTCCCATATACATAATTTATAATGTGTTATTCACAAACATAATACGAAGCAGGAAAATGATTGTTGTAAAAAAATGCTTTGATACGGCGAAATGTAGATTCTGCGATAACCCTGCGTGACTTACCTTAAATTTGTCAAATTATGTAAATTCATACGGAGAATCTCCACAAAAAGAAACATTCGTATCTGATCGCGTCGAATCGCTTCCGGTTCGACAAGAACTTGGGAGAAATATTGAAATTTATTCGAAAAGTCACAAAAAACGTATTATAAGTGATGCAGACCAACGGAAACTCGGAAAAATATTCAAATATATTTTCTTGATGTCGATGTAAATGTTATTCGCGAATCGCGCATATTTTGCACTACTGGCGATTTTTATAAGCTGATAATATGTCTAACGATTCCGATAGAGTCTGCATGTTAATTTATGCTAAATTCGTGTATAATTCGAAAATTATGTCAAACGTACAATTATAATATGTGAAGGACATTCGAGCTTTTATAGCGTTAAATTTCTAAATTTTTATATCGGCTTGAAAGAGCGTAATTGGTCGGCTGAATCGTTGCGGATTTATCGTTTAATTTTTTCTATAGAAAAATGTATGAATTTGTAATGTGTTTGATTCGCAACAGCGATGCGTTTCAAATCTGCAATTTTTCGAATTACTATTTTTAATAAATTTTTGATTTATCGCCGTGTTAGTACGAATTTGACGTATTTATTGCCCATAACGCGCATATGGAAAATTCCTCTTATGAATTTTACAATGTAATAGCTTTTTTTAATTTTGGATATATTTAAGAAAATGAGTGAAGTTAATTGAAGCTAACGAAACGCTTCGATAATAAGAACCTTAACGCTCGGTTACATTTGAAACCCGTGTAGCATTTAATACGAGAGTTCATATAAATTTTCATTTATTTCTAGTGTACCTAATTTGATGAACATTGAAGTATTTTCATATTAAAACAAGAAGTTTATAATTTCCCTAAAATAATTAATTACCAACCTCCCATAGAGATCGTAATATTTCATATAAAATTCAAACGAACGTGTTTTATTTCAAATAATTTGTTGAGTATGAGAAAACCACATATTTTGCTTACCTAAAACATTTCAATTTTTCTTCATAAATAGTTTCTAGATTCTCAGATATAACCTACGATCAACATTTTTCCATCGATGATCTCATCTCAAATTGTTCATATTTCACAGTTTAATCTTCATTTCTGAGTAATCGTAAAAAGACAGTTTTATTTCCAAAAACAACTTTATTCAAAATGATATACATTTATAGATACAATTTGTGTGTCAATACAAATTGGTCAATATCCTCAAACATTTATAGTTCGATAAATTTCGGCTTTTCATTTTGAAATAAAAATCATAAATAATAAAAAATACACGTGTAACGTCCGAAGTGTATGAATGTGAATATGTGTGTATCATATAGAAAAGGATAGTCCGTATCGTAAATTGGACATTTTATTTTGATAACGCTTGTATATTTCACCGTTCAACCATTGGGTCAATGTCGACACATTTCCTATTTTACAACTTCGTATTTTCCACACTTTATAATATGTACCGTACACGCGAACGACGTCTTCTGCGCGATAGACGACCATTTGGAAACGCCAGTTTATTTCGGTGTTGTTCCCTTGCGAAACCTAAAACAAAACAAAATAAACTTTTGATAAATCACACATCAATAATATTCAATAAACTTTTTCAATTTTCAATTTAAATCATTATTTTTTTCTGCAATAAAGCCCTTCCATTAAAACTACATTTCGATCATTTGTATGGTTTAAAGAAGTGATTGAAGATGATTTTTCATCTTATGATTGGTCCGTTGAGCTAAATATATTTTATCTTGAAAAAACGTCATAAAAATACTTTAAATTTGTGAAATATAGTGCAGTTAAAATAGTTTATTAAGAAAAAATACGATATGTGCATCTAAGTCACAATATATGCATATTGGAAACATCTAAATTATCAAGTATTCTTCTAGATACTAAAAACTAAAAATTTCATCCCGAACAATTCAAAATTCATTTCAATTCACACCAAAGACTTAAAAAATCCAATCAGTGTGAAAATTGAATACAAAACCGAACATCGAACACTTCGATACCACAACGCATGTTCATCGACTCTCGAGACACGAACTCCGCGCGCGCAGGTGTATACAACCACACACCTTATATCCGAAGATACGAACACATCAAATATACATACACATAATCGAAATATACACTTATACGAAAATATATAAATGTGGAAGGAATGCGCCCACGCCCCGGCCTGTCGGTCGGCTACCGTAATTCCTGAATGCACCTGACCGGCTATCGGTTCGTTAACGCCTAATGCTCCATATAAATTACGACGCACGCCAGATATGTCCGATGCTCCGTGACCGCTCATACGCACACATACGTGCTTATTTTTGCCGTATTCTCGTGGCTGGAGATGTTGTTCGGTTCGCTAATTGTGATTTTTCAATGTGCGAGTGGAGGCGTTTGTGCTATCTTGGGAGTCTAGTAGGATTCTTTTAAGATTTTTATGAACGTAATAGGAAATATGGTTTTTCATAGATGATATGACTGCCTTAGAGGTCAAGGGATGTGCGTGAAAGTTTTAGCTTGAGTTGAGTGCGAAAGTTGATTGATTATGCTCAGAAGTGTAGTGCAAGGGAAATGATCATCATCTGTCTAACTAGAAATTATCGCCTTATAGTGCTCACATCAAGAGTTATTAAGGCAATATTTTCTAAGTAGAGTCTAGTTAGAAAAAAAACGTTTTCTTTTGTACTAAATCTTTGATTTTGGTCCATTCTTTAATTTCAAAAAATATTTGAATGATTTCAAGAACTATGTATATCGAAAATTATCATATCACTTTAAATCCAATATTTTTGATTGTAAAATATTAAATTTTGTCATATGGCTTACTGAAAATTTGCTCATACTTCTATATATTACTTTTAAAATCTTTATTTGTAAATTTCTTTAATTTCAAAAAATCTTGAATTTAAAAATTAAACAAACTTTCCATGATTCAATTATTTAAATATTCCATAGATTATTTACCTTGAAACTAAAAATTTAAGATTTGAAAGTAAACAAATGAAACTGAAAAATTTTGAATTGCTTAAGTACTATACACACATATTCAATGCTTACAAATTTTTAGCGAAGCATCAAAAATCGAAATCGATCGGCTTTCTTTGGAAACTTTTCCTCGTCGCCGCACCGGGGCGATTCTTTAATTAGTGAATAACCCTAAAATAAAAGGGTGTATCCTTCGGCGAGCATCCGCGCCGTATAACAACGAAGTTTTGTAATTATCCCACGTACAATGAACGGAGATTAGTATCGACTTTAACCTGGATACGTTCCCTGGAAGGTGAATCGTACGAAAAACAGGACCTATTACCGAACAGCGTTAATTACTTACCGGCCTACATATATCTTCGTTCGACTCCTTCGCGTGTGTCGTTTTTTTCGACTTGACTTGACTTTATTTTAGCTATTTTTTTTTCGACTTTCGACGTGTGTGTATGTGTGTTTTTTTGTCGGTAAGTTTCGCTCTCGTTGCTTTATTTTCAGTCATAAAAAAGCCGTCCGCAGGAAACGGGCTACCGTATTGCCGTCGAGTGTACGACAAACAAAAAAAAATTCAAGATTTTCTAATTAAAAATTCCCAACGAGACCAACAAGAGATTCATTTAATTTATTTTTACAATTTTCAAATATTTATTTTTTGATTTGTCTAAATAGCGTAACTGAGTTTTGTGTTAAAGCGAAATTTCAGCACACGATTTCAATTAACATCTGTTTTCCTAGAACATTTTGATTTAGATTCTGCTTAATTAATTGCACAAATATTGGAATGAATTCTCACAATATTCAATTACGTTGCTCAATTAACCAAAAGTGCGACCCTCGAAATTCATATTACCAAAAAACAAAAAAACGTTCATTTATAGCCAGTAAAACAATTAACGAGGTGTCCTGCGAAATCGTCGCCGTATTTCACATCGAACGTTTATTATAAAAATATTGTGTATGGGACACATAATAAAAAGCGTTCGTTTAATATCGCATGTTCGATAATTACGAGCTATAAAATCGCTTTTGTTGAAAATAAAGTGCAATATATTTCTCGGTGGCTCGAAAAAAGCCACATCGGATCCTTTGGAGGTGTCGCTTTACGAGCTGACGATTTTCAATACATTGTGGAAGTCGTGCATTTATCCGAGAGGCCTTTTTTGCGTTGTAAAATAAATTCTTTCATTCATATTGTCGTCGAGATATCGTCGTTTGTCGTTTTGCATTCGATATTGCGATATTTTACGTTTCTTCGGTAGGTAGGTTCTTCGGCTCAAAGGTTAAACTCAATCATAAATTCGAATTATCATGGCCGATATTCACAGATAAATTAAATTATTATTATATAGTGAATATAAATAGGGAAAACTTATGCAGAATGCGTTGATATTTTGACGTCGAAAAAAATTAACGACGGTGGCTTTCTTACGTCTTCTAATGTTATTAGTGACAACTGGATAAGTTATTCATTTTGAGAAATGTCGCGATATTTATCTGCTATCTGTATTTGAGTTGATCAAGTTTTAACTGAAATGTTAAGTATGCTTGCTAATTTTGAAACTTTAAATTAATTATAATAATTAATTTGATGTTATCCTTGAACAGTAAAATGCTTTAAAAATAAGCATCGTTTGTTTTCTGGGGGAAAATTCTGAAAATATGATACTTGATCAACTTGTTTATAAATTATAAATTTATTGATTATATTTTTCCTGCTGTGAAATAAGATTTTTAAATCATTTATCCTAATGGCAATAATATTACAACATAACGACCGCATCGACCTGTTTTGAAACAATTTATTTTAGTCTACGAAAATCATAATATTCTACGACCGTCAATCGCCCATTTTATTAAGTCACCCCGTTTGAGCTCTAACCACATTAAAAACAGACCGAAAACAAAAACCTATAAGGTCCGTGAAACTGAACATATTTTTTTCATAACCGCATTTTTTTATAATTTATCACCGGTACCGTTTGTCACCGCTTTTTTGTGATCGTCCGTTTTCACCGCGGGATATCGAAAAACTCACACACATAATAAGATTAAAATAAATGAATATAACCGAACTTCGATTTACACGGTTGATTAGCTTAGAAAACATTACATTGTAACATTTGAATATCAAAATTTTAATTTTTTTTTTCAATTTTGATATGGAATATAGTGTAAAAGTGCCTTAATATTTGGTAAAAATGAAAAAAATGATAAAAAATAGGAATTCACGAATACATGCATATTCGAATCGAGATAAACAAACAAACATGCAATAAATAAATGCATTTTGACCGGTCACCTTTGGCGGTGGCTGTAGATGCGCCTGAGGAGATAATGCGCCCATTGTTTGGCCCTTCTACTTTATTTAGGGCATTTCGTTATATTATACGTTTTATTAGCTCTGGCCCTATTGTGCCTTTCCTCGGAAACCCCCCGTTTATTCATTTGATATTTTTGTTTTTAGAACTTTGCCGATTTTTAGTTTCGGAGTATTATTTATTCGCACTTGGTAGACAGAATGGGCATTTAGATCTTATTGAATTGATTTTGATGATGGGTTTTTTTCTGTGACGTTTTGTGGTTTCGTAAGTAATTTTTGAGTAATTCTGTTTTTATTCAGTGGCCCTCAAAGGTCGTTCTGTGTAATGAGATCGAGAAAATTGTGGTTCGCGTGTGGTTAATGAGCGCGTGCCAAAAAACTGCTCTCAACACCCGCCCGCGATTCGCCATCGTTTTACAATGTTTCAATACAATTCAATGGTTCAATTATTCTTAAATTGATGGATCGATTAAATTTTTCAATTATACTCAATAATTTATTATGTAATTGAAATATTTTTCAGATCATTTTAATTTAATTAATGTATTAATTATTATACATTTCCGTTAAACTGTAATTGACATTATTATCCTATTCGTGCTCCTATATCATATATCATCAAAAAATCGATGCACACCTTTTTCACATCGATACTTCTTTATAATTAAAGACGACGCCAATAAATCAAACGATTATCCGAAATCTCACAGTAGAATCACGAAAAACCGTTACAACCGCCTCAACACTTTTAATATATTCAACGACATAATAAAACTCATCCCGATCGTCGATCGCACAATCAAACAACGGATACCGGAATCGATTCCCATGAAAATTTCAATATTCAAAATGACGATCGATGCAAAAAGGATCTACAAACAACCCCAATACCCGCTATCTATCTGCTCTCACCCCATTCAAATGATCATCATTCCCACACGTATAAATCTTATCGAAAAAATGACACGGCCGTGATCGAGGATCCATCCTCGGGTACTATCCGTCATTTGAATATGTGAACCGACCCTAAATAGAAAAAAAAGGTTAAATTCTCATGGCTATGAGAAAAAACTGCGAACGCCAAGTGTACACGTATGCAAAATATGCAGGGGCACAATGGGACTCACCCCTGATTTTTTTTAGTAGGAAGTAGAAGGGTTAGTACGTAAAATTGCATCATTGTAGGATGCGTCGGATTTTTTGAGGGTTGTTCAATTGATTTGGTACTATTATGCTATCCATTCTACTAGGAATTTAGTTAGTCTTATAAAGTAAGGATAGATTAGATTTTGTGTTAAGTTTTTATTCATTTTTCACATTGAGTTTTGTTTTAGACTCATTTATATTGGATTTTGTTTTATATGAGATTCAGCTCGATTAAGTCGAAAACCTTAGTGATTGTATAAATGCTTAGATTTGAAAATAATAATAAATTCAAAAATAAATCAAAATAGAATATTTTTGAACGGATTTCTATTCGAACGGCCCTCATATGTGTAATATGCACGAAATACCTGTAAGCGCACTATTTGCATCGTTTTTTATGCATAGTTCGTAATCCTTTCATAAAAAAGGGGGGTAAGGTTACACTTAAATATTCAAGAGAGGGGCAGGTACACCTTTGAATCGATTTCGCATAAATTATCGTCAGGTAGCCGACGAGATCCATTGTCATTGTCATACATGTTATAATATTATAATGTGCACTTTCGCACAGTTCACGCACCCAAGTTCCGGAAAACAAACATCCTCGCCAAACGGGGGTCTCCTTTTTTTCTACACCATATATGGTCCTTATTGTGATTTTTTTTACGTATAGGCATTATGCAAAGAAGGGGTTAACCCATCCTTTTTTTCTTTTCGAAGCGCATTTATTTTAATGTATGCATAAAATTTATTGCACCTAACGCTATAAGGACACACCTTGGGGTCGCGTTGCATAAGGAACGCTTTTCCCCGTTATTCCTTGCGTATATATATTTTTTTCGTTCTCATGGTTATCCTTTTTTATGCAAATGGGGTCGTACAATCGCGTTTCGGGGTTGTTGTTGTTGTGTGTGCGAAAGAAATCCTTTTCGGATTCATTTTTTCGCAGGACACACATCTTTTTCTGCATACGTAATTCGATTTTGTTGTATGGACGTAGAAAAAATGAAACGATCCGTAACGCTTTTTTCTTTATATTCCGTCGTGTACCTCTTCCACTCTTTGTGCGTCCTTTAGACTTTTCTTCGGGTGTCCTTTTTTTTAGACGACGCGTATATCGATTCCGTTATTGCTTGTATGTGGAAATCAATAGGAAGAGTTTAGCATATGTAAAAATGTGTCCTGAACGGAAATCTAACGGATTACGATCCCTTAACCGACGACAGGATACGCAAATAACGGTTTTATGTAAATGCGACACTATTGAAAATTTCCTTATAGATTTCTAAATATATCGATGAAGAATATTGAAAAATGTGTCATTCATTCAATAAAGAATTCATCTGTTAAAAAACCAAACTAAAACTACAATTATATTATTTGAAAAAAAACTTCAGAATTGTACAATGTACTCATTTTTGTCAAAATGTGTCGAAAGCTATTAACAAACAAATAAGAAAAAACTTTTTTTTTCAATAAATATACCAAACGTTGCTTCACTTTAAGACCCTTTTTTTACGAATTGCACAAATAAGGGTAACCTTTCAACCCACCATAAGTGGGCACATTGTTAATGCATACTATTTACAGGTGATTATTAGGTTTGAAAAAACTGTTCTGGAACATGTAACGAAAAAAGTACGCATAATTTACTCGCCAAAAAAAAGCATTATGCACTTTTTTGCTAACCACAAACGGGTCAGTCGACATTGTGCACAATATACTTTTTTTGTTGAAATTTTCTTTAAAAACATACACATTATTTTTTTCTCCACTGTTATTTCGCATAATGATATTGATTAAATGTGAAGTTCATAAAAGTTTTTAACACTTTTACGTCTATTTACATAGAGAACTATCATTACGCGTAGAAAAAACGTTTTGTTTCAGAACAGGTGAAACTAAACACGTGTCCCATTTGACGGTCGCTTAAATAAAGTTAATTTAATGTCGTTAACACTTTTGTTGGTGATGTTCGTGCTAGAGATCAAAGCGAATGATAATGTTTGAAAATACGTATCAAAAATATGATTCTGAGAAGCAGCATCCCTACGTCAAAAGCACGTGGCAAAAGGTTTTATCAGTTACAAAAATCCGTGTCCTTTAGTTGACTAACGAGGACACTCGTTTCGTTCAGTATATTAAAAAAATGCTTACATAATGTTTATATTTTAATCTTTTATCTCTCGGCGAGGATTGAACTACGTGACATATGAGTTTTATTTTTTTCTATGTATTTTTTTCAAGAAAACTTCACTAAAAATGGAAACTAAATCATCCACGATAATAAAAGTTTTTTTAGGAAAAAAAAATCCCATTTCATTTGTACCACCAAATTATAATCAAAACATCAATAGAATTTGTCTTTACACCTGATTGTTCGATAAATTTATGTATAAATTCATAATATTATAATAAAATTTTGATAGGTAGCACGCTCGAGACATATTAATCCAAATTTTAAACAAATTTATTAAAAATTATGCGACTCCATAATCCATCATTATAGCGCTAAATAATAAATAACAATAACGAATCGAAAAAATCGGACAATACATATTCATTATCCACACACATTAGTATGACAAATCACGGCTCCATAATAAATCTCATGATTTATATATTATACAAATGCATTTAAATACGCCATGCGCTGGTTACATTGTATGTATAAATTGAAACGTCATATCTGCAAAGTCATATCGTTTATAAAATGTCATTATTTTAATAAAATTCATTAATTGTTGATTTTTTCGTTCGGATAGGAATTATCGTATCAGTTGTATAATCATTTGGAAAACATCGGTTCGCAGAAAATCATTCTCTTTTTCGTCGAATGCGCTTTTGGCGCGAAAAATTTACATAATGCATCGAAATGCGCATTCGACGCATCAAAGGTGTGATAAACCGATTTGCATACATTTCGCGAAACACACGCGGATTGCCGAATCAGCACTCCTCAAATGGTCTATTATTCGAAAAAATCTCAAACACAATATGAAAATTTTCGAAATTACAATAACAAACGCGAGCTAGGGTTTTTTTTAACCCTTTAAAGACTAAATAATTTATCACCGATACGCGAACAATCGCACAGGAAGCAGATACGAAATATCGTTCGATTTCCGCTGATATATTATCGTTTTATTCAAATTTATTCTAAATTATTTAAATGCTCCTTGCGGACCCGCTCCTTTTTTTTGGCGCGCTTTTTTGAAACTGATCCTCGCTTCGGGTTTTGAAAAGTGTACCGTTGCAATGACTTTGATGTTTTTTTTTCACAGATGTTATTTATTCTTTAGATATTTTCGAATGCGATATCCTATTCGCATATGCTTATTTGCTTAATTTTTTACGACAGTTTTGCATATAACTGCACATCCCCGTTTCGAAATAAAATACACATAATAGTTGTGTAATTTATTCGCAACAATTTGTCATTGATTTGTTATTGAAATTAGATGTAATTGTGCAGATATCGAACTTAATTTATCGATTATTGTTGTTGTATTGAATTTTTGCATCCTTCGAAATGTACCAGATGTAAGCAGAAATGTGAAGCAAATATTTTTTGATTTTGCATCGTATTCCAATCGGATTTAATACGAACATTTATGATTTGATAAAAATTGTATGTTTTATATTGAATCTAATTGGGTGCATATAATAAATGTAGTACTAGGGGGAACGATCTTTATTTGTCTAGAAATGATTGCCTTTTGTGTTTGCATAAAGAGCGATAATGGCAATACTTTCTAGCAAGAGTCTAGCTAGAAAATAAGAGCGTTCATCCTTGCACAACATTTCTGGTGCAAATCTGTAAAAAAGTGGATCCACAAGATGATATCTCTAGATTTATTGATATTATAGCAAAATGTTATATTATTAATTATTTAAAAATTAAATCGATTCTTCTCAATCTTTCGCGAATTCTCGTTTCTGACGTTTCAAGAACGTGCAGTCCTTGGACAAAGGATCGCCTACGAACCATTCGAAATGTTGGAATGCTACCTAAGCGTTCACGAATTTTTACACCGGATAAGTTACACCTGAAACAGACAAACTGACTTTTACGGGGCCGGCGGCCAACGCTCGTAAATAACTCGTTCGCCCATATAAAACCAACAAACTTACGAGCCAACGTTTGAGAGCGGCTGCCTATTCAATTATCCGGCACTAATTGCGGACGAATGTTATGCTTTTTCAAGATTTTTTTTCACAAATTGAATCTTATAAAATACAGGTTTATTCTCGGAAAAAAAATAATTTATCGCGACGGATTCGTAGATTCGATTCTCTGTTACGTTTTACGGTCGTCGATGGGTTGAAGAAGCGACAGTGCCATGGTGAAAGTCGAGAAAATCGCAACCGACAACCAAAAAAATTTAAAAGTGTGCCAGGCACTGGCTACTAATGTGTCACCTGAGTGAAATCAACGCACGTTTTCGACGTGCCGCGAAAATTTGTTCCGTTTCAAATGCCGACGACTGAAAGGTGTATGGTCTGAAAATTTTTAATTTTGAAATTAATACGATTTCAAGCTCAACCGGTCTATTTTAACGGATGGCTATTTCATAAAGCTATTTCAATCATTCGAGATAAAAGCGAGATTGACTTTGATGCGCGAACGCTGCATAAAATTCCGCAAATGCGGAATCTGATGAAATTACAATTTATAATTTGAGAAAAAATGTAGTAAATAGCGCTATGTGCTTTGCAATTAAGTGTCGATTTAT
This sequence comes from Cheumatopsyche charites, assembly GCA_024721215.1. Classification (NCBI taxonomy): domain Eukaryota; kingdom Metazoa; phylum Arthropoda; class Insecta; order Trichoptera; family Hydropsychidae; genus Cheumatopsyche; species Cheumatopsyche charites. Next base: position 5,280,840 of record CM045585.1, on the reverse strand, counting down.
ACGAACAATTATTGATAAACATAAATTTCATACTCTCAGGGTTATTCTAGCATCTTGAGAACATGACAAGCGATGGTCATCTTATAAACTATAAGAAACATTATAGTTTCCTTTATACAGAGATAATCTTTATCGATCTTATACATTTACAAAAATAAAATTTATTTTATAATAAATTCATAAACACTTCAAATACTTCCTGAATTCAAAGTTTAAACTCTAAATAAATGTACGATTTAGAATCTAAACAGCACGTTTAATTTTTTAGAACATCACGTGTAATAAATATACACTTTATAAGCACACAACGTGCAATCATGATTCTATGGATATTTTTCTAAAACGATTTCGATGACTTCAAAACAGGGTGAGGCAAAAGTCGCGCTCACGTTACCTTTTAATGAATCACTTGCTGCGTCACCGTCAAACGCCCGTTGACATTTCACACCGACGAACCAACCTTGGATCTACTTGTGATCGAGATCTCCTTGAAGATCTAAGCGACACGAAAACGACGAAGGATCTATAGCTAGATCCTAGGAAGATCGTCGACGAGCGATTTGCATGTGCAGCGATCTATCTGGGCGTTTTATTAGCATTGCACTTTTATTTTTGCAGATAATCTATCTAGGCACGATCGATGAATAATTGATACTGAAATGTGGGTGTCGAGATGTCATACGAATAAATAAATCATTGAAATGTTACGTGGTATGTCAGATGCTTTGCTTTATTGTACACTTTATATGATTCGTCGGTTTAATCTAGTGCCTTGTTATTTTACTAGTGTATTTGTGAAAAGCTCAAAGAATAATTTCGAATGTGAATGAAATCATATCGGATATAAGAAGCTGTTCATAAAATTTCGTTCGAACTGTCACACGATTTCGTTTCTAAGCCGTTCGATTCGGTTTCGCTTTAGAAATTTGCATACGCGGTTATTCTCTTTTGCATACTATCAATGCGACATTGTTAAAAAAAATTATAGCTCATGTCAAATCCCATTCAATCGGGCGTCGAAAGGGTTAAATTCGTTTCACCCGACGAAATTCGATATCGTATTGTGTCCCGTGTTCAACCCTCAATTTAATGTTATTTCATTATTATTCGTTTTTTTACCTGCTAAACATAATGTCATTTCGATACATTTTAGATGTCTAATAGATTTTTTAGAAAGTTTCCATTCAATACAATTCACACGTGCATATTCCATAAGAACTTTCCTGCAAGAAAATTCAATTCTTAAATCTTTCTTTTTCATCAAAAATCACTACGACTAGTACATAAGCACCAAACAATATAAAACCACACCTAATCCCGACGACCTTAGTCCTATATTTAGACAGTCTATCATATCAATATACACCTCGACACGTATTATAAAATCAAACCGAGTCGCATACGACTAGAACGAATAGCATTCTCGAATCGAATGTGCATATAATCGTTCCGAAAGGACAACGGCACATTGTCGCACAATTGCATCGCGAATAATATGACAAGTCGTACGGGACTTTTCCACTCACCCACATGCGCGTTTATAGAGACAACGACGACTTAAGGTCAACGTGGCATTCTCGATTTGATTAGAAACGAACTGCGCTGTTCCTTGCGAAGGATTCGACCTTCGCTACAATGGAAAATCGCATTCGTATTTCCCTGTGGCGACTAGATGCACAAGTCGGTGATGATCCCTTGTTTTTGATTCTTGACATAGTTTTCGTTTTCCGATTCTATTTTGAATCAAATTAGTTATTTCATGACGATTTTTCATATAAAACTTTCAGATAGATTCACATTAGAGTAATTATAATAGACATAATAAAATTCGATGTGAGGAAGTTACTTTATAGAGATTTAATTTTTTGATTTCAATGTTGAGGTTTGTGAAAATGAATCGATTCTAATTCTGTTTTATATGTCTTATTGCATTCATTTGATTCGAATGAAATCGGATTGATGGAAAATCTAAATGTTAAGTGAATGTAAATTGAATGTCGATATGACTTGATCTATGTTACAAATATTACATTTGATCTCATGTACAAGGTATAAATATTCGAATAATTTTGTCATCTAGAAAAGATATTGATAGATTCATTAATAGTCAGGTTTCTCACATTCGTTTGAATATTCTTCTAAATTTTATAGATTCCAAAAATGACACATTTTCGTATAGGCTTTAGTATGATCATTTAGGAAAATGTTTCTTTTCGCTCCAATAAATATAATTTTTAATTATGTCTTTCCTTTTCATAGCCATGAAAATGCATGAAATGTATTTTTGTTGCAGCAAATGGGAATATAGTTTTCCTGAATGTTCATTCTATCCTTTCCGAAAATGTACAATTTTTGTATAATGCAAAATTCCAACAAAATTTAACTAGGAACCTCACAAAATTGTTGGTTAGAAATTAGTCAGCAGTCAAATTCTATAGACGAATGAAAGTTAAAGCAACGATTGAAAGGATAGTCCTTAAAATTTAACAATTCATTTGAGCATAGACCCATATTCAAAGCACACTTTGACCCCATCCCGACGAGACGGTACGAGTCCTCCTCGTCTCTATCGCATCCCATACCTCTTTTCGAGCAGGAAACGGATCTCTTCGGTTCGTAGGAGTCATCAAGTTTGACCATCGTCAGCAGGATGCGCAGTCGGTGGCACGTAGTAGGCTCACACGCGCCCCGACATGTCACGGATGGGACATGACTCAGTCGCCATTCCCACACTTCACAATGAAATTCTTCATAAACGTCATCGTCTACATATTAAGATTGCGCCGTCTCCGATTCGGCTGTCGAATTTTTCATCGTCTCGATCGGGAACGAACGAACGACCAAGAGTCTGTGGATGATGGCTCGTTTACATGCTGCCACTACAACTTAAGTTGCCAGTAGCTCTGGCCCTAAAGCTTGCTTCTGATCTTTTCTATTATACGGAAAAATCCCATCATTAAACCAAAAATGTAGTTCAAGAGGAAACACTTATCGTTTCTAGATAAATCTACTCTAGCTCTTGTTCCCGCTCTAAATGCGAACACTAGAGCAATAATGGCAATAATTTCTAGTTACACAAATGATTAGTGTTCCATCTAGCATTTACATCTTTACATCTAAGAATTTCGCAAATGTATGAATGGGCTAGATATGATCGCTAGAGCAAAAAAGACCACGACAATGTGAGTTGAAGTGGCAACATGTAAACGAGCTTGATATGAGTGTGCGTTTACACAATACGATTCTATACTTTCGATATCTAGTGCAATAAAGAATGATATTATGAGTACTAAAAAAATAATTAGTTCTGCATGTCAACTATACAAATGCTATTTGACGCTTCTTAAAAGACACATGAAACTTATGAATCGTTTCAAATCAAATTGTGCAACATAAATTTTCATCGTTTTGAGTCTGAAATCATAATGTTTGTGTTCGAGTCTGGCAAGAAAGACTACTGGCGAGCTGAGGGCAATTTCCAGGAAACACTGAGATTTATATTCAAAATCCAACGCGGCATGCATCCTCGATTAATATTTTATCGTTGAGTACATTAAGTGCAATATGAATTCAATAAGGCTTCGATGCATTACACGAGTGCTTTGTCCCTTGATGCATTGCTTCCACGTTAATTTCGGTCGTAAATTTTAAACGATTTTTTTCCGGCGGGTTTATTTATTTATAAGGTTTTTAACCTGCTGTTGATGTTTCGATGACGTCCATACAAATTATTTTTTTCAATATTGGATTAAAAAATATAAAGTCATTGCAGATGTTGAAAATTCTATTGGTACAAATTAACGTTTATTGCTAAGTTATTGACATAAAATATGTAATAGGTAATTGTATACGCAAATTTACTTATTAACACACAATTTGCTCTCGAATTTTCGCCAAATAATACACGTACAATATATCAATCAAACAAGCAAATATTGAGAATGTTAAAAGCAGGTGCCATCAATGAACGGTCACTGAGCTTTAACTGTCTCGTAAAAAACATATAATGGTATATGCAATTTCATATGTTAATCCTGTTTTTGCTAGGATCAAATCTACACCTGCCCTACCGCTAATTTGAAAATATCGATTATTATAAATATGTCTTAACGATTCTGACGTATTGAACGAAATGTTCATGTGAAACTTCAAAGCGAATTTCTCGACAGATAAATTGCGCGATCGATTCGATAACAGTGCACCTTTACTCATGAGCAGATATAGTAAATATTATAGTAAAAATATTATTTTTCAAATTAACGCACCTAAGGAAAAAAATGAATATAAATATAAATAAATGTGACACGACCGAAAGAAGAAAACACAAAAAACACACAGTCGGAATAGAAGAAGAAGCAGGCGGCGAGATGTTGTATCGTTCAGGTAAGAGAAGTAATATTACGTTTTTATGACAAAAGGAAGGACCTTATCGTACGTGACCCACAATGGATGCTCCTTCGTCCTCATGCATTTTATTGTGCCTTTCATTTTTCGTATTATTACATACGACTTCTTCTAACCACCTTCTATTTCCATCTTTTTTTTGGCCGTCCCTTTGAACCGAAACGGAGATCGCATCTTCGGCGGAGAAGTTGAAGATTGAAGAAGAAGCAAAGCGAAGAAGACCACAAAACGACGAGATCAGATCTCGACTCATTGAACGATATTCACAGTTGACAATGGCAGTAAAGTGAACGTGTTTATACGCGGATGGGTCAAGTGTTAATCGGATTCAAAGGTTCGAAGGAAACTTAAGACTTTTTCTGGAAGCACTATCGCTCAGAATAAACAACGATGAGGGGATTCCTTTTCGATCGAGAGACTGAAATAGTGTGTTGAAAGGCTTGAGATGAGATGGTTTTCAAAGTGTGAGTCTCATTTAGATGCTAAATTAATCAAGATTGTTAATCGATGACCTTAGAATCCGATAAGTTTGAGTGTAAATGATCGAATTTTGAAAAAGAACTTCATTGATAATTTAAATTTGTCATGTATGTTCTCAGTCTTCTAGAGTCCACTATTAAATTCAAAATTATTATTATTTAGTTTGTTTTCATACAAAATATAATGACGCAACATTCAAATAACGTAACTAGGATTAGGATCTGAGAGCAACAGCCAACAAAACGCCTTCGGTAGACTGTCTACGAAAAAGTCGCACTTACGTTAGATAAGGCGTTTTACTATCGACATAAATATCCTTAATTAAGCCGCGACGTCTCAAAATCGCACACGCACAATATAAAATAATAAAATATCATATGTGCTAAAAAATAATAAATTTTATACGGCGGCAAGGCTGTCGGGCGACGATCGAGCCTTGAATCCGATCGTTCCACATACGAAAATATTATTACTTACGGCCTTTGCACCAACGTCCAACATCCGATAAGCAGATTTAAAACGCATAAAATGAGAAGATCTTAAAAAACATCTAATAAAAACAAACGATCTGGTCTGAAATCATATACGGTGCAAAAATTCCTGATCAGAATCGTATAAATCATCTAAAATTGATCGAAATTCTTAAAATAAAATATATTTTTAATATAAAAAAGTGAGTTTTGAATGTGTAACACCCTCCAATGTGCTCTCGGTACGCTTGTGCGATAATATTTTTAATGTTTTCGGTGGTCGTGTGTGAAACGAGCCCGGTCCGCTCTCTCAGCATAAGATCGTCGAGTTTATGAATGAAACCGAATTAACATACACTCCGGTGGCGGCGAATAAACCGCTTGATTTTATGCTAACGATTTCATAAATACATTTGTTTAAGGCCGAAAGATGCGAGGACCTCGCTTCCAGGCCTTCTCAACATTTTTTATGCGCGGGATGTGCGCTCGTTTCGCGGTCATCCCCCGGTTCAGTTATGTTATGTTTAATATCAAAGCGTAGCTCTGCATTATGTTCTTTATTTATTTTTCTAATAAGAAATTGTGTTATGGTAATATTTATGAGGGTTTTGAAAGCTAAGGGTATAAGTGATAAATTTGAATCACTGAAGTTGAGGGCAGAAATTGTCTCTGAATATCTCCATGCGTTTCATTTTAAAAATGATATATGTTAAGTATACTATTTGATTAGGTCATTATCATCATCATTCACCAAAAAAAATCTAGAATTATAAGATTGCTAAATAGATTTCTAGTTCTTCTTCATTCATAATAGATATTTATCTCTGATTATTCGAAAAGTTTGTCATGTGCATTTATACCACTCGTCTTTTACGATACTAATATTCGATTTTATAAAGAATATTTGAACTTTCCCTAAATAAAGATAAAATATTTCCCAATAAGTTACTAACTAGACAGTTACAAATTATAATCTGATAGGAAAAACTATTTACTAGAACTCTAACTTGATTTATGTACTTCAATTACTTCTTAAACCTAATTTCTAGCAAAACTTTTCATCACAATCTAAATAATAACATTCATTCCAAAACAATAAATAAAATTTGACACATGTCTATGGAAATATTTTCCGAAATAAAATACGTGAGTCCACACAGTTGAAGAAGTGGCGCCCGTATCGTTCGCAAATTGGTCAGTGTGCTATAATGAATATTTAACGAATGAAAAATTATGTATATATGTAAATACGAGAGCAAGTGCGGTTCGGATTGTAGTATTATGTAAACAAGCGGACCGCTATATTATCTTCACTTTTTGTGCATTGTTTTGCATGTAAAAGTGCATAATACCGCTCTCGATTTCGATAATACCGACACACGCTGCACACGACTGCATTTACATAATAGCTCGTGTCGAATTCGGTTAAAAAATTAATTTGAATTAATCTCGAAGAGGTTATGTTAAAAAGCTTCCACACATATGCGCTTATGGGTGAATGTGGATTTTTTCTACGGCTTAAAACTTTCGCGAGTTTGCATCGAAAAAATAGCGTCTCCGACCGGTGTGTGTAAATCAATCATTTTTTATGAAAATGTATGAATAACGATCTTTCGAACGCGGCTCGAAAACGGTGCGTGATTTATGCTCAGCGTCGTAATTAAGTTTTGTCAAATTTAGTTGATTTTTTTTAATCCCGCGAATTCTTGGCAATTAAAAATTTATTTACTTTCGAAGAATTCGCACGGTGAACCTTGGCATTAGGTTTCCTTTAAATACAAAACGTGTTCTGAGATAGTGCTGCTAACCGTCATAGATTAAAATTATTATTATTTTTTTATTTTTCTATTTTGAAACTTGGCTTAATAGTCGTCGTATATAATATTTTTTATTATGCTTACCTACATACCATAATCATGCAAAATAAAATCATAAAAAAATGTCATACATCGTACACATACTTAGTACCTATAAAGCACATACATAATATTCTAAACTTCGATCTAACTTTTTACAAAAAATATTGAAAGATACACTTTCAATCCTCACCATTGTTACTGATACTACACTTTTACTAAGTTTCATTAAAATCGATGATATTAAGTATGTGGTAGATGATGAAAAAATGCGAAAAATTCGCAAATATTTCTCCAAATCCGAATCCATTCTTCGAGATCGTTCAAGCATCTTCTCGAAGAACATTCTGAACATTCCACATTAATTGCGAAACAATAAAAATGAACAATTACGGAGCGTTTTGCGCCCGCGGCGGCCCAGCGGTGGCCACCTTCGTTTCGCGTTGTTGTTGTTGTTGGCGCTTAACACTCATGCCGGAGATAATATATTTATTTATTCGTTTATTTATTTACTCTCTTCACTCTTGTATTTCAATTATCATAAGCGGAATGAGCACGAGCCAATCGGCGAGATGAATTTCCGGCTCGTTTTGAATAAATTTGAATTAATGCCGAGAGCTGCTCGTTTGTACGCGCGGTGTGAACGCGTGCTTAACTTTTTTCCGTAAATGAAAAAAATATGATCCACTGTTAGATTTCGATCATAGATCACCGTTTCGGTCCATCGCTTGAATTTTAAACGTCTAAGAATTAATATAGCCCATTAGCGCTTGTGTTTTTTTTTTTCGATTGGAAAATTTTTGAACGAGTGTGAAAATTATGTATTGTAATTATGTATGATTATAATAATATTTAAATGGTAATTCGATAATTTTATGTATAAGTTGTTCAGAGCTAAACGTGATTTACTTCATAAAGCAAGAAGTCGAGATAAATAATGAAACGTATTTGATGTAATTTTCAATATTTTCTCAATTTTTTTATTTTCCAGAAAGTATTACATATATATACATACAAATTTTGTTTATAATAAGTTATGGATGTGGTCAGTTTGTATTAGAGTACAGAAATAATTAAAATTTCTTCTGAAATAAACTATTAAAATCTTATTAAATTATTATATGTAGCTTAATAGTATTCATCTTTATTATTCAGGAAAGATATCTCAATTTAGAAACATTGCTAATTAAATATTCAAATCTTATGTTTTTCAAAAGTGCAGTTAATCACAATCAGCTCTAAATGACTAATATGATAATGATTTCCATAAATGGTTGTTTTATGAAACGATCGAAAATTGCACAAGAACTTCGCGTTTGTTTATATTAGAACACAACGATTACAGATAATTCTAAAACGTGATAATGAAAACGGCTTATAAAATCCATATATAGACAATTCTAACACCATACATGTCAATATATTTTTGCACAATAACACATCGAAAAGCTTCAATGAACAATAATTAGAAGCTAACGCTCTAAAAAGATCTAACGTTCGAACATTACAGGTGTAAGACGTCATTTTTCTTCGATGAATTTTTTTTACAGTTTGCCTAAAGCGTCTCTCGAGCAGGTTTCGCCTATTCAGTGCAGGATCGAAATTCCTAATGCGGTAAGGACAGGTGCCGCTCGAAATGTCATAACATCTCCCGCTGCTTTTCGCCAATTCTTTTTTTCTTAGACGAAACTTGTATCGTTGTACGTGGGCTACGGATGACGTTACCGCGCGTTTAAGGCTGTTTCGCACTCGTAGGAAACGCTATTTTTCTGCTTTATCTGTCGGGTCGTTTTGGTGGCAGAAGACAGAAAACAATGTGCAGGAAATTCCTCCGGTTGTGTCGAGCAAACAATGGCGACCTTGGCGAAATGAATATTCAAATTCGAAGGTCTCGCGCGCCACTGTTTAAAACCCATACACGTTGCTCATTACATACATTAGAATACGATTTAGGCTATGCCTTTTCGATGAATATGATTATTTGCATTTTACGATCGAAAACGGTGAAGATTCATACGATTGGCTATCAATAAAAATAATTATACTAGTCTTCTATCCATTCTACAATACACTTGACATGACCCAAATGAACTAAAAATATAACCCAATCCATTCAAATTTAACCTAACCAAACCTAACCAAATAAATTTTACAATTAGTATCGTGCCAATTGTATCATAGACAAGTACGAATCAATCCAATTTCATTGGAAAAAAATAAGAATATTTAAGCGATTTCTTCTTAATTTATCAAGTCGACCCTCTCAACAATGCACTGTTGAATAAAAATTATGCAAAGCGTGCACAGGTCACTTTAGGTGTAGTATTAGGAGTGATCCACGCATGAAAATTAGCATGCGTGCCCGTATGCTAATATTCCGCACACGCCATACAACTTACCGAATCGGCTCGCATAAATGTTTTGAAAATACTATGGTGCACCTTATGAATAAAAATAAGAATAAGCAAAAGAATAAATGAATTATAAAAAAAAATCTGGTCGTATTGTCTGGCCATACACCTGTCTTCGAGAGAAGAGGTGCGCACACATAAATTTGCAAGCGTGCGATTGTTACATATTTTTTTAATCATTTTGCATTTTTTTTAAATATAATATTATTATAAATTTGATTTTTACAATAATTCAACCGAGACTACCGAATCGTGTGTGAACCTTACTTTTGTTTTTAATGAAAATACGGATGTGAGCTTCGAGCGTACGTGAATAAACAATACGTGAGAGAATTGACAATTCGTATTCGGTGCTTGTCTGCTTGATTTTAAAATTTTATAATTTTCAACCGCTCATTATTTCAACTACTCATACTTAAGAAATCGAATTCACACACATAACATCTGTTGAGACTCGATTAAGAATTTAACAACACCCCAATCGATATCGAATTCACATCACTTCTACGCATCACGCCGATTAAAAAATTAACAACTCCCCAATCGATATTGAATTTACACACCACAATACGACTTTAAAGGCTTCATAAATTAAAATTTAACAACTACAACACCACATTTATACACAACGATCCGATTCTGGGCGTGTTTCGAAACAGTAACTCTGACGAGAGCGTTAAACGCGCAATAATCACACGTTTCGATCTCATATTAAGAAGTAGCGTTTATGCTAATTCCACAACAACGACTCAATACCGGACGATCGTCTTCGAAACAATCGATAGTGTAGGTCGGGCTTAATTTATTACGCGATCGCGATTTATACGTAATATATTATTTCGACGGCACGAGCCCGAGCGGATTGCGAAACTATCAATCGAGCATATTATTTATCTGCTGTGTTACTATATTAATATAACGAGTTTGTTATAGGGTGTGGCAAAATATTATAATGTATATCTTATATTCATAGATATTATATTATATTTTACTAATTTTATCAATGGGATCAAATTTTCTTTAGTAGAAACTGATGCAGTTTGAATGTAACTGTTCGATGAATATGCTAAACTGTAGGAGAGTATCTACGGTATTTTGGAGAATCATCAGTAAGATGTTGCATTTTTCGCAAAGTTTTTACTCAATGGGTTTTTAGTTTCTTTCGTTGTTTAAAGCCTGATTAAGTTCAGTTATTAATATTGTACTTGACACCGACATTTGGAATGATTTCCATGGAAAATTTTGATTAAATGAAGACATTATTCAGATAAGAATATTGTCGTTGAGTATAGCTTAATATTTTATCGGATAGTTCTAGTTTTGCATCGCCTCGATTCTTCAAAACATAGATTTACAACAAAATATAATTTTTATACACTCCGACAACTATTGCATAATAATCTCTTATGATTTATGTTTTCGTTTAATCGAATTTTTCCATGAAAAACAATTCAAATATTGGTACCAAATGCAATATTAAGAATCATAATTGATAACTCTTCAAATCATGAACCAACTATGAACCCACTTAGTACAAACAAACATTTCTCAAATTCGTTAATTAAAAATGACTAAAATTCTTTACAATACTGTATATTATACAAAACTACAGTCATATACAAATCTACTCTAGATAATAACGCAAGTCTGTATTCGAATTCGTTCGATTATGACGTTTTTTCGAGAAGGTCGTTTCGGCGCACGACCGAATCAATTATAACAGGTTGACATTATCGTTTGACACTATCGAGTCGCGGCCAAACATATCAATTAAAACTAACCGAATGTGTGTCCGATTTTTTGTCTGTTATCAAATTTTTTTCTACGTTCCAGTACTTAGATATGAAATGATTCGATTCCGAACGAGTGCGCTTTTTGAGAGCGTATACGTGACCGAAAGTGATAATGTTGAAAAAAATCGGCGATTTAATTAATTGGACGCACGATTTTTCAATTAATTTAATTTTATACGTATGCCATTATCTTAAATTTGAGCTTTTGAACAATTTATTAGCGAATTTTTAGAATGTCATTATTATCTTTATCGATCGAATGTACGTGCATGTAGAAATTATTGATTTTTTTATCAATTTTTAGTATTCGAAGAAAATAATATTTTTGATTTTGGGACTAAAGGCTTCACTTTCGTACATTTTTCAAATTACGATGACACAAACCGTCAACTCGAATTCCGATCATGACATCGTATAATTTCAGCGAATCGACTCTTCCAGTTTAAGGCCAAGGTCCGAAGGCTTCAATCATTTTTATTTAACACGCATTATCTATGGCATATGAGAAGCGTTTACCAGAATTTTAGCTGAGGGCTATTCGGCGTCCATCAAACCGTAATTTGTCTACTTCTATTTTATTTTATACGCGTGTAACCACCACCTACCGTCTGCCATGTTCTCGAAAATTCTTATTTTCTAATATACATTTATATTTTTTTTCGGAATCGATTCTCCTTGCCGGTGGCAAATTTATGATCGAACTCTCGGTCCGATCTGTTATAAGTGTGGATAGATGAAAAATGTCAAGGTAAATGGTTTTAGAAACTGTCAAGAAGCGTCTAGGATGGACGTCAGAACTATGCATTATGTGGATGTCGCTATAATAGATTCAATTAGCCGTTATCATAAAAATTCGGATATAAAATAAGCAGAAATCTGCTTATCCTTAACAAAATACATAAAAATATACGAGATTGTGTCGTTAAGTAAATTTACTGATTTTATTTCGACAAATCTTGATATATGTGTCCATTATTATCAGAAAGGTTAATATCGCATTTTTAAACTCTGACATAATCTAATGAAGTTCAAAAATAGATTGAAATTGTTTAGTACCATTTTTTTTTCTGGAAAATTATTTGATCTATAAAGATTTTAAGATAAATTTAAAGCATTTTTTATTTTATCGTATCTATAAAATTGATAAAATGACTAATATTTTTCAAAACTTTTACACATGTACAACATTTCCACGCCGAGCTTATCTCACAGTGAAATCTCCGAACAAACAGGAAGGTAGCTTCCAAAACGTTACCACAACAAACAAAAAGAATCGAATATCGTCATATATTTTTTAGAAAAAAAAATATAATATACGAAATGTGCAGTAATCGTCGGCTGAGATCACCACCCTCAAAGTTTGAATTTCACGGTTTAATTTTTCGGTGAGGCTTCGTCAATTCGCGGCCCGCGGCCACGACGACAATAAAAACTAACATTTAATGTGTAGGCGTTACGAAAAATACGGTTTCGATTATGTTCAGTTGGAGATTTTCTTTTTTTGAGACACTATGTGGAAACACGATTCGATATCCCTTTGAGGCGATCCGTGCGAGGTGCTCTCTTGCACAGAGATATCTAACCTTTTTAATGTATCTTACCTTTAAAAATTATGATAATGATATCACTCATTAGCCATATTTAGTTGTACAAAGATGATTTCGATATTTGTATGAAAATATAAAATGTTGCACTCCTATGAACGCCAACTTCGGGCTAAAACCGAATTTATGTACCGATTAAATCAATAGGTACATGTAGTTCATTTTTGTCTGGCAATGTTCATATTTGTTCGAACACAATATTACTAGATTCTTTTAATAAGTGTTAGTAGATATTTCTAAACTTATCGTGAAAGTCATACGATTTCATCACTGTTTAAATAAATTATAATAATTCGTACTTATGGGGTGAGATATTGGCAAGACACTTGACCTAACATAACGAATTTAAAACGTAACCTAACCTAACTTAACTGAACCTAGTTAGAACCAACAGATTAATTGACTTGATGGCAGTATATACTCCATTCATCCTTCCAATTCCAATCAGTTCCAATAAGAAATTGAAGGATAATCAGGATATAAACTGCCATCAAGTCTCTCGATCTTTAAGAAGTTTTTTTAAGAATTCTTGTACCAATTGTTGTCGATGGCTAACATCGAACGCTCACACCTGTCCAACAGCCACCTATGTCAGTACTGCACACCGCCACAACACGAAAAATAAAACTGACATATCTTATATACCTGGTGTCTTGGGACATATCCACACTATTTTATTGTAATCGTCATCGCCCGTCCCGATGACGTTACCGATAACCGCGTTTTCGTAACCGACCGAGTGTTTACACACGTAACGAGCCGGTCCCGAGATTTCCCGGGAAAAAAGTACAAAAAATATGCGATTAAAAACAATATTATAATCATAGTATAGTTCGTCGTGCGTAACCGAGTCAGCGAAGTAGGTTTTTGTTAAGAGCGTATCGGGTGTTAGCGGTTTTTGGCGAACGTGCGTGCAACTTTATCTGTTCTTTGGTTGCTAATTGGTTAAAAAACGAAATAAAGGTTGAAAATGGAAAAAAAAGTCGAAGGCTCATTGTGCGATAAGTAGCAAATCGCCAGGTGTTTCGTTTTGTTATAGCGATTTTACTTAACCGTGTATTTTTTGGTGCAAATGGATCGATCATACTAAACGATTCTTTGTTTATTTATATCAGTCATGATTGAATACTCTTTTATGCAATATTTTCTCATTGTTTTGTAATCTTGGATGATTCAACGATTGATATATGCAATATGCGCAATTAGATTTGGATATTTTTGGACAATTCTAAATATTCATACAATAGATTTTCGTTTTTTGTTCGAACGTGTGTATGCGCTGAAAAAAATATATATCGCGATAAATTGAACAATTCATTTTCGAACGGTGAGCAAACAAAGGACGATAATAACAAAAGACAGTTTGGTGACATTTGACTTAAGAAGGTCTCTGATTATCATACAATGGCGGTTCAGTCGGGGCGAAAAAAAGCACACCTATATATAAAAATAAATATTCGAGTACGCTTATATTTGAAAAAATCGACCTATTAGACACCCAAACGTTTGTTCTAAATATATTTGACACGTATAACAAACCTCGATTTCCTTTCGAATTGATATTTATGACCTATCACTTTCAAATAGAAGCAAACTGTTTTGAAGATGATATAATTTTTATTATAATATATATAGTTTTATTACAAATACTTTGAATTTCTTAATTAATTACTCACTTTAAAGCAAAAAAACATAGCTGATAGTCTAGAAATTCTGAGGAATAATATTAGCGCAAAAAATATGGCACAAAAATTGATCGAATTCAGTTGATACAGATAAGGCGGGTGATCTATTTTAAGGAACTATTTCATAAAGCGATAAAAATTAATACCTTTTTCAATTCAAATAACATGACTCGAACCCTGCTGCATTACGAGGACATTGAATCCCGATGCGACATGCACAAACGATTTATACCAATATCAACTGAATCTTTATTCAATAGCCATACTTTCACTAACCGAACGTTCATATTTCTTTAACTCGGCGCAACAGTCAAATTCGGACCTAGGCTTCCACTTTTCAGCGACTTTGTCATTTTAGTTTTCCTTCTGAACAAATAAGCCCTAGACCATACAAAAATTAATCCACTATAGACAATTCAAATCATATACCTAAACAACCCTGCCAACCAGAACAGCAGATTCCACCCAATCCCAACACATCGTCGACCTGAAAAGAACCTCACCTCATCCGGCTTCTTCCTCGGATTCTCCTATCCCCGAAAGACTCCAGGGCTCCCAACGACCCTCAACACCCACCCCCATGAAACCCACCCCCAGAAGCACCCCATCCATCGCTAATCGTGTACATACATCCACTCTCCGGCGGCGGTGGACGCGTGACTTGGGTGCAGAAGTCGGCGGGGGCCATTACCGCCCGCCACTACCCTCCGGTAATCAATATTGATCGAGAACCGCGACGTACATTATTTGGGCACGGGCTGAAAACCTGGTCGGACACGTAGAGGGCTGAAAAATCGGACCTGGGAAAAAGACGAGAGAAATATCGCCAAATTTCCAGGCGGAGTCTCGGGGAACGCAGGGTTCGTTGGGGAGGTGCAGTTTGGGTGGATTTGTTGTATGATTATGTGTCGTGTGGATTTTTTGGATATATTATATGTTAATTGATTAGGTATGAGCTGAAAAGTTGGTCGAATGTGTAATATACTGAAAAATCAGACCGAGGAAATATCGCCAAATTTCTAGGTGGAGTTGAGAAACGTCGGGTTTGTTGGGTCAGTGCAGTTTGGGTGTCTTGTGGATTGATTGTTCGATGTTTTGGGAAAATTAAAATTGAAATTTGGTCGGATTTGTAGGAGACTTAAAAATTGTATGGAAAAGCAAAGGAAAAACTTTTGGAAATGTAGGGAAATTTTCAAGTAGATTCGTAGAAAATCGAGTTCGTTTCGTCTATGCGTTTTAAATGTTTATTATATAACGACGTGTCATGTGGGTTGATTATTTAAAAAAAAATAGAAAAATTTTTAGTCGAAGATATGAAAACTTAGATATGAATACATTTTTTATACTAACTCAGATCTTTTTTCCATCGAATGGAACCGTTAAAAATGATGTAAGGCTTGAAGTTTCGTGAAATAAAATAGGATAGATTGATAAATAGAGCACATAAAAAAGATTACCTATGATAGAGAATGGATACGTATTATGCAATTCCATATGAACGAATATTTATAAATGACTATGAAGAAAAATTAATATATTTATATGACAAATTTATTACTACGTTTACACATAATATAGAATTAAATTACAATTTTAAATCAATATTGTACAATATATTATTATCAAATAAAGCTTATGTTTAAAGACAAAAAATTAGTCAATCGCGACGCAAAAACTCAAGTGTGACGTGTTAAATGTCTCCTCGACAAGTAATTGCCGACTGGGTTTCCTACATATTATATTTAGATTCATTTTCAAACAAAACACATATTTGCGCTTTAACACAGTAAGTGCTAAAATTGCGAAAAATTTTATAAAAAAGTAACCCGCATATTGGTTTCCTCGTACACCCATACAATAGTAAAACGTAATGAGCTCGAATAACTTCAAAGTCGCTTACAACGTTTTCGAATTATATTATCCGCATAGTTTGTCAATCGCTATCATATTGTCGTTTTCACCGGCGAATATTCTAGTTATTCGCGGGATTTTCAATTTTTCTGTTCAAACAACGATTGCGATAAGCTATAGTTAACTGTTGCAAATGTACCTACACTTTCATGATAATTCGAATTTGATATAAAATAATATGCACAATATTGTTTAGTATAATTCTGACTTTACAAAAGTAGCAACATTTCTATTTTTTCATTACAGTAAGTATTTAAAATTTAGTTTTTATATGCGTTACATAAAAACAAGAGAAGTTATGAATTATTTCCTCGATTTAAGTCACCCCAACGCGAGTGTAACGTCATAATTTTTGATGATAGTAAAAAATAGCCCTTTAGCAACAGCAGCACTAGCTAATAAATTCACCGAGACTTTTTTAATGAAATTAAAATTGAAACTAATTAAAAGAGTACGTGAAGTGCGGCCCACGTTGACTATGTCGACTAAGTTTTTAATTTGATAGCGATTATTAGAGACGGTTACGACACTTGAGTACGACGATACAGTTGACTACCAACATCAAGATAAACCGAAAACTTATTAGGAAGACTCGGAACAAAACGAATTAAAACAATTAGCTATCTCCAATCCTTCTGATATGATAATAATTTCTCTAATTATTAACTTTCACTTACATTTTCAATCATATTTGTGCATAGATAAGTACAATATGGACAAAAAATTTTTGAAATGTATGGATTTTTTTCGTTTTTTCTTCTAATCTCGATCGAATCGAATAATCGATAGTCGACTGGACTGTCAAACATACACGTACAATATATTACAGCTTATTCGTGTGGGCTAGAATGTCGCCTAGGTGTAGTTGTTGCCAAATCATACACCCGGCCTATAAAAAGTACACGCGCCCACTGACCTTCACCTGGAAGATGTTTTGTGGACACGTGTCGACCAATACGAAAAGGTCGACTTTACTTGACATTTTTTTCAAAAATCCAATTATTTTTTCAATGAAAAAATCTATTTTGACATAGTCGAAAATCGAGTTTTTCAAATCGAAGGATTTTCATTGATTTTCTGTAATGTTTCTCTCATTGAAATACAATCATTTATCAATAAATATTCAACTCTATTTACTTACAAATATATTCTATACATAATAAACTTTTAAATATTCAAAAAAAAATCACAATATTATAATAAATTTTTAATATTATCGACTTATTGTACCGCTGAAAATCACTTCCCCACAATAATTTGTATTACTTTATTCAACCCTATACGCATTTTTAACACTTAAAACCGTTTCTTTTTTTCGTTTCATTCTCGGCATATTTAATTAACGCTTTTTTTGGCTCGTACGAAAAACTCGCCCCCGTCTTTGCAAATTATTGCTGAAGGGGTTGAAAGCAGGCTGACGCCACTTGCGGACGTCGAATGAAATTTAATTAAATCCAAAAAAATTCAAGGTTTGAATTTTATTAAAAAAAAAGCACAATAATAATGACGTCTGGAGGCGTTATCAAAGTGTTTGCCTTTTTTAGTTTCATCGCATATTTCTAAAATGACAGACACAATTGTCAAAAAATCTCATTACAAACTGTAACGTTCAAAACTCTTATTTTTTTATCTCTTTGTAATCAGAGTTGCTGCATCCGATCTTATAAAACTCAAACTGAATCGGTTTCGAATTTCAAACTTAACACAGAAACATTTCGTACACGATTCATACATTGTATATTTATATTAAAAAAAAGAAAGATCTCCCCCGTGGTCCATCGTCATCATTGTTACACCACCTGGCCAAGGTATGCGACACCCCTTGCTAGTTTGCACCGGAATTGCTTCGAAAAATAGTCTCTAACGCAAAGTTGTATAAAGTTTGATTCGGGTTGAATAAAAAATATATCCACTGCGGATACTGGGGTCTAGTTTCGGTGCCCATTGTGAATTGAATCGCCCTAGGGATGTACCAGTGTGACCTTGTGACCTCAAAATTTCGCTGACCCCAGAATTGCATCGATATTCATGCCATGTAGCTTTTGGAAGTGAGCAATTCGTATTTGATTTTGAAATATTTTGATAAATATAAGGTTTTTCTAATTAATCGATCTTCGAATGGTTGATAAAAGTGTCTGATCTTTCAATAACTTCTTGGTTTTGAAAATATTTTTTTATAGATTTGACAGTTATAATGAAGCGATGAGCAATTACGCAACAATTGAAATACCTGTCCTTATTACAAAATTAACTTAATGATATGATTTCATTTGACAAGTTACACCTGCTCAGTTTCTGCATAAATACATTTTTCAATATCATATTTCATTAATTTAATAACTTGCAGCTTTAATGACCAAATTGAAACATTGTATTCTCCATTATTGATATCCAAAATTTATTACATCGTTCAAACTGACCATATTAACCTCGAATGCAATAACGTCTTACAGATCGTTCAGTCACCCCAAACAATAGATTCGACACAAATGCGACAGATTTACACGCAATTTTCCCAATTTATAAGACCACCCCGGTGACACCGACTTCTATCGTTTTGACACCCCCAAAACCTCATTAGGGTGACCATTTCTTCGGTATCACTATTTGTATAGGGTGTCCAAGCATTCGTAGAGTCACGGAACCGACTGCCGATGGTGAAGTTGCGTTCGCTAATTGGTATTTTTTTCTTAATGAACGCGATCGAGTTAATTATTATTGCTAACTCTCTTGGCACTTTATTAACTATAATATGGCCGAAGAACGAAACGGTAAATCACGCACTGTGAACGGCGACTTAAAACGGTGCGCCTCTCAAACTTTCGCCTTTTAATTGTGTTGCTTTTTGGTTATTTTAGGATCGAAAGAATGAGTTGTATAGTAAAATAATAATGTGTCAAAATATCAGGGACCTAGAGCAAATGTGTTTTCCAGCTACATTTCTGTAGATTTTGTAGATTCTGTAGAATTGAAACGAGACCTATTAAATTCATAATTCTTGAAGTACGATACAAATTGAAACATAGTGACCAAAAGATTGTCACTCCAAATCTAAATGTCGTTAAAAGTTTTTCAGCAGTTCTTTAGATTGATAAACAAATATTATATGATGTGAGCACATATACTAGTATTGACGATTCATAAATGCGATGTATCATTAATTTTGACTTTTAATTTGCACTCTAATGTAAATTTATTGAACAATACTTATTGTGCAGTTATGATAAACGAGACATAAATTAAAATCAGACACATAATTATAAAAAAATTCCACTTTCGAGCCAAAATTTTAAAAAGTCATCTATTGCACAAAAGGCGACAATAGATCAAATGTATCGAATTAGCGCCACAATTATCTTCAACCCGAAGACCTCACACCGATTTTCACATCTCAATAACGACTCCATATGTCCGTTTTATTGCCGCAAATGGCAATAAATTAGCAAACGGCCGGATTGCGGTGACCTCTCGACGGGCAACCCTCGCCCACGCGAATTCGCCTCGGAATTGCGAACGAAGAGGGGAGAAACACGACCTACACCACGGACTAATGGACTAATTAAAGCCAACTTAATTTATAATGTCCGATGGTGTATAATTTAAATCCGACTTCATTCATTTCGCCGCGCGCGGAACGCAACAAAGGAACTATATAAGGTTAGGGGGATGAGATCTGCTCTGACCCCAAAAATCACAGGACGAAACATCTGCTTCCATATTTACACTAAAGCTCGTTGTGACTTTGTATTTTATATAAAAAAATATAATTTTGTATGTATATAAAAAAAATACGTTTGACGTTCGCTGGTAAGTGAGAATCAATTAATATCGCACGCGGCATGTTTGCTCATTAAACGCCCGTTTTTTTTTTGTTTCAGCTCGGGTTTGTTTTTTCGATTTTTTACAGTTGCGTCTTCTCTGTCGAAAATTGTACGTTTTTTCGAGCAAAAATTTCGGTACGTACAATAAAAATTTATATTCTGTGAAAAAAAGATTATGATGAAAGTGGCGGCTTTCACGCATGCGCACTTTTATTGCGAAAGAAACTCGATTAATAGCCGCGGATTCGTTTTAATTAATTTTCGTTTCGTTTTTTTTTTCGGTAACGAATATCGTATGTACGTTGTTAGCGTATCGGAGCAAAATAGGCGTAACGTACAGTGAGGGTTAACTGTAAATACGATTTCGAATATTTTCAGCTGATAAGCAATCGGCTCGAAAAAATGTGCCGGTATATGAGCACAATTATGTACTGATAACTTTTTTATGACGAAAACGTGTCAAATAATTTTTGCATAAATATGCTTTAACTGGAAGAATCTTGTTTGTAAATAATTGAATACGTTCGAACGATGACGGTAATGCTGATTATAATCGGAATAATTATTACAATGATGTCGATTTTAATTGTTATGATGATGATAAACGCGATGATACTAATTATAAATAACCAATTAAAATATTTGACTATAATAATGATTTGTTCATGATATTTATTAAATTATAAAAAAATATTTTGAATATAAGCATTCACACGTTTATTGAATACATAGTGACTTTTTATACAATGTATTTTGAACTGTGTACTTTCGTTTTAATCACTCTTACCATCGTTCTCTTATTATTTTTATGATCAAGTTTAATCACTTTCATTACAATACATTTCAAAATATTATATTGTTACATATTATCATAAGATTCTCAATTTCGATTAACACCATTCGAATCACTGATAACTTTCGACGATCCAATTTGTCTCGAAAATTTCAACCCCATAACATCAGACCGAATCAAAACACACTAACAACCATCAATCCAGAATATATAATTTAATTTGTTGATTTAATCGCCGGATTTATGGACGATTTCTGGCACAAATGCCACACACTCGGAAACGGGGGAAACCTCCGTGAAATCCGCATATGCGACGAATTATTCTGCCAGATGGCTTTTAATTTCGCGGTGACGAATCCCGATATGCGGAGGCTTAAGCATCCACCCCTGGAACATTCGGGGGTGTATGTGGGTAGGAAAGTTTGGGAACCTCTGACGGAGGAGTTTCGCTTCCCCTAGTGTTGCGGTGCGCCGCAAAAATGGCAATACAATCGCGCTTTGTGTTGTCGTAAAAAGTTGACGTGTTTATACAAATGTTGGATGCTGCTGGTCGAAGTTGGATTGTTGTAATGTTGTGTTTTGTAAATATTATTAGAATTAGAACTCGGTGTGTCGATCGAGTAATGGAGGTTAATTGCTGGATCTGGATCATTTGAGATTTTTAATAATGATGTTGTTAATTTTTGATTATATATCTAATTAATTTCTTATGCAATTGTGTGAGAGATTCAAAAACGGCATATTCGTTTGTTTCGATGAATTTAATCTACAGTTAAACTTTTGTACCTTAGTCTTAAAAATACATAAAATGTACCTGCGTTGGATTAATAAGAAACAATATTTTTCTATAAATAACATTATGAATATTAATTAATTCTAAAAGCTTTCCAAAAATTTTCGGAGATTTCACAAAATTTCAATATCTAAATTTAGACATAAGGAACCCAACTACATTACAACTTTAAATACATATATCTAATTATACTCATTAAAAATGATTTGATTCATCTTGAAACGCATTTTTAACGAATCACACACATAAAAGTATTTAAAAATGACAATCATACCCCGCATCGTTTACGATCATAATACTTTCATCTCAAACGGCGTACACCAGAACCGGACCGTTTGTATCGACGACATCAAAAAACGGTCCATAACGGTCATTTTTAGAAAAACTACATTTGAAAAAATAAATAAAAAGACCGTTGACCGTACATTATATATTTCATAATAAGAGATCGTCCGCGAGAGGAGAAGCGAACGTTCAACTACAGAGATCGGGAAAAAGTAACCCCTTTGGGCAGGGGTATAAGTGAGACCTATCGAGCTCGTGATTTCACATTTTACAAAAGTATTGAAAAATTTCTTACTGAGGGGTAAGAGATTCGATTCATCGAAATAATAACGTCGTTAACATTCGTACAATCCGGGAATTGTCCCGCATTGTGCTCTCTCTCTCGACTGGACCGAGAGTCCTCTCCTCGATCTTTTCTATATGTCGTTGGGATTTTTATATAGAATTGTATGTACTCTTTGATATAGCCAGCATCCAGAATACTAGTTTTGTCTATGAAGTAAATACCCGAAATACTCGTATTGAATCATGCGCGTTTGTGAAGTGCATGATTTCGATTCGATCGTGAGAAGATCGTCAGTTGAAAGGGTGGGAATCGTTTTATCAATCATGCTTAAATATATGATTTTTTAAAACAAATATATTTTAACGATAGATATATTTAAGATTTAATTAATTTTCTATTCTATAAGCTGAAAAAAAAATTCTAATCGAAATATGGGAGCATTTAAAAATTTCACAGTGCCGCATACTTTTATAATCCAATTTCATTCCAAAGCCATTCTGCTAACATTCATTAAACATATATACATTTTTCCAATTTCTTCCACTGAACACCCTTTTCAAATCATATGTTACACATAACACAGCACAATATAATATAAAATTTATAGAGTAGCCTTTGGAGCTCTTTTGGTCCAGCGGGATTCGATCCCGCAGCGGCAACTTCCAAATACTAGTTTCTCTCATTTTTTGTGTATTATTTTTATTTATTTATTTTTCCTCGTATCTTTTATATGTCCCCAGTACGGGTTTGCCCATCTATTCAGACGACACACTATTTTACTGTTAACCGTCGGTTTTTTTTTTTATATAATAAAAGAGCGCTCGAGATCAACGTCCACGTACACCGCCATACGAAAAACCATCCGAAATTTTACTATCGTAAAGTATATTTATATGAAATACGGCACAAATATAGTGTTGAGCATCGCATGTGTTCTTATATAGTCGTCGAACACACGAGGAAAGTTTCGGAAATATTACGCATACCGAAAGCGGCTCAGGTAAAATCGAGAAATCGCCATTAGATAAATCATCAAAACGTCCTCGATTTTTTCATTTTTATTTTTATTAATACGATACTAATCAAGTTTTGAGATTTTTAGTGGTGTGTCTTCCAAAATAGATAGTGTTTTATTTTTTTTCTAATATTATCTTCGGGGTAAACGAACTCGAATATAATTTATGTGCACCCTTTCGATTGTGAAAAAAATTGTATTGATGTTTTATTATAAGCATTTCATACGAGATCGATGAGAAATCTATAGTGATACTTAAAAGTTAAATCTATTGATAAATTCACTGATCATATTGATGAAAATCGATTATTATTAAGTGTATGCCAATCGTATAAATTTCATTACATACTTTGGTACTTATTCAAACAGCTGATGAACCTGAAATGAATTCCAACTAACTTAACATGAAAAAAGAAACGAAAACCTGACCTAATCTAAAATATAACCCAATATGAGCTCACTAGATCAAGTGCCTTACTTATTGGATAGTATAAAAGTATCTTTTTTTTTTCGTCCTAATCTCGCTATTCTTTCACGTCAAATCGAAAACTAGACAAAAAATAAAATTTTAAAAACACAAACCGAACAATCTCAAGAAATGGATCCATGTGACGCAATTCGTACCCATCTCGTGATCCACATTGCGCTTTTTTGTCGAAGGGTGGACTCACCCCTTTTGTCGGCGTCTGAAAGGGATGAGCACTCGGAGTCTGGGCTGTCTGCGGACAATGCGAACACCACACCGTGCTTTCGTACACAATATTATATTATATACGTTATTTTATATATATATATAACATTATATGGGGCCTGCTCTTCCCATAGTGAACCCGAATCAAACGTCTTTAACGGAACTCTTTCAGCCAGACTCGCGGTATTATGTTACTAGGAGAGATTACGCATAGAAACGATGCTCCCCGTGAGAAGAGTTTGTCTTTGTTGGGTTGTACTGATTCTGTTTTGTTGGATATGTAATGTTCGCCTAGTAGTCTATTTTATGGGTTTTTAAATTGGTTCAATCATCTATAAGATTTGATTGTTTGAAGTTACTTAAAAATATGCATAAACGTCTAATACTGCTTATTGTGATTTGATTAGTGGCACAAATGTAAATTAAAAACTTTTTCAATGGATCAATATTTTCAATCGCAAATAGGATTTACGTATATAAAATACCTTTTTTATAGAAGATTTATAAAATCAATCATCAATCTCATACCTGTTTTCATCGAATTTTCAATAAAACACGCAACGCAACATCGGCTCAAATCCTTATTATGATGCAGATGCGCATCTAATCTCAATATCATAGGTCTCTAAGGATAATGTCTCGTTTTTTTTTTCCATCATCATTATTATCTTCCTCACGAACATAGCGAAGAATTGTGCACATTTGCATACGATACGAATCTCGCTTCTTCGTTTAGGACACGTTTTTCTGGTCCAGCGAAAACGTCCACTTCTTTTTTCCGATCTTCGAAATGGGTCAGGGTCGTTTTCTTTTCATGCACGTCATTACATTATAAAAGATACGGGAGATGTGCATTATATGCAGATGCGGTCATCTGTACAGCTCACCCCATTGTGCTTATGAAAGATGCATCTACTATCGTGGGATATTATTCGGAAATCTTTTCGAACGGATAAATTTCAAAAATTTCATCATCAAATAGATCTGTTCTAAAAAATAAATTTATTTTTTATAGGGGACACATTTTAGCAGACTTGCATTTTTGCGCAAAAAAAACCGTTTTAACAAATATGCATTGTCGTCAGTGATGATAACGACGATGACACAACGCGAACCTTTCACTTTCGCGTCTAACGACAAATTTGACATTTACATGTGAATAAAACTAAAACTCGGCTTTGTGTTACTTTGCGACACCTTAAAAATGTTTCGCGTCATTCGCGTTTGTTGTTCGACAGTGCAAATTCCTTTCGTCAAAGATGAAAAAATAACGAATATGAACGGAAGAAAAAAAGCGTATCCATTGTCTTTTTGTCGTGCGAAAAAGTGTCTTCGTACAAAGGTCGAACGAAACAATCAATCGCTTCGTCATTATCGCACGACGATATTATTGTGTTTTCGAAAAAAAAAAGAACACCCTTCGACACTAATTATATCCTGCAATCCCAAAAAGCGCACAAAGGACTTCGAAAAAAAATTTTTATTCAAAGGTTAAACGTTCGGCAGCTACGCTCTTTCAATACAAACATCGTTCAGGTCATCGCGTCAAAAACAATGTAATATTTTTTTCCTCGGATATTTCTGTGGCAATTTTCGATTCCAAGGTGTGCTGTACGGTTGTGTGAAATGGATGTTCTCTGCGGGGGTAAAAAATCGTAAAAAACGGCAGAACTCATGTGAAGGGTGAGCCGTGGAAGGGCTTTTTTGGGACAAGAGACAGCTCTACAACAATGGAAGAAATCCCATCCATCATTTGGCGTACAAGAACCTATCGTTCGATGGGTACGAACGTTCTCTGTTCTCGTGTGTGTGTATCAAAAATGATGTGGTCCGTTTTTTGAATCCTCGCGTATAACATTCTTTGGCACTTTGTTCATCGTTTAAAAGAAAAATCGTATCAAAAGACATCTGATAGTATTACAAAATGACAATGGTTAAAATTTTTCGATCATATATTTTTATATAATTTCAAATGTAACAATGTAATAATTAAACAACTGCATAAAATAAAATGTTATTGGGTAAACCAAATTGCTTTATAACAGGGATTAACTTAGGATGCTGCAATCGAGTGAGATCTTATTTCGCGAATTGTAAAAAATACGTATTCATACTACAACGTTAAAAAGAGGGATACGCTCTTTCAAAAGAATTCTGTTTACCCAAATATCCTTATTTCGATAATTATATTTGAATTGACATTTTGCGTAGCTCCCGGCACGCGATACGAACAATATAAAAACTGCACTAAGAAACACAATCAAAACCGAAAAATAGAAAGAATTAAATAAAAAATGGGGAAAAGATTCAAAGAGACGCAATATTTGAAAACCTAAAAAAATGTCACCATTGTGTTTGACATATTTTAGTCGTTTCATTCATTTTTTTTAAGCTTCGTTTATTTAACCTTCGTTGAATTGAATGAGAGTTGCTTTGATTGATTAAATTAATCAACTCGATATTTTACAAATTCTTTATTCATCTTGAGCGTTGAAAGCCAAACTGAAGATTTAAATCGAATGAGTCTTAAAAAAATTGGACTAGACGTGCGTGCCACTAATGCTCGAACAAAGTGGCTCTTAAAGGAGCTGAACGAAACGTAAGTACATACGTGTTGTGCAAAGCTGACGCAGACGACGCTAAAAAATTGATAAAACGACGAAATAAGCCTCTAAAGCACGAAACAAATCCGACAAAATAGAAATAATAAACGAAATTAAAGAGCAAGAGTCCGAGATCGGCCCCCGGGGGGATGCAAAGGGTTATCCTGGCCCCTAATAATATCGCAGCATCCAAATAACACAACCTCGCAAAATATGCGTTTATATTCTAAATCTTTTTTTTTAGCAAATTTTCAGATCGTGCCATTCGTGAACAATCAAAAGAATCATCGTTTGTAGCATACAAAAAATATGTATCAAAAGATACTGGGAAGATATTTGCATAAATTTCGTATCCACTATGCATGCAACAAGTAGCGAATTTTATTTCATTTCAAATCAAATATAAATAAATATCGAATGATCCTATATTAGATGAAAACTTTAGAAGTCAAGATAGATAGGTACACATAACCCATTTATTAGAAATTAATTTTAAGTTCAACATCTATTTTAATTAAAGAAGCATCAGAAAGTTGTTAAGTGATCCGAATACAGATTTGGAAATCATTTACATAGATCAATTATAAAGTAAATCAATTGAACACATTTTATAGACAAATTCTTCGTACAATTCAATCGAATTAAATTAACCATTTGGCTTCTGACGTTCTCATATGAAATGATCGAAAAATTGCTAGATACATTTTCATGAAACGTATAGATGTAAAGTTATCTTATTCCATATCAGATATAAAACGCCACGTGTATTGAAAACGTCGAAATAAAAAACCGAGAAAACGGTTTGTCCGTTTTATTGCAATTAAAAAATATTATTTTATACGTAAACGTGTGTGCGGTTTCGTACAGTCGGACGATTTTCAAAATGCGGATTCGTTCGGATGAATCGGAGCGGTTTTCGAGCTGTCAGACTCAGTGTAGCGTAGAAAAGAATTTATGTAATTAAAGTAAAATTTAAGACTGTTTAAGAACTGAGGAGAAAAAAAAAGCTCACCATTAAGCCGACCGATCCGTTTTATGGACGTTCAATCTTCGCCAAGTGCGCCCATCTCAAACGTTCGGGTCGACTTTTATGTAGTACCTGCGGAAAATGAATGAAATATAACGTTAATTAATAATATGTGTAATTATTTTTGAAATATAACACGTGCGAATGAATGGTTCTTTATTAAGAAGGATGATTAAATCTTGTGAGATTATTTAAGGAATTAAAAAAGGTGTTTTAATTATATACGATATGACATGCAAATTAAGTTATATTATTCGTTCTTTAAAAACTCACTCATTGTGAGATCGCTAAATGAGGGATTAATTAAATTTTGTTTGAATTTTAAGAAACTTTTGTTAAATCACTTTTATATTGACAATCGATTACCTATCGAATATCACCTTCTAAAAACACTAGATTTGGACACTTGAATAGAAATTCAACTTTGGATATTGTAACCTCAATTTGATCATGGGTATTTGTACTTGTCCAAATTAGACGCAATATCACGAATATACAAAATGATCTCAGGATTGTATCGAAAGTTGTGTATCAAGCGGACACCACCTTCAACAAATGGTGAATTATCTTGAACAAATCGACTCTAAACCCGGCCGAAATTTTGAGACACCATCACTAAATCAATCGCAAATATCCAAAACGATCTCAGGATCATATCGTAGATAAAGCACCTCCAGCAAACGGTGAACGATCTTGAACAAATCGACCTCAAACTCAACCAAATTTTAGAGACACGATCACTAAATCAATCACAAATACCCAAAACGATCTCAGGATCATATCGAGAGTGGAGCACCTACCTAACACCACCTCCAGCGAACGGTGGACGATCTCGAAGAACGCAAGGCACCCCCCGCGGCCGGGCGAACCCTTTTTATACACAACAATAAAATACACGAGGCGTCGCCTATACATCATATCCTCGAGCATCCCAATTTGCTATGATTGTTTCGTTTTCGGGACAGCAGCACGAGACCTCCTGGATACAGTCCGGACAATCGGCGAGCCCTTCGGGGTATTATAATATAATATAACCTTCGATCGACTTTCGCCGATCGGTCGGTTGCGTGTGGCGGTTATCGCCCATCTTAAATCTTCTGTCTGTGTGGTAGATTTTCGTAGCCTCCGGCGAATCGGCTTCCTCGGTTGACCTCTCGATGTGACCCAAAAAGTTTGTCCAGAAACGGGCAGGTGATCAGA
Organism: Cheumatopsyche charites; assembly: GCA_024721215.1. Taxonomy (NCBI): domain Eukaryota; kingdom Metazoa; phylum Arthropoda; class Insecta; order Trichoptera; family Hydropsychidae; genus Cheumatopsyche; species Cheumatopsyche charites. Next base: position 5,251,712 of record CM045585.1, on the reverse strand, counting down.
TCTGATCCGATCGGGCGCAAATTTGTTCGATTTCGTTGCAGTGGGTTGTAAATGGGGCTGTTGAGTCAGTCATCTCGAATTTTTTGTTCCAAATTCATCCCTAAGTCTTTCAGTCATTCCCACTTGTTTCAGACATTCCGTTCGTTTCAATCAACCTAGTCGTTTCAATCATCCTAGTCATTTCAATCATTCCAGCTTGTTTCAGATATCCTAGTTCATTTCAATAATCTCAGCTTATATCAGTCATCCCAGCTTGTTTCATTATATTTCGATTATTTCAATCATCCCACCTCATTTCAATCATTCAAATATGTTTCAGTTATCCCAAATTGTTTGTTCCAAAGTCGTCGTTGAATGCTTCTCATGCTCAACATTATCTATTTGCGTAGGAATAAAACGCCAAGCAAACTCATCATTCTGAAATAGTAACGATCTCCAATAGTAACACGGTTATAAAAATCCGATCATATCCCAAAACTATCTTATTTCAATCGCATAAAACGCTATCTTTCCATGAACAATACATTCAAAGTATCGAATTCGAAAAGGACAAATCTAGAGCGAGAGTCGCCCACGTTTCGTTTCCTGTCCGGTCTTTATTTATTTACACTTATTTATTTGTCCGTTCGTTGTTTTTTTTTCCTTTAGATTTCGCTCGTCTATCGTCTCACAAGACAAACTCGATCCCGGCTAATGAAGTTGAACCCAATTGAGCGCACTCGTACATGTGTGTAGGACTGACTCGTGATTACTATAAATTACCTCGGTCGGCGTCACAAGTTGCCCCCAGTTAATCGGGACGGATTTTGTACAGACTCTGAATACAGCGTGGGTGAAAAAAAAACTCATTTTTTTGCCCCAAGATTCAAGAAGAATCTTTTAGTTCCTCCAGTATTAAAATCGATTCTCTTATTTTCAAATTTGGCTCACATTTCAATTTGATTTCGTACGGAGTTAAATTTTCGAGACGTCCTGCTCTCAAGTCTCAAGTGCTTAAGTGACATTACATCAGCGACCCACTAACACGCTATGGTCGTTCTAAAGAGAATGCGTCATTCGGTATTTTCTCTAATTCGCATTATAAATTTGAAACAATATGCAAGAGTTAAATCAGTTCTAAATTGACTTGATTCGGATTTATAAGTGTGATTTCACTGTACTCGTGTGACGAAAATACGTCAATATTTCGCGAGGCAATGAACTTGCTTAGCGTATGATAATTCGCCTCGTGCTTATTGTACATTTAAATGTCAAATATTTATTGTTTGTTTTATAAATAAGCCGAACGATCCACAATTACATATTTATGCGTTTTTTTAAAGTAAACGAATGACATTTCTAAAATTGTTATACAAAACTCGTAAAAGCGGATTGGAATACATCACCGATTCAATTATTCAAAAATATGTAAGATTAAAATACAAATATTAAATAATTTTGAAAGAATTATGCTTCATTCATACTAAAAAGAAAATTGTTTGTACTTATACATTCAATATTATTCGTGCTTATACAATATAAGGTCGATCTTTTATGCATGCATTTTTTCATTGCACAAACGAAGTAGTATTTCATAAATCATGAAAACGAAGTTATGAATGAATTTAATATTGAATATAAATCACATTTTTCATCGATTAGTTCGAAATTTAGAAAATTTCGGTCTACACCGTGAATATATTTCTCTATTTGTGATCATTGATGTAACATCAAACGACATGAAATTTATTCAAAGTACGCACAGTAAAAAATAAAATTCTATCAAAATACACTGGATTACGAACGATCTGTATAAAAACGAATACACGTGAATGTATTTTTTCGTACGCGAAAACAACTTTGATCTTCGATCGAAGCGTCGAAGGAGAGTTTCTCGAGAACGATTGAATATTGCACAGCGACGAAAAAATTTGTACGAAACACACATTTTTGGACTCGAACGGTGAACAACGACCTTTGTAGTAGTAGTAGATCGTCGGCAGTAGTTTTGCGCAAATAAATAGTCAAATATTTACCCACAAAAATGCCTCGGTGTCACTTATCGTACGAAGACTTGCGCACCTTTATTGGACGTTGCGCAAACTTCAGAGTTTGCCGTTTTTTAGAATTGTTTTTTTTTTTCCAAGCAGACTCTTCGAAACGCTCGACCGATTGAACTTGAACCTATCGTCTAAAATTTGGGATTATTTTAGATTTGAAATCGTGTGTATTTGCTCGTCTAGTAATGGGTAACTGTTTGTTTTCTATAGGTGAAGATTTCTATTTGGTACATTCAATAGCTGTATCCTTTTATGATATCCGCATGAAAAAATCTAACAGGATTTGTTCAGCATAAATTTACAGTTACGTCTAACGGTAATTGTTGTTTATGAAAAACTACCCTTTATATCCAAATTCTCGAAGCTTTATTTTTTCATTAAGATATTCAAAATCTATTGTGCAACCCATTTTTTTCATTCGACCGAACAAAGCAGCAATATATTCGAAAGCTCGAAACTTCTTCTACGAAACAATAAACACATAACTGGACATCATACCGTTAAACGTTACAAATCTAAAAAAAATTTTTTTTCAAAATTTACGAGACAACACCCAGATCTAATCGTTTCAAAGGTTAAGCACTCGCATGTGCATTTCTCCATTACGCCCTGAATTATTCGGTAAAAACGCATCGTAATTAGCGCATTAATTGCGCCGTTTTTTAGACAAAGATCCCAATACGATACGTCCGGACGCACGCACCGGATTTTCGAAGCAAATCATTTCGAATTTGAAAGTATTTCAAAATTCCGACGCGTGCACTGTGCGGATACTCTTAACGAAATAAATTTAATTGTCGACTCGTAATGAGCGAGGGGGCTCCCATAAAAATTATTTTCGTACACTCGACCGAAGCGAACTTGGAGAGAGGAGTTATATATAAATGTACGAGAAAAAAAACTAGAGTAAAAATCCGAAACGAGCCTCCTCTTGTGCAACGGCCGTTGTACAAGAGCGATTTCGCCGCGGCTAATAAACATATCGATCGTCGAGATAGCAGCTCCTCTCTTGATATTTTATTCTCTTGTTCTTCTCTATTTCTCTTGGGTTTCTAGCCGAAAAAAATAATGGTACGAGATGATGGCCTTTGTAGCGTGACGCGAAAATTCGGACGGCTCTTCGTCGGATATGTTCAGCGTTGCGCGAAAGAACTGGACGTCGTTATCGCGCGCAAAAACGGCGTTTAATTACCGAAAAATACTGTTTGAGAAGCGCTGACACGCCTCGAATTGTACATGGCACCTTTCTTATACACCGTCTATTTAATTGGGCTAAAAATATAAATGAGATTGTGCTCGAATTTTACTCGAAACGGTCGAAATCTGTACTCAACTAGGCTTTCGAATACGACGAATCTTAGTCTAATATTTCAGATTTCCATAGAATTTTTTAATTTAAAATTCAATTTATTTAAAATTTAATGTTTTTTTCATATTTTGTACTTAAATAAAAAAAATCCACATAAAAACTTAAAAGCGTTCTTTGGATTCGATAGCTTTTAAACTGGAATTCCGAATTCACATCTAAAATCTATTATTTGTCGATTCTGAATATGAATCAAATCGAATCCAGAATCACTTTCCTTAATGCGAAATCATAACTGAACTCGTTCCATAAGATTATTTATTGATATAATCAATTGTTAATGAATAATCGTGTATGAATCGATCTGTGTCTCAATGAAATTAACTCGATTACATTGAAATATGGAAAGCTGGAGTTTTTCCACATCGAAACAATTGCTCAATCGGAGCAAAATGTTGTTTCTATTAAACGGAAACTATTTAATATCAAAGCGATTTTAAGCCGATAAATACAATGAATTTCATATTAATTGAGTCTCGTTAAGTTCAGCGTAACGGTTGCGGATCGTTTATCTATAACCGGTTAAAATAATAACAACGCGGCGGTTATCGGAGCAAGTTCAATAACAAAGTGTTTAAAAAAATAAAATGTACGACAACGCAACGCATACACCTAAAAGCAACGGCGGTTCGGAAAATATGCATTTTCATATTGGATATTGAAAAATACGAAGACAATAGACGGAAATTCGATGTACGGGGAAGGAGATGTTGTTCCACGACGACGACAAAGAGCGTCGAGTGTCTTTTCTCGTCGAAAATTTAACAAAGCACACTTCCTTTCGAGACGGTTTCGAAATCGATGGCGATCGTATATAGATTGTCGCGTTTATGGACACCTTGTCGAGTCATCTTAGTCATGTCGTTGTCGTATGAGATCATCTTAAATTGGACCCTTCGCTCCGCTGACGAAAACAAGTGCACACCATCATCATCATCATCATCACTCGTTTACGATCGACTACTTTAATTATTTCGAAATGGTTTCTCAAGGCTGTTGAATATGTCATATAAAGACATTTTCGATAAATTGATTAGAAAATACATATATAACATCCATTCAACGTATACATGCACTATCAGAATAGAGTTACTCGAATTAGAGAGTTAGAAGAGTTACTCAATAAGGTCTTGAAAATTCGATTGCGAAATCAATTTTTCATCAATTTTATGAAAATTCGGTTTTTGTATGAATCATAGAAGTTGATTATTCGATCCAAAACTTAATTAATATAATAAGTTTGACCTCTAATCTAATATTGCAACGATTTACCAGCAACACATCAATCACTCACCAACTACATATAATTAACAATGATACTCACATGCCACATAATGCGCAGCTCCTCAAACGGTCCTGGGCTGTCATCGAAGCCTCGTCAGGATATCGAACACGTCAAACTCCATACTCGACAATCGATCCATGGCAAGTTGTCATCGTCTTGATAAGGACACGAAGCGTACCGATCGAATATCAAACGTCCTCTCGAAGCGAATCCTAGCGAAGTCTATTTCGTTCGACGGGCAGCCACCTTGAAAGAATAGTGTGTTGTGTAACGAATTGTGATGTATGCACACAAATATAAAATATTGGATGTGTAATCTTAAGGCTGGTTCACACTGAGGACTGAGTGGATAGTCAAGTTGTTCAATGTGAACATCATATTTGACGACTGAATAGTACAGAAAATGGTTCAGTATCATATGAAGAACCATTTTCTGTATTTAAGTCAATTTTGATAAAAAAGTTTGCTTGTACCCTTTGTGCTATTTAGTCGTCGTTTGACGTCTAATTAGTACAAAAATTGATACAGTTGACTTTCAACTGTCCTATCTAGTCTCAAGTGGACAGTGGATAGTCTACTAGAACAATGTTAGATCAATCTGGAATCAATTTCGAACTGGACCAACTATCTACTATTCACTTGACATGTTATTATTCTCAGTGTAAATTAACCTTTAACGAGTATATTTGACATTCGATAAGCACAAAAGGCACAAGTGACATTTATATTCGAATTGAGTTAAGTACAAAAAATGGTTCTGTATCTTATATAGAAACAATGTACTTAACTCAATTTCGATAAAAAAAAAGGTCAACTGTACCCTTTGTGCTATTCAATAGTCGTTTGATTTCTAATTAGTGTAAAAATTGATATATTTGACTTTCTAATGTCTTATCTAGTGACAAATGGACAGTGGATAGTCAAGATAGCCACATTGAAATAGTAGCATACTGCACAGAACAGTCACAAATTACAAACATTATACTCACTAATTAACAATATGCAACTAGAATAAACGCACTACGACGAATTGCACAATGCGTTGCTCTATCAAAGTGTTTAACCACCGAACAAAATAGATCCTCCTGATCCCATTTATCTCGAAATGTGTGTGCTTCAAATGTCCTGTGCATTTCGCGATCTAGGATAGATTGATAAATCTGTTCGTCTGTGCCCTTAACCTCTTAAGTGCCGCTCGTTGAGGCGACGCGGCCACGGGGTCAAGGTTTGCCTCGTACATGTCGTCTGCTATTGTCATCATTGTGTTTATTTAATTTTACGAGCTCGTGTTGTTGCTGGATGCTGTCTAGATGCGATGGTGATGGCTGACGATCGAGCTGAAGCGAATTCTCGCGATGCTTTGTCATATTTTTCGAGGTATGCGAGTCTGTGGGTTGTTAGATTGGATGTATGTATTCGTTTGAATGACGAATCTGTTGGAAATTTAATAATAATTGAAGTTTGATTCATACTTTGATCGTAAATTTTGAAGAAACTTGGAAATTTGAAAATATATTACATTCCTACAAAATCATTAACCTGCGTATAAACTGAGTCCTCATAAGATTGTTGAGGTATTTTGGCAACACATTTGTTCTAATGATGGTATGAGTTCGAATTGATTTGTGTAGTTTTGTTCGTGAATGTTTTGCATCACTACTTTTGTGCATCGATTGGTGCAAATAATTTGGTATATTCTTGTGAATAAATCAAATTGATGATATGTAATTACAAATTTTCGAAATTGTATTTTAATTAATCTCGATAAATTCTGGTGTAAAAATGTATGGAAATTCAGTAAAGAACGTCAACTTAATCCAAAATTATTGCTATTATGAAAAACTATACGTCATTTTTAAATTTATTTAATATTAATCTTTTCGAAACCCGATGAGTTATAGACAGGTGCAATATCCACGTAAGCGCCCATATATCATAAGCATCGAAGCACAATAATTTATACATTCAATAGAAAAACATTGAACTTCACTTTCGTTCGACAACTTTAGAAACTCAAACTCAAATCCAAACGTCCCCGTTCGTAAAATTTCCAAATAAACACAAAAACCCACAAATAAATCACAATTAGAGAACGACCGTTATTAGTAGCCTTTCCGATAAAATTTGACATTTAAAAAATCGAATGTGTGTCAACTCAAAACCGTGACCGTCGCGAAAGGAACTCATATTATGTATGTGTAAAGAAAAAAATACCAAAACGAACCGACAAAACGCATTCTCATCGTTTTGCTTTTGTTTCACTTTCGAGCAGGTGTTTTTCGTAACGCGTTGATTAATAATCGTGTAAAAGCCCTCGGCTAAGATAGCATCTTTCTTTCCGCTCGAAGAAGACACGGTCGCGAAAGGGTTAACTTTTATAACATAAATATATAATAAATATAATATATTGGGGTGTAATTGTGCATGGCTCGTGCGTGCACAGTGCACTTTAATAGTTGTTGAAAATGTCACACAATGAGTTCCTGCGTCAATCGGCCTTGCCATCATTAACTCTAATAATAAGTGGCATGCGAATGAAGTGTAATTCTAGAATTTGTCAGCTGATGGTTCATAAAAGGGTGAATGATGTGTTTATTCGGACGTATCGGTGTATTTTGCTCATTATGTAGGGTTAATTGAAAAAGCTAGTAATTATGTAATTATCTCTCCTATAAAACATTCTTCGTGTGTCGCTTGTAATACTTTTTCATTAAAATATTCGTTCAATCATTCTCAAATGCATTTGATAGATTTTGCAGCAAATTCGTGCAATAAAAGATTTTGATGCATGTCTTATGTATTAATGCCAATATAGGTCAGTATTGTCCAAAAATCTATTATGAATTTTTGACCTATCTCTAGAATTCAACTGTTGTCTAGTCATCAAGATACTGAAGCTAACATTACCGTTCTTAAAACCTGTTCAAATCTAACTTAATTTAAAAAGAAACTTAAACTTAACCAATCCTAAAATATAACCCAACTTAGACTAACTTGGCTATCATGTTTATTGCCGACTGAACAACAGAAAAGTACGCTATTTTCTAACAAAGATTCGAACGATTATCATGGTCTAACAACAGAATGAATCATAACATTTAAAATAATTACCATAAAATTGCACTTGAATCGATTTTCGATCGATCGAGACAATCGAGACTCGGATTCGCGGCCGCGTTAATTAACACCATAAAAATGGCAACGGCAATCGGACCAAATTACTGAAATTGCCATATTATAGGCGAATAATAACGCAGCGGTGGCAAACCGTTTAATTGCAATACGCGCACAGTGTATACGTTCGCAAGTGTGTACGTAATATTACGTATGCAGTTAATTATGAATAATTGATAGTTCTACAGCTGTCCGATTAGTAATGTACTCGGCGCGAGCGAAATAAGCAATGCAAATCGTATGTAAAATATACGAGATTTGTTTATATATGTTTATTATGATTGCGAGTTTAGCCGCTAATCGAATCACTCTCGATTGTTTGCCACCGGCAAATACATAAAACGACTGAGATTCATACATTTGTTTATGTATTTATTTATTTATTTATTTGTATGTGTATTCGAGTGTTGTTCGTTCGTATTTGTGGTTAGGTGTCTGTCGAAAATTTTAGCATTCTCTGTAGATTTTACGAGAGTGCAAATTGACGAATCTGAATGTCCGAAAACATTTTTTACCGTTAGTGAAGTTGTTAGCATAATCGATAATAATTGTGCAAATTTTGTGAGAAAACATTATATTGAAATGTTACATTATAGATAGCATTATAATTATTACATTAACAACTAGATACTTTAAATATTAATAAATAATTAGATACTTTATTAATTGAGGTCCCTTCTAGAGCACACGAACAAATTTTGAGGAAGCCATATTCACAGCTGATTTTTTTATGAATTGAAAAAATTAGGAAAGTTGTTAAATGATCTGATGATATAGGTCAATACAAATTATGAAATCGTTAAGATTCTTTCAGATCAGACAATTTCCTTTAAAATTGTTTATCATACTCTTTCATACTGAAGCTCAATTGAAATTCATTCATACTCCTTTGTCTTCTTAAATCATCAATTATTATATTCATATCTCAAAGTAAATAACCAAAAATCGAACTTTTAATGATTGAAATTTTTTTAGAATACCTCAAACGACTTTGATAGGATTAAATGTAGGTCGATTTCAATGATTCAAAAGAAATTTTAAATTGTGCAACTATATAAATAATCACATCTATCAATTTTTTTATTGATTCTGATACAATAATCATAATTGAGTCCACCACTGTCCAAGGATGGGTCAGGTGAAGTTTACCTGTGCGACACCTGCTCCTGGGCTACTTCTGCTACTACTACTTGTAACGGACACCTTTCCACTCGAAGCACGAGTACACCACTCGAGACACCAAAAAAGAGCACACATTCACATACATACGTATATATGAAATTATGTTGAAAAAATAAATATACGATTTTGATAACCATCGCGGGTCTAGGAGCGGAACGAATGTGCCCAAAAGAAGAGAATTCCGGTACGCAGCAGACGAATTTATGTTATTTTGCGATGTTCGATACGTTTCGTAGATTGTGCGATTTTATCTGTTTCGGCGTTTTTTAAAGATGCGTTTGACATTTGCCTCCTTCAGTCGTGTGGTGCTCTTAAAAGTGGCTTTTGTTTCGTGATTAATCTAGAGCTTTATGCGTTTGACGTGATCTGATTGAAAGTTTCAATTAGTGCGCTTAAATGACGTCTATCGTGTGTTGATCGATTTTCGCTTTTGATCTTTGATATCGAATAATAAATTAATTTTTATCGGTTGTATTTTGATCTGAAGGTGAATTCAGGAAGTTTTCAAGGTGCAATTTGTTTTTCTTTCGAACTTACTTGAGAACGCCGATTATTTTTGATGCGTTTATCTTTGAATATAAATTTAAATTCAATTAATTTCGAATATAAAGTATGATTACCCCTATCGTTTCCTATCACTTTAATCTGCACATATTTATAGATGCACTTTTAAAATTTCAATAACACATATTATCTTACAAGAAGTACTCATGAGTACCTTTCTTTATGGAACTTGATGGAAATGAAGTGCAAGTTAAATAAGTCATTAAGTTAGGTTAAGTTAAGTTAGCTAATTAAATTAAGCAAGTTAACCACTGACACCTAGCAGAACGTGCACATAACAAATATATACAACTTTGATCAGATTTTTTAGAAGAACTATTAAAAGTTGCATTTTCATTCTTCATTTATAAGTCTATATTTACTCTATATTCTACCAAGATTCATTAAAATCGAATGGGACAAAAGTTTGTACTCTTCTCGTTGGTCAGATCCCACAGATTCGATTGTATATGATTAGAAAATGATACAAAACGACAAACAACGAAATCAAGCATCGCAAAAATACTACCACAATAAAAAAATCATACAATATACGCACATAGATAGATATAAAAGAGAATGAACGTAAAAAGTGAAATAATATGCGTGGCCGTTATCTGGGCGTCGTAATCTGGCTGCTCGCTCGTAGCTCGCTATCATTTTTAACGTTTTACGGTCGTCCTCCTGCCGTTGTCTAATTACACCGAACCGTTTCGGATACGACGTTTTACGCCAGGGGCGGCCAACCGGGGGCGTCCGCTTTTCCGGACCGACGCGAAAACGGCGCCAAAACCGGACGATTTATGGCCGATTTGCGTTCCTCTCTTATTTTAAGGCGATTGAGATTTGTAAGCGGTCATGATAGGGTTTCGAATATAAGGCCTAGTTCACACTTGTCGGGAAAGTCGTTATCGTTCTTTGTTCTTGTTATTTGTATGTCCTGTTTGTGGTATAGAGCGAAATATATCTATATTATAAATACGCTAATGATGCTCGAAATTTTCAGCCACAGCCGTGCCTCGAACCCGCGCGTTCAGTCTATTGGCCCACTGCCTTACGCTCCGAGCTACAAGTCGTAATTACGAAATTGCAACTTTCAACGTATATATGGGATATTTCACACATAGATGGCAATACGAAATTTGATTAATTCCGAACTATTTAGGTACACATGCGCCTACTGCTAGTCGATAATAGAGTGCGTTAAATGGAATATCATATCAATAGTGTGAACAAAGTCTAATGCTATGAATTGAAATTCGAGTTAGTTCATTAAATAAACGTATGAATGTATACTATTTTTTTAGATTTCGTATGAGAATTTAGAGACTTCTAGCTAATTGTTTTAGATCTGTGTTGTACTTTTAATACATTTAATAAGAATCGTACATGAATATTATTGATTGGAACTGAGAAATAATTTGACTTTCGAAATATAAGATGTATCTAGAACTAGCAATTTTTTCTATTAAATAAATTTAACCTTTGAATTTTGGTCTGACGTTTTCATGCTTTGATCGTTGTACCGAAAGATTAAACCACCACTCAGATTAACGCAACATTCGATAACAAATCAAATAAAAAAATCTGCTAAGACTAAATAAAAAAATACGAATTGAATGACTCAACTGTAAAAACAAACAATTTGACAAAGACTGAAACGCAATAATTGTACATTTCGTTCGACGAGCCCCTTAAGCAGGTGTCACTCGCGCGACCCGTGACTTTTTAGCGTAATTGTACTTAATTTCACCGTTGTTTTTGTCTGTCACGCTTTTTTTCGACATGAAAAATTTTACAGTCTATCCCGGCGAGCAGTAGCCGTGGCCTTCTTGGCCAGGTCGAACTTTACAACCGCGACAAAACGTCAAATGCTCGTGTGTCTTGTAATAAATAACCGAAAGCCTTCGAGCAGCTGGGACACGCGCCCCGAGCGGAACTTCCTTAAATGGACGTCGTAAATGTTTCACGAGAATTCGTTAAAAAAGCGGACGATTGCATCGACCGTAAAGGGATAAGTTGACGAAAGTTCTATTGTCGATCGTTTGTCGTTCGACCAAATTCAGAGGTGGTTCGTCTTAAGGGGCTGCAGGACTGCAGCTCTCCTTGTGTCGAAAAAATAGTTGCATTTATCGATGTTCTTTAGCAATTTTTTCTTTATAATTTCATTATCATTGATAAACATTAATGACTAACAAGACCTTTTCAAAATGTCTCCACTGATTTTAATGAAATTTTGCATAAAAATAGTGCAAGCATAGACTTAAAACAGTTGTAAATGAGTTTCATCAAAATTGTTAAGAACAAGTTGGATCGTTCTCCTTGTGAGACTTTGTTATTCGATTGTTGAATAGTTGCTTATGAAAAAAAATGTAATAGTTATATCGAACCGATAAGCTAGTATTTAACGATCGAAAGACTTCAATTAAAAGTTGTATCCGATTGATAAACTACTATTCAATAATTGAAAGGCATATGTAATGTATGTGATCATAGTGAAGGTTTCGCGAATAGATAGTGACGCTATGAATGCATAACTTCTGCATTGGTGATTCATGTCGTTCGATATTTCTAATAAAATGTTATTATATAAAAAAATAAACAATCGTCAATAGCATTTATTGAATACCATTGAATTGCATACAAAGTCTTTTGACGCTAAATGATATGTGCATTGAATATCGCATTGAAATGTATGTATTAAATAATTCTATGTATGAACCGGACAAGAGCGCCACTCAGCAACAGGAAGATTAAGATTCAACGAATAAATACGAACAATTTAATGTTTCTCAAATCTAAATTAAATTTATGCAAAATTTTCACACAAAATACAATGAATATTGTCTGCAGATTTTCCGTATTTCAAGAAACGTTCAAGGAAATCAAAAAATATATCGATAAACTTTATATTAATCTACGACATCAAAGCTGATATTTATTTTGTGGAAGTCATTGTACATCTATCAACAATTTACACTCTATATTCTCGTAAACTATTCGTCTGATTGTGATCAAATTTTTCAAAATTGAGCACACATCTGCTGCATCAAATTTCTTCAAACCCAATAGAATTTCCCGCCGAAAAGCAGCGAAGGCCTCTCAAACGCTTCGTCTGACAACCCATTTGGGGAGCATTGGTTCAAGAGACATCCTCCTTGTTTCAATCGCGATATAATGAAGCCGGTGCGCCGTCTGATGGCCCACAGACGTGACATTTCTGTCGCACAAGAACTTCCTTTCAGCACCGTGTACCGGAAACACGTACGACACATAATATGCATTCAACCGCCTCTGCACACATACAATACAACTCGAAGCGTTGACACACACGTAAATTATTAAATATTATAATGCGTAAAATGTGTGCTGTTCCGATAAATGTACGGCCGAAGAGCTCTGGTCGACTTTGGTCGAAGACTCCAGTTGAAAATTTTCAATATGAAGTCGGCTAACGTGAAAAGTGCACGTACTTCGACTCTAATTTCAATGAAACTTTGTCCAGATTTATGTCAATGTTTCTTATAAATACATTTCTACCATATTTCGTCGAAATTAGTGACCCGGGTTTGAACTGAGTAAGACAAATCGCGGATGCCCACACATCTAGTTTGTCAATTTGACAATTGGATAAACGGTTTATGGTCGCTAGTCTGATTTGATGGTGGAATCTTTCGGATTGGGTGATTTTAGTGACGTCAGTTCAGTTTTTGTTTCGTTTATCGCTGTCAAAATAATTAGTAATTGTCCCATTCGTATGCAGTTCTTGTGGAAAAGTATCGTAAATTAATTGAAGTCACGTAAAAATCGCATTTCGAATTACGCATCGCTATCAGGTTTTCCTTTGATACGTGTAAAATACGTGTCGAGATATTCTACGTATAGTGAGGAAATCGATTTTCCTGTCAACGGCGCTAAGTGACACCGGTAATAAAAACCTTATCTTATTATTCAAAACGAAATGAACGATGCGTTGAAAATATAAAGTAACGATTACTATTCGATAATAAAGACGATAATTTTTTACTCAAACTCACAACTACATTACTATGAAATGAAAGTCAGCGAATCCTGATATACAATCATATCTTAAACATTAAACAATTTAACATTCAATAGCTCGAATACCTAAGGTGAAGTTGTCTAACTCGAACCAACATCTAATTTGACCTCCTTGGAAAGGACAAAGGCAACAATTCATACTCTAAACTCATATAAACATTAATTTGTCAGTTTCATAGATATAGATATGTACAAACATTGACCTGTGATAATTGGAAAACCATTAAGAATTGCATTTTCATTCTTCATAATTATTTCAAATCAATCAGTAGCAGTAGATAAAAATGTTTACATGAGGACTGCATATAAAATAGATTTTCATTGAAAATATATGTATTAATAACAAAAACGAAGTAATATATTTCATAAAAAGGATGTGCAAATACAGCAGATATCCTCTCCTTCAAACACAAATAAATTTGTAGATAACTAACTCATAATGATTCCAAAGTAAAGAAATAATCATTTTTGATCTAAAATTTATGAAATAATGACATGAAAACAGACAATTGAGTGTTAACATGACTTGTTGGATGATAAAATTCGATTTTCCATAAAATCCCCAAATCTACAGTAGATGTCGTCATATAAAAACTACACTCATCCATCGATTTACGCGATTTCTCCAGGAACGTATCTACCGCGTAAATCGAGAGATGAGTGTATCACTATGCATCCTAAATCTATCAATAAGATCCAGTAACCCTTTATGACATGCCGTCACTGAATCTATTCTAGCACTAAATCTTCATTAAGCTTTATCAAAATCAAAAAAAAATACGTTAATTAGATCAATTATTATACGAAATCATAGAAAGAAAATCAGAACATTCAAAAAGTGACCAATCGAAAGTACCCAAAATCGCACGATGCACGTTCGCGTGCCACAAACACAAGTCGGGGTTCGTATGCGACACAATTTATGAGTAAGTACATGGTCAACTTTGAACGCGCTTTTCTCGAAATCAGCGCGATGTCACTTGTACTCCTTGGCCCTTTCAGTCGTCAAATATAAAATCAGAACATTGGAAAAGCGACGTATCGAAAGTACCCAAAATCGCACGATGCACGTTCGCGTGCCACAAACACAAGTCGGGGTTCGTATGCGACACAATTTATGAGTAAGTACATGGTCAACTTTGAACGCGCTTTTCTCGAAATCAGCGCGATGTCACTTGTACTCCTTGGCCCTTTCAGTCGTCAAATATAAAATCAAAAAGCGACTTATCGAAAGTACCCAAAATCGCACGATGCACGTTCGCGTGCCACAAACACAAGTCGGGGTTCATATACGATACAATTTATGGGTAGGTACACGGTCAACTTTGAACGCGCTTTTCTCGAAATCAGCGCGATGTCACTTGTACTCCTTGGCCCTTTCAGTCGTCAAATATAAAATCAGAACATTGGAAAAGCGACGTATCGAGAGTACCCAAAATCGCACGATGCACGTTCGCGTGCCACAAACACAAGTCGGGGTTCATATACGATACAATTTATGGGTAGGTACACGGTCAACTTTGAACGCGCTTTTCTCGAAATCAGCGCGATGTCACTTGTACTCCTTGGCCCTTTCAGTCGTCAAATATAAAATCAGAACATTGGAAAAGCGACGTATCGAGAGTACCCAAAATCGCACGATGCACGTTCGCGTGCCACAAACACAAGTCGGGGTTCGTATGCGACACAATCTATGGGTAGGTACATGGTCAACTTTGAACGCGCTTTTCTCGAAATCAGCGCGATGTCACTTGTACTCCTTGGCCCTTTCAGTCGTCAAATATAAAATCAGAACATTGGAAAAGCGACGTATCGAGAGTACCCAAAATCGCACGATGCACGTTCGCGTGCCACAAACACAAGTCGGGGTTCGTATGCGACACAATCTATGGGTAGGTACATGGTCAACTTTGAACGCGCTTTTCTCGAAATCAGCGCGATGTCACTTGTACTCCTTGGCCCTTTCAGTCGTCAAATATAAAATCAG
Source organism: Cheumatopsyche charites (assembly GCA_024721215.1). Lineage (NCBI taxonomy): Eukaryota > Metazoa > Arthropoda > Insecta > Trichoptera > Hydropsychidae > Cheumatopsyche > Cheumatopsyche charites. The sequence continues at coordinate 5,236,074 of CM045585.1, read as the reverse complement.
AACATTGGAAAAGCGACGTATCGAGAGTACCCAAAATCGCACGATGCACGTTCGCGTGCCACAAACACAAGTCGGGGTTCGTATGCACACAATTTATGGGTAGGTACACGGTCAACTTTGAACGCGCTTTTCTCGAAATCAGCGCGATGTCACTTGTACTCCTTGGCCCTTTCAGTCGTCAAATATAAAATCAGAACATTGGAAAAGCGACGTATCGAAAGTACCCAAAATCGCACGATGCACGTTCGCGTGCCACAAACACAAGTCGGGGTTCGTATGCGACACAATTTATGGGTCAAACGGTACGACAGCATCCTTTGACCCCGTAACGGGTACGGGAACGGGTACGGGGGTGCGTGGGCGTGCACGGGGCAGGGGTGGCCAATCGGGTGGCGGCCCGGTCACGCCCACCCCGCGATTGACCACCCCATTCGCGAATCGAATCGCACTATTTGTCTATGCTGCGTTTATCTCGATGTCTATGTGTATATGTGTATCTGTAGATGCATTTTTGGTTTGTTAGTGTTGGTGGTTTTATGAGGTCAGGGGTGTTCAAGCTTTTTGTGTGGGAATGTTTTTGATATCTAGTAGAATGTGCATAATATAGATGTAATGCTAGGAAGGACGTTTATCATTTGTTTATCTAGAAATTATTGACTTTCTTGGTCTATTGCTTGTATCTAGAGTGAGAAAGGCAATGTTTTTTAGCTCGAGTTCGAGTTCCAAATTTGTACTACATTTCTTGCGCGAAAATTCAGAGAAGCAAAATCGAAAAAAATGTATAAAACCCCATTAAATTTCAGTACTTATTGATTATATCATCAACACAACATTCGACATAACATAAAACATACCTTCTGACCTGAAACTTATCTGAATTCATTTTACCAATAAGATAAAACCTACTCAAGTGATTTCATTTTTACGATTAAATCATTTATCGATTGAACTAAGGCTATAATTTAACATTTAGCTATAATCGACAGTTCTATCATATAAATTAATACAATTGACATCTGAAAATTCGTGTATCCACCCACTAAAAACCGCAACCCAAATGAGCGAAACGGTACAAAACCGCAACCACAACTGACTCACCCCACAAACCTAAATTAACATAAAACATCCCCATATCACAATGCAACAGCACAATAATGCACCTCAACACACATAATATAGTTGCAAGTGCAAGTCCTAAAAAACCAAAACTCTTTATAACTGCATTAAACAATGTTAATTTATTGTAATTCAAGGCCAAATTCAAACACGTTATTCGGGGGTGCATTTGTACAATATATTTTTTTGAATAAATAAGCATTTTTTATGGTAATAGACTTGAATCTTTCTTATGTAAGGATTGTTCAAATTATTTTTATAAAAAATTCAATTTGACTAATTTCGGTCTGCGCCCCAATATAAAATCTCTGTCCAAATCAAATTCAACTTTGACTTTACCACAAAAAAAACTTTTGTGAGTATTTGACAGTTTTGGGTGTGTTGGTCGATGCGCGTGCGCATAATTTAAGCGCATTATAATGACAGTCCGATTTTCACTGTTTTGAAATGCTAATTTTGATACGGTGCACCTACTGATTTTTAGATATATTTTTTTTGTGAATAGGTGTTTGCTCGTGTGTTTTCGGGTGTTAGCTCTTGTGTGAAGTGTATTGTAACAAATTGGATATAAATAAATCGAAAACATTGTTGAAGAGAGTCGACGTGGAAATGCGTGGTCGATTGAATAGAAATCTGCATTTTTTGAAAATAAATTAAATATATAAACGGTGTGTACATTTTTTACATATAATATAGTATCGCACAATAGTACATGCACAGTTAATAATTTTATAATATTTCAAATGAATAAAGATAATATTTACACGGTTAATTCAGTTATAACTTGAGATTAACTAGATAGATATTCCTCAAATAAATATTTTTAATGACCAGTATTTTAATCGTTAATTTATAGTTTAACCATAAGACATACTTTTTCTAATAGATTCAACAACTTTAAAAACTATTCAACTGCTTACTAACAAATAAAATACCGACTCTTTTCTCTAAGTTTTCATAAAAATACTTTCTTGTGAAAAATCTTTGAATTGTCATCTTCAATATTCTACAAATACTAAGTTACTTTTTGATAATACATCCATGGGTCATATATCCTAAAGTTACCCTAATAAAATAAAGAATTTTAGCTAATTTTAAGAGCGCTAATCAAAATAACTAATTTCCCCACAACACGGCAAAACTGAAAGCTATTTAGACACGTGCGCATTCACAATTATACAATTCCAAAATAAACACACGAACAGACGTTTATCTATAAAACATTTTTTTTATATATTTTAACACATATAGGTACGCGCATGCGAAACACTAACAAAACTAATTAAGTTAAGTAACGATAATGATCGGCGTTTACTGCCCCGCATTAAAGAGCTCAATGGTAATAAAACCTGATTAATATTTCCATAAAAAAGGCGTAATAATTTCGACTTTTCCAAAAGCGCGATTCCACACATTTTCGTCACGAACCAAACACAATTATTTGCACCAGTTGAATAGATTTAATGCGCTTTGTAAGTATAAATGAAAAGCGAATTGGGCTAAATTTTTCACACAGTAAACAATGATTTAAAATTTTTAATCTAAAAACATAATAAATTAATTAGAAAAATATGAAAATTTTATATCTACCAATAAGTTGCGTTGCAGCCTTCGACATTTTGTAAGCGTCCATCGGGCACGGCACAGTTTTCAAAACGTTTTCATTTTGGTGGAAAAAAATATTGTTTTTCTTCGACTTCACTAAACGTTTAAAGTTCACTGTTTTTTTTTGCACTGTTAACTTTTATTTTTTAAGGTATGCTTATTTTTTGTTTGTGTGTTATTTGTGTGTCAGATGAAGCAAATAAAAAACGGTTATGTTTAATAAAAGTGTAATTTTATTTTTTTCTCAATTTATAATTATTGTAATTCGTATTTTTATTTAATTATATGTATAGTAAATATGATATATATATGTATATATAATAACACATATACAACGCACCAATCAGAAATAATGCCGTTTAAAAAAGGAGAATTATACAAAATAATAATGATAATAATAAAAATAGATGAGAAATGAAAACAAAAAAAAATGTAATAATGCAATAAAAATAATCAATAAAACAGAATCAATAATCAGTCCTAAAAGCTACCCTTAAATTATCATCCCTGCATCCATCGTGGGGGCTGACATTTTTTATATATGTATAATATATATATTCATTTATTTTTCATTGTATATTTACACTCACTTTGTTTTTCTTTTTTTAATTAATAAAAACTGAAAATTCATCTCTCATTATATACAAATTGAAAACTATTACACAAAACGTGACATTTTCTTCCATTGATGATGGTAACATTTTGTTTTTACTCTTTTTTTAGTTTGATAAGTATATCAATTTTTTATTTATTTTTTTTAATTATTTTTTATTATAATAACAATTGTATGCCAAACTCTTTTAGATGTCAAAATGATAATAAATTTAAACGCAAAGAAAATTTCCTTGATGACATTTTCGCTATTCAATATTATGAGAATTATATTCGCGACATTGACAACTACTTAGAATATATTCAAAGATTCGTCATATTATCGAATTTTCACGAAATCGTTTTCGCCATTTCGTCGAAAAATAAAAACATCACCAAAGAAAAGTCCTAAGGACGCGTATAAATTTTCACAATCAGTCTAAATTAAAAAAAAATAATATATACCATTAATAAAACAATAAAATCAACCGCAAAACAAAATCGGTACAACACGATCGCGGTTTTTTTTAAGCTACATCCATAATATGCAATATCACATTTTTTCATATACCTATCTACAATTTTTAAGTACCAAATAATATAAGCGCGATCTGAGCCACGCAATAAATACAATTTCATACCACTTTTGCTAAGAAAAGAAAAAACACAATGCGTCCCAAAAAAACACAGAGGGTCGCAAAAATGAGAAGCTAAATGAACACTTGCCATCTTTAAAGCGAACAAGAAACACATTAAATTAATCACAAGAGTTAATCAATGATCGAAAATTAGCGAATCGTATTATTATCGGAAAAAAATGACTCGCGATTAGATTAACGCGTATAAATGGTCAGATTTAAAAATGGCATTACAAACGATTTCGTTCGGCGAAAAAATGTGAATTTTACACAATTTCATTAATCATATCATTACACAGAACCATCTTAGTAGAAAAATAATAATAGAAAAAAATAGATGAAAATAAAACAAACACTATGTTAATAATAACATGACTATACTTTGATTTGACTTCAATGCAAAACAATACACGTTTATTATGGGACTTAATCGTCGATTATAACGAAAGATTACTATGAAATGAATTGACCGAGATAAGTATATATTCGAATTGTCAATTAACAAAAAAAGTATTCGAATGTCATTTGTCCAAAGTTTGAAGAAATTGGCAAGACATTTATAATAATTTGAAAAATCAGTTTAACGAATTCGTTTTTATGTGGAAAAAAAATAGGTCGTTGTTGTTTCGATATCGAAAAATTAGTTTAATACAAATAAGATCTGTTTTTAAACATATTATTTTAACTTTGAGCAAACAATTGATTTCATTTCCGATTTCTAAGTTGTTTGAAAGAATCGTCTATATTCATTTTTATATCAAATAAATTTCAATATAATTTAATGGACCGTTCATAAATTTATTTTTATCGTACATATATATATTCATTATTTTTTTAAATTTGCCGATCAAATATTTGCACAAAATACGAACAGATCAAACGACATTTATACACTATAGCACTATTTTGTTTTACACAATTTATTCAATTTACACAAATCAATATTTTTCGTATATGCACAAATTTTTATTGAATCAATTTCACGAATGAGATGATAAAACTTGTCGGTTTTCATTAGGCTGAAAAAATGAAGAAAAAACGGTTTTGAGCCTGAAACATTGATAATTCACGTATCACTCAAAATTTATGTTACTATCGTATTAATAATTATTTAAATAAAGAACCGATTTAAGCAGTTTTAACTTTTTCAAAACTTGCACTTTTCACGTCTATGAGATAATATGTAAAAAATATATTAATCTAGAATAAAATTAACTATAAAATAATTAAATAAAATTCACTTGTCGTGAATTTTAATGCAACTATCACAAAATCAACAAACTACTTACGATTGAGATAATTTTCATTGCAATTAAGAAAAATTAACTTAAAAGAAAAAACTTGCTGGTGATGACAGTCAGAAAATCAAGAAAACATTATAGGGGTGTGTGATTGTGCATTAAGTGACTAGGCGTTAAAACAAAATAATCGTTGTTTTTTGACACAAACGTGAATTTTTATTCCACGTGTAAAACACGAAATGACAAAAATGTAAAATTTGAGATACGTTAATGTTTATCGTACTTAGCCACGGTTGCATTTAGTCCACGTTAAAAAAAATACGCAAAATCCGACGCATTTTCGCAATAAAGCAACATACGAATATTTTTTTTTTAGATTCAAATATAAAAATATTGCCGCGTTCACTTTCCACATCATGTATGACTCGTTGTGCATTTTTTTCCTATACAAAAAAAATAACACAATACCGCGCGTGTCCGAAAAATACAATTGGAACCGAGGGTGAATACGAATTAAAAATCCGTTTTTCGAAAAAAAAAAATCTACGGTATTGTAATGCACCCTTGCACAAGTGCAAGTAAAATTTACTGACCCGACATTAAAAAAAAATAACCCGGCAATTTCCTATTGCTCAATTTTTCAACAAAAAAAAAAAACATTTCACTTACATTTATTACATTCAAAAAAAAAATCTTAAGTATTATTTTGGTTCGTTATTTCCATCTGGCCTTATTCTTAATTAAAAAAAAAAAATACACTTCAATAAAGTTCATCTTTTCAAAATTATGTTTATATATCGTGATGGGGTCAACTTTTTTTAACTATTCTTGGATTTTTTTTTCATACCTTAAACATTATTACACAACTCAACAATATTACTACTTGCACAAACGTAAATCTGACAACTTTACAATTATGTATTATACTTTTTTTGTTGTTTTTGCTTAAACCTTATCATATGTACATCCAATTTATTTACACCTTATTCATTATGACTATCCGTCTTTTTGTAAAATGTCCATTATTTTCATTTTAATATTCATATTATTGTTAAATTCATATACTGCGAGGCGTCCATCGTTGAGGATGGCGCTTTGGATGTATCGCAGGCTCTGGGCCCTGCCGACTGTCGTCCGAGCTCAAGGATCGTGGAGCGCGTACCCGCATCGTCCCAGCAGCGAAGCCACGGTGGTCTCGCCCTTGAGAGGCTAGAGCTGGGGCGCGTTATCGTCCGGGCACAAGAAGTGTCTGTCGAGCGGGGCCCAGCAGGCTAACTGTTAGTGCGCGGCCAGCTGGTGGCCCGCCATCGCCTGAGGTGACAGCATCGGAGGAGAATGGGAGTGCGAGTGCGAATGGGGACCCAGAGGGCTGCCGTGCAACTCGTGGTGGCCGTAGTGCATCGGCGCTCCCATTCCCTCCATCATGTCTCCGCCTAGCGTGTTCGGAGGAGTCATCCTCTTCTCCTTCTGTCGCCGGTTGCAGAACCAGACGCGCACCACTTCCTTCTCCAGCTGCAGGCTGTCCGCCAACGAGGTGATCTCCTGCGCCGAGGGCTTCGGCTGCTTGTGGAAGTGCTGCTCGAGCGCGCCCTTCACCGACACCTCTATGCTCGTCCTCTTTTTCCTCTTCCTGCCCTGGGCGGCTATCTTGTCGATGCTCGTCGGCGAGCCCGTCGTCGAATCGGCCTCCTCGAGCCACTTCTGAAGCAGCGGCTTCAGCTTGCACATGTTTTTGAAGCTCAACTGCAGCGCTTCGAAGCGACATATCGTCGTTTGGGAAAATACGTTTCCGTATAGAGTGCCGAGCGCCAATCCCACGTCGGCCTGCGTGAATCCCAATTTGATGCGGCGCTGTTTGAACTGTTTTGCGAACGCCTCCAGGTCGTCGGACGTGGGGGTGTCCTCCTCGCCGCTGAGGTCGCGCTCCGGCGGGAGGTGATGGTGCAGCGCGGGCGACGGCTGCAGCTCTCTTAGCGAGGGATGCAGCGGCGACGGGTGCGGATGTTGGGGATGCAGCATCCCGTTGACGGCGTGGTATTGCAGAGGAGATCCTCCGCCGTAGTGGGAGACGACGGGAGCGTGCCACGCGTGCGCGTGTGCGTGCGCGTGTCCATGCGAGGCCGACGGCTGCTGATGGTGGCGAGGCTCCGTCGGCAGGGGCTTGACGTCCGCGTGAGCGTGGCCCCCGTGAGCGTGGTGGTGGTGGACGGGCCAAGGGTCGGCGGGGGGCAGCGCGGCCCAGTGGCCGAGCGCGTGGCCGGCGTGGGCCCCCGCGTGCCCCGGGGAGCCCTGCCCGTGGGCCGGGTGTCCGTGCAAGTGGTGGTGCTGGGCGGCGTACTTCATGTCGGTGGCGTCCGCCGCGGACCTCGGCGACGCCGCGCTCACGGGGTGGTACCCTCCCGGGAGCATCCCGAGGGCGTCGAGCTCGCCCGGCGCCGCCGCGCTCATGTACGTGGTCGCCGCCATGGCGCCGTACCTCAGCTCGGCCGGGGAAGGCGTCTTGTAGCTGTCGAAGGCTTTCGCGAGCCTTCCTTCTCTCTGTGAAAAATCTATGGTTGCGCTTGTCCGAGCGGGTCACAGACGGGGGGCGCGCATGGCGTCGCATGTAGCGCTGCTCGCACGTCTTCCGAGCGTCGCGCTCGCCTCTGATTCTTACGATAATACGTTACGAACACTCATCACATGGTGCGACGCGCGCACTACAGAACGAACGCACGGTATGCCGGCGAGCGAGCGATGGCGGCTAGCGCGCGCGATGTTGCGTCGACGACGCGCCGAGCGGGACTGGCGAACGCGCCGACGGCCCGCCGCGCGCTGAGCCGGGCCACGCCCCCAACGAGCGCATTGGCTCTGCGCGCCGGTGACGTCACACCACTCTCTTCCCATTGGTCGACGGAGCGCAGGGGGCGGGGCCTGCGCGCTCCACACCAGTCGGCTCGAGGCGCCGATCGCGGACACTTCTCGTTCGGGACTCTATGCTGGAAATTGCCTTTTATTTTGGGAAATTATTTTATTTGGGGTTTTCGTTGATGATTTAGTTTGAGGATTTGATGATTGGAATGGTTTTTTTTTTTAATTTAGGTGAATGTCGAACGTGTATGGGTGGCTTTAGGAAAATCAGTTTTCACTGAGATATGCTTCAGATGAGTTTTTCAGCAAAGAAATTCATTTCGATTTGATAAACAAATGAAAAAAATTTAAATAATTAATTTTATATTATATATTCGAATTGGGTTATTATGACATTTAAAAAAATATTATTTTTGAATGTTCATTTATTTAAATTTCAAATTCAACCAAAAATGTATGATTTTTTTTGAAAAACTAAATAATTCAAAAAAATGCTCATTAATTTTGCACTATAATGATAAATTTTTCAATACATTTATAAAATCTGAAATCAAAGTAAATTTTCATTTTCAGATACAAAATTCATGAAACATTTTATTAATCTTTCAATATGAATGTTCCGAATTTATTTCATAAATAGATCTAATCATAAGATAATAATGGCATCCTAGAACTGACCAATTCTAAACGTCCTGTAAATATACAATTATTCAGTATCAAATAATCAGTTTTACTGAAAAGTTATTTGTAACCGAAAAACGTGCATTGAGTAACCCCTGTTGGTGGTTTTATCCCCTTTTTAAAGACACCCCATTTATAAACCCCGAACGTAAGTTGAGCGTTGCGAAGATTTTCCGCACAGCGGCAGCACTTGTCAGACACGATTTTCTACAACCGAAGTTCGAAACCAAAATTTTCCGATTTTCCATAGATTTATGAAACAATTTCAATTTTAATGTAACACGAAGATAATTTGCGAAAAAATACATTGAAAAATAAAGCTTAAATAGCATTAACAGCTATTATCTTTGAATAATTGATAATAAAGTTTTATTTTGACAAGAATAGATGAATTAAAATTATACATAGATTAGAACTAATGATTTTTTTTCAATTTGACTTTCATTTCTGATAAAAATTCAATGTAAAATTATAAACTTAAGTATTCGAATCTGATTAAAATTCGTAATTCCATCCATCACATACCGACGGCTTATCAATTGATCGATGACGTCTCCGTATGGTTGATTCTTCTGAAAGATTTATTTTATTTATTGGCCATTATTTTCATTGAATATTCGAAATATTTCAAATGTAACCGTTCAAAAAACATTTCATACATCTCAGTTTCTAAAGAATAATTATCATTGAAATGAATTTGATTTTTTTTCATGTATCTTTATCGATTCGTTCATGATGTTTTGTTTTTTATTGTGTTTTAGACAAAATACACATTTAAATGTAGATATAAATAATTATAATAATGCTTGTTTTAATCATATTTCATTTTATAATCACCACGTTGTAAAATATTTTTTTTATTCTTCAGATTATAGTGTACTAACTTATGATTCGATTAATTACTATTTTTTACTCTAACTCACGATAAAATGATTTTGCACAAGAAAAAATATTGAAAACGATATTTTTATAAAATAGAGGAGAATCAATTTCTATTTTTATTTGAAATAACTGATATTTATTTAACTTAAGCATTCTCACAAGTTGATTGACTTAACAAACGTATTGATAAAAAATCGATTTCTTTTAGCGACAAATTCTATACCTATGCAAGATATTACTTCCAAATAAATTACTAACATTTTACGAAAGTCGCATCGTATCATCATACGAAAAAAAAATCAACAAAATTTCCAACCCATCCGTATCATTTAAAAGCCACTAACGTTACAATTTAAAATTATTCGTTACAGCCGAAAATGCGAAACGAACGAGCATATTTCCTCAGCCGTGATTAAGCTCGGATTCGCCTCGAACAAAAATCGATCCGACTTACGTATGATAATGCGAACGATAATTACATATAATTAATCCGACGAAATTAATGCGCCACGCACGAACAGCCACTGGCCAAGGATGGGCGGCACGCGAAAAAATGCACCTGTTCCTAAACAATAATAAAACAAAATTAATACACATGAAAAAATCGCACAATGGACGTATGTGAGCCTCTCGATAAATATTAAATCAAAAAAAAATAGTAGGGAATCGAAAAAAAACGAGTAATAATCGGCCATAAAAAGCTGCTGTGCGGCTTCCTTGCGTACACGGATCGTAAAAAAAATAAGAGATACGATCTATGCAAATCTGCTAATACGTGATATTTTTCATTTCGCACAATATTCGACGATGTCGTAATATAAATATGATATGTCGGGTAGGACGTTGTCGCCATTTTAAGGTTGCGGTCGGTTCGATGGGAAAAATTGCGCACATAAATCATTAATTTAGTTTTAATTATGCTAGAGTAAGTTATGACAGGAAATTGAAGCATGTATGAAAAAATGTGTTCGTTTTTTTTTAGTAATTGTAATTTTTTAGATTCATTGTTAGTGATGGATATAAAAATGATAGGATCTTATGAAAGTGGGAGATTTATTTTTTGGAAATGTTTTAAGGATTGTATTATTTTCACATTATTAGATTTGAATTGTTGTTGGAAAATGTTTAGTGGTTCAATAATTCCAAATATAAGTTTAGATAACTAAGTTTATAATCAATTCTGATTCAGTTTAAATCAAACAAACCAAAGCAATAACAATCCATAATTTCTTCATCACACTTAGGAACTACCAACATAATTTTCAACAAGTCAGTAAACTTGTATTAAGAAAATTTCAATATTTTCAATCAGAAAACCAATTAAGTAAGATCAATCATTTAACTACAAATTGCACAATTTAATCAGAACTTTCACGAGAACTAATAGTTCATAGATTCTTGTGACATTTGTTCCGTGTACTATAATAAAAAGACAGAAAAAAAATATTGTAGTTACCCTAATTTTGTCATATTATTGCAATTTTTTAGAGCAGGCAACCTACACCTATATCGAAAATTCATAATATAGAATAAATTAATGTATACAAAAAACAATTAGATAAGACGACTGAGGCCAAAGAGTGCAAGTAACATTTTTGCCGAAATTGAGTTATGTACATGAATCGCTTCTATGTACGCTCATTTATTTGGTGACAAAAGGATATAAACGAATTCGAAACGTATACCTCAATATATCATCAAATCACTCGACTTCCTAATACATGTTGGTCAACTTTTCTTGAAATCACTGCGATTCACTTGTACCCTTTTGAGTCGTCATATAAAATATCATTACATTTAAATTGATTTTATATTAAAAAATCCACAATTAAAGATCACAGATAATACGTAGGACCCGAGTTCGATAAGCCTGCGTTAAACGACCGCCATACAATAAAATATATTAATTAACTGCGGGGTTAAGCGTGACCCGGAGGCTCTACTGAGATCGGTTTGTTTTGTTCCGCGATATATCATACATATATCATACGTGTGTGGCAGGGGTTCTCAATGCGAGGGTCGCGGCCCGCCCCCCCTTCTCCACCGTGGTACCCCCGGGGCCCTTAAGACGATAATTGCTTCGTGTTTTATTTGTTTAATCCACGATTTTCGATTCGTATCGGAGATTGGAATCTTCGAGATGACATTCGTGATTTTATGGAAGGTTGTATTGGCTGTTGTAAAATGATAGTTTGGTTGTTGAAGAAAGTGTTTTTTTTTTTTGGTTGTTTTTGTCGCGGTTTAGTTCAAATGTATGTTTTATTGAATGTGCAATGTTTAAGTTAGATTGATTTTTTGTAAATTCAAATTCACAATTCAGTAATATGGATTTGTATTCAAATCTTCATAATTCAAATCAACATGAACAATGATTATCAAATTGAATGTAATCAGTAATAAAAAAGGTCCATATTATGATTCAAACTCTTCTTAACCCTCGTGTCAAAAATAATCTTTAAAAACCATCTAAATCCTAATAAAAAAAAATTATGCAATGCATTTTTTTCATTTATTGTTTATTTAATTTAATTTTGCTGGTCTTTAAACTAGACATGGATAATGGATTTTAATGATAACCTACAAATATCGATTTTGAATTATATTCATTACTCGTGCCATCAATGCTTTTATTTTTTAATATTAAATAGGTATCTTAATTCATTATCATTTGTTGGGTTATTTAAAGTGCCTAATTGAGAAAATGCAGTAGCTTGTTGGAATACCTCTTCTTGGGAAAAGTGTACAATTATCGTCGAAAATTGGCTTTGATTTATTGCGGAAAATTTGCACCGATTAACCACAAAGTAAGCATGCAAAGGTATGAAAAAATGCCATTTAAATTATGTCCAACTAGTTGCATACTAGTTTGCTATCATATTATTACCGTTGTAATTACGGATTAATTTGTGCAGTTAACGATGCCAATCGAACCTAGTTTAACCATATTTTACCATTTTGAGAAGAACAACTGCTTGTATGAATATATTTTTGAAAAATATTTGCATTATACAAAGTTAATGATAATTTTCGATCAAACTACTTATAAGAAATTAATCGATCAAAAATCACATATAAAAAAATAATCTTGAGAACTCGAGTGAGATATACTTAAACAGTTTCTAATTACATCAAAGACTAAAATTAATCAATTCGAAAATTAATTGAAAACGTTACATTTCAAACAGACTATTATTATATAATGACATTCAAACTAACCAAAATTAATACCATCACAAAGTAGTGCGGTTTAATTGTGCATGGTTCAAAGAATCAAGGCTTAAAAGAGCACATTTTAAAGTAAATTGAATGAAAATAGTCTCATAGGAAAAAACGAAAAATGCTTGTGCAATGGAATACAAATAATTGTTGTACTCAAGCTTCGTTCCGAGAAAAACTTACTCCTACGCTACTCCACACTCTAGCTTCGATCCAAATTTCTATCCAATATAACCTACCATAAAAGTTAACCTAACCTAATCTTAGCTAACCTATTTATCGAAGTATCGATAGTAATTTTCACAAGTACCCAAAAAATATTAAAAACACTTCGAAGAATCTAAGGATCGATCGGCTCAGCATCACACAGGGTGAACAACATCCCGCGCCTGGTTTCGTGAGTCCGACGAAACGCACCGACGAAAAACGTAAAATATAATTAGTGGGTGGGGCTCAATCATAACACCGATGGCTTACATGGCTTCTGGAATCTACTCGGACCCTCATGCTGGAGACCATAGTCGTCTTCTGGCCGTCGAAGCCTTTCGGACCGGTCTAACTGAAAACCCGCCGGCGAGCAATCCCGGCGTTATATTATATACGAGGACCGCCAAAGCCAAGGGGTATTAGTGACGAATTGATTGCAGAAATTGTCTCTAAACATGTCGCTTTGATTGGTTTTAAAATGGGTATGAATGGTTTTAAGATATGAGGAACCTAGAAGTCAAAAGGTTTTAGAATCTAATGTGAATCATTCGAGTCGAGTCTAGAAATTATCTCTTAACTTGTCCATTTGTTTGATTTCAATTTTGCTATGTGTATTGTCATAGTATCATTATATCACTTGGCAACTTTATAATATTTCTTTAATTATTCAATTTTGAATTGTGGCTAAGTTAAAATTTTGATTTTGTGTACTTGTACCTTTTGGCTCTTACGGTCCTCATATATCCTCCGTATTAAATATTATATTTTTATGCCGTGTAAAATTCGAAGAATGCTCCGGGCTTCGATTTGATTTTGCAAAATTAAACTTTTTTTAGTTTCATACGAAAAAATCGATCGCGTTTACAGTTTTTTTGCATCTTATCCGAGTATGTATCTAATTAATGCATTATCTCCTACTTTGATTGTTTGTTTCCGTTCAGATTTGATTCATGAATCGATTTAATTATTAAAATTATTGCTAAGCGTAAAAAAATCACACAATATAAATAACAAATGAAGATAATTTTTATAATCTTCAGGAAGTCATAAATTAGTGATAAGTAAATACAAAAAAATCATCTATTTAAGTTAACACTTCACTTCATTCTTTCTATAATTTTATTTCGTTTGATAAAAATCACTCATAATAAGAATGAAATCATTTCAATTTAAAAGTCATTTCTTCTGCACCTAGTGTAATTTTAAAATGACCAACTTTACGTTTTATTATTTTTAATACTCTTATATCCCATTATGTAAATCCCATTCCATTTCGATTATTCGCATACCTATATATTTTTCACCACAAATTTAGCAAAGAAACGTAACTAAATAATGATGGATCATCCATAAACGTAATCATAAATCAAAACCATAATGAAGACATCACAATCATTAGCGAGTTACATATCTTTCATATTCCGACGTACGTTACATTTACATTCTCGCTCTCTCGCACACTAATTGAAATCACCTAGAATTAACGATCTCTTAAATTATCAACATCCATAAAACACTACGTTTATTTACACACAACGATAAAAAACAAACATAAAACCAAAACATCATTCAAATCGATCGATTTCGCGAGACGAAACGACCGACATTAACCGCGCGCATTTCGATTGTTATCCTTCATTTTGAATTTTCTAATTTTTCCTTTTGAGGCATTTTGAGCGCAAAAAATTCAAAAAATGCCGGATTTGTCAAATTAAGTCCGAAGATCGGGCAATTTGGACACAATAATTTTTGGATGATCGTTTTGGGGTTCGATCGATCGATGGCGAGAGCAGTAGTCGTCCGGCTCGAGTCCGGCGACCAAACATGTTATTGTAAATTAAACTTGGCTTCTGTCTTACACAGGCCTATGATTTAAGAATATTAAACTACTACCTACATACAATATTAAATCGAACCGACTTAGGCCAGAGGCGGTGCGTGTTGCGCGCTTTATTTACATTGTACGCGATGAGATACGCATTGTGTAGACTTTGTCGTTTCTTCTTCATTTGTGATTCGTTTTGGTGTTATTTTGGTGTATACGAATAGATTTCGATACTAATAAATTATAAAATTCAAATTTATATAGAAATATTCGTTACAAATTGAAAAGAAAACAACTGAATCGATCGTTCTAAAATATTTCGATTATGTCAGATTCGCAATTGAAAACAATTAATATCACATTAAAATGAATCGTTCGATTCTACCATTCTTTAATTTAAAATTACGACTGAAATGGCCAAGGAGTACAAGTGACTTCGCGGTGATTTCGAAAAAAGCGCGTTCAACGTTGACTATGTACCTATAATACATATATTAGGATGAGTGATTTGATGATACATATATCTTGGCACAAGTTCCGAATTCGTTTATATCCTTTTGCCACCAAATAAATGAACATTCATAGAAGCGATTCCTGTGCATAAATTAATTTCAGCAAAAATGTCACTTGTAACCCTCGGCCATTTCAGTCGTCGAATATATTATGATTTTCAACAATATGAACCAAAAATATCGCTTGATTTTTATATATAATTTTTGTAACCCGAAAAACTTGGCTCACAAATAATGTTCAATCAATAATTTTCTATAAAAGGCAATAGTAGAACTAATGTTATCCAGTCAGCAAAACACTTAATTTAACTTTACTGAAAATTCCCAAACATAACCTAGACTAAAACGTACCCCAACCTCATCGAATCTAACCAAGCATAAAAGATGAAGCGAAAATCTCATCTAAAACCTAACTCAACTTAATTTAACCAAACCTATTAAGTGTCTTACTGACTGTATGTCAGAAAAATACCACAATCCTTTCAAAAATTTTAATTAAATTCAAATCGAACCCATCACGAACCCGCACTGAAAACGCGTATTACGCCTATCCAATATCTCATCAGCGCGACCGGCAGAGGCGGCAGCCCATCGCGAGATCGCTCACATATTTTTCATATAAATTTTTAATTATAATTGTCCGGTTACCCGCCGATTGGTAACCGCCGACAAATCCCGACATTCCATTAAATCCTCACTCGAACACATACAAATCGCGCAACTCGAGTGTACCGCGCGGTACTTTGCACGTGCGCGGCCGCGCTGTGCCGAGTCTCGGAATCACAGTGATTACGAGTAAACACTAGAATGGGGTTATTCGTGTAACTCGCGTAACGAGTGACGTGTCAATTAAGCCCCGATTCGAGATGAGGTTTTCGAAAATTCGAATTGAAAAATGTTATTAGTTTTTATAGGCGTGCGCGTAGCGAGTAGCGCTCGTAAATTGGTGGTTGCGCTCGTATGATTTACATACGATTCGTTTTGAAATATGTCTTTTTTTAAGGGAAGATGATTTCTGTGTGTGTTGCTTCAATTGTGTGTGTAAAAAGAAATTCGTGAAGTATAAACAAAATTGAAAAAAAAGTTTGATTCTGGAGTCTATCGTTGTTGAAGTCAACTATTATATAATCTTAGGTGCAATTAAATCTCATACAACGTGCAATTTGTTACAAAAATACTGCTGTTTGAGTAGATTTTACTATATGAAAGAGTTGAGATGGAAGTTCAGGGGATAATTTGTTCTGAAAGTAACAATTTTGTAAGAAAAATCGAAAGAAATATTACATTAAGGGAATAATTGATGTATCAAACATTAAGAAACTTTAAGTAACAAGAAGTTAGTTAGTAATAACAAATAGTAAGTAAGTAGTAACAAGCAGTAAGTAAGTAGTAAATAGTTTTAGTAACAAACAAATTCGGAACAATTTACCCCAGGAACAACCAAATTAACCCTCTCACTTTTCCATGAATTTTATTAATGCAAGAAAATTCCATGCGAAAACTCATTCTAAAACTCGATTTTTTCTCGACTTCTTTTTCCGCTCAATTTGCCCAATTAAAGGGATCAGCGAAATCACACAATAATTCAAAATAACTTAAATAAGCACCAAAACAGTCAAGATGTCAAAAATAATTCATCCAAAATGAAAAGAAGATAGATTGTATGCAAAAATCATAAAACAATCTCTTGCGCAAATCGGGGCGTAATCGAGCGCATCTCGCATCCGTTGCGGGTAGGATTTTCGAAATCTTTGCACTTTAACAGCTCCGATCCGATCTCGATCAATTGCATTATCGATGTGGGAGCTAATTTTATTTCGTCGATGCGAAATTGCACTCAATTATTTCGCACGAGACGTGCAATCACGAGGGTACGCCTCTGAATCGTGTGCGCGAAAACCGGTAAGCATGAACTAAACGTAAACAAATTATCGATCGATAGCTTCTGACGACATTGAAAATCGACAATTGATAAAAACTTAGCATAAACATGCGATTTTCTCAGTTTTTCCTCGATGAGTTTTCGAATTTTCCTGAGTAGTTTGAGTGCGGTGGATGCATGACCCATAAATTTTACCTGAGTTTGTCCGAATAACAACGTATACGTGAAACAAGAGGAAAAAAGAGGAGAGCTTCTTCGGTAAAAGAACGAAATGCGCGCATGAATCTAAGAAGGATGCTTTTGCTACCGGCGTTTCGAGATACACGCCCCTATGTACGCCTCTTATGATATCTTCACGCCACTTTTACTCGATTAATATCGTTAAAATCCATTTTTCAATGTTATTAAATCGTTTCACATAAACTCTGTATTCTCCAATGCATCAAACAATGGTCATTTCCGATTTACATTATTTTTAAACTAATCTATTTTATAGTAGCAATTGACTATATGCTGATTGTATAAGTGATATGATTTTATCTTTATTCGTCTTTTGATATACACCACTCATCAATTGTGAATTTTTACTTCTAATTACAGAATCATTCATATCGATAGACCCTGATGCAAGTATCGAATGAGAGATAAAGTCGGGTTAGTATAAATTTTTATAAATTAATCATTCACATAACTAAAGAACAGCCACTAGAACAGTCGATATACTCTAAATATCTGCAAAAATCTAATGAAATCCGTTGATTATAGCAAGTCGGATAAATCGTTTCGTAATGCATGAAAGCAAAACGTTTTCAAATTAATTAAATAAATTATCCGAAAAGAAAACGATGAAGCCTCTACAACAAAAAAATCAATAAGCGATTCTTGACAGGATTCGAACCGAGCATCACAAGAACCTTAATCCCAACACAACACTTTACATATCTACTACGACTCTTTCTACCAACTTAAACATACAAAATCCACATTTATAGAAACCTCACATACGAATCACCCCTTAAATGTTAAAAATCTATCATCAAAACTGAAAATGTGATTGTGTCCCAGCATCCCACGAAGCCGTATCTCGTTCGTCCCGTTTAATTCGGGAGGTGGCAGACTATAATCTACTGCCGTCGAGAGAAACATCATATCCATTTCTTGTGATCTCCCTCTCGTTCGTTCACCATCGTCAGCTCGGCTCGTGATCGCCGACTCCTCCACCCACCCACCCACCGAAAGCCTCCAAGAACCCCATAGCCGAAGGCGCTTTTTACCCGTTCCTTTTTCGTATTGGCCCGGGTTCGATCTTTCGAATCGGTCGTTTCGCATCAAAACTCTACGATTTGTGCTTCAATTGAATCTCAGATGTGAGAAAATTTGATTTTTATTGTACTCATGCAAAATACCATAAGCACTATCAAAGATAAACAATGTTCAAATCGTCAAGAATCAAATCAATTGAGATAATCAAGATCCAGACGCAGACCTAAACTAAAGGGTTTTCCAACTACAGCGGGTAGATGTTGACAAGCTGTGGCGGCTATGTTTTTTTGATTACATTCATCAAATGTATTTCATATTATTCCGTTACTGATTTCAACTTATTATGCAAAGTTACAGAATTCAGCAATTTGTCTAAGTGGTAGAAATTAATCATCAAAATTTGAGTTCGTTCCCGACATCATCACACGCGCCGCGTCCATACTATGGTAGACGCAGTTTCAGGATATTTTCGAATGAATGGATGTTTGAATTAGCAAAATTGGCATATTTATGGACACATTAGATTCTCTAGGTGATAATGCATCAAAAAATATACTGCCAAGATGGATATTCTGCAAAAAATAATTTAGGGTACGGCTGTCTTTCGTGGAGATGACGCGAATCAGTCACAAAGATCGTTTGATTTGACCCCACTAGACATTTTTTTGTAAAATTTTCTGAAGTGAAAATTTGATGCCAATAAGCTGCAATCAATTGATGCCAGTAAAGTTTGCAAAACTTAAGGTATCGCTTAAATGCAGCTGGATATACGCAGAAAAGTCGGGCGAAATGAACTTTAATTTTGGTGATGAATTTCCACCACTTAAACATATTGCTGAATTCTGCATCTTTGCATAACAATTTGAGACTATTAACGAAATAATATAAAATACATTTGATGAATGTAACTAAAAAAATATAGCCGCCACAGCCTGTCAACATCTACCCGCTCTAGCTGGAAAACCCGTTATAATAACTTAACGTATTGTACATAAATACCAATAATTTTAAATTCATTCATATATTATAAGATATCAATATCATTTGTTTAGATTGATGGATTTATGATCATCGTTCATATAAATTATATTGATCAATATAAATATAAGAGATTTCTAGAATTAATTAGTATCTAGAAAATGTGTGAGAAATGTTACATTTACTGCTACACATTATGTTATGATATTATTATAGGTTTTAGTTTCAATTTGACTAGTTTTGGTAAAATTTGACTCATTTCACCTTTTTTGATATACAGGACTACATTCCGGTACTCTTATCACAATCTCATCGATGCTTTTCTTTTATAATCGATCTAATTGCGTTTTATTCTCAGCTTTTAATAATTTTATTTCATTGAGAAACATAATGATTTTTTATTACTGCTCGACCTTCTTATATCATCGACGAATTGCACCGACAGATATTTTCAGATCATTAGGTACTAAAATCCTTCTTTTATATGCAACCTTCTAATAAAATAAAAATTCTAACGGTTCACACGAAACGCTACAATTCCTTGTTTTACACCTTGATTATTTATGAAATCGAATCGTAAGAACCATACGAAATCATCATTCTATCGAGAATGCATAATTCAAAAGTACCCCACAAAGAACTTAGACGAACGAAGAAAAAAATGACGACAAAATCTCGCGATACGAAGACGAATTTAACGATTCTTTTTTATGCAAAGCTTATGCGATTCGAGAACGATAAGGCGACGAACGGTGCGATATATAAAGTTAATGTATTGTAATTCGAAAAGACAAATTCGTATTCGAGTAAACAGATTTACTTCGTGCATAATTCATACATTATAATATATTGTACGTCGCTTGCGCCGCTCTTAATGGGTTGGACCAGTTAGCGTTTTCTGGAAAAACAAAGGTTCGAATAGAAAAATATAGGTACATATACATATATGTGTAGGATTTTTTTTATAAATGTTTAAGGCTTTGCATGGATCGTTTAAAATCGATCGTGTCTTTTGGAACGACGTGGATACAAATCGATTTCGATGTGATCTTCGGTGATGTTTTCAGAATGAGAATTGACGATTGTCCCGTTCGATAAAAATGCATTGATTTACAAAATATATATTTTTTTTAGTATTAAGATTAGATAAATTTTAATATTTTTTACACTAAAACTCATTATATCCGAGATTATCTGAAACACTAAAATATATTAGTTCGATTTGAACCGATAATTTTTTTACCTATTGTTTATTACTAAATTGAAATTATTTATCGACAAATCATCGATAGATATGATACTCAACTTATATCAATCTAAACTAGACTAAAACATAACCCAATCTATTCTAAAAAAATATGATTCTAACCTTATTTAATATGACCCGTTGAAATTCATATCAGTGTAGAGAATCTAAAATTGTTTGATTCAATTTTTTTCTTTAAATGAATTCACTTCAAATACGAATCTATTCAATCTTTTTACAGTTTTAAAAATCTATTGCAACTTAATCTTTAAATTTTCGGTCAGAATATCAACAACAAACCAAAATTATATTTCCAAAAATTGTTCTTTAAATTAATCCATTCCAAATTTAAAAAAAATCAAATAACAAATATTCAAAACTCAAACATTTCAAAGTCCCAAAAATGAATTGCGGTTCGAACTCTAGGCTTTCGATTAAAATTTAAAATCTCTATTCAATATAACGGCGATTCGAAATTTAATTTATATCATTTATAAGTGGTCCTAGTCATCTTAAGAACGTCTCAAATGTAAAAAAGCACAATTTCGGAATCGACAGTTATTAGATAAGGCGTGTTTTTGTGGCCGATGTCGTCAATCGTGTCTGACACGAGTTCGACTTGCGTGATTTGTTAACAACAGTTTTTGTGCGGCTCCCGTTGCATATTTATCGACCCCTGGCCGGAGATCGAAATTTGAATTTTTGAATTTTGATTTGGCCGTTTGTAGATCTGGCCGCGTCAGTACTTCGTTGATAGGTTCGATTCAACGTTTTTTTCGAATTTAAACGGTTTCTAGGAACGGCGATGCAATTGGATTGATTTGAGGCCATTTGTTACTGTTTTAACGTTTGTATAAAAGAAATATTAAATTTATATCGATTTTATATATAAAATGTTAAAAATGTTATGTCGATATTGTGTATTCATTGGACATGTCAGATAAGTACATACGAGTTATATGAATCAATATCTGCATATTGCTATCAAATTAATTGTATTAAAATCAATAAGAATGTCTGCAGATTTTGTGCTTAGAATTCAATAATTTTCATTTTTAATTAATCAATTTTCATTTTAAATTAATCGATTTTCATTTTAAGTTAATCGATTTCTGTTTCAAGCTAAATATTTTCAATTACAAGTTCAATTGATTTCTTGCATTAAGTATACCTTTCAATTTTTTTGTTTGTTTAATTTTCAAGGAAAATAATTGAACTTGAATTGGAAATTATTCATTTTGAAGTGACAAACCTGTATCTATGAACGAATTTGTAATTGCTTTTTTTCTGATGATACTTCTTTCAATGACTGATTGAACTTAAATCTGACAATTTTTTTCTTATATTTACGGATTTGGTAACAAACTGCTAATCAATAATTGAATGAACTGATTTAAATAAGCTATATTGTACTTAAATAGCTAAAATTGCGAAATATATTAAACAAACTGAATCGCAATCAAATCATAAAATTATCTCACGTCAGAGACAATATCGATCAAACTAACGATCATCACATATCAACCTAAATAAAAAAACCAAACGAATAGACCTCGTTAAAAACGAAAACCTTTTCAAAAACAACAAACCTCTCTTTGTCTATTCTCAAACAATATTTTTTTTGTCATTAGACAATATTGGCGTCGATCGAACGCCGCTCGGCCATTGTCAATATCCAAAGGCATTGTTCTAAAAATCTGGCATTTTCATTGACATATCGACGTGCTTATTCTCATACAATGGCCGTTTTTTATCCCTTTCCCGTTTCGATTTTTTGCTTTCGTCGCCGATGAAGCTCTTTCGTCAGTTCTGCGTGTCAATTGTGCACGTTTGATGTCAGTGCGTGACTCTGAATAAATGATTTCCGAGCGCAAAAGAGGTCTCGATTTGAGTGTTTCTCGCTGATTTTATGATGTGTTGTTATATGTATGTGTTTTGTGTTGGGGAAGGTGTGTTTGAGATTGTGAGATTGGGTGTTGAGGAAAAATTTGGGGTGTTGGAAGAATTGTCGTGTTGGGGGTTGATTGATTCTCTGTTGTTTTGTTCGAGTTTCAATGGAATCTTGGGGAGTTTGTTATAATGCAAGCTGAATTGTTCGGTAATTGCATTAATTTCATTGATGTTCGATTATTTGAATTGTTATTTAATCTGCTTATCAAACTTTTTTTTCCTATTGAATTTGACATCAATTAATTGCTGACAAAAATTAAAAGGACGTACCTCTACTTATCCGGTCGTAGGTAAGTAAATTTGTATTGAAATAAGATCAAAGTTTATATTTGCTTTAGATATTGTGATTCTGACTGAAAATTATGTACTATAATAATCGATACTTACTCGTGATACAAACAACTGATAGAACACTCGAACATATTTAAATTAACCTAAAACGTAAATGAACTTAACATAATATAACAAATAACAAAAATATCTAACCAAATCGAACTGAACACTAGTATCTTCCCGAAGAACTGATCCGCAATTAATCTATACCTAATGGTTTTTGATATATTCAATTCAATAAGATCAAGTAGTAACAATATACCTAAACATCACTCTGTTTTAAATTGACTTTTACTAAGATAACCACACTTTCCAGGTCATCCTACACAAGATCAGTTTCTGACAGTAAATTTCTCACGAATAATGACCCCTGATTGTACAACGAAATAAAACAAAACTTTTATTCGAATTCTTTAACCTCTGAAAAATAGAAATATAAAAACGGACGATGCAAAAACCTCAATATCAAACGGAGGCAGTAGCATCGGCTTAAGTCTCCCCGATGTAGAATGTCCGATAACACGTGTTTACAGCCATCAGGTATGGAGACATTAATTTTGTCCAGGTAACCAAGATTCGAAGATTGCTCCGGCCGAGGATATATCTTCGATCTCGACTTCTTCCATTGCTGCTTCTGCTTCTGCTGCCGATGCTGATGCTGCTCCTCGTCGACTAAAGAGGTACAAATTTGTCAAGCTGCTATCTTATCTCGTTGCCCACCAATTGAATCAACACCTTGTCCCTATCAATATTAATAAGATATTGTTTGGTCCGCATAATGAACAAAGGATGCATCGACTCTTTTTTTTCGTTTGATTTTTTTTTTAGTTGATGTGTTTTTTTACGCTTGTATAATATGTTAGAGCGATGTAGAGATTAAACAGAATTCAAAGGTTTGTTTGAATTTTAATCGTTAGATGATTTCACGATTAGAGTTTCGAATGAATGTTCGTCCTACTTTTAAATGTTTTAAGTTTTTTCTGATATTGTTAAATATTGAAAATAATTGAAGAGTGTTTGAATACGAAAGCTTCGTAACAAAAATAGATTTTACTGATCTACGGTGTCTTGTTCATTGCGCGGAACAGTATTTTCGTTTCTTCGGGTCAAAATGTTTGAATTGTGGAATGCAGGTCGATTAATCAACCGGCCATTTTACAAATAAGCATTTATCAATGCCTTTTTCGTCGGCGGGGGCTACCCCGCTCAACGGGGGTCCGTGGCACCCCGACTTTTCGATTTTTTTCTTTTTTATATCTTTCCCGCCATTATTGTGTTCGTTTGTGTGTTATTTGTAGTGCTTTTGATTTTATTTGATTCATTACACGGTGTTTTATGGTTGAATTTGTTTGATTTGATATATGAAACATCATAAATGGATCATAATCGATGCTACTAAACATTAAAATTATTTTTCGATTTGTTCAGATATGGTTTCATACTTTTGAAAGAAAGAAATAAGCCAATTATATATTTTTTATTTAATTTTTCATAAAAATAAGTCGAACTCTATTGAGGTAATATAAAACTTTTGTATATTTTTTTTCTATTTTGTATCTTATAAAGCTTTTTAAAAATTTCGCTAGATGACATTTATTTTTAATTTTATTTATTCATTATCCGGGAAACAATTTTAAATTCATTTTATATGTATAAATTTATGATTTCTTTAAACGATAAAAACTTAAATAATGAAAAATATATAATTTTAAATAAATCACATGTTCAATTCAAAAGTTTGATTTCAAAAATTAAACGAAAATACATGGGCGTAGAAACGCGTTCGTAGACTAGTTCACGCATTTGCCCGCCCCACTCCTCTTGGCCTTTCCCCATCAGCCGGCGCCATGGTGAGTTTAATCCGACTTTATTTTATCCATCCTAATTGTAAAATGGAAAAATTCAATCAAATTCATAATTAGAAGTATTTTTTATCATGTTTTACTCTATTTTGACCATCAAACGTTCTCCAAACTTCTCTTAAACATGTTCGACATCGTCACCACCAAACGTCAAAAGCGATATATTTTTAACTCCATTCGCATCAATTAGTTAGTGAATCTTTTCAAAATGTTTTAATTTTAATGATATCACCAATCGTTTTATTAAGTTTGATCAAATCTTTATTTGTAATAACAATATGTTTTATCAATGTGTTTGGCTCCAAACATAACCTCAAAATGCGAACTGTTCTAGTCTACTTTGAAACTCGCCAACTGTTTTCAACTACGAGTCGTAATCAACTTGATTATTTCACTCGTTTTCAATATAATGCGCCTACTAAATATTCTGTAATAATAGTAAGCTGCTTTAGTATTTGTATCTCTTCTAAAGTTATCGATCAATATAATCGTCAATATTGGTAGAATGCTTCAATGCGTTTCTAGAAAATCTTCCCTTTTATCTATACAGTTTTCTGTTTATGTTGAAGAAATGCGTTAGTAATATAAATATTCATCCATGAGACTAAATCTTTTCTCAATCTGAAAACTTGATCAGCTAATTTCATCTTGCAGTGTCAATTCATTGATTTCATTAAACTTATCTAACAAAGCTTATATGTCTTGCAATTATCTCACAGTTTTTTTTTAACATTTTCTTCGTTTTTAGGCTCGAGGACCGAAAAAGCATTTGAAGCGCTTAAATGCACCCAAAGCATGGATGTTGGACAAGCTCGGTGGAGTGTTCGCTCCACGACCATCCACTGGTCCTCACAAATTGAGGGAATCTCTTCCCCTTGTAATTTTTCTACGCAATCGTTTGAAGTATGCCTTGACTAACTGCGAAGTCACCAAAATTGTCAAGCAGCGTCTCATTAAAGTCGACGGCAAGGTCCGAACTGACCCCAACTATCCTGCTGGTTTCATGGGTATGAATTCTCAATTTGAATAATCTGTATTTATCTGTTTTGTGTGTCCCACTATCATATTTAAACAATACTTTGTTGGTACTTTAGCTTTAATTCACTTAAATTTAAAATTGAAATAGATTTAGCTATGATTACATTCATTAAATGAACAAGTAGCTTAAATTTTTATCTCACCTTAATATCTTTATTAAATTGTTACCGTTATTTCCAGATGTCGTCAGCATCGAAAAGACCGGTGAACTCTTCCGTCTCATTTACGATGTAAAAGGCAGATTCACCATCCATCGTATTACTCCCGAAGAAGCTAAAGTATGTTAAATCAACGCTATATATGCCCATAATAATTATGATATTTGTGTATGTCAAGTTTCTTTTGTCTCAAAATATCTAAATGTTTTGTTTTAATTATGTTCAGTGTTTAGTCAATTAATTAATTATGTTCAGTGTGCCATTCAGAATGATTTAATTATTTCGAATTCTTGACTTACATCTTAATCTTAATTATAGGAACTTTTTCAAATTGGAGTTTGATAAATTAATATCTAATTGTGTATTTTTCCATTAGTATAAGCTGTGCAAAGTTAAAAGAGTGCAGATGGGCCCAAAGAATGTTCCATTCCTCACCACCCACGATGGTCGCACCATCCGCTACCCTGACCCTCTGATCAAAGTAAACGACACCATCAGATTAGACATTGCCACTTCCACCATTATCGATTTCATCAAATTCGATTCTGGTTTGTATTTTTGATCATATTAGACATATTTAATGCCTATAAATATGTGTCATCTGTTTTAATTCAATTTCAGGAAACTTGTGCATGATCACTGGAGGTCGTAATTTAGGGCGTGTGGGAACCATTGTGTCCCGTGAAAGACATCCTGGATCTTTCGATATCGTGCACGTTAAGGATTCTCAAGATCACACTTTCGCCACCAGGTTCTTATAATAACAATTAAGTAATTATTTTTTTTTACAGTAAAACTCAACAGGTGTGTTATGTTTCAGGTTGAATAATGTATTCATCATTGGCAAGAGGAAGAAGGCTTATGTATCTCTGCCAAGAGGAAAGGGTGTGAAACTCTCTGTTGCTGAAGAACGTGATAAGAGACTAGCTGCCAAGAGCGCTGCTTAAATATGTTTATATATTACAAAGTAAAATAAAAAATACACTTCTAAAAATATATTTATTTCATTGTCACACTTCAGTGATTCTATACACATTCAAAATTTAATCATGATACAAAATTGTGATAGAGATTCTCTTGTACATTTCAAATCAATGTAAGTATATTGTTCCTAAATTAAAGGTTTTCAAAAATATGCTTCTTTGAGCACCATATATTAGCAAAAATTGATAATTTATTTAATACAACTAAATAATTTACAGTTTTTTAGCGTAAAATATATAATTTTATAACATTGTTAACAGGAATAAATGATACTTTTTTTTTCAATTGATTAAGGTTACTCATAATTACAAGACAAATATAAATTCTCTTTGAACTATAATTTAATTTTAGTAATGAAAGCTGCGAAAATAATTCAATCACTGCTAGCTTCCGTCAACATAGAATATTCACCTTCATTCTCGTGCTGAGATTTTATATGCCTCTCCAAATCTCGTCTTCTAACCAGCACCTTTCCGCATAGAGAACACATATAAGGTGTCATTCCGCTTGCATGCAATCTGACATGTTTATTCAAATTACTCGGATCGCCAAATGGTCTCAAACAAAACTTACATTTCAATGGTTTATATCCTGTGTGAGTTCTAATATGAATCTTCAATCCGTATTTTCTAGAATAAATCTTTCCGCAATAAACGCACAAATGACCCTGTTTAAGTTTACCCCAATTGCTTGCGAAAAGTTCAACATCGGCTGCGTAATTGCTGGAAATTTCTTCTAAGGACTTGGAAACTTTCATGTCGAAGTAATTTATCCATTTTTGATCAGGGTATTCTGAAATATTGCTGATCGAAGTGCTCATTGAAAGATTTAAAGGCTGTAGTGAAATTGGATTTCCAATATTGTTCAACTTTTTATATGGACTAAATGCTGAAACCGGTGGTTCAGATAAACTTCTGATATTTTCATGCTCTGATAATTTTTGAATGCTAAAATCCATATTTTTATCATTTGATACACGTATACAAAACATTATGTGCTTCCATAAAGTTTCAGCAGATTGCATTTTGCATGAAAGTAATAAATGTGTTTTCAGTGGATTTGGATATTCAAAAGCTTCATCGCACTTGTGACAGTAATACTTTTTATATCCTGCAAAATATTGATTTATGAGTATTTTCTAATTTTGTTTAAAGGTAGTAAAAACAAACTATAAACTTACCAGTTATATTCACAGGAGTCAAAAAAGGCATATTTAAAATAGCTAACAAATTTTCTGAAAACCACAACAAAAGTTCTTTTCCCTTTTCTATTTCTTTTGTTACTTCTAAATAAACTTTTTTACTATTCAAATCACTTGATATTACTTCCAACTGAATATTTGTGCTATGAATATCAGGAGCAATATTTATTCTTCTGAATAAATCATTTATTTCACTATTTACAACTTTCAGACATCCTTTATTATCTTTTTTCACTTTCAAAATCTATAAACAAATTGCACATTAATAGGTACTAAATATTTTTTAAATATAAAATTTAATCAATATAACATACTTGATTATTATCTTCATTGAAAGCAGGCAAATCTATGCTGAAACACCTCGAGCGAGTCCCAACGCCCAAAATTTCAGCAGCAACAACCGAACCACCAAATTTAGAACCCTTCCACATTTTCAACTGAATAAATTTAACTTAAGAAACTTTGTAGACTTGAGAGTTAATAGTTCACCTGCGCCGAGCTGCCAGTGACCAGCATCGCAGCAGGTTCAATTAAAACTGCACCATGAGCCTTGCACCCCGCTAGTATTTATAATCTACTCAAAAAATATGCTTTCGCCCACTGAATTAAGAGTGCGGACATATCGCTTTACAATGTGATTAGGGCATTGTTATTGAAATGCTGGGGATGCTGGCCAAAGTGCATTTGGGGGGATGATGTGATATGCACCCCACATTTTTCGGGGCACCACCTTGATGGGGCTCATCACATTAGGAGTTCCTTATTCCATATTATTTTTGATTTCATTTTATAATGTGTGTAGATTCATTGTGAGTCATAAGTAGATTTTTTATTTAAACTGTGCGCTCCAAAAGTAATAGACTTGAAATCATGTAAAAATATATTTATGAAATTGAACTGAAATCTTTGAAGTAATATTCTCATTCGTTGATAGGCTTATGTATGGTATGTATTTCTAAAAGGCTCCTTCTTGCAGTTCTATAATATTATCGTACATAATTATTGAGCTGATTGAATATAAATTTTATAATGGTAGCCAAGATAAAAACAATTTTCATATTTTGTGTAGGTACATATAGGTATCAAATTTTACTTGAAGGGTTAGAGGTAAACTAATTCGTACTGCTATTATTTTTTGATTACTTATATGATAACTATTAATCGCAATTTAAACATAATTTATATCCTCATCTCATGAACATCTAATGAAAATTCTTTTGCTTTCTTTCCAAAGTGTTGAATATTGAATTTTTTTCCATAATTTTATTTGAACGGTTAAAACTTTGAATGTGATATGCTTCGATCGACACCCCATCGCGAATCATCTGCTAAATGTCCCACAATATTATAAAAGTGTTTGTCTAACAAGTGCGCAGCCTCCGGTGACCGCGTCATGTGCACGTGCAACCACTGCAACACCCAACAACGACACCCCCACACAATACACCATTACTCCATAATTATTACATAAAATAACAACACATTTCCATCCGATGAAAATCACCTAAACATCAGAAAGATTCTTATAAGAATCAAATTGGTAATTCAGCATTTGACAGATCATATCACAGACGTTGATTTCTTGGATCTTCAATACGATTTAACATTTCGAATACAATAGTAAAATCGTATCATAGACTTCATTTGTTCATCGGATGCATTTGAATATGAAAAATATAAGAAAAATTAAGGGGGTTTAAGGGAAATGAGGGATGTCACCACCGTGAGGAATTTGCGTAGCACGGGGGGTGGATTTATGGGGTTGAAGTTGAACACAAGTGCAGTCAACATGGGACCGGGTGCACCTTGCGTCGTGGTCGAATCGGTTCCGCACCTCGATACGTCACGGTTTTTATATTAAATTAATCCGCCATTGGTGCTGGCACACCCCCATGGAGCAGCCTGTACTAGTACCAAAAATGCCCATTTTTATTTTTTATTTATAATATTTTTTTAAATTAAATTTTAATCAGTCGACTAGCTTGCTGAATAGGTACAGGAAGATAGTTTTTTTAAAATGATATTTTTTTTTTCAAAATTTTATTTCAATCTGAAATTAATGTTCATTCTACACTCTATTCCTTGGGATCTTATGAATTAAATTATGTAAATCAATAATTATGGCAGTTAAATGTCATTTCGACAGTATGTATGCAGTTTGTAAAAGTTATGTAAAAACTATGTTCCGATTTTCTTTCCTTATGGTTGTGTCTCTTGTCGTGTAACTGTTACAAAATTTAAGTGGTAAATTGATTTGTAATTTTTCTATAATCTAATTTATACTACTTGTGACCTATTACAGAAGATTACTACAAAGTATTTGATACAACATTCGAAAATTTGGTTTGTGAAATCAATTCGAATGAAAAAAAAAACATTTTTGTAACAAAAAGGATTTGTCATTAGAACCACTGTACACAATTGATTTTGTTTACTATCAAAGCACACAACCCATAAACTATTTATAAAAAAAACAAAGATACCATCGAAAAACCAATCGACTTTAACAACTATTTTCCCACATGGAAAACTCCCATTGGCCACTTCTCATGAAAACTCACACTTCCTCATGTCAAGGCCGACGAGGCCCGAATTTTCACGCATCCTACCTCAAATAAAATTCACAAAAAACACATAAATATTAAACCTGAAACACTTCAGGTCAAGTTAGGTCAGTTTAGGGCCGATGCGATGCGGCCCTGATGCAATCACAATGCGCCAGAATTAAAACCGCACATAATGGCGAGGCCCGATATAATCTCGTGCGCCATTCGATTTCGTTTACGTTACTATTTTTATTTTTTAGGTTCATTTTGATGTCAGTTGTTATATTTTCGTATAGATATGGGTGTTCGGATCGTTTTGGCGATAATTCGCTTAATGTTCTGGCCACGTGCGCGAAGCCAGGTCGGGGAAACGTTTGACAAATTCTCGAGTTCAAAGTCAATGAGTGCTGTGGCTTTGACCTTTTGATTGGTTTTAATTGAGTTTCATATGAATCGTTGTTGTTTTAAAATTGAATTTGAGTGCGATTTTCAGTTTGGTCGTTCAGTTTTTGAATGTTATATGAATGCCAATACAATGCGAGCTTTCAAGGGATGAAACTTTCGCTAAAATGTACAATTTTAGATTTTTATTTTCAAGTTGAAATTAAGTGATCTGAGCTACATATTATGTTGAAATAAGAATTATTTGAAATCTTTTTTTTTTTAAAACAGATGAATATTTTTTTGTAATTTCAAAATTTTCGTTGCTATAATAAATTCGATTTTATTAGTTCGAAACTCAATCCAATATAACCAAAAACTTAATCTAATTTAATGTAACTTGAAAAAACACAAAATTTCAATTTAATCGAAAACTTTAAACTAACCCAATCCATTGAATTTCATATCAATGATCTGCTACAAAATAAAATCGTTTAAATTCTGCTACATTTCTGAAAAATCTCATATATTTTTTTCTATAAATTATGCAAAATATTAAATATATGATAGCATCGATTTATAACAACAACATTCATGTCATGTGTTCTTACAAAAAAAAAAATTGAGGGTTTCAAAAGTTCGAATTGAAAACAGCCCAAGCGCTTCGAATCGCAGAACCGCGAGGTCTATTATGAATTGTTTGAAATATTATTTTAATTCGCGGGCGGTAAATAAAATCAAATAGCGGAATGATTGTCAACCCCCCTGTGACTAATCTCCCCCAATTCAACCCCCGAGCTGATGAACCCCGTCATATCTCATTACTTGTCAAAAATACAGTATCGCTTCCACTGTTGCGAATGCACTTGACATTTTTCCATCGACAATTAAAAGCATTTAAGATAAATTTAATTTTTTTATATAAAATATATAATAATAAACCTTCTTATAAATGAGTAATTTCATATGAATTAAAAAAATGAGAAATTAAATTTTATAAAGTAGACTCACATCCAACCTAAATACGAAGATACATATACAAAATATATAAAAAAAAAAAAATTATTAATAAACTTAAGATTAATAACGATAATTTGATCCAAAATATAAATAAGAATCACTATACAATATATTGAAATTAAATTAAATTCACTAGCACAAACCAAATATATTGAACCCCCGTTTAGTTCGAGTTTGTCGCAGCTGCGTCAACAAATCGAGATCTGAAACTCACCCCTTGTTCAAAATTGATCCTGTTTTTGTTGCTGAAACAACTATTTGGATTAAGAGAGTTATCAAGATCTAAACGAGAGTTATATTGAGCTCTTACGGTCATCAAATCGAAATGAGCTCTCAATCTGTATGAATTACTCGAATGTGATTATCGGGTTTGATGCATGAATGATTTTTATTGGTGAAATAAATTTTGAGAGTTTTTAATATATTAAAAATTTATTAAGAATCTATATGCAATTTTACATCGCTTCGTATGAACGTTGACACCAAAGGGGTGCTTAAGTTCCATTTTATTAAAAAGCATTTTCATTTCGGTAAATATTAGAAAAAATATTAAAAGTTAACATATTGGAAATAATAAATTAGAACATAATTAGGTTTCAACATGAAAAAATATTACACAAATTAATATTAACAATTAAATAATCTAATAATAACATTTTTAGATCAATAAACGAAAAAAAATCTCTATAACAAACAATAAGCAGTAATACTATCAAATATGTAAAATATACAATATAATTATATACTATTTAAAAAATATTTACTATTTCATAAAACCCATTTTTTTTATCATCAATTTTAGGGTTAAACTTCTCATCTCAGCATTTTAAACTGTACGGACATTTGAAAGCTTCAAAAAATATTTCAATTTTCATACATAATTAAATTCCTTCAATACTCGTTATCGACTTCATCTGAAATGCATATCATCATGATAGATATAATTATCAATCAAAATATTGTATTTTAATATTACCAGCAGGTCCATCATCACCATTCCTCTGTGATGCTTCGCTTAAATTAGAACTTTGATTGCTGCTTGTGCTAGTTGTGATTTCAGCCATATCATCTTCGCCCATTGCTCTGTACAATTCAGCTCTTGTTTCAATCACTTCTTTAACAATATCTGAAAAAAATATAGTATGAAAAAAAAAACTATTTTTATTTATCAAATGAAAATCTGAAAATATATTCACCCATTAATACTTCTCGACTAGTTATCATACTTTCTACCTCTTGCGTGACTTCGGTCATCAACCACGGTAAGAATGTTTCTTGTAGTTCTATATAAAATTAGATATTTTGATAGATCGAAGAAAAATAATGTTTTGTTTTATGCTGATATAATATAAATACCTGGACTCGCTTCAGCAATATATCCTTGATCTTTCAGCGAACTGAAAAGTTCTGGAAGTACACTAGGCAAATGAGTTCTCACCAAAGTCATTGCCATTTCGCGCTGTTCAGCACGAACACCTTCATCTTCATCATCATTGCGTTTATCCTGAAAATTCACAGTAAGTATCACTCCCATTACTTATCCTTGTACGATTTTAATTGACTTACTTTAACATTGTGAAGTTTCAATAAATGCTTTTGTCTATGTCTGGCTGAAGCAGCTGCTTGTGCTCTTGCTTCAGCTGCAACTGCAACTTGTTTCCTGGCATTAGCCAATTCTTCCTCTTCAAGGCACTCGGTGATGGCTTGTTCTATTGTTTTTCCAACAAGCACGTCGAGAACTGGTTCAACTTCAACTTCGAAATCAAACAACTACAAATTCAAAAAAAAAAAAAAAATAGCATTGAGCTGATACAGAAAAGTTCTAAAAGGTAATTGCTTTAAATTTTCGATAATAAAAAGAAAACATACATCTCCAGGAATTATTTGAGTTTCAACATCACAACCAGTTTTTGCCGGAACATACAAAGGAGTTTCCATTCTTTCCAAAAGAAGATCTGTCTGTACTCCAATTTCCATTTCAGATCCTTTATCGTACAACTGAAAAAAGAGATTAATTGAATAAATCAAAATCAGAAAATTACAGAAGGAAAATTAATTAATAATCATCACTTCTTCTAGATAAGGCTCCGTTTGTACGGGCTCATGTCTTCGGGCTACGCCCCCTGGAAGTACTCCGGGGGCTCCTGCGCCCCTTCTTCGTGCTACTGCCCTTCTTCGAGCTGCTGCAGCACGAGCCCCCCTAGCTGCAGCCACTGCTTCAGAAATTTCATCTCCTGGAGCCCCCTTTGTAAGAAAGTAAATAAAATCAATATTATTTTTTCGACTACTTGTAAACTACAGTATCGACATGACTCTCGATTTAACCCAAAATGTGACTCACATTAATGTATTCAATATTATGTTTTAATTTAATTTAAATTTAAAGATTCGACTATTTTTTTCCATTTGATTCATTCGTGTCTGAATATTTTAAAATGTCTCGCGTGAATTTAAAATTTTAACTTACCCCATGAAATACTGTTGTGCTTCCTCTCACTATTCGTCGGTCTGTCATTAAATTTCCATATGAAAATGCGGCTTGACTTGCGCTGAAAATTTTAAAGAAATATATTCAAATGTTAAATAAAATAAAAGTTTACATAAGCGAAATCATAAGAATTGAAAGCTATTCTCGGAAAATCCACTTATAGAGTAAAAGCTTCATGAATCACTAATAAATTCTACGGAACATAATCTGTTAACATGAAAATCTATCATAGTGACCCAAATAGAATCGAATGCGAATTTGTCAAGCTCGCACTAATCGATCGACTCTCTAGAATGAAATATTGCAGTAAAAAACAATTCCACACTGCCATAAATTTCATATTTTTTTCAGAATACAATCTAGTTCATAGGATAGGTCAAAAGATTTTTGCGATATAAAAAAGAAGTAAAGATTCAATCTAAATAGAACAATAGGCGAGAAAATATATCACTTCAAAACATTTATTCAGATAAGAATGTGCGAAGAACGAAATGACCTTAAAGTTTCTAATTTTATCACAGTAAAGCCTTTAGCCTATTTGCGGTATGTACATTTGTACATTTCTAATTGGTTCTATTTACGTTCATTATTTAAATTCTAAATTGCGCAATCGATAATGGAAAATATTAATGCCTCGTTCTAAGCTATTTTTACGATTCAAATACTTGAAAACTCGAAAATTTCGATACATTTTCTCACATTTGAAGCCTTTCATTCTACCACATTGTATGAAAACCCATAAAATCATTAGAAGTGTCGTAAAAAATCGACCTCGACCGTGACATAGTTTGAAAAACGATCATCGAAATCAAAGTGGCAGACGTCTGTGAAAATCATCATATCTATAAAAGCATGGGGTCATAAAGCAATGATCACACATTGGAAAACGTGTAATTATCGTCATGTCACATTCTCATAACACAACATGTTTCTTATCGAGACCGAAATCGTTGATAAGCAGCTGACGTGCATCGATAATGTTTATTTTTGCGTATGACAACGAAATGAAAAATCCCCTACTAAAATGATAGATCGATCACACAGATGGTACTAAAAGAAAATTTCATTGATCATCTATAATTTTGATTCGTTGAAAATCTTTTTTTTTCCATGGATCTGCAATTAAATGGTCAATTAAGTATGATTCTCACTATTTAAGTAGCGAATATTTTAGTGACCAAATGTATCCGATTGTGAATTTACAATTAGTCGAATTGATAGTAAATTAATGTTTAGAAAATGTTCATGTAATAAAAATGAAATATACGTTAGTAAGACATTAATAAGATTTAAAAAGTATCTAGTTTATGAAAAAATTGTCTAGAAAAATATTTCTATTTCCATTATGTTGTGTATCTATAGAAAATTTGAATTCGAGGTTTTAAGCGATTTCAGTGCACAGTGTCGTGGTTACCGCTTTAAAGCGATTCCAATTAAATTATTTAGTAGGTTTAAATTGTTCAGAACTACACTCACGAAATAGTAATGTGGTCGACGTTTACTAATTCGATTTGTTATGTACCGCGTTTTAGTATCGATTTGGCGGCCAACTTTGTGGTCATTTACCCTGTTGATGAATTAATAATTTTTAAACCATTATGTCAATAGTTCAGTTTTAACTTTTTTATCTCGTATTTTGTATCTATATTAACCTTATAACGAAAAAATCATTTCATCGAATAAAACACAACATCGAATATTAAAAATACAATTAAACGTCATATGCGGATGATGTTATTTTGCATGACTTTTTTTACAATTTCGATTGACGTGTATTTAAA
Source organism: Cheumatopsyche charites (assembly GCA_024721215.1). Lineage (NCBI taxonomy): Eukaryota > Metazoa > Arthropoda > Insecta > Trichoptera > Hydropsychidae > Cheumatopsyche > Cheumatopsyche charites. The sequence continues at coordinate 5,199,599 of CM045585.1, read as the reverse complement.
GATAATTGAGTGCATACTCAAGGTTAAGATGTTCATTTGAGATAATGTTTAAAAAGTTATTTATTGAATCAGAATTCTTAAAAGATATAATCGTTTGTTTTCAAAAAGGGGATGCCCATATACATTTTTCGAATTCGTTCATCATGCATCAACAATAAACATTACTTGTTTTATCAAATTGAATTATCGTCTTTATGAAATTACTCATCGAAGAGATATGTATCTGAAATGAAAACACGTGTTATACGGTCATGTGATTTTTATAAAAGTCGAGCGTAATCTTATAATTCTCTAATAAAATAGAGATGTACAGTAAACTTGTTTATCTAATCGGATTGTGACTGATTATGTATACTAACAATGATTACAAAAAAAAATTAAATGAAATTTCGTAAAATATGTGTAATTGTCATATTATTTATATCGTTCAATACTTTAAGAATTGATTGAATGTACATATCTACACACATTCTGAAAACGTAATACAATGTACGTTAACATAAATATGTTTGCAATGTATTGTATGTAATATGCAAAATTCAATTCAAACTCTAATCAATCAGCAATATTTACTGCCCTCGAAACCTATCGACGTTGTAAAGTATTAGAATTTTAACCCTTTTATTCTGATTATACACGATTAACATCAACTGTTTACCCTCTTTATTTTTATGTTACCATAGAAAATAATATTTCACAACGACTTTATGAGTTATAATAAAATATATGCAATTATGCTTTTATAATATTTCTGTATCATGGTAAAATTTTTATATTGTATAAATTATAACACTAACCCAGTAACGCAAGTACATATTCAAATTACGAATACGTATATGTACACAATAAGACTCACGAGCATGCACGTTGATTGGAAACTACTGAAATTTTCATTAGATCAACTCATTGTTTCCTTCGCAATTGAAAGCATTTTACATGAAATAGTCGAATGAATAACAAATTGAATGATTTGGCATTGAACTAACCGTTCTACACCGGCTGCAGCCACTGCCAAAGAAGTCAAAGCTTCCAAAGCTCCTTTGGCGTTGCTCACTTCTCTCACAGTAGGAAAAACCATCTTGGGCTTACTGGCATAAGAATAAATCAAAGTAGGAGCACCAGCTCCACCCAACCTCTCACAAGAAGTCAAACCCAACAGAGTAGCCATAGAAGCCGGAGGAGGCAAAAACTCCCCTTTCTTGACAGTCGTGATGAAAAGCGGCTTTTCCGGCATCGGACTATTAGAACTAACAATCTTCTTCTTAACAACAGGCTTCTCTTCATTATTATAAGTCATATTGACAACGTTCGGCTTAGTACGAGGCGGATCTGCACTCAATTTAGCCACCTTTTGCATGACTATAGGCTGTTGCTGCTGCTGCTGCTGTCTCTCTTTAGACCTCCTCGACAACCTTTCGGCGATAATCTCCTTCTCCTTCAGCCTCCTCAACTTCAGATCCAAATGCCTCGAAAAATGCGGATCCAGAATAGTCTGAGAGTGAACAGCTGTCTCGAGCGGCCTCCTCCTCTTGGGCCTCACCTCTTGTTCGAACTCCTCATCGTCGAGTTCGACCCTGAACACGAACTCCTTCTTCTCGGGAGCATTATTCCTCAGCACGGGCTTCACGATATTGACATTCTTCAACGGCTTAATAGGAACGTCTTCAGGATAGATGGCGAAGCTGTCCTTGTTGATGACCGCGAACGACTCTGACGGCTCGAAGATGTCGTCCGAGTGCACCGTGGACATCGAAGGCATCGTGCCAACAGCCTATCCTCATTCGGACCAAATCTGGGTTATATTCGACATGTGTTTTGTATGGTGGAAATGCGGAAAATCGATAGAGGCGTGTGCCGGCGGCCGGACACGAACTGACCAGTGGCCTAAGGCAACCCCTAGCCTCGAAGCCTCCCCATCGTCTCCCTCGAGGTGGAAAACGAGGTGAGGGTGGCTGGTGGTGGAAAAAACTGTACTCCGATGACGTCAGAGCGTGCCAATGGTTCGGTCCGAGGAAAGTCCGGTCGAGTTTGCGAATTCGATCATTGCTCGGGATCTTGGTGTGTTGTGCGTTTTGGTTTGATTGATGGTTTGGGTTTTTTTTTCGTTTTGGATTTGGAATGAAGGTTGTTGGTTTTATGCGTGGGTATTGATTGTTTAGTTGGTTGAAATTAATATAAATGTATATTTTTTGATCAAATCTTAATGTAAGGTGCGGCTGAATGGGACTGACCAATTGAAAAAGTTAATATTCAAGCATACTAGTTTCATCAATCTATCTTCACCCATTGTCAGTTGAGAGTATTTACATTTCTAAGCGATTAAATTTGCTCAACCCTACAAATGTACCTCTTTTCCAATTTATAATTTCTTTTCATTGGAATTAGTATTCAAATATAATGACGACTTACAAATGTATCTTACTATTTTTTTATTAATTTAATTAATATTATACTTTAATTGGATTTCATATCTTGAATACAGAAAAATCGTAAAGTTTCGGTATCGTTTACATGTAATCAAGCAACATAAAAAAATATTATGTTTGCCTTTTGACCGTGAAAAACATGTTGTTTGAAGCAATCTGCAATCACGATTTCCGCCGATTTTTCCGAAATAAAAGACGATTTTCCACAGAAAAATCATATCGTTGTAGTTTAGCAACTTATTTTCAACGATGACGTTGAATATAAATTTTAGAAAATACGCATTTAAATATAATCCATGTCTATATTTATGGTTGGTAGAAGTATCGAATTTTCAGTTCTCTCTTATAATGAATATAAGATTTTTTATGCGGTTTCTAATCTTTCGATTTATCGCACGAAATGTTAAGTCTATAAAAATGTTAATCGAGAAATATTTTTCGCAAGAAAATTGGAAAAACGAAAAGATTTAATGTGGTGAAAACTGATGACATATTCGACTTTCGTTTTATATATTCGCCATTGAGTTCAACAATCGAGGCCGAATAAAAGAAATGGCCGATTTTAAAATTTCAATTATCGAACATTGAACGTTTTCGACAAATTTATATTACAACCGCATAACCTCAAACTCTATAATAAATACATTTTAAACTTATTCATATATTTAAAATGTTAATAAAAAAATCATTGGCTGGTATTGTATGTATATTTTTGAATATAAGTACATCTTATAACTAAAAATACATTAATGCAAATACAGATCTCATAACAATTACATTATACTTGTAATCAAATTAACTTTTGTACAATATATTTTAAGAAAAATATTTTAATCAGTTACTTAGTAGTTGAAATGTTGATAACAGCAGACAATTCTATAGAAGTTAATCAAATGTGTTGTATTGCAATCAAATTGTATCTAAATTGCTTCAAACTATAACTAAAGTTCAATCTTTCAGTTAGCAATCAGCAAACAGTAACTGTCAAATTCTATCGGAAAAAAAAACTTTCATTAAGTAACTTAACCAAAGATTGAAATATGTATCATCCCTAAATATAAAAAAAAATCAATTTCATGCGATCTAAACCCAATCTTTCAATCGTCCGTTATTCAACTCGAATCTCTTCTTGCAACGTTTTAACATTTTTTCCCCTATAGAATTCTTATACCCAAAAAATGTTCTCATCCTTAGCACGTTCAAGAGTTCATTAGAGACAATAACGTTAACACACTACTACGTAACACTCGAGTTAACCAACCAACGATTGAAAGATCTGCCCATACAATCACAATCTATTGTCAGCTTCGACAGCATTCACAACCCACAGTTCGACAACCGCTTCGTGCTATTAATTTACATTTCCTTCGAAAATTCCCACACAACACCCACGCACGACAGCGAAAAAAGAAAATCGGGGGGCGGAGGCGCCGGGGGCTCGCGTGAGCCTCCGCCACCGGACCCCTTGCCCCCTCGGCCCCTCACCCTTCGATTTTCCACCCCCCGTGGTCAGCGATGACCTTCAGATATGGGCACTTTCCATTTTTAATGGCGACGATTTGCTCTCTCTCGTACATATAACCACCTTGAAAGCGGAGCCAAGGTCGGATTTGCGTGTGAAATAGTCGCATTTTCGCGATAAGTATCCGATATTAAATAGATACATAGCTTTTTTCGGTATATGTATAGTTCGATCGTGTTGAGCTATATTCGGAAAATTGATTAGGGCGTTGAGTTGGGATAGTTTTTTTGAAAATTCTGATGATAGGATCAGTCGTGGGCTTACTTATCTGGATGATATTATTAGGAAATATTTCGATTATTTATTCGACCACGGTGAAGTTTTTATGTATCTAAATTTTTCTGTCAATATATAGATAAAAATAAGATTTTATTAACTGGCAACTATAAAAAGACCTATCGAAGGTTTTATGTTTGATTGTTAAAAGATTTTTTATCTAAAAACATCATAATTTTTATCATGTTTGGAATTCTATCGAGTTTGAATGGGGGTAAGGTTATGTTAAGATAATGTCATGGGTATAGTATATTAAATAAATCTCAATATTTTGGTCGAGTTCGTAAAATATAATTTGTCCGTTCTGTAGTTTATTTCAATTATACATATGAAAAAGTAATCATTTTATTTAATAGTTGAATTAAAGTCGTAAAACCTAATCTAGGTAGTTTAATAATTCTCATTTCCAAGACGAATGCAATCATACAATTAAATTTTAATGAACAATCAACATGTTATATTATTGTGTTGTACGGCTGTTAAATTTCAGACAAATTAAATAAATAAGCTCCGTTAAAACTTGCTGATTTTTATATATATTTTATTATAAAGAAAACATTTGATCGCAATTAGTGAGTAAATTTTTAGATTTCTTTATTTATTTTTGGCATAACTAATCTCGAAACGAAAAATGCGATTTTAATTATCAGACTTCACGCCTTCTTTTCATCAAAATTTTTGATCCAGTTAAAATTCTCTTCTATTCACGATGTTGTGTGAGAAAATGCGATAAGCTGAAAAAGCGTGAAACTATTCTGCGAAAAGTCGCGTGGGGTAGAAAAACTCGCCAATTCTCAGAAATGAAGTGAAATCGAAAGTTTTCAGTGAACTTCAAATCAGTTCAATTCGAATCAATATTTGATAAAAACAAATTTTATATTAACGAATATTATATTTATGATGAAAAAATTGTGTACTTTCATAATTAACTCAATTTTAACATATGCTAAATTGAAACATCAGACAAATGAGTGTTAAACAATGAAAATACACTAACTACATTTTCCTTCGCTAATCTAGAAATAACAAGAACATCAAAAACACTCAAACAATTAGCATATCTCGACTTTCGTATCGTAATTAATGCTACATAAAGAAACCGAAAAAAAATATCTTCACGAGCCCGGAAAATGATTTTTCCGAAATTTTCCGACTGACGCAAGCGAACGAAGGTTTCACCGTCGTTTTTACTCTTATTTTGCGAATTTTCCGAACGACCCTCGCGTTGCGTAATCCCACGAGGGGTGAGTGAAAAGTTATTGCCCCTGACGAGGCCTAAGGTCACTTCTCCGTGTGGTCAGTGTCGTTCACCTCCAGGTTAAATAGAAGTTTACCTTTGGTTATGTGTAAAACACCACAAAGTCATCGTCGTTCTACGTATTTGTAAATTGTTCTTTCAGAATTTATTTAATGGAAAAAAAGTGAAAGAAATCGGTACAATTTGCATATCAGATAAATAGCGTTACATAGACATGTGACACGTGCCGATTACTATGTGTTTTATTTGAATCTTTTCATATTAATATGTATTTTTTTCGATGAATATTTTCACGTGTTCGACAATAAAATAAATATTTTCATAGACTACTTCCTGATTTTTTTCGCGTACGTTCGATTTCGATTCGAATGTGTCCGTTCAGTATTGAGACTAATTTACTTTTTCCATTATATTTTTCCACGTCTAGACTTTCGATATATTGATATTTCTTATTATGAATTCATATATTGATCAAATATCTACATTATCTTATTTCGAATCGAAAAATCGCTACATACACGACTTCAATTTTTACATTTTTCAAATAATACCTGCATACGGGAATTGAAATTATTTTTATTTTAAGAAATATTCACAACGTAGATATAAATATAAATGACAATTCGAAGTTTGATGCCATCGCGTTAAATCGGCATCGGTTTCGTATAACTTAAATAATAAATGCAGTATTTTATTCGAATTTCGCGCGTCAAAGGCCCATAACCCAACAGCGCCAAGGTCGATCAATTTTCGTGCAATTTGTCACAATTTTGATTTTTCCGAAAGTGACTGACGACTTTTTGCGTGGCACGCATTCGCGAATTAAAAATAATCGTTAAATTTAGAGTTTTAGCATTTAGAAAATTTTATGAGGACCATAAATCGTTAAACGATGGAAATTACATAAATGACTGAATTATTGGATAATATATGTATATGAGAATAAAGCGAAGAATATATAAGACACGTTATTAGATTTGGAATTTCATAAAGGTTTTTTTAATTAGATCATTGAAAAATATACAAAAATGTAATGAGAATACATAAATAACTTTTTAATTTGTTGAATATTGAGACGTATCTTTATAATTACTGAATAAAGATAATCACTCTATAATTTGTGACAGTATGAAAAGCTTGAAAACAATTTTATAACTACAATATTGTAATAAGGTTTAATATAAATGACAAAGACACGACTGAAACCGAGATTGTTCAATCTACGACACGCAACCAAACAAAGAACTTGTATGCATAACATTTCAATACGAAATATCAACACTGAATATTTAATATTCATATCAAAATATGAGAAAATTTTATATTTTATTCAAAACCTATCATTTTAATTGATAATGATTTTCATGAAAACTTCTCGAACGATTTTCTAGAAAATTTTCAAATCAATTTTACTTTGGGCAACCTGTTCACACAACGATTTTATAGCATTCAACATGCATATATTTTATGAGTACATATCTTATTTTTTATGTAACATAAAAACAACACTTTTCTTTTCATTCGAAAGATTAAATTTGTTGCATTTCACGTCTCTACGAGTCTTAAAAAAACGTTGTCTACATACAGCTTTATAATTCAAATAAAATTATCACTCACCAAGTCGACTTCTTTTCCATTTTGATATTGCAATACAAAGCTCTCGGAGTACTATTGAACACATAAGGCTGCGAAGGATTCATCTGAGGCTGAACACCGTCTGTCACGAAGAGACTCATCTTCAGATCTCCACAGTTTTGGCACTTAAAACGAAAAGACAGATCCTCAGATTGACTCCAGATCACCGAGTCGTGATCGTTCACATGTTATTTTCGTGGAAAATCAAAGGACGTGTCCATCGTCGAGGATCGTCGTTTACAAACAAAGCTGTTGTCTTCGGTCGTCATAGAGATTCGTCGTAGCGAGTTCGCGTGTGCAGAGATAAAAGCAGATTATTGTAGTTTCGGAAACTATCATAATTCGTGTGGTGTGGTATTTTCGGATCGAATGGGTTTTGTGTGTATGATGGTGAAAGTATGGGGTTGAGGTTCTTTCCGGTTGCTTTGTGCGGTTTGTTTTTCGAGCTGTCACGGATCAAAGTTGAATTTTCAGGTTTTCGTGAGATTCTTTTTTTATTGTAATGGAAAGATTGTTTGTCGTAGTAATAAAATAAAATTTGTATTTAAAAATATTTAGAATCGCTTTGTTAATCTGTTGGTCGCAGTGGGTAGATTATTTCGCATGATATCTATGTTGCTGTCGGTTATTTACCTTTATTCTTACCTATGTATATCTAATTGTAGGCAGTCGTTATCGTGGATGTATTATACCAATATTTGTACATTTGAAATGAGCATTATTTTTTAAAATACGTAATACGATATATAATAAATATATATAATTAGTGAAACGATACATTGAAATGTGTCTGTTACTTAAAATATTTTGAGCATATTATAATATGGCTATGTTAATTATTCGTTTATTTTTTCAATCGTAATAAATCATCTAGCTTAGATTTTGAAGAAAATAAAAAGTATTTAAAAAATAAAGTTCAATCTTCCGATTGTGAGTGAAAATAGCGGTGAAATTTTATGGGAAAGTAAATATTGACATGTTGCTAAATAGATATACGGGCGATTGAATGATAAACTGGAAATCTCCCTCTTTTTATTTTCCCTTTCCTAGGTCTCTTCTTCTGCCTTTCTTTTAAGTCGTATGGGAAACTTTTCACTTTCAGAGAAGCTTCATTTTCGCGCTCGTTAATTATTAAGAAAAAAAAATCTATTCCTCCTGAAAGAAGAAACGTTTCCGATATGGTGATCGAGAAAAGTTAACAAAATGGTATTCGAACAACGGATGGACTCGATCGCAGTATTTTTTTGCACAAACAAAAAAGCGTTTTCGAAAACGGCAACGTGAGGGAAAAGGAACGAAGTGTTTTCGCAAGTTGGCGCCCCTGCGTGTTGAGGTTCCGTCTGACGTCTGACATACGTCAAGCTGGGGCGAACGCTCGACGCCTGCGACGACAGTGAGGGGAGTGAAGAGAGGGAGAGAGGGAGAGAGGGATAGGGCGACGTATGGCGGGGGAGGGAGCGAGCGACAGCGGGGGCGGGGGCGGGGGCGCGGCGTTGCGCGTGGGGGCGCGCGCCCTGCTCGGCAACGCGTCGCGCCCCGTCAAGGCCGTGTGCGTGTGCGTGACGCTCGGCTACTGCCTGTCGTGGTGGGAAAGCGGCGCGGACGCGCTGTGCGTGACTCCCGGCCTGCTGCTGCCTCCGACGTGCGCGCTATGGACGCCGCTCACCTTCTGCTTCCTGGAGGCGCACCTGTGGGCGGTGCTCGCCGACATCGTCACCGTCGGCCTCTGCGGGAAGCTCGTCGAGCCGCTCTGGGGCCGCAGGGAGATGCTCGCGTTCTTCGCCGTCACCAACGTGGCCGTCGCGCTCGTCTGCGCCTCCTACTTCCTCTTCCTGTACATGTGCACGCGCAACCCCGACTACCTGTTCGACGTCCGCATCCGCGGCCTCGCCGGCTACATCGCCGCGGTCAGCGTCGCCGTCAAGCAAGTGATGCCCGATCATCTGCTGATCAAAACGTCCCTCGGTACGCCCCCTTCATCTAAACCGTCCGATATACTCGCAAATTCGTCCGTAGAAATTCGATTCTATCGACCGCAAAGTATTCATTTATTCTCTAGCCAAAAAATTATACTCATCAATACGTTTACGAATAATTTGCCAAATTTGAATGCACAAAATAGCAACCAAAACAATATCCCAAATCGATCGTTCAATGCAAAACCGGATTAGATAATTCGAGCCACTTTCTAAACGAACCTGTGCGATTGTCAAGCAAAAAAAAAATTAACACTATCCAATCGTAAAGTAAAAAAAACATGAAAAAAAATCAATACCTTTATTACGAATGAACGTCGTTAATTTGCAAAATATGTTGTTTTATATATCACGTCCATAAAAAATTCTTCAATATTGTACTCATGCCGTATTTCAAATATTTTTTACAGGAAAAGTTACAAACAGAGTTATACCCCTTCTCGTATTTGTCGTCGCACTGTGCTTGTGGGCCGTAGGTTTCTTGGAAGGAACGTACCCGTGCATGTGGGCCAGCGGTTCCATAATATCTTGGATTTATTTGAGATTCTGGCAGAGACACAGCAACGGAACTCGGGGCGACGCCGCCGAAAATTTCAGTTTCGACAAGTACGTATCCCTGACACATTTCAAAAAGAATCCCACCGTCATCTACTACACTCGCCCTCATTTATAACAAAATAATAAGCCTACATGGTTTATTATGGGTAACAGTAAACAAAACATAGATTGCCACATTTCTTATACAAAACCTTTTTCATAAATATCATGTTCTATTAACACATATATACCTATCTATTTTATATTTAATAGTTACTTAATCCATTCGGATGGAATAATTGGTCAGACTAATGGTATGTAATTTCGTCCAAAAGTGTAAACTATGAGTCTACATCGTATCAACTTCAATTGTTTCTAAAAGATTAAAAAAAATTTGGACAAAAGAACCTGAAGAAAACCATCCGAAAGGATTAAAAACACTTATATTTTTGACCATAAAACATTTTATTATTTTCAATTTTACTTGTAGTTTCTTTCCCACTTTCACTCAACCATTCATCCGAGCCGTGTGGAGACCGTTCGAAAGATGCTTAGTACGTCTCGGTATATGCCCTGCATCTCGACGCCGAGTACATTTAGCTTTAAGTCCCGGTGGCCTAACAATCACATTACCCGGAGTGGATCCCCAAGATATGGAGAGGAGAAGGTATACTTCATATATAAAAGAAATTAAAAAAAAAACATAAGATACAAACATTGTTTCAACAATTTCAGACAAATAGCACTTAAAGCTTTGAGTGAGAGATTATCGAAAACTGGGGATCAGGCACGTCACAAGTCGCGTTCCTCAAAAGGAACCGCACACGTGCCTTTATTCCATAATTCGAGCACGAATCCACAGATGCTCCCAGATTCTTCTCATAGAGACTATATTGGAAATATATCGCCGACGAATGTTTCTGAGAGCACACTCATAAATATAGATGAACCCTCTGTTGCCGCATCAATTAACAAACAATCATATGGAAATAGTTAATATTTTGAAAATCGACTGTAAATAATTGAGTGCTGTGTATATTTTTATTGTAATTATAATTATTATTAATGCAATTACTAATAATAAATAAGGTATAAGTTATTATGTTAAATATCTTTAAACCAGTTAAATAAATGTGGAGTTTTATTATCTATATTTTCATATACATATCTTCATTGATCATTTGTTTTGCAACAAATCTAGTTTGGTATACCTAATTTAGGATACATATTCACCAATGCATTGTAAATTCTTTCGAGTGTTATTAAGAACTATGCTAAGTGATGAAGATCACAATTTTGAACAAATTTATTTATATTACAATATTTGAATTATTATTTTATAATTGGATTCTAATTTTCTGAAATGTCAGTTTACCTAACTATGATTTCACTACATGGGCGTACCCAGGTAGGGGCAGGGGGGGGGGGCAGCTGCTCCCCCCCCTAGAAGATAAAATAAATGTCAATTTTCCTGGCAAGTAGGAATTAAAAACGTGTTATCTACTCCGCGCAAAATGAAGTGTTGGAAACAAAATATCTTTTCAGTCAGATATTTTGATTTAATTTTTTTTTATCTATAATTAAATATTCTACGATGGTGCGTAGTATAGCCATTTTGTGTAACATTGCAGAAAAAATAGTGACTTGATTTCGGTGCATATAGCAACAGTGGATGGTCGCACTATGAAATAATGAGCGAACACTACTCAACAAACGCAAAACAGTAATTCACTCTTCAATAAAACTCATGAACGAGTCCTTCAAAAGTCTGTATGTCTTTTTGGCGCGCAGAAAATTCATAGGAATCAAAGGGACAGAATTATTTTGTCGTCGTTTTATATGTACGCGTGTTTGTTACAATTCTGCAGTTCGCTCGTTTGTAGACACAATTTAACGGGATATTTTGAAGATTTTCAGAAATTATGAAAAAAATTTCGCCTGCGGCGCAATTTTTGTTTCTTCATATACATACATATAAAAAATATATTGGGAGGGAGGTTGCATAGAAATTTTGCTCAAAGGTACTTAGAGTCATCACTAGGTGTGCACCGACTATTTTGCCATGGTTAAATGTGCTGATGATCAATCTTAAGTGATCAATACAACGAGAATGAAATTATTGATAGTAATTCTTCGTTTATGTAAAAAAGTATCTGTTCGGAATCATATTTGTCGACAAAATCTAATTGATCAGACAAGTTTTTGGTATTGGAAAACTATTATTTAAAATTACACGTTTTGAAGTTGAAAATATTGCAACAAAAAAAATTCGCCTGTGGCGCTAATTATTGTTTTTTGATATTTTATCGTAAAAAAATGTTTTTTTTTTGGGGGGGGAAGAAATGCTATAAAATAGTACCTGGGCCCGGATTTTATCTCGGCGGCCCGGCTATTACGTAAAAATTGGTAGATGTCCCGTTTTGAGGACAAATATTATATAAACAGTCACTTTAATATGATATATCCGACCGACCATCTTCTGAGCTGCCCCCCCCTAGCTGAAATCCTGGGTACGCCCTTGTTTCACTATGATATTGATTGAATTACACAGTATAAGTTTTTGTTGATTTATTTGGTATCAATACTGTATAAAAAGATAAGATGAGAGTACAATATATATAGGCACCTACATAATGAAAACCAATTGCCTATAAACAGATAGTGACAATCGTTCCATATAATATAAGTGCATATTTTAAGCAAGTCTGCATATCAAAATGGAGACAAAATTTATAAAAGATATAAATTACACAACTCTTGAACCAGTACTTCAAAGAATCAATCAAAACAATATCAACCCGAGTTCCAATATAACCCACAAATACAATTTGATGTATCAGGATTTTTTGAAAAGTTTTTACAAAACCCTCATAAATTCGAATTCATTTTTGTCTAAACATTTAAAGGTAAGCATAATGTCAACAACCCATTATTGAATTTTGTATTCACTTTTGTGTTTTCCTTTTCAGTGTGAAACGTTAAAAGTTAAATATTTAAAGAAACTGGATAGTCGTTCGTTCAATTCATATCATCATGAAATTCTGATCAAACTACCAAGTCATATGTACAAAACAGGCGCTCCGGTGAATGGATTTCTTCAAATCGAATTTACACCAGATGCATCCAAAGATGATTCAATGACTAAAGTGATTCATGATTGGACTGATTCTTTCAATTTTATTATACCTGAAAAATTCATCAAATGGGGAGACAGAGTTATAATGGAAGCGTTTAATATTGAATCATTCGATTCGAAGACTATTGTATCATTGGAAAAGTTTTCTTTTTGTACAGATAAAACAGATCTACGCGAATTGAATTTTCACATTAAAAAAAGAAAAACTGAAGATGAATTTGAAGTGAGAATAACTTTTGTTTTATTTTTTGATACTTTTCCATCAGCTTTTTTAGAGCAGCATAATGAATGTTATGGAAAAGCATGGATAGCGGTGCCGATTGTTCCATCTAATAAAATAAACTCTAACTACAAATATTGGCGATATTCATTTCCAAATGCCGAAAGGGAAATTTTGATAGATCAAAATTTTTTGAAATGTGTTTTCAGGCTGGTTAGTAGTAGGGTATTAAGTAAATCATCTAATTCACATTCATTCACATAATGTTTTCATGTGAATAATTTCAGATTAAATTGTTGAGAGAAGCTGCCGAGCTTGTGCATCTTTCTAATTACCATATAAAAACAGTATTCTTATTGCAAGTCAAAAAGCAAGAGTCAGCATATTGGAAAAAGGGTCTTAGTTATTTGTTCATCAGTATGATATGTAATTTACAATTATTGATCGAATCAGGTGTTCTTCCGTTTTATTGGAACGAAAATATCAATTTACTCAACAACCTAACTTCAAATGAGCTAGAACATACCAAAAAGACTCTAAACAATTTCATTTGTAAAATTCATGAAAGTTTTACATTGAAACCTAGTATAAAATTGGAAGATTTTTTCGTTAATTTGGAAGATGACGATGATATATTATCGGAGACCATGTCGAGTTGTACGTTAAAAAAACACCGTAAATAAATTGCGTCTCATTTCATATTTGATATTACTGGTATTTTATTACTTCACAAATTCTTCTGTTTTATTTTGACTCAAGTTGACAAACTTCTTAATCTGATGATTGAATTTTTTTTCAATAAACTTTTAAACCAATCCGATTTTTGGCTCATACACTGACAGATTTTTTGATTTATAATTGTATCAGTCGCAAAATATAAAAGATCTGCAATTATTCATATGTGAATTTAAAAGTTGATATGTCAATAAAGCTTCTTGATAATTGAATTATTTTAATTTTTCTATTTTTAACATTCTATTATCATGTGGATTTCAAAAAATTTATCAAGTAGGTAAGTATCTACATATCTCAAATTATTTATCTGTATTATCTACAAATCGAATTGAATTTGTATAAAATATGTTATTGATCAGAATATCACATTAGTGATTTTTCTTTTGTTGAAAAGACATTGCACTGGTTTGGAAAAGTAAAGTACATAGGTAATTTGGTTGTATGAAATGTATTAGTACCTACCTATCAAATGTAGGTAGGTACCTACCTAATTTTAGTAAAACTTTAATTTGATATTTAAGCATAACTTGAAAAAAATGTGGGATGATTATTTGGATAGCAAAAAGTACAAAATATTTGATCAAGATATTCATGTAATCAACAGGAATTTTATTACTCCAAGTAATGATGATGTTCAAAAGTATAAAAATAAATTTCAAGATTTCTTCGATTGTTTCCTTAAAGTCTTACGAGAAAATGACAAAATACTGGATTCTTATCACAAGGTAACATATCCTGAATGTATTCTTCATATACCTAGGTACATTAGTTATTCTTCAAATAAATGTGATAGTTGTATACAAAAAACTTGTGTTCCATCCGATGAAATTAACAAATAGGTAGGTATATAAAATTTATATATTTATATGTAATTAACAAAGAAAAATCCAGGGGGAGGGGTAAGTTGTCTTCTATATTCAATGAGAATGAAATGATATAAATCATGTGTTTATTATAATTTTTTCAGATACAATACACCGGCAGTAATTATGATGGTCTTGTAGTAGGAACTTATAAAGAGTTCGACATGGACATTTTGATCAAATTACCCTCAACTTGCATAAAAGTTAATCTACCCATAGATGGAACGATTAAAATCAAACTCGATGATATCACAACTTTGTCGCAAGACAAACGAAAAATTTTGGAAAAATGGATCAATCCAGGTGATTCCAAGAAATATATTGTACTCGATAAATTTCGAAGTTGGATAGAAGGTGTTATCGACAATACACTCAATACTCTCGATACGATTTCTAAAAAATGGCGTTTGAAAGGAAACGATGGTTATTATTTGCTGAAAATGAAGAAATCCGGACCAGCTTTTACATTTGAAGTTGAATGTTGTGATTCTGAAATTAAGTTTGATGTTGATTTTGTGTTTTGTCTATATTTCGAAGAATGGCCACAGGGGTTTCCGAATGTTCATAAAAATGGTCATGTAAAACAATGGGTTGCTGTTCCAAAAACACCAAATGAACATTTAAACAAAAAATATAAAGATTATCAAGAATGGAGATATTCTTTTCCAGAGGCTGAAAAAATTCTTTTAAATGGTAATAATCACTTGAAGAGTACTATCAAGTTGGTAATAAAACCACCCATTTGTTTTTTAACACGTTTATTTCAAAATATGCCTATTTTATGTAATTCCATATAAATATATATATTTCAGATTAAAAAAATTCGAGATGTTCAAGAAATGAACTATCTTCCGAGCTATTATATAAAAACCCTTTTTCTTTGGAAATTGAAAAACGAATCTTCTGATTTTTGGAATAGCAGTATAGGTTTCTTATTTGTCACAATGCTTAAAGAACTTAGAGATGCTGTTGAAAATCAAAAGTTGCCATTTTATTGGGATAGCAAATTAAATTTATTCAACTCTGAGCTATACATTACCAAGAATCAACTAGATAACTGTAAAATAAAACTTAACATTGCACTTACAAAAATTGAATTGTATTGCTTGTTAGATTGTCCAGATTCAATAAGGAAATTATTACTGACCCAAAAAGAATGTGAAAAGTAATTTTCGATGAATATCTTTATAAAATAATAATTTACTTTAAATATGTTTTTAAATTTTCATCAATATTTTCAGACTTCAAGATTATGTAGATCATAGTAACACAGATCATAATGATTCAGATTATGTTGACACTCACAATTCTTTACAAACCTTTTCACTAGGAGACTCCGGATGGGGACTTGTTGGTGCAATAGGATTAACAGCAGCAGTGGTTGGCGGATTATATATCATTAACAGAAATAGGAATAATCAAAATTAAAAATATGTACATATACACATGTTTTTGCACATTTATGCTTATATGTATTTGATATTTTTTATGTAATACGGTGTCATCATTGTATACTCTATAACTTTTTGTTTTATGTACCTATCTACTTTATTTTTTATGAATAAAATAATAATAATAATAATTTATTCATATAATTAAATTATGCCTTGAAATGGTCATAGAGCTATTTCCCTCGTGCAAATAGATCTGTCCCTTTTGTTCAGTCTGGTTCAGTTAGGTTCGTTTGCAATATGAACGCAGTTTAAAGGAGGACAAGCAAAATTGCCTGGGACGTGTACCCGCAGACCAATAATGATCAGACTTTTTTTGTTAGAAAGCTGTTTTTGTAGGTATCATTTGTTAATATTGGGGTAAATTTCAAAATCGCTGTGAAAGAAATTAAAACTGAAAAACTGCACATTGATTTAATGCTAAAAATTACACTCCGCCGTGTTTTGCTTTTAACTTTTATATCAGTTTTCAAATCAAGATGATACATGTAGATTCAAAATATTTTTTGGTAATTTTTACTTACAATTAGTTCTTTTCAAATGAGAGTTAAATGAATTAAACTGTTTTTGTGATACACAGGTATCCGAAATAAACTTACTTTTCAGCTTTTTTTATCTATAGTATTTTTCACTCAACGAATCAAGACTAAGCCCCATATAAAATAAATGATTATCACGAAATGAGTTTTTCAATGAAACAAAAACGGTCGAAAAGATCGCGGATTGCATCTAACAATAAGTAAATAAAGATCGCTACATAAATCATAAAAGTACTAAGCATAGGCTACACCATCTATTTATGATCATAACTTGTTCTTCACTCTCACTATGTAATTCATAAAATAAACAATAATTATTTTGAATAAAAATGAAGTCAAATTTGTAAATCAAACTATAAACTATATATAAATGTATTTTTCAGCACGAAAAATATTCAATAATAACACAAATATTATAGATACTTTTATAGAGCACATTCTGAAGCAAGCTGAAAATTTGCACACAACATAGGCATCCCTGATGCTATTTATAGACTGTAACGTGTTGCTTGCTTACGTGTGCAAGACAGTGCGCTCACACTTCTCAAGTGGACAAAAACTTTTGATAGTAAACTTTTGACTAAAGTTTTGTTTGGTTTTCATCAACTTATCGCTATTATTCTTTCTATTATTACTATTCTTTCATTGCATCATTTTCAGTTCTTAATATTTTGAATACAACCATTGGCAGGAAAAAGTACACAGTATGGAGTTCTCAACTAATCAATGCAGGATATTTGATCAAGTGATTCATGAAATAAACAGAGAACACATTACCCCGAGAGATGAAATTGTGCGAATGTATAAAGATAGTTTTAATGATTTTTTCAATAGTTTTCACGGTATATTGAAGCAGAACGATCCATTACTCGCTTCTTATCGTCAGGTATTATTTTTGTTCAATACCAACATATAATAATTAATGATAATGTCTGCTAATTTGTTAAAATTGTACAAATGTGACAATTCTCGTTCTATAGTTGAAAACTGAATTGGTATGTTTGTATATTATTCAATAATGCAGTGATACAAGCTTTCCTTTGCCCACTGTTTGGGTTCACCATTATTATAATGTTGAGTTTGGATTATAGAGCATTAATTTCAATAAAAAATGTATTAAGTTGTTGAAAAACATTAAAGCACCACATGCATATTAAAATCAGTACAAACTTAATTGAAAATGCCTAATCTATTCCAATTTTTGGTTAATTTACTTTCTAACACTGCTGAATCATTGCATTTTTGTTGTTTTACTACTTAAATAGACTAAAATAAGTATATTGTTTAGATACATTATGCCGGAAGCACAAATGAAAATTTGGTTGTTGGAACATATAAAGAATTTGATATGGATATTTTGATCAAATTACCTCCATCTAGCAGAAAAATAAAAGTAAATGAAACTGGAACTGTTAAAATCATGCTCAACAACCTCTCAGGCATAACACCCGATAAAGAAAGGATTATGAAAAAATGGATAGATACCGATGATGCTGAAAAGCATATTTTGCCTGATAAATTCCGAAGTTGGGGGCAGAGCCTCGTTGACAGATCATTTAATGCCCTCGAATACTATTCTGCGAAAAAGCTTCTAAGGGGTAGCAGAGGAAATTACTTATTAAAAACAAGAATGTCTGGGCCGGCTTTTGTCGTTGAGGTTGAAAGTCTCGAAAACGATATACAATTTAATGTTAATATTGCATTTTGTTTATATTTCGAAGAATGGCAAGAAAGTTTTCCAAATATCAATATAAAAAATTGGCTCGCTGTTCCAAAGACTCCGAATCAATTCCTCAATACAGGATACAAGAACTGGAGATATTCATTTCCTGAAACAGAAAAAAACCTATTAAGTTATAATGAGCATATGAAAAGTACTATCAAATTGGTAAAATGCTATTTGTTTTTGTATCTACTAGATGGTTATTTCAGCAGTATAGCACTTGACCTAACTTAACCTGACTTAAGACCTGTCTTTTTACTGCTTTAGTTAGCTAACCAGGGAGTTCGGGTCGTTCGGGACGGATCGGTCATAGTGTGGATCGGAACACACGACTTAAAAAGAAAACAAAAAACGTTATATAACTAGTTACTAGAATGACCAAAAGTTGACTTTAGTTTAGTATTTTATTTTTATATTAGTCAGTGTTTCGATCCAACTCCAACTGCTCTTTCAGTCAGTCCTTCCACAATGGATTGTCAAAAAACTGTCTTTATTCTACAGATTTTTGACTGTTCAAAGTGGGAGGACTGACTAACTCTCTGTTTAGTTAACTAAAGCAGTGAATAGACCGGTCCTTAAAATCTATTCTGTTCTATTGTCCCGTCAGTCTAACCATTTAGTATCTTATTTTGTAGATGGTAATATGATTTAAAGCATTTTTTAACCATAATTTATGTTGTAGATTAAAAAGTTTCGAGATACGCACGATTTAAATTTTTTACCCAGTTATTATATAAAGACGCTGTTCCTTTGGGAAGCAGAAAAACGAGGCCATGCTTTTTGGACAAACAATTATGGATATTTGTTTGTCACTATGCTAATGGAACTTAAAAATGCTGTAGAAAATAACTCTTTGCCATTTTATTGGAAAAACAGTTTGAATTTATTTGATTCATTATCTGCAAATCAATTATATGTTTGCAAAATGGCACTCAGGAGTGCCCTCAATAAAATTGAGTCATATTGCAGGCTCCGTCAACCAAATTCATTAAAAGAAATATTGTTGGGTGACGAAGAACATGAAGAGTATTTATTTTTGATATATGTATATCAAATGAATATTCTAGTTCTACATGTTGTTTTCATTGGAAATATAATATTTTCAGACCTGAATATAATGATGCTGGCCCATCACACAGTTTGCAGCAAGAGACTTCTTCTTCAGGCAATGCAATGATGATCGGTGCAGCAGCTGCAGGTATTGCGGCTGTACTTGGTGGACTCTTCCTTTATAACCGAAATAGAGATAATTAAAATATACTTTTTTTCAATGAAATTTTTCAACCAATCATAATTTAGTTTTATTATATCATATTATGTTTTCTAATGCATGAAAATAATTTGTATGCAATATATAATACCTATACTCTGATAATAAATTATACCCTTACGTGCAATATTTTTTATTAAATATACATACATATATAAAATTCAGATCGCATCAAGTTTTTGTTTTACTAGACTAACCTCTAGCAATAAGATTTTTTTTTCTTGCGAAATATATCTACCTACTTCAAAAAAGACAATGGGCAAAGTATGGACCGTGGTCATGGGTATAAATAAGACTAATAAAAATTTTCATCTAATTAGCGTTGTTCATATTTTTTTTTATATTTGACTAATAGTTTAAATTTATTACTGCTTATGTGAATGTAAACTTGGATTTTCCAATAAGCTTAATTTGTAATAGAAAATGGGTGAAAAACAATCTATTTCTATATAAAAGACAAGGGTACAATTCAGCGAAACCAACATTCAAAAAGTACATATAGTGAAAATGTTTGGGAACCACTGAATAGATTTTATATTATTTAGGTATATTATCTTCATAGTTATTTACAGGGCCGTCTTAACATTAATAATAATTCAGATAGAAAAAAATAAGTTTTCTCATTACATAATATTGATTTTGAAAAGATGAAAAATAAATTTTAAATAGGTACCTTGATAAGTACCTACGTATCTACAATATTTATGAATTTTAAAGAATTTTATAATACTTATGTGCAAAAAATCTATTGAAGATACCTTTTTTTTTGTATCTGTATATTTTTGTTGCCTCGTTTGAATTGGAATATCATGCAAATGTTTTTTTTTTATTTGTCCCTTAGTCCACCACTGTTTTAATGTATTTATACCAGTGTTTCTCAAAGTGGGCGTTAGCGCCCCCCAGGGGGCGTTTTAGACCTCGAGGGGGGCGTTGAGGCGCCCAGAGAAAAATGGTGGGCGTTGACGGGGGCTAGGGGGGCGTTTTGAAATTTGTAATTTCATTTACTTTATATAGTATTTTAAATTTCACTAAAATTAATACCCAACTACTACACAATAACGAATAATATGTTTATATTTCTACCCTGTATGATGTTATAAAAACTTAAAATGCTTAACATAGATTTAGTAGGATAGCCCGCAAACCGTAAGCAAGTTCTTGCGGATAATGTCTAAAAATTTTCGCCTGCGGCGCATTGTGTTTTAGTTTAATAATTTAAATATGAATTTGAAAAACATTGTCAACTAAGATTTTTACATCTGTTACGGATAAAAGAATCATTTTCTAAGTTTAAGAATTTGAATATGTATTTTCATTTCGGATTTGTCAGATGTTAATTTTGCATAGGGGTTTAATATGTTAAACGGCTCAAAAGTGGTGAATATAATAAACATCCACATATCAAAAATTTCATTTTCTGAAGAGATATTTCAAAGAATTTCAAAAATTATGAAAAAAATTTTCGCCTGCGGCGCTATTTTTATTTTTTTTCATATACATATAATAAAAATATGTTGGAAAGGCATACATTTTATCATTTTTTATCATGATTTAATTTTTTTTTTGCGGGGAGAGCCCAATTCCATGAAAGTACCTGGGCCTGGATTTTGTGAAATTGGGGGGGGGGGGGGCGCTGAGAAATAATTTATTTTCAAAGGGGGCGCTGAGAAAAAAAATATTTTCAAAGGGGGCGGTGAAAGAAATAAGTTTGATAATCACTGATTTATACCTATATAATAGAACATCGATAGGTAAACTGATGCATTTGTGTTTTTTAACTAAATAGGATATCTCTACCATCCTAGTAACTTCACAAGTACAGTTTATTCAAGACAATTTAATAATTTTTTAAAGCAGATTTTTTTTTCAAGGATCTTTTTCCATATTAGAATTTCTTACAATAAGTATTAAATTTTTATTTTCGAGAAACCTTTAAAAATTAAATTTTGAAAAGTTCAAGTTGCTTTGAAATAATTTTTCATATATGGATATATTTGAGTGATTCTTTGGGAAAAGTCTATTGAAATAAAATGTTTTGCTTTGGAAAAAGTAAAACGTTTTCGGGAAATTTGTAAATGTATAATTGAAGTAGAATGATTGATAAAATACCTACCTAGGTAAATGTATTATTTATACAGTGCAAAATTTTTGTGAATCGAATTTTAAGTGAACTCAGAGAAAATGGCTGATGAAAAAACTTTGATAAGCAAGTATAAGATATTTGATCAAGTAATTCAAGACATCAACAGGACATACATTACTCCGAATAGTGAAACTGTTCAAAGGCATCGGGATAGATTTCAGGATTTCTTCATTCAATTTTTAAAAGTGTTACAACAAAATGACAAATTGCTTGATTCTTATCATAAGGTATTTTATCATAAAGATTACATTTATTAAGAACAATTATTTTTATGATTTTTTTTTTGTTACAGATACAATATACTGGAAGCAATTATGATGGTTTGGTGGTAGGATCTTATAAAGAATTTGATATGGATATTTTAATTAAACTAGCAGTAGGTCCGAAGATTATAATTTTTGAGGCGTTCTATATCTACCCTCGCTCACAATTTTGAAAATTACAAAATTATTAATATTAAGAGAAATTGACGTACCTAATACATTGAAAATAATTTGAATGTCTTTTGTTTATATTAGTTAAATTCTGATTTAATATATTATTGAAAAGAATTCTTTAAGAAAGATTTTTTTGTTTGTTTTATTAATACATAGCAGTACCTAAGAGTACAATTTTTTTTGAAAATATCAAGTCTGAATGAGTTGAAATATTGTTTAGTTGTAAACGTGTTAGAACGAATTTCCGGTTGATTTACATATATTTATAGATGCGATGAAAAAAATGGCTGAAAATAAATGTTTTCGAATAATTAATTATTGTAAAAAACAAAATTAAAATGAACTCAAAAAGTAAAAATCAAATAAACCTCTGGAACAGCATTTAGTGTCCAATTGAGCAGCAAAACTAAATAATAAACTAATAATACATATGTATGTATTATATTTCGGTTATTATAAACAAACCATACAATTTATATAATCAATTTAAAGTTTTGTTAGTCATTATAAAAAAATGCCATTCGAATTTCGTAATATAATTAAAAAAAAAAATATTAAAAATATATCGCTTCCAAACGTGTTAATTGTTCGGTCATTGAAGGGTCAGAAACGAATTTCCGGTCGATCCGATCCGATTCGTACTTCGAGACGCGACGAAAAAACAAAATGGCCGAAAATTAATTGTTTTCAAAAATTAATTATTATATTTGAAAAAATAAACAAAGCGAACGCCGCGGCCGACGTGACCTTGATATTCAAAAATGCTACCTATCGATAATCGGCATTAAGGGTCAGATTTGTATGAATGTATATACAGATTTTTCCGACACACGAATATATATCTTATAGCAAAGGCTGTAAGATCCAAATTAACATATTATTTTTTAGTCTCGAATTAAATGCGGTGCAAAAGACGCAAAGCTGCTATTATTTGCACCGGATGAAATTTATGCTTGACGATTTTCCATACAAAGTTGCAGACAGACAGACAGACGTACAAATACGCTTAGTAAAATTATAATATTGATGATTGCCTCCATCTAGTAGAAAAATTATTCAACCTGTTGAAGGAACTGTTCAAATCAAGCTTGATGATCTTTCCAAAGTTGCACCTGATGCGGTGAAAATTTTGGAAAAATGGTATGATCCAAATGATTCTAAAAAATTCCTTTTGCCGGATAATTTTCGAAAGTGGGGAGAGAGTGTCGTTCATAAATCTCTCAATACTCTGGAAAGTTGTTCTGGTAAAAGACTATTGAATGGAAATAAAGGGGGCTATTTGCTTAAAATGAAAAAATCTGGACCAGCGTTCACATTAGGAGTCGAATGTTTAGAGTCTGATATTCAATTTGATGTTGATTTTGTGTTCTGCCTATATTTTGAAGAGTGGCCTCAGGGATTTCCAAATGTTCACAAAAATGTCCAGGTAAAAGAATGGCTCGCCGTTCCAAAAACACCGAATTCACTTGTTAATACGGGATATAAGAACTGGAGATATTCTTTCCCGAAGTCTGAAAAAACTCTTTTAAGAGATAACAAACACATGAAGAGTTCTATTAAATTGGTAAAATAACATTTATTTTAAATATGATTGATTGAACTTTTTGTATATTGTACATATCATATTGCAGATGAAAAAGTATCGAGATACTCAAAATTTGAACTATCTACCAAGCTATTATATAAAAACTCTTTTTCTTTGGGAATCAAAGGAACGTGGCCATCTTTTTTGGGAGAATAGTGTAGGATACATATTTGTTACAATGTTGATGAAATTTAAAGAAGCTACAGACAACAAAACTTTACCATTTTATTGGGATAAAAAATTAAATTTACTTGGATATTTGAAAGAAAATCAAATAGAAAATTTAAAGGCAACACTAAAAAACTCACTTGATAAAATTGAATCATATTGTGATTCTCAACAACCAGATTCATTAAAAAAAATATTATTGACTGCCAATGAATGTAAATTGTAAATTTTTGAAAATAGACAAACAAATTTTCTATATAGAATTTTGTGTTTTGCTGTATAAGTGTATTGAAATTGAATATTTACCATTATAAAATATTATTGAATATTAACGTGAAATAACCAAAAGTTTATTTTTACTCAAAATTGTTTATTCAATAAAATTTGAGTATTTTAGTATAATATGTATTTATAACATTATGTTTTATTATAATAATACTATTTTTTTATGTTCTATTATAGTAAAAACTATATAAATATGTTCAATATTTCAAATATTCTCTATTTTAACAGATTTTCTTAGAATTGGTATTTTTCAATTTTAACGAATAAATATATGTAGGTATGATCACTTTTGTACAATTTCACTTATTACAATAAATTCACATTTATCACAAAGTGTGCTTCCTTAAAGGCACTTAAATCCTTGGTTCATCAGTATCGCTCTCACCAGCATGATTTACTAACGATTCTGATATCTCACCTTCAATAATATAAGGTTTTTCTGAATTTGAAAGCAATCGATTCTCTCGGAGATCCTTGAGCTCCTGTATTATCATTTGGTTTAATAAAAGAAATATAAACGACTGTAACTCATATATTTATTTGAAATTACCTCTGATTTGATAGCTTTTTTGTGATCGTTCCAATCAGCAATATTCGAGTCAGCGAAAAGAATATAAATAAGACCAGCTGCCAATAGTTGGCCTGCAGATATCAAGAACACCAATTTCCATTGTTCAACAGTTTGCTGAAAAATGAAAATAAAACTTCATAAGCTTTTGTCAAAATACTCATTGAATTGACAATGAGTATCAATGTTTTCATTAAAATTCTTCAATTTACACATACATTGTTTAAAGTTAACCACCCAACTATTGCTGGTGATATAAACCCTGGTATACTAGTGATCATTCCACTGAAACCCATTGCTACGCCTGAAATATGAAATATAATTATATTTTTAGCTTGTGTTTGTATTATATTTACTACTCCTTGTCTAGAAAATAAATAATTTTGAATAAACAACAAAAGCTATGTCCATGATGTACTCACTGGCATAATTTGGTGTAATATCGATATAAGAAGCTAAAGGTCCAGTTGAAACAGCACCATTGCTAGCAGTTGCAGCCATTATGAGGACTACTGCTGCAATTTTATTGCATCCAACATAGGCCAAAGCCAATGTACATAATCCTTGAACAATACAACCTGTGAACATTTAACGAGTAATCTATCATATTCTACAATTCTAGATCTTGAAGATTACTATTTGTTTACAACATAAGGGTACATGTTAAAAAATGTATTGAAAATCCAACGAAGTTATGTTGGTATTACTCTAGAATTAATGAAGACTTTTGATAAAAAATCATTTCGTTAATCATCCCACGAACTTATTAAGCTATGTGTTATATCGGTACTGAATGGTTGGGTTAGGTTTCAGATTAGGTTTTAGTTTAGGTTTTGGGCTGATTTTAGATCAGAATTGGGTTAAGTTAGATTAGGCCGGTAAATCCATTCAGTATCCCGGTGTTTATCGATAGAGAAGAAACTGTAACTCACATATGAAGGTTGCCATCTTCCTCAGATTGGTGCGAGAGATCCTGTTCGTGCCCAGCAGATAGTCTCCGATGTGGGATACGACCGTGGCCGTGGCCATGCGCAGCAGATGCGGTATACCTGAAAGTATTCCCGTCTGAAAGTCGAAATTAAAAAGGAGCGTATGCACAAGTTTGTGTTGTGGTGCTTTTGTCGCTAATCGTAAGTCGACAGTGAGGAGCGGTGCTTTCGA
This sequence comes from Cheumatopsyche charites, assembly GCA_024721215.1. Classification (NCBI taxonomy): domain Eukaryota; kingdom Metazoa; phylum Arthropoda; class Insecta; order Trichoptera; family Hydropsychidae; genus Cheumatopsyche; species Cheumatopsyche charites. Next base: position 5,173,685 of record CM045585.1, on the reverse strand, counting down.
TCTCGTCTCGTTTCGACGAACAGACGAAAATGATTCACACATTTAACAGCTTAAGCCTTTCTTGAACTTGAAAAGTGTTTGTTTCAAGGATCTGAAGCAAACGCCTTTACCATCTAATTTGATTCGAGTCTAAACATTTCACGAGTAGATTTAGTTAGTGTTTTATTAAATCTATGTATGTAGGTACTTATACGAAGTTCGGTGCAGATCTGAAGTGAAATCGATAGCAGGAAAAGACATTTACTCCAAATCCTTCGTTTTTGTTTAGTACAAAAATTTTTCCTGATCAATTGCTAAGTCGAATGTTAGATTTTTCGTGAAATAAATGAAATATACTCGTAGTCATTTAATTTTTGTCTGTTCGTCGTTTGAGCCTCGCTTCAGCTTTGATGTAATAACATCTCAATGACCGATTACGATTTAATCATTTTTTATTTTTAATTATAAGATGAATCTTATAAAAATATGCATTAATCACCAAAGCGAGCGATTTGCGAATCACAATTAAACATATCAGATCATGGAAAAATCTATAATATATAATGCAAATATTTTTATCTAATATCAATCAAAAATAGAAAGTTTTCCCATGAAACTAATCGAGTGACCACAAAAACATAGATTCGACAATTACCGATCTGATATCCCAACCGTGGATATGCTTCAAATACGTAGGAGCTTGAGTCATCAGCGTGAACAACCCCCAAATCCCTCCCCATTGAGCAAAAGTGTTCATCCAAATTGGTCCCGAACGAATTATGTGGCCCCATGGTGGTTTCACCTTAAAAGTAAACGCAATATTCATACATTTGTACCATTTTCATTATTAATTTCTGTTTAATTCAATAATTATTGTCTTCATTGCTGAAGAATGGCAATACCTTGTGCTTGGATATAGATTCTCCTATTTCCTTTTGGATGTAATCCTTCTCTTCTTTGCTGATGCGAGGATGTTCAGATGGAGAATCGAAGACTAAAATCCACCAGAGGATGAACCAAAGTGTTCCTAGTGCTCCAGAAAGATGGAATACCACCGGCCATCCGAACCAGTGAATAATGTAACCACACATAGGAAACGTAAGAGCTGCTCCGACAGAACTACCTGAAAATTATTCGAATATAAATACGCTTCTGTTATATATTCAAAGTGTGAATATTTTAAAAATAACTATGAGAAAGATGAAAAAATATTTCATTTTTAAAATAAAAAATGACGTTAGATATAAATTGCGATAAGCATGATTAAAATAAGTAGCAGAATTAAATCTACGCAGAGATGTTCGCGAGCTCATAAAATTTTAAGGCAAATTAAGATAAATTTGAAAATATAAAAACAAATCGATCTATTAAATATTGACTTCATAGTTCAAGCTAAATTTATAGAATAAGTGATAAATAAATTATTCAAATATTCCATTTTCTATTTCATTAGTATTATTAGATCGACTTATTTTCGTAAGGCTTTTTGAGGTATATTTTTATGAATCGATAAAAAGTAAATAATGTGCTGAATTGAAATTATACCAAGATAAGCTGTGACGAATTTGCTTCTCTCGTTTGGTGGTATCCATCTCGCTGTCAAGCAATGCATTGCTGGCCACGTGAAACCCTGAGGAAGCGTAAAAAAATAAAGCTGAACACCACTAATACGTGAAAAAACTCAACGAGGGTCTCAATGGATTGCTCAATTTTCTTTATTTGAAGGAAAATCTTAGTAATATTGGTTAAAAAATATCCGAATGTAAGAGTCAGTTGTAAATATATGTACATATTATATATAAATAATTTTGAAATTGTGCAACTGTTTGTAAATTTCTTTTTTGAGATTCTATTGAGTTTTGAATGGAAATCAAGCGCCAAATAAAAAAAAGATCAATGGTTATTTACAATATAATCAAGCTAATCGAAAAAAAATAACGTATGTTATCAAAATTTATATAAAATTTTGGCAATTTTTAAGAATACGGTAATATTTATAAATAGATTTTACAATTGTGTAATGATTAACGTATAATAAATGTGAACCTTATTCTCAGTGTGATATTCGAGATAAGATATAGAAAATTATGGTAGAATTTAATTCACTTATTGTTAGTTATCAAAATATCGATAAGTTTTCAATAAAAAAGTAATGTTGACATACATATGTACATTTAATTTAAAAATTACTTAATTTTTATGAAAACATATACATATATGTATAAAATAAAGCAGATTCATCAATTTTGATGAAAAAAAATCACAGTTTAGCATTATCATAACAATACACTATCACCAATTTTAACAAATTATTTAAAACAATCGAAAGACATTTACAATTCGAGCACAAGCATTAAACTAAAAAAAAAGGAAACATTGGAAAAACTCACACTAAACATCCCTTGAAGACACCGAATCGCAATGGCAGCCGAATAATGAAGATGAGAAGCCGATGGTATGATGAAGCAACACAAAACTGCTGCAAAGTTGAAGAACCCAAAAACAGCCTTGGTGCCATATTTGTGAGCCAAGAGTCCACCAGGAACTTGCATAAGCCAATTGAGCCAATAGAAAGCACCCAGGACTAGATTCTGCTGGTTCTCGTCCCAATCGAAGCCTTCTTCATCCTAGAAAATTGGATTTGATTAATTAGGCTTATCAGACGTTTGAGATTAGTACATAGTGTTCTAGTTTATCAGGGATGGATTATGAGGAGGTACGCTTTTCATTCCAGTCAGATTCTATTTAGAAACGAAGAATGCAATGAGGTTTCTAGTTGGAAGGAAATGTGTACCCTTTCATAAACCATCCATGTGGTTTAAATTAGTTTCGGTTTATCAGGTTAGGTTAAACGCTTTACCGATGGTTTACTCACGTAACATATTATTGAAATTGATCAAATTATCAACTCACATTTTGCTGAACAACCATAGGAGCCTCAGTGAATCCGTTCTCCGAAACTAAACCGTCTTCTAACATTTCAGCAACGACACATCCACTGGAAGCTGGAGCAGGAAGCCCAGTGGAGCCCGTCTGATCATGGATTTGAGGCTCTCTTCTCCTCACCATAGCCACGATGGCTATGTTCAGGTTTATCCTGATCATGTAGTTGACTGCAAAACCGCAGAAGACGAGACACCACAAGACCGACCTCGCCGATAGTCTGTCCATCTTGCGACCTGGAACCCAAGAGTGCAAAGCCGATTTTCTAGACTGGTCTATTTATGTTGTGTCATATTAGAGTAAGAAGCAGAGGTGTCGTAAATAATAGCGACGTTTGTTTGTTTAGAAAATCGCCAAATATAATTAAATGGTATGAGAAGGCTTACGTTGCCTCTTGAGGTTTTGTTTTACGAAATTCTAATTTAGTATTTTGTTCTGAATTTAGTTTGAATTCGATTTTAATATCTAGTTATATAAATATGTGTAGAGTAGGCACAAACCGTTTCGTTTGGGATAGGCATTTTTATTTCTTGGTTGATGATGTTCTATGAAATTTGTTTCTTCCTCGTTTTCATTCTGATCCATTATAGTTGAAAAAGATCTAGAAAAAAATAACGTAAACATTAGACTATTACATAAAGATTGAAATGAATAAATTTGTCATTTTCATAAACTTTCACACTGGATTTTTTATAATTGTCCAATGTTAATATTAAAGTTGATCTTCTTTTGAAACTTCTGTGTTTCTATTGTATTATATTCATTGCCGGTCGAACCTGACCTCAAGTAATGACTTTGAATAATTGTGCAATAAAATCTAATGTGTTTGCTAAATATTTAATTACACATATCTCAATTCTATATCATTTTAATATCTATTAACAATGTTTAATATTAGAACGACTCAAAACACGTTTCTCATCATAAACATTTGTATAGAAATATAATATCTTAAGTGACTGAATTTTAAGTCATTTATACCGATTTTACGTTACAGAGAATATTTATAAATCTTTAAAACAACGAAAACATATGATTAAAGTAAATATTTAAGAAATAACATAAATGAACCACAACTGTAATCACACATAATTATATTAGGTATGTGAAGTGAATTAACGCAGATAACAAGAAAATTTTGTTTAATTTAACAACTTTAAAAGAATTTTAACATACACGTTTACAATTTTCATATTTGCAATCTTAAAATAAGGAATTTCGATAGTAACTACAGTATTCTAAGCTTAAGATTTTTACAAAAAAAAAAAACGATTTTTCAAGTCCTGCAATATAACCTAACAAGAGAAAGTTGCAAGTAGAAAATGTATTTCCATTTTGCACACGCAAACGAAATCCGACTCTATTCTCTTTATTTGAGAGACTAAATTCGCTGAATTTTGCAAATATACAGGACTAAAAAGAACATGAGGATTTCGCGTTCAACTCACCAGATTGCACAATTAACCGTCCTTATCCGCATTATCCGACAGCATTTGGATATTTTCCGGATTTCTGCAGAGCAGCAGCCAAAGGACGAGCTGATCTCCATCGAAGACGACGTCCCACTTCGGTTGGGACATCCGAATTAAGTGGACATCCCACGTTTAGTGGGATTACGTCTCGACACGTCTTCGCGTAGACTCTGTTCCGGTGTCAATTATTCCATTCAATATTTAAATTGTGAGAAAATTTGCGTTTTTAGAATTTTAGCCAGTCGTCGAGTCTTTTATTGATGTCGTTTCGGTTCAAAAGTATGTATTCTTTTATGTTTTGTTATTCAAATATATGTGTGAAGTTTGAAAGGTTTTCGTTTCGATTTGAAGTGGTGTAAGTTCTAAATATCGATTTGAATAGTGTTGCGGAAGTATTCATTTTCAGTAAATTTATACCTACTGTGAGAATATTTGCGAGGTAAAAGTGTGACGCGTATTGAACCTTAATACATATTTTATTGATTGACCTACGTATTTGAAAATATTCATCGCATACATATTATATGAAGAAGGACAATTCATTACCCAAATGTCGAGATAAATTAATCGATCATATCGTCATAATGAAAAACTGAAATTCCAATTTTTTTAACACAAGAAAATCTAAATTTCATGTTAAAAATTTTAATATGAATATTTCATTTTATTGGTACGTAAAAAAGAATAATAGAAACTTCATGAATACTAATTAAGATTTCAAATAGGTGTTATTCATTTATTATTGTTCAGTTTTCATGCATTCATTTTTATCAAAATTCAACAATTTTCATTTGAAACTTATTTTTAAATCAAGCGAAAATACACATCCGATAAACTCAAATAAAAAAAAAAAACATGAAATATTCAATACACATACATATGAGGGGATGAAAACTAACCTCAATTCCGTCCAATGGCATCTCAGGAAGTCATCGCGTCATCTGAAAGCGAAGAAGGACGAAGACGACCTTCGAAGCCTTCGACATTCAGCGACGAATTCAAAATGAAAGAAAAGAAGCGTTTGAAGTCGGAAAATGGCAACGGGGGCGGTTCCATCCCTGACGTGACGTCCGTTTTGCGAAAAACTGTTTTGCGCATGCGTGACCCAATTATGGATTTCCCGCAAGGAAAATTGATGGAAAGTTTTGGCGGGTCATGTACATATTCGTTATTTCTTGTGCATAATATATTACCCGAATTTAAATTCAGCATTAAGTGGAACCTTGCATATAACGAACATACTAATTCGTTCTCGAATCTTGCTCGTTAGGCAAAATGATATTTTTTGAATGAATAAAACTCGAGATGCTTGCATATGATGTCACAATATTTCTCATCTCCTCGCTTGTTATGCGAAACATCGCTCGTTAAGTAAGTCATTTTTTACATTTTGTTTTGTTCGTTATGCGAATTACTCGTTATATGCGATGCGCTCGTTAGCTCAAATTCATTTTTCAGTGTTCTTAAAGTATTTGCAATTGAATGTCAAAGAAAATCGATTTATTGTTTTGGCAAGTCTCGTTTATGGAGTGTTTCATATTCATTGTTGCTAATCAAAATTGTTGTAAATTTGAATAGGTAAAATCATTATCTAATCAAAACATAGCTGAAGGAATAGAATTCTGTTCTTAGCATTGAAATGAAATTCGTTAGCAGTTTATTTATCCCACATGCAAACTTGGGTGAATAAAGTTTATCTTGATTGAAGGTAACAAAATGGTAATGGATGAAAACAGCAAGGTGATGTATTTAATAGAGCGGATGATTTATTTGTGTTCGGACTAATTGTAAGATATCAACGATTCCTTGTAAAATGTTGAATTTTAACCAACTGTAAATATGGATTTAAATAATAAATCATATTCATGTAATTCAGATTTTATTATCATGAAATTAAATAATCTTAATAAAAACCATTACATTTGAAATTGGATCAATACTGCTTTAGTGATAGTGATAAATCGAAATTATGTCTAAATAAATAACAATGTGAAATTACCAAATAATATACGAGTTATTGAAAAAATGCATTCTTTTTTTATCAGAAAAAATAAAAGTTGCCAGAGATCAGATACACAGAAGTTTTGAAAATACATAATAAACTTGAAATATGAATGCATTTTTTCCACTGGTATTGAATATCACATCAAATATCTCTAATGAAAACAAATTATACAACTGAAAGTATTTAATTCACGAAAAACATGAATATTTGAACAAAATACAAAGTCTTATCTTCAATAAAAACTCGAATCTCCTTCGATCGTACACATATTTAAAATATAAACTTACCATTTAAAACATGACAACGTTAAAATATATTTGTTGATTAATTATAAAAATATATAAAACATTTCGGTGGTTAAATCTAATAAAATTAATAAAAAATATGCATATAAATGCATTTTTACATTTCATTTTGTAAATACGTATTGTACAATTGAAAACAAGATCATTTGTTTGCCAAAAGAAATGCAGAGAATGTGTTTCTAATGTAAATGTACTTATCTTGAATAATAATTTCAATATATTTGTATATTGATAATCTCACTAAATGTAAATCCGAAATTTCATCAGTATGAAAAATATTAGGCTGTAAACAATTTGTGAAATGAAAAAAAAATTTGGTATCATACTAGGTTTAAATTACTTAAAAGGTTTTATTTACATATGTAATTCTACTAACCTATGTTATTTATCAAATTTATTGTTACTTATTGCAATTTGCCCACATTTACGATTATTAATTAATATGATTATACATAGGTAGAGGCAATGGGCCATAGAAACTTTCGAACGAGGTGAAAGTGATATAAGATAATATAACAAGACTAGTTCACTTGCTCTCGAATTATATTTAAGCTATACGCTGTTATCAAAAATTTATTTTTCTCCAGTCGAATACTGTTCTGACACATAGACAAGAAACCACTAATTATAATTACTTTTACATTATAATAAACATCACAATAAATCTCTTTGTAGGAAGAACATAAAATGTTGACGGAAGATATGTTAATTTGGCTATCGAATAAACAAGGGTTATCCAAACAAAATCACAGTTGATGAGAGAAAAAACTATTAATTGCGAGTTGAATGATCGAATCTAATAGTAGAAATATCCGTATTATTTGAATAACCCATGTTCGAACAACAGAGAATATATAATTTTCAATTACAACATAAACAATCATTTCACTTAAGGATTGTAAAATTCGTATACAAATATATGTGTAGCTGCCTTCAAAGTGCACACAACTAGACCTGTATACTTTTAAGGGTTAACAAGAAAGAGGGGTTTAAGGAACTTTACTCGTTGAAACCAACATGTGATTTATATTAACAGAAAATGTAATAACTGTGAACAGTGTGAACTGTTATGAAAATGTCTGCTTTTGATATAGAGTTGGTAAAGAAAAACGGGTGAAGGTAGATGCATCTTAAAAACGAAAAGTTATATTGTCAATTCAACAAAACAACAAATATGTAAAAAATAATCAGTCTCTAATTTCAAGCAGATGAAAAATTCACATCTGCAGTATTCAGTGTGTATAATTTACCTATAATAGTGACAAATTAATTGAAATAAGACACTTGACTGAATGTTATTAATTGACTTAAGCTACTAATTTTTTTTTACCCTTCCGATTACATCAAATCAATTTTATGACGAAAATTAATTTAACAATACAACTGTGTACTTTATTTTGTTAACGTTAAAGCCTCTATATTACTATATAGTAAAGTTACAACTACGATCAGAACACAATAAAAAATAATGTAAAAAATCTAGCTCGAATATTTGGAGAAATTTTTCAAATTAACAAGTCAATAGAAAAAATATATGATAACTTGTTTCAATTACGTACGAAAATTATTAATATTTCCTTAGTGCTAATATTGAACAAATAAATACATTTTATATCATAATTCACACAAGTATGAATAAATTTACTAAAACTATTTTTTTCTATCGAAGAGTGACAGTTTGTTTTTAACCGCACCCTCGCAAATTATCAACCGCTGTTGAGATAGGCACTTTCTACTGCAGGATGGAAGAGAGGTTACTTCCTCTCTTTTCAGGTTAGTAGCTACGTCCGTGTTTGTACAAAGGTCACTATATTTATTTTGATTGTTTAGTCTGTGTCTCAATTCAGCCATCTTTCGACCAGTTTCACCGAACGAATACTCCTTTTGGCTTTCTGATATGTTTCGGACATCGCTATCGAAATGTTTTCTGATGTCTAAAAAATCTGGCTGAATTTTTCTGGGGACTTTACTAGAAAACAAAGCATCTCCAGAAAATTTTGACACTCCGATTTTTATACGCGAATTAGCATAGCTTGATGCTCCCGAGGCAATGTTAGTTTTATAACCAGGCGATTTGAAGTTGGCACCTTTTCGCTCAAAGTATTCCACTATTTTCGATATTTGCGCTGATCTTGCGTTGCTTATGCCCGAATATGTCTGTTCATCGAAATGTAATGAATCAGAGCCAGCTAATGATGATATATCATCAGAACTATCAGTATAAATACTGGAAGCACGTTTGCTGGAAGAATACAAGAGCTGATTTGTGATTGGAGCTCGCATCATGATGTTTTGAATTTCTTCATCCATAGCGAGTCTGTTTATCAATTCGAGATTGACACTTCTTGTATCTACATCGATATTAGTGTTGACTTTGTGAATCGGGCAAACATTGCTTCTTTTATTGTGATAAAGTAAGCAGCATCTGCTCATTAACTGGCATTCTTTCAAAGGTAGTATGTCACTGGAAACTTTATATGAGTTGCACTGAACACATATCGTACCTCCATCACTTTCGGAACACACTGATTCAACATCATTTTGTTTTTTTCCAAATCCATCTAAATCATTAGTGTCATCATCATCATTTTCTGCTTTTCTTTGCCAACGAGATAGTGAAAAATTTTCAGTGTCTTGTGTAAAACGTAAATGTTCTCTGGAAGATGATTGGTTCAAGCAATCTAAATCATCGAGACTCCTGAGGGAGCTCACAGTTGTTGTTGACATGGCGGAGTCATCGAGAAGAAATAGACTAGAGTTCGCTGAGCTGCTTGAAAATGTACGATAACTCAATGCATGGCCAACATTTATATTTTTGTGGCAATATTTATTATGCAGTATACGGTAATAATTATCTAAACAATTATGACATAATGAAAGATGATGATCACAACCTCTCTTTTCAGAATCGCTTCTAACATAAGTTCGATCGGGTGTATCATGGGCACCACGAAAGTCATCAGTCTCGTTAATTCTGTGATCATTCTCTAACCTATCTATAGATTTTTTCTTACAGCAAAATTCACTACCTTCTAATGAATCTGAATCTTGACCTAAGTCATCTAAATTGGTTGTGGTATTTTGTAAATAGGAATTACATGTCACTTTGCAATTACATTCAAAACCATCGTTGCTATCAACATTTTTCTCAGTCTGTGTTCCTGATGAATCACTTGAAGCTTTGGAATTTTTAGCAAAAAGGCACTTATCTGTGGCAGGACATTTACAATGGCAAAAGAATCGAAGAACACATGGACAAATTGAAGAAGGATGATAACAGTCAGGTCCAAAATTTGGGGAAGAAAAGTCTTCATTTACTACCGAAAATATACCACTTTCACATGAACCTCTTCTTCTCATTGTATTTGTTCCACTTTTAAGTGTTAATACTGACTGTGAAAATGGACTGTCTGAAGAAAGTTCTATGCTGGAATTACTTTTTTGTAATAAAACAGGAGATGTTTTCTTAAATTTTGTTATATCTTCAGAATTGCTATTACTATTTGATAATGCGTCTGTTTGATCAGTAATTAATGTTTCATTTCCTGTAGTACTTTTAAATAAAGGATGACTGAATAAAGATTTCGCTTTAGATGAATTTTGAGAAGTTTTCTGAGAATTTGCAGCACCAATATTAAATGTTTTTTGAACTGAACTATTACCTATTTCAACATTATTCGTTAACACAGAATTACAATTACTAGTCCGATTTGATTCACTGTCAAAATTTGCACTATTTAAATTGTTTTGTTCACTTTTAAGTGATTGATTTTTATTTTCATCTAAATTTAATCTATCAGAGGTATCACAATGTTTACTGTTTTTATTTAAAACCACTAATTTATTAACACACTGTTCAATATGTTTCCCACTAGGCGTAGAATTAACAGTATCTTTGGATTCAATGTTTTCAAAACTATTTTGCCTTGATAGCACAGGAGTTGTTGGCAATGAATTGCTTTTTAGATTATTGACTTCACCATTACAAGCTGGCACTTTTTTATGTGATTCAATATTTTTGCCAGTATTAGAGACTTTAGAATCAGAGTTACGATGAGTAGTGAAAAATGGAGATGGAAGTTCAAAGCACGAAGAAAATAAATTGCTGACTCCTGTGGTACATGAGTTTGGAGATCCATCCAAAATTTTCTTGACACCTCTAAACTGAGCTAATGTAGTAAATGGATTTGAAGATGATTCATCTCCAGGCTTTGGAGCATTCCTTGGTTTGTAGTGCTGATCTTTCAGTTGCATTATTTCAGCTATTTTCACTAACACAAGATAGTTTGAAAGCGGTTGTAAGGAGCTTGTATGTGTGCGAGCTGGTGTCAAAGTTCGCTGTAACATGTGGCAACGAGCTTTATCACTTGGTGCTGCATTCGGCCAAGAAACCAATTCACTGACAGTTTCGGAAGATAAAGATCTACGATACACTGGAAAAAAATATTTTTATAATCAATTCGATATAATAGTATATGAATAAAATTAATTGATACTAACATTTTCCATAAAATCCATATTTTCTAGCTATATTTCGCTTAGATTTGGAAATTTCATTTTTAGTTTCATACACAGCACCCATTTCATTCACTGTATTAGAAGGTGAATGAAGACTTCTACAGTCACTTTCAATCGAATCCATGCTATTGTTGCAACCTCTAAGTATAGAAACATCAACTGAGTTGCGTTTGGAGACTTCAACTTTTGCAGATGGATTTCGAACAGGAGTACTACAAATATAGTAAAATTGATAAATCATGTAAAAACAAACACAAAACAATGAATAAAATACCTATACAATGAGTTGTTTTCAGAACTGGAATTAGTTTTGCATCTAGGTGATGATGAATTGCTAAATTGATCTAAAATATCTTCTAATTTCATTTCTATTTCAGGAAATAAAGGTCTTATTTTTGGGTCGAACTGAAATTGAAAAAGGTCAATTGTATTAATGAATTTGTATAGGCCGAATTGTCTTTTACAAAATAATAAAACTTACAATACAGCAGTGAAAGGTTAATTTTAAAAACTCAGGAATTGTTTCTCCATCACACAGATGAATAAATGCAAGATAATCTAATCCAAAATTATCAGTTCGAGGTAGAATATCGGGATCAGCATCCAACTAAAATATAATTTATTTAGAAAAAAGGTGCATAAAATGTAATTTATTAATTAGAAAAGCAATACAAACCCGTGCTATTAGCTGACAAAGTATAATACCATACGAAAAGATATCTGATCGGTGGTCATACCAATGACCTTTTAAGCATTCTGGAGACATCCACCATGGTGAACCAACACTTGGCAATCGATAGCCATTACTAAGAAAAGTAAAAAGCACATTTAAAAGATCTATTTCTAAAAATATTAGAAAAAATAATATAATACATACACAGGGTGAGGAATTTTAGCAGCCAAACCGAAATCGGCAACGACAGCTGTCATTTCTCCCGTTACTTCGTTTTTTCTAATTAAAACATTCTGAAAATATCAAAATATATTTTTTTAATATAGAAAACTTATATGAACTATTGAATAGTTTAGCCAATAAAAAAAATATTTACTTTGCTAGTGAGGTCTCTGTGAAACACTCCAAAAGAATGAAGATATCTCATTCCATTTGCAACATTCAACGCTAGAGATATTCTGGTTTTTTGGGGTAAATCATCACCACCTTGTAACACTTGTTCAAGTGAACCACCATTCATATACTCTGTTAAAGCATGTAATTGACATTCATGTACGCAAACGCCCATAAAACTGAAATTACAAAAGTGAAACATTTAGCAAAAAAATTCCAGATAAACATTGCATACATATGATAAATATTTATACCCCAGTATGTTGGGATGATGGAGTTTGTTCATTAGCTGCACCTCTTTGAGCATATTAGGTCGATTGGATCTCTGTTGATTTAATTTCAGCACCATCACTTTGCCGGTCGTACGGTGGGTGACCTGAAAATAATAGAAAAAAATCATATTAATGATTTTTTAAAAACTTAATAAGATTATGATTTTAAATTTGAACACAATATTTATTATTATGAAGAAATTAAAAGTGTTGTAATTTAAAAAGTCTCATAATTTCATATTAAAATCACAATCTGAAAAGATTTTGAAGTGAAACTTCAACTATAAAAAAGTAAATTCATGAAAACATTGTAATATATTTTCAGTTAATACGATTTATACGTCATTATTTTACCAAAGCACATTCACCTAACAAAGTTTTCAAGTCAACACACACGAACGCATCGGAAAAAAAGTAGACCATCGAAGAAAACTCTTTATCTTACGATCTCTACACAGTGAACTGAGTCGATGGCGAATTAGCAAAATTTTCAAATTCACTTAACAGCGGTTTGCTACACACTCACACACACTTTATCTTCCGATCAATCTCAAGAGACAGTGAGAGTTTTTTACTCGGTAAAAAGTAAAATCGTGCGATTTTATTACAGAAGCACATACACAGACATTTCATACACGTACTTATATAGCAATGCATACGATTCGGTTCGTCGTGCTTTCTTTCTATTGTCTGGTTAACATTTTACAATTAATATTTAAAACGGTGAGAACGCGCGTTTCGCTTTCTACATGTCCGACCGCCATTTGCACGCATCTCCAGAATATACGTTCGTCTTCTAAATGCTGAAAATTCGATAAATTAGTACGATTTCGTTTATCGGATATGCATATGCTTGGCTCGTCACGTAGACGAACTCCTTGAGAGATCTGGATCGAAGGTGAGAAATGTGCCTTTTATAATCGTCGCAAAGGAAATCTCAATATTTTGACGTTAAAATAATCGACATTGAATGAAATTAGCGTTTTTCTTTGAAAAATTAAATGACGTCAATTTTTACTTCGCGGAAATATTATAATGATTTTACTACTGAGGTGTTTGGAAAAAAAATGTACTTTATCTCTTATAATTAGGAAAAAATATTTTAATCGAAATTGACGTATTTACGTCGGTACGTTTGATTGAAAACAATGAAAAAACACATCGATCAATGAGCGAAATCGCAATCGAACACGTTCGAAATATTGCAAAAAAAAAAGAACACATCACACGATTACCTTTCTGCATTCGAACAAATACTGCACAACAATGGAAACGCATAGTCACGCACGAACATCGATCTATAGATCGGCAGAAGAACGAACAGTATTCTCGGGATACTGCACACTTTGAGAGTGTCGGTGAAAGTCAACGGAGAAGGTGATATTTTACAATATCGTTTATACGTGCTAAGTAGCCTTTTGTCTCGGACTCGATCTCGGTTTTAGTTTAGTTGTTCGTCGATCGAATCGAAATTCGGAAATGTACGAGATGAAAAGGGAAATAAATATTCAGGTGGTGAAGATGTGTTTTAATTTGTTTCTTTTTCGTCGGTGATCGACGCGTTGGAAATGGTGTGTGAAGAAGATTTAATGCTTCTAGTGATCGGTAATCTTTTTTTTTTAATGAAATTTTGTTAATGTTGATATTGATTCAAGTATAGTAAATTGTCAAGATAATTCATAAAATAGAAAAAAGTAAGTATGTATTCAACGAAAATTCGAATTATAATAATTGAAATGATTCGAAAAGAGGGATGTGTAATAACGGATCCTTTCATTGAACTGATTTTAAATATATCTTAATCGATAGATATTAGCAATTACATGATTTTTTAATATAACGGCATTTACATAGATTTGGAGTTTTCATTGAAAATAGTTTTTTTTTTTTGCATTTTCATACTGATTTTCGTTCACGAACAATATTGATTTCGGAGTTGAATGTGATCACAGGAATATTTTAGAATCACAGTAAGTTGATTAATGTCAAATTCAAATAAGTCGAAGGGTGGGCACACTCGCCATAGAAATATGTCTTAATATTAAAAAAAAATAATGAAATCTGAAAAATTATACATAAAAATCGAACAGATCTGAATAAACACATAAAAGTTTGAAATAAAATCTCGCAAACCGCAAATCGCGCTCCCCTATTTCGATCGCCGACGAGTGATCTCTGCCAAAAAGAAAACCCGTAAAAAATGCACTTTTAATTTTTAATTCTTGGCACTTTGAGGCACTCGGATGCGTGCACGGGCGCCCTTGAACCGGGTCCAAAAGTTCTGCACTGGCATTGGAGAAAAATACAATATGTAATAATACGCGGTATCGTCGCCGTTGTGGCGAGATCGAAACCGATTTGTTTACGTGCGCATCATTTTTTTTTATTATGTATGTGTTTTGGAAAAATGTACATATGTGATTTATACGTATTTTGTGCAGAAAGAGTGCGAGGAGGAAATGTCGACTCCTATGGGAGTTGCGAAATGTCAAACGCGCCGCAAAAGTCAACGGGGGAAATGAGAGTTGTCTTTGGTGTTTGTTGAAATGAATGAAATTAGGGTGTTTGTGTTGAATTTCATTGGTGTGAAATTTGAACTAACCTAATTTAAATTGAGTGTCGTGTCGATTGGATAGTATCCATGTGCTGAAATATATACAGTGTATGAGAATTGTTTGTTATCGAATCTTACTCGTAATGAAAAACAATTCTGAATGACAAAAATTCAAGATTGTCGATATGTTACAATATCTCCTCTCTTCTCACTCGTTATGTGAATAACTCGTTAGCGGGGTTCCACTGTATTTAAAAACATATTAAAACGCTTCCCATTAAAATTTCGATCACTAAACGCTAATGAGCTGATATAAAAAAAAAAAAAAAAAAACTACACATACCCAATTAACATTTACGACGATTTCATTCTAGATAACGCAAAAATGAATCTTCAAGCGATCAGAATTCCCATTACAAGGACGATAAACACCCACGAAACTCAAGACGATTCGTACGATAGATAAACGCGCAGCCAAGATAGCCACGACGACGATCGCCGTCATCGTTCATTGTCGAGCTGAAAAAAGAAACGTATTTCAGGTTCCGATTCGGTTTCGTTTCCGATCAGCGAAAGTGGCCTCAGCCCGAGGAAACCGGACTGCTGGAAAATGCTGAGCAGGAAGATGATTAGGTCGATTTCCGCGACGACTTTGATGTCGCATCGTGTGTGATTTCAAAAAAAGAAACCTTTACATATGTGAGCAATGTTAGCCTTTTCACGGTTGATGTATTCTGAATGATGAATTTCGCGATGAAGTGACGTTTCGTAGACGAACGATGCGATCTAATGATCGTGTCGTGGTAAATATTAATTCGAATTCGATATTGCACGTTTACGTTGATGTATTGATTTTTTAAAGACCAGCGATTCGAGTCGTTTGCGAAGGTAAAATTAAATATGAAAGATGATCGATCAATATTAATAGGTTGGAGCATTAAATGATATCGAAAATATAGTGTATTTTTATGAATTTGACTGAAAATACAATATCGATAGTAGATATTTTTTATATTACGAAGGAAAATCGACCGTATTGTCTGTTACATGAACCCCACTCTATCAGATATTTTCCACAGTATCACTTACTTAATATAATAAAATTAATTGTAGCGAATTTCAAAACGAAATCGAATCACGGATTCGAATCGCGAAGTCATTTTTCTTGATTGGTGCACCAATCATTGCATAACCATAATCTCATCCCGAAAAGTGGAACAACTGAAAATTCGAACATTCTGAAATCAATCCATCAGCTGTACGATCGACAGCGAAATGAAAAATTAACAACGACACAGATATTTCTCCGCAACTGACAGTTTGAAGATAATGAAATGGATAGATACTAGCAGTAGTACCTAAGATTATAATTTTTGAGGCGATCTATATCTACCCTCGCTCACAATTTCGAAAATTCCAAAATTATTAATATTAATAGAAATTCACGAACCTAATATTTTGAAAATAATTTGAATATCTTTTGTTTATAATAGTTAAATACTGATTTAATACATCATTGAAAAGAATTCTTAACCAGCTGATCCGTTTGCCGCGAAAATTTTCAACTTTAACTTTCGGGCTTTGTTTGTCTGAATGAGTTAAAATATTGTCCAGTTTTTAATGTGTAAGAACGAATTTCCGGTCAATTTACATATTTATAGACGCGAAAAAAAAGGCCGAAAATAATTGTTTACGAAAAATTGATTATTATAAAAAACAAAATTAAAATGAACTCAAAAAGTAAAAATGAAATAAACCTCTGGAACAGTATTTAGTCAATTGAGCTGCAAAACTAAATAATACATATTTATATTTCGGTTATTATAAACAAACTATACAATTTATACGATCAATTTAAAGTATTGTTAGTCATTATAAAAAAAATGCCATTCGAATTTCGTAATATAATTAAAAAAAAAAAAAAAAATATATCGGTTCCAAACGTGTTAATTGTTCGGTCATTGAAGGGTCAGAAACGAATTTCCGGTCGATCCGATCCGATTCGTACTTCGAGACGCGACGAAAACAAAATGGCCGAAAATTAATTGTTTTCAAAAATTAATTATTATATTTGAAAAAATAAACAAAGCGAGCGCCGCGGCCGACGTGACCTTGATATTCAAAAATGCTACCTATCGATAGTCGGCGTTAAGGGTCAGATTTGTATGAATGTATCTACAGATATTTCCGATACATCCGAACGACACACGAATATGTATCTTATAGCAAAGGCCGCAAGATCCAAATTAACATATTGTTTTATTTAGTTTCGAATTAAATGCGATGCAAAAGACGCAAAGCTGCCATAATTTGCACCAGATGAAATTTATGCTTGACGATTTTCCATACAAAGTTGCAGACAGACAGACAGACGTACAAATACGCTTAGTAAAATTATAATATTGATATTATAGATAAATAAACAAGCTAAACTTTCGACCGGGCTTTGTACGTTTAACAATCGTAAACATGCATTGGCAGCGCGTTTGTCGAGTGAAAACACATAGAATTACGAAAGTATAATGTGAAATCGCGATCTACAAAAAAACATCTAGCGCAAACGGAAGATTTTCAGATGAAAAGAATTTTTCAATAATATGTAATTAAAATTAAAAATTGAATGAAGTTTTGGTTGACACATTGGTATACTATAGGACCTGATCTAACTGAATCGAATGTATTAAAAAAAAATCAATTAATTTATCAAGTATCGTTCCGATGAGAAAGTACCTATACAAAGGCTGATATTTTGAGTTAATATGACCCGACCTTAACCGAATAAATCGATCGATTAGGTCAACGAAATGATACACATGCGACAATTTTAAAGAAACTCTACTATCTACACTTAAAAAAAACACAATTTCCGAGACAGGAAAAGGAAACAGACTCATAACAAACGATCGAAATATCGATTATTCACATCGCATTCGCGGAATCGCCAACACTTCACCGCCATCGAACTATCCAAACGAAACGTGCAAAGGCTAAATTTGCTTATATCGAATCGAATATGCACCGTTTGAGAATCGCAGGTCTTCGGAAGAAGGCGAGAAAGACCAGTCGAACCTTGTCTTTCAATGTAACGTATATCCTTGCGATTATTGTCTTCGCGAGAGACGCACATGTTCGCATGACCAAAAGCGGGCGCTCAATAAATCGAACGATAAGACTTGGCGTGTGTGTTACGAAATTAAGCGCTATAGAGAGTCCTTTTAGTGTTTATTATATGCGTACGATTATGAAAAGTTTAATGGAAACGTATGTATTTCGATTTGGAAAATCGCGTGACGAAGCGCGCGAGTTGTTTATCGCGAGTGCGAAGTTTTGTCCGAATTTTGTGATAATTGCGATTTCACGATTTCGTTGTATCGTTAAAAACTTGATAAGTGACACGTACATTTGAATATGTCATAAAATGAAAATTACATCGAGATTGTTCAGACTCTGGTTTGTTGACAAGTTGTTTTTGTTTTTTCTGGAATTCCACGTAGTAATTGTCCTCAAATTTTAAGTATTTCGCAGATTAGCGGATAAACAGAGATTAAATCACCTTTGCGTTTTTGGCGAGATTTTCACAATATTTACGTCGCAGAGCACAAAGGGTTTCAATTGCATTTCCGCACTTTTGTATGGAAAAACAGCCTACTGAGAGAGCAAAGGCGAATTTTCGTAAACAATGAATCACCGAACGAGAATATAATAAATTCGAGCAGAACCGAAATAAAATGCAGTTAAATTGAGTAACGCGTATTAAGTTCTGAAGATAATTCGCTGTATGAATAAGTATTGGCAAATCGCCGATGGTATTTGTTCAGATTCATACGTCTGACATTAAAATATGATATCGCAAATTATTCAATCGAATGGAATATTTCAAAAATTGATGCTGTTAAAATTTTAATGATAGGTCGATCTTTCGAAAGAAATGTACATTTGTACGTTAAATGTGAGTCGTAGTACATAAAATGATTAACTCCACCTTTTGAAAAATAAAACAGATTTAAATGTCAAATCTCTTGTGTATTTATATATTTTTATGTGTGAAATATTTTTCCTAAGCAATGAAGATAATTTTTTTTGGCCATTGAAAATTAAATAATTTATATCAGAGATCATTTTGAATAATTCTGTATGTACTTTGATGTGAACTGATCGCGTCCGTAGTTTATTATAAACGAAATTTGTATGTAAATAATTTCAAATAAATGAAATAATGAAAAGAATCAAAGAAATTATGAAAAATGCACAAAAAAAATTTCATAATTTTTCCTCGACATTTCGTTTGATGAAGTTAATCACGCTGCGCACAAAACGGACTCACATATCGAATAAATTAAAAATTTATCATTTTGCAACAGATCAGAAGCGAAATCTGACGAAACGTACCCACACATTTCGAAAATACAAAAGTTCATCAACACCCCGACTTAGAAAATGGGTCACAGTGGCGAACGAAATTGAAACGACAAACTGACACAGAGAGCAAGCGAGCACATCGCAAAGGTCGAACGGCGCCCTGAAGGCAAGTAGTGGACGAAGAAAAGTCGAAAAGCTGAAGGAAAAAAATGGAACCGACCGCTCGATACTGAAAAGCCGAAGACTTTCAGCAGCCGAAACTTTCCAGATGATTCACAGAAATACCGCTGCCAAATATTCGATCCGAGCTTCGGAAGGCGCACGTGGGCGAATAATGCACTGTGCGTATGTGAAGAGTGCATATTTCGCTGCTGAAGCTGAAAGATCTTGGAGGTCTCCGGTGCATGGATCCGAAGCAGTGGTGTAGTGGTAAATTTTGAGGTGGGGGAGCGCTTGATTTTCAACACCCCCCCCCCCCATACATCTTTTTCTTGCACATCCTTATGGAAACCATATTTACAATACTTATGAAAAAAAAAATAGTCGGCACAAATTGCTTATTTTACGCAAATTCAGCGAACAAAGTCATTTTTTTTGTAGCCAGTCCTAGAAATTCTACCTGCTACCGTATCGAATTGGGCTCGATTTTTGCGAAAACGCACATGGCTCTCGAACTCACCAAACAATAACATGCAATAAATTTTGTCAACCGGAAATGAGAGAATGAAGAGATGACTATTCAAAGGACGTTGTTACAAAATTCGTTATGTGCAGCAAATGTTTAGAATTTTATGTGCTTTCATTGCCTTTGTCTAGATTTTTTGAATTCAATATGTTTGAAACTTTGATGCTATTTTGATATTTGAAATTTTCATGGGGGAGCGCGCTCCTACGCCCGAAAGAGGTAAGGGAGCGCGCTCCCATGCGCTCCCCCTCGACTACAACACTGATCCGAAGGTCCGTTTGCGAATTTGTGGATGTGTGGACGAGGGAAGGTCGTCGTTTTGATGTCGAATGAAGGTTGAGTGTTTATCGATGATGTGTTGATGATGATGGTTTGGGTTGTTGATGATTTTCGGTTTGTGTTAGTTGCTTTGATTAGATGTTGTCTGAGACTGTTGATTTGACGATAAATGTATCGATTGAATGAATGAATCGAATTCTTTGAATTGATGGCGATTGTTGTATTTGAGTTTGTTCGCGATTTGATGTAATTTATGAAAAGTTTGAATGAAATCTGTTTAAGGATTTTAGAGGGCATATATCAGACAATTGTTTTATAAATGTATAGTAATGATGTGAGATTGGTTCAAGCTTCGCGGTGGGTCTTTGAAATTTAAGAATATAATCTAGTAATTCAAACCGTGCGATATAAAAATAATGGATTATTGTTAAGTTAACGAATGAAAATTCTTAGAAGATATCACGTTAACGATAAATAAGCATCATAGGAAAAGAATCTGTTTGTGTTATCTATCATCAATTATCTTCGCATATGATACACGAGACTATACGATACATAAATCAACTCCTTAGATATAATAAACAGTTAACGCTAAACAAAATCTGATTACGCAGAGATGAAGATCGACGAAATATAAAACGAGACTTATAGCACATTGTATATAAATAGATAAAAATTGCTATGATTCGTCTGGATAACGAATTCTAAATCGCTATTATAATTCGATTTGAAATCAGCGATTCTCAAACGACACGCGATCGTCCCGTTCCGTTGCGTTCCTCCTTGATCCGTTATTGCACCGGACGACCTCACTTTGTCGAGTTGGATTTTTATACAATTGCACGCGAAACTTATCGAGATATTCAACGAGACTAACGGAAAAATCAAACGAATTGATAAAAATCGACATGCATAACGATTTCGACTGAATCGTTAAGACGCAGATTCAATTTCAATCGCTTAATTGACCCATTGTTCGATCCCATATTTAAATACGAGTTAAAAACAACCTTGAAAATTTGGTGCACATTTTATACACTCAATCAAATTTGCAAACAATATAAAACGCAGACGGGCATATAATAAAAAGGAACGTATTGTAAATTTGAGCAGAAATTGACGCAATACGTAATTCGGCGATAACAAGACAGGCGATAAAAACGACCGCGAAAATGTCTTTGAATCGCAATAAAGAGCGTATAATAAAAAGCTAACATAAAAAAAAAACGGACGACAAGATAGAGAAAGATCAACAGAGATTCACAAGCAATTATTTCGCCTCTTTTTGCAACAATCGAAAGGAAGAAAGCATGGGAAGACACATCGAAGAGACTCTTATTCGATTCTCACATCATCCAGATTCGCTTTCGCCCGGTGTCTTATACAAAAACGACCTTCTCTCTACGTACGTACATCGATAGACATCGTCCGAAGTTCTCATCATTGTCTTTCATCCACAATGGCGGTGATCTTCTGCGTTATGAGGCATGCAGGCATAGGTCGTCTGATGCGGTTGAATCATTTGTGCTTTTCTTCGAGATTTTGCAATGCGGTCGATTAAAATATGAATAACGTGTAATATAATAGAAAGGTGTGAGAGAGGTTCGGGGAGGTCTTCGACCAAAAGTGGACTCGCGAAGAATGGGTTTGATGAAAGTTTCGTGCGATAAAATTTTGCTTTCTACTTCTCGGAGAGCATCGCTAACCGATGAAAATCATGCAACGAGTGTGAAAAATAATGCGAATTATATCAATTATGACATCGGGCAATGTCGATTGGAAATTTATCGAATTTGAAATCATAGAAAGTTACCATAACAGAGAAGTCGTGAACCGAGTCAGATTCGATAATTCCGATCGTGTTTTTTTACTCAGTGTGAAAATCGCGAAAAGAGCATCGAAAACGTCGGGAAATCCAACATTTTCTCGATTCGAAATTCTATTTTCACGATAGTACGACGTCATTCATTGAAAACGCCAACATGTTGCGTTAGCAATGATAAATCCAACGTCTTCCTCATACAAATCATTCTGACTAATCCATCCGAAGAACACTCGCATCGAACATGTTACGAAATGAAACAGACGTGTTATCAACATGCAAAATGTTTTGAAAAACTCACGATATCATTCATAAATGGATCAAAAACATATCTAAACAAGTAGATAAACGCCTAATCTTGCACTAGTATTTTAATCCAATAAACACCCAATAAAATTTTCAATTTCGACGGAAAAACAACATTCTCGAATAGACTAATTTTAAAATGAACGATGCGCAAAAATCTTTTTACATAATCCAGAGCTACTTTAAAATTTTCCACTAGCAAAAATGACTTTGAATCTAGAGTTAAGTTCATCATCGATTGACCAAAAATTCTGTAATTTGTTTATCACGTACATTAATGTTCAATCGAGATACATCTTAAATGACTTTAACAAGTTCAATTGACAGAAAAGTGAACGATTTTGATGCACCTCTAAAATTACAAATTTTTACTGACTACCGACAACTTTCAGCCAATGACAAAATTCGCACTTCAACACAACATTTTTCGAATTTCACCGGCAATTCAAGTGTTAAGACAACATCACTGAATCACCTCATAAATTTTCACGACCTTAACGACCCGCAGTATGAGAACCGCCAACTACGTACACAGGTAGCACCCACACCTGATCAGTTGCGTCGAAACGAAACTAAATCTGGACCGCCTATTTTCGGCGCATTTCAGCCGGAGGAGTCCAGGTGACCATCCATCCGCATGATCATCATAGTCATAGTCATCGTCATCGTCATGGCCGAAAATGCAATCGTATGCAAGTGCGGAAAAGCAGTTCGGTAATCCGAAGCGGTTCTGCGAACTCTTCGCCGCGGAAGCCGTTGGTTGCATCAGCTGCAGGCTAGACCAGCTTTCGCAACCGGAAGGTTCGGCTCAATTTCACACCGATTCCGTTCTTTGCGATATATTTTTTTTTTATCTTTTTGTATTTCGAGTTTAGTGCATTACTGCGTTTTAGATTCGGTTATGTAAATTCGGACGATTGCGAGGTACAATGGTGATTTTTTTTTGTTCAAATGGGTGGTGCGTTTCAGTTGTTTTTCGTTTTGTTTGGGTGTGATGAAAATTTTGATTCTCGTCAGTTTAGTTTGATTGATATATTGTCGTGCAAGTTCATAGGTTTTGATTGAATCAAATTTTCAGAAAATTACAATGTTAATTTAAAGTGAAATAACCATAAAAAAATAATTTAACATTTTAAAACATTATATAGAAAATGTTTATTCACAAGATAAGCACTCGTGAAATGTAGAATTAACTTTTTTTCCTACAATTTCGCTATCGCAATATACAAATATTAGATCTTTTTATGGATTGCGCAATAAACATATAATCTGCATCACGAGAAATCAGGATTAAAAAACTGAGTTATTAATAAAAATCACGAACACAAAATTCAAAGAAATAAGAACTTCATTCATGTATACTTTCGAACAATCACCACGATCTGACTCCATAAACCAGAATATCATAACAACAGCAAACAAAACCAAACTGGGCCACTTCAAACACTAACAACAATCCATCGATCATCGAGACGAACTTGACCCCTAAAGCGCAAGCACTCAACCTTCGATCGAATTTTCCGAAGCGCTTTTCCGACGAACGATCAACCAGTATCATAAAATACCAAATCCGAAACAAAAACATAAGAAAAACGCGAAAAAACATTCACATACACACACAACGAACGAGATTCATCGTGCGAAACGGCGAAAGTGAAAACAACGGGGTCTTCTTCTCTCGTATGCGCATAGCACGTGAAAACAAAAAATTACACGATCGAACGAACGAACGAAATATGTATAAAAAATGCGTTCATTATATGCAAGAGATAGGGATTGTTCAATTCTCGGGATTCAATATATAGAATATGGAATCGATATTATTTTCTATATTCAATCCTCGACTTACTTAGATGGTGTTTTTCAGTCGGAAGCTTTTAAAACGAGACAAACTAAGTTTGAGACCATAAAAATCAACTGATATTGTCTTATTTTTAACAGCTTTCGTTCGGAAAATACTATCTATGAACTAAGCAAGTTTATTTTAAACAAATTTCCAATTGCCATTGCGCAGAGTTTTCCTCAAAACCAAGAAATATTCGCTACTTTTCATAAAACTTGAAGAGTCTCCAATCTCGGTAGAATATTTTTGAGATTCCCGGGAATTCTCGAGACAGAATCGTGTTGTGCGAAATATTTCATCGACCTTCTCAAATATTCCGAAGAAACTTTCGATCGGGGCCGATTTCAAGTTCGTCGAATTCGCGTGATCGTCGAAAGTTTTCGCGCGTGCCAATCGTTCTGCGATTCGTTTTCAGATAACTTATGATGTGTTTTTGTGCAGATATCGACATTGCGATCTATAATATCTATCGAGTTGGGAATGAATTGAATTGCTTTTTCAAATGCAACGCTCCGTTTATGGCTAATGTAGGTGTGTATTTTTGTATAAAATCGTGAAAATTTTCAGATACGTTCATGCTAAGTGGCTTTTATATGAAAGTTAAAAAAAATCAAATTAGATTTGATATACGAGATGTTTTCATTAAGGAAAATGCTTTGTATTTTTGTAGCGTTTGTGGATAAAATTTCCATGTCTTCGAAACTCGTTTGTCTAATATTCATTACATTATCAACATACTAACAGCTCTGAAATTAATTATGCACTCAAATTAATTATACTATGAATATGAAAATTATTAACTTCGTATGAGATGTACAAAATTTATGCGGAAAAATCAGAAGAAAAATGTCAAAGTCGCATCATAAGCAGTAGGGTTTTCGTATGAGTCATAAAAAGGGTGATTCAAATACGCACAAAACAGATGTGCACGCAATCGGCATACATTCCCTAAAAATTTCGATAAAATCAGTTTGAACAAAAAAAGACAAATTTTGAAATACATATCAATATAAAAATAAGCAACAAATGAGTCACGAAACTCGCTAATTGTCCCGAACGAAATTCAGCGAGGATTCGAAAGCGACATAAATAAAGGGCTCGCATGAATAAGCGATTTGCACAATGCGAAAGGTGAAACGTCGCCATCTGTTCCATGCACCGAGTTCGTTCCAACTTCCATCGTCTGGCTGGTTGGTCTTTTTCAGTTAAGTACCTTTACATTTTATTATATATATATGTATGTGGGTGACCTTACCGGACTCTTCAATTTCGCCGATCGTTCATTTCTCGCTTAAGTTCTTACTTTTTTTCTTCATCTGCGGCTCGATTGTATTTTTATTATGTGCGCGTGCGACTTTCTTGAGGCTTAAATTTTAAATTAAGCTGGAAAAAGTGGTCCGATCGATTGAGTTTTGTTATTATTCGTATGGAAAGTTGGTTCGGAATTAAGCTGGATTCCGTTGACCGCTTCCGCATTGCGTTTATGAAAATTGAACAGATGCAATGATGACGATTTTTCGATTTCATCCGAATGTCTATTGAAAGGTTGGCCTATTTAAATCGAAAGGACAGTCGAAAAGTCGCACAAACGCTCGATGCATTAAATGTAAAACTGGAAAGTCCATTAAGACCCGAATTTCACGATAAAACCTCAATCATATCGATCGGAAATGAGAGGAAAAATATATTAAGCGTGAAAAGAATGCGGAATTCGATCGTTTCGACGAAATCATCAATAAACGAAACGGCACATATAATATATCGACGATAGTGCAATCGCTGTGTATAATAATAACGGCGCATTAACAATCGTGCAATAACGAATTACGTCTAAAGAGTGCTCTCTTCCGTTTCTTCCTAATACAATTATCACAATCGACCGTGTGATTTCGATACGTCTTTTCAAAAATCATTACATGCATTTTGCTCTTTTTCATCATTATTATATATCGAGGCCGTCGAACGGAAGCGATACCGATTTTTCCGGTATCGATGATTACAGGTGATTTAAACTAACATTACTTTCGTAGCCGAATTACCAATTGTCATCGGAAAAATTGCTTTTCTTCAATACGAAACACATTGTGTAGAATCGAAACTATTTTTCTTCGATACCAATATGGGCAGAACACGATTAATCATGCGTGGATCAGTCGTTCGATCGTTACGTGATTTTAAATGAAAGTGGATTTATCTCGAGAGGAACTCATGTGAAGAAAAGAAGTGTGTGTGTGCTTCCGTTTTCTGAGATCAAATCGAACGATATTTGTATTTAATATGTATGCAATTGAGTGTCATTTATTTAATAGAGTCTACGCGTTCTCTAGTTGAGTGTGGTTAGTAGAAAAGTCTAAAACAACCATCAGTTTCAATTTGATAAATTGAGCGTTCGGCTTGTCTAAATGCGTTCGGTTCGTATTGATGAATATTGAGGAAACGTTTAAGCGAATTTAGATGATTTTAAAACTGAGAAAAAATATTTTCAATCGAATGCACTGCGATAGGATTAGAGTGCGTCACGTTTAGAAGCGGAGAATCGATTATAAAATAATCTAAGGAATGGCAAATTCAAATATTGCGAATTGCACGTGTTATCAGCACGCGATAAGCCGTGAAAACGAATGAAAATTGAGAAACGCGGATGCGATAAAATTTTTGCAAGGACGAGCATACAGGTGATTTTCATTTACGCAACGCGCTTTTGTTCTTTCACTATTGAATACGTCCGACTTAATTAAAACTATGCATGCATTGAATGATTAACGCTGAACATCCATAAGATATGAAATGTGCGTATTTTATGAAATGAAATTGCGGAAGCACGATTTAAAATTATAAAATATGATTCATGTGAATGTATTTATTTAAAACGAATCTATGTTTATATTTTATTTTTATCATACAAACCGCAGACTGATTACTCAACGGAAACTACATGCGTATTTCATCAAAAGTTAAAACCTCAAACGCTAATCCAAATACATACATTTAAAACCGCCAACAAACGAAACCGATAACGCGACTTAACAAGGATCAAATATCCAATTTTAGAACGGCAATAAGAATTAAACACATAAGCCGAAAGCGAACATCCCTTTGATCGCTCCCAATAGAATATTGTGATAGTTTCTATCGCATTCAAATCGGATCGGTTAAACTGACAAAAATCCAAACCAGCAGCAGCTCGATAGAAACCGAAAAAAACTTGGAAAGAATTCGGATTGAGCAACGACCACATAACAAACAGACAACAAACACGCATGAATGACCAACGTCCACCACGTGGGTCGAACGGAAGCGAGAAATAGAAAGTGGCATCCTATGGGGGAAAATCATGATCGTCATCATCATCATCATAAGAAGTGGATGACGAAGACATGGCCGTGAGTGACCTTGCGCAAGGTAGCCGACTGCATACGTATAGTAAGAACGTTGTTTCATCGGTACGTACCGTTCGTTGAGAAACGGTACTGATGAACGGAACGTCTTTTATCTCGTGATTGTTTGTTTGTATGTATGGGGGAATTTCATCTGGTGCATTCGAAATGCATCCGTGACGATGCATTGAATGAAAAAATACGTATATGTTATATGACGACGCGTTGAAAACGTGTCGATAATGGGGCATTGTAATGCGAGGCGATTTATCGAGTCGTATGATATTGTTTCGGAAATAGATTCGAGGCGAAGTGCGATTGTCGAACGAGTCTTGGCGATTTGATTCGAATTTAGAAAAGGAAAATTAAATTCGAAAAATAAAAGTCTGATGCTGTTCGTTGTTGAATGGTTTAAATGTGGAGTCTCGAATCTGAGTCGAGTCTCGCGTATTTATTTGTTTGATTTAATCGTTTCGTTGCATGGATAGAGTGGAGCAGCTGGTTAATGTAAGCGCACTTAACTGTTTTTAGCAAATATGGAATTAAAAATTATTTTATATTGCGATGCATGAACGATTATTTCTACCAGAAATAATTATTGTATACACGAACCGAAAAATGTATAATTAAATAAATAGTCGACTTAAGAGTATTTTGTGCCCGAAAATTCTCTATCGAATACAAATCGATACGTTGAAATCGTGTTCGTATAACAAACCAAACAAACAACGAATAATCAATTAGTTTCCATGACCTAGGAACTTTTCACCAGTTGTCAAATAATCAGGTTAACGCACACAACTCTGATCGAAAAACAATAAGAAAATAATTTTATATCTAAAACGAGATTCCAAGGAGGCCGATAAACGTACTGGTATAATCGATCTAATTATCGAATCAAACGATAAAATCAATTGAAACTAATATGGAACACACACACGATTCAATTTGAGGACAAATCGAAAAACATTCAAACTGTACGAAACGCAAGAAAACCTTCAAACAATCAACCGAGACAAACAACTCGAAAACGTTCGGAATTCACATAAAACTGAATCTAATCCAATTTATGAACTACAAATTAACATCGCGAGACTCGAGACCGATCGAACACTAGAAAATTCAGCAAAATTTTCCATCGAATCCTGGCACGAGCACATGAAACGAATCCCAAAATTTAGACCAGACTAGAAATTACTAATTGCATTAAAATTCATAAAATTGATATCAAAAATGTATGATATAAATCCCATTTTTGTAAAAATGAAAAATACGAGCCGTTCAGTGTACAATGTGGAATGAAAAGTCGAGAAAAATAATGAGACATGTACGATGCATTTTTCAAAATTCTCTCTATTCCCTTCATTATAGACATACAAATTCCGTTTATAATAAGCTACGAATGTAGTCAGTTCATATTAGAGTGCAAAATCAATTGAAATGGCTTCTAAAATAAATAATTTAAATATTATTCGGTGGCCAAATAATTTCGTCGTATATCATTATCATCTAAATAGATATGATTATAGCAAGTACTTTGACAATTAAACCTATATTTTCTTCAAAAAGTGAAGTCAATCACTTAAGTACTGAACGTCTCATACGATCTGGGGACCCGATAGAGGCCTAGGGTCGCCTTCGTTTCTTTCTAACGTCTTTCTAACTTGTGTTAGATATACGATACGAGCATTTCGTATGTTATTATCGTAATTAAAGCGTACGAGAGTGGTGAATTTCTAAAATTTCCATCCCGGCCATGTAGAGCGTGACCAGTCGGCCGACGAGCGTTCGATCTACGTTCGCGAAAATTTTAAGAAAAAAAAAATTAGCAATCTTAGCACATAAATATAAACGTACAATGTATGTTTGAGATTGATTTGTTGAGTAAAAGTTTTGTTTTCGTTTCGCACGATTGGGCGTTTCGAAAATTAGTCGACGCACTGCAACGACTGAAAAGTATGAAACGGTGTAATATTTTCATGTCTCATGTGATAAATTTTAAAATTTTACACGAGCTAACGTAAACAATGCTATCTTATCTTAATTGAAGAATTTGCTAAAACTCCTAAACAAAAATTAGTTAAAATTTGAACAATGATTAAAAATTTTAAAATAAGAAATGGTTTAAAAGATTAAATTCGAATCGAAAAAAATAAATATAATAACTGTTAAATCAATCTATGAACATTTTCCCATTTGGTTTAATGAAGTTAAGTGTTTTCACATCGGTAGAAATATTGAGTGCGTGCTGAAAAAATGTGTTCACGACACGTTGATTAGATAAGATGATCCTATTCATCTGCGTTTCATCAGATGATGGTGATAACATTGAAAAAATATGTCATTCAAACGTGTGTAAACTCAAGTATATATAATTTCAACAAAATTAGTAGTGTTATGAAAAAAAAGCCTTGAAAATGAATTTCATATCAAATGTTGCATGTCAACATTATGTTTACATTATGAAATTGTGAAAAGGTTAAATTTAAATCAATTCAAAATGTTAAAAGATGCAACTGTTTGACATAATTTAAAATGCATGCAAAATTTATAAAGTTCCATAAAGTTTTAAATAAAATATACAAGATATAGTAAAAGAAATTCTTTAAGAAGTTTCGTTCACATTCATATGAACACTGATGCATGTAAGATATACAACAAAAAAAAACATTAATTACCATAAGTGAAATTTCAAATAGAAAAATGAGAATAGTTGTCTAAATTCAAGCGTTGCAGTGATGTATGTACATAATTTACTCATCAGAATAACAATTGATCTAAGCACCATAAATTAGGTCAGTAGTGTGTACTTTTAAGTAGAAATACAAATTGGATTTTCTTTAGAAGATTATAAACATAAACCTATAATTTCAAGGAAGAATTGAAATTTGAAATAAAATATAAAATAGTATATTGATGCAATAGTATAAATAGAATTTTGATAAAAAAAAAATCGTGAAACATTTAAGATTTAAAATTTTGAATACAACATAATGAATTTGAATGCATGCATATGCATATTTTTGATTTTTATGAGAATCGATTGTAAATGTCATATTCATTAACATATGAATAATGTAAATTACCTTTCTAAGTCATGAATAATAAAAGAAATCTCCGTTTTCTTAAAAGTTAATGCAATAAACGTAGTCATTGCGTTTGCAATATATTGAACTTGTAACAAATGTAAATGAAAGGAATTCACAGTACTATGCCAATGAAAACTGTATCAGAATATTCAACGTTATTCTCCAGTCGGGGAATAAATATTGGATACGATGGCTAGTAAAAGAATTGTAATGTCATTTGAGCTGAAGTACGCTGAGCACGTAAACGGATATAAAAACGGAGATATTCTGAAAATGATCGTATATGGCTAAAATTTGCTAAAAGATTTGTCACAATATCACAATGAGAATAATTTGACAGCATATCGAGATGACAGTAAAGAGTAAGAAGATATTTTGGATGTGCAAATGAATTGAAATACAATAATAAAGAAGATTATCAATTGCAAACGTGCCGTCAATTACAAATATACAATGTTCAATACCAAAATGACAAGTTCGAAGGACACAAATTAACATAAAACAAAATATGAAACATTGAGAAAAATACAACAATGTGAACAGTAATATAAAGCCACATATGTTTTGACTATACAACTAAAACGTAGTTTATGAATTCTCTATTCAAGATCACAGTTGAAAATACGTTGCAGAAGAGCAGAAGCGTGAAATTGACAATTTTCCACCGCTAATAGACTAGTACGCGTAAACAAAATTTCTATACATACGAACAAGAGACAGAATCTTGATTATTCAATCGCCATTTAGAACTAACAGTTAGATGCGGCTATCGAAATCTATAAAAAGAAGCTCAATCGACGTTTAAAAGCCCAAATCTAATTAGCTCATATGAATATTGGGCACTTTCTTATTTCATATGAGAGATTGTTTTGACTCGATCTAGGCTCGATTATAGGTGATTTTATCCAAGTTTGACACGAATATTGACAGATTTGTCGGTGTGTGATTCGATGGAGTGTCAGATGAAAGTTTTGTGCGATCGGTCGGATGACAGATGCGAAGCTATGTGGATGACAGGTACGCGCGGTGTCGCGGCCTAGCGGAAGTACGTGTGTACATGGAAACGCAGTGTTTATTGTGATGCGGTGCGGACGCAGAATCGAGTACTGACCTTGTAGACTTCGGAGAAGAAACCGGAGCCGATCTTCTCGGGGGTGAAGTCGTCGAAGGGGTAGAGGGCGGCGACGGCGGTGCGGAGCGCCCGGCAAGAGGAGCCCGTGACGCGCGTGTCTCCTCCGCTCCCGTTCACGGGCTGAGGGGGCGCGGGGGGCGAAGGGGGCGCCGACGGGGCGGGAGGCGCCGCGCGCGGCATTCCGGAGCCGCGCACTCAGCGAGCGAAACGGAGAGCGGCCGCAACGACGACCGACATCGCGAACGGCCGAACGCACACTGAACGGTGCACCAAACGTTCCGAGGCCCAAACGCGACGTTCGTCGACTCTCTCGAGCCAGTGCTGCCAGAACTTTGCGCAATTTCGTTTCGATTTTGGTTTTTGAATCCGATAAATGTATATAAAATATTATAATAACGAAAAAAATATATTTTTTAGCAGTGAAGGTTTATTTTTTTTGTATCTTCTATGGAATAAGAGCATTTCTTCGTGTGTTTTGAAAATTAGAGAAACGATAAAGTGAAAATAAATCGATCCGTAACAAAATGACAATTTCAAAAAGATTACTTTTAAACTCAAGGTTTTCCTTTTCAATGGAAGAATTCGGTTACAATAATAACAAATAGAAATTCGTTCGATGATATCGTTTGTATTGTTACGCTTTTGTCTTCATTTCTTCAGTGTTTCCGACTGATATTCTTATTTTGAAATAAAATAAATAAGAGTTTAACAAATTTGTCGACAGTTAAAAGTAAACATAAATTCTAGAGAAAAAAATACATAAACTTTTTTCACTTAAACGGTGATTTATTATTTAAATTAACAAAAACCTGAAAAAATAATCTAATGCAAATCGAAGCGTAGACAAAAATAAATTATCACTTTTTAGACTTCTTCGCCTTTTGTAAATAAGCGTCGGCGTTGAAATTATCTTCGATTTCTTCCACAATGACGACTTTCTTTTTCGGTTTCCTTCTCTCTAATCTTATTTTCCGTTCTTCCTCCGATAACGTAGACATATCCAAAGGCAACTGTGAACAATCACAAGAAACCATAAAAAATCGACTTCGACAAAAGTGAGCAATGAAATAAAATAGCGTTCTCACCCTGACAATTCTTCGAGGTTCGTGATAACGTATGGTCGTACTAGAGCCATCGGGATAAACCAGTAAAGTCGGATACGTTTGTGCGAAGATCTGACGTTTGATTTTTGTTACACTGGCCGTGTTCGAATTCAGCATTCTAAAACTCTGTACGTTAAAAGTGTGAAAAAGAGAGGTGCTCCTTCTGAACAATAGCTTTGCCATGATGAACAGCTTTCTTTCGTACGGAGGATAATTTTCACAATTTGTAAAGTTGATTTAGAACATTCTTAAAATAAGAAAATATTGTAGAAAATGTTAAATTAAAGGTAATGGATGATTATTGCTATAAATGTACACAGTTGAAATTTAACCTATGTTTTAGTTTTTGACAGATGAATAAATGCTGCCAGAAAACAAAATTTATCGTTTATGTAATCAGTGTGGTAAGTGTATGAAAAGGTATGATCCTGAGAAACACGGAATGCGGGTACACTTGATCCCCCTCAGATTTATCAAAAAATTCAGAATCGAAACGATTACATTTTCAAATGGCAGCACCAAGCAAACCCAATTAAATTCCTAATGAATGTATTAAAACATTTCTTTTTAATAAAATTTCAAAAAAGAAATTAGAGGTAGAAAACAAAAGGGAGAATCAAGTATCTCCACCTTCTCTTAATATATGTACTTGCGAATAATTCTCCTAATAGGTAATTCGTGATTTTTAAGAAATTATACCTAGATAACATAATTGTTCAGAAAAATTAACTTTCTATTTAAGCAATGACTATACTAATTATTTGACTGTGATTTAATAATAACACTAAAACCAAATAAATAATGTCTGCATGAATTAAACTACCTATTTGATTTTAACAGAGAAAAAAATTTGCTTAAAAATAAGATCAATGTATTTGTGCAAATGGCAATGAAAAATCTTTTACTACATTTTCGTTTATTGAGTAAACATTGAGCTCATTATACAAACATACTTAATTGATAGTATAGTAGTTATGAGGAATGCCAATATTTTACATACATATTTAACATTAATATAATTAGATAAAATATATTAATGACATAGTTATTCAATTTTTTTTTATAGAAAATTGTATTTTTTTCATAATTGTGCTCTAAAAAAGTAAAAATATTCGGATATCATTAAAATTTATTTGATATTGTTAAGTAATCAAGTAAATTAAACAAATAAATATATGACAAAATACATATTTAACACCCAAAATAGAAAAACTAACTACACATAATCAGGTTGTGTAAATAAAAAAATAGAACTAAAAGGTAGAAAAAATACATGATAAAAATAAAATAAAAGTTATAAACCATAAAAGAAACCAAAAATTTTATGAAAGACAATGTATTTTCTTATATCGTTCATCTTAAATAGTATATTATATTTTACCGAATTGTGATTTGCTTTTGATATATTATTATATATTAACATTATTGTTTCCTTTAATAGCGAAGAAACAACGAAATGGTTGTAATTTCAAGATTTTTTTAACTAAAGACAAATATTCTTTTCGAATAAGTTGAATCAACTTATTTCATTTACAAACTTGTGCAGAAATAGGTTTTTTTAAATGAATCCTTACATTAATTCTATCTGCAACAAGGTTTAGAAAAGTTATAAAATGAGAATCATAACACGTATTCATTCAATCACAGAAGTTTATATGAAAAAAAATCTAAAATTTCTTCAATTAGCAATTAAAAAGTGTAAATTAAAATTCACTGAATAAAAATATTTAAAGCAAATAATATATGATACACTAAAAGTATCTCCAATAACAATTTCAAATTTTTATATACAGAACAATCTCAATTCACATGTAAAAAGTATACTTATATACAAATAAATTTATTTCAAATACAGATTACAAACCTGGTAATGCAACCCTACAATAAACGTTACAAAAAAGACACTAATACTATACTGAAAATACATTACCTAGTTTTAATATTAGAAAATTAATCTACAGAATAATCTTGACCATGTAGAAAGTTTTTTGCTCGAAGCATATTAGATTGTGGAATACTATTTGAGTCTATCTAATTCAGTGTATATGATAATTTTCTTACAAAAATGTTTTGTTAAAAATTGAAAAAGTCTAGTTAGTGATGTAATTCATTTTATCAAATTTTTGAAGATGCAAAAATGAAAATAAAGATCAGAGTACTGTATGTAGCATAAATAGAGAGCTGTTTAACATTAATATTTTATATACATTGCCAATTAATTGCTTCGCTACAATTTAAGAGATTTTAAAGAAAACGGTAATTCACAATTTTTTTAGCATTCAAATTTTCATATTTTGAAAAAAAAAACAAAGTACAACTGAGTTGTCAGTATTAATAACAGTCAGAAATA
This sequence comes from Cheumatopsyche charites, assembly GCA_024721215.1. Taxonomy (NCBI): domain Eukaryota; kingdom Metazoa; phylum Arthropoda; class Insecta; order Trichoptera; family Hydropsychidae; genus Cheumatopsyche; species Cheumatopsyche charites. The sequence continues at coordinate 5,138,226 of CM045585.1, read as the reverse complement.
TTATATTATAAATGATGTCATTAAATTTGTAACAGTATGAAAAAGTGAAAAACTATATTTGAAATATCATGATGACAAGAATAAAGAAGAAACTAAATGAACAATGATCATACAAAAGAGTCAGATTTGTATGGCAAATAATTTGGCTAAACATACAAATAATTTAACTAGATAATTTATTTTGAAATTTCTATACAAATACATTAATTAGGCGTTTCATAAGCAAACCAAGCAAAACATATTTAGCTATAATTAAATCTAAAATCTTATACCATATTGAGATAATATTTAAATCATACATATCCGGTACATAACATAGTTTTATAGTAAATAAAAAATCTTTATATGCAAAAGTAACAATCTAAATATTAAAGGTGTTGTAAAAATAAACGCTAATAATTGTCATGATGACTGTTCTTCATAACAAGTGGCGAAATTTAAAAAAATAAAAGAAAAAAATGGTTAAAACATTTCCATTAACGCGATGCCCCTGACTTACTATGTGCAATCAACCATTGCAAGGTAATGTCTATATTATCTTTTTCTTTACAGGATATGGAATAACAACATATCTCACGGTCTTGAATAGCCGATAAATTCCTGGAATAACAAAAAATGAAAATGAAAATTTCCATCTTTTTCTGAAGAGTTAATATGTATAAATAGAGTGACATTTACATTCTTTCGATAAGTCCATTTTCATCTAGAGCATGTGGCAAATCTCTTTTATTACCGAGTACCAAAACTGGAATACCAGTGAGTTGTTGTTTGTCTAGTAAACTATGAAGTTCATTCCTCGAAGCTTCGATTTTATCAGCATCAGCAGCATCGACCATATATCTTAAAATATATAAATATTTGATATTTAAATGTCACAGGTCATATACAAACCACAGAACATAATGATATTATGGAAATTAATGTTGAATAAAAGAAAATATTTGATATTTACACAATGGCGTTGACTCCTCTGCAATATCTTTCCCACATTGCTCGAAATCTAGGTTGACCTCCGATATCCCATACCTATAATGTAAATGGTGAGAAAGAAATTATAAAAGGAGAATAATTTGAAATTCTTCAATTGACGAATATCTTACTTTAATGGTAACATTGCCTTTAGTGATTTTCCTCATGTTGAAACCAACTGTTGGAATCATATCTTCATTAAATTGACCCGACTGAAATTTACGAAAGAAGAAAATTTCATTTCTATAAAGCTTAAAATAATTTTAATGTATATTTTACACATTGTCTAGTATGATGTTTTGAATAGTTGATTTTATACTCTGCATTATTATTAAAATTCACAATGATACTAACAAAAAGTTATCAATTATATAATAAAATTGGCGAAAATGAAATTTGATAGAAATTGGGAAACAATAGCTTATCATATAATATAAATATTAAAGGTTATCATCAATATTGATGTTTAGTTATAACAAATTTCATGTAATAAATAGTTTGAAGCTCTTGTGAATATTAATATTATATGTGTATTATCACTAAATAAACTCCAATATTTATGAAAATTAAACATAAGAAAATTGATAATTGTGAAGAGAAAATTATATGCTGATTTTTTTTGAGATTTGATAAGAAAAATCAAATTTGATTGTTGCAGAATCCGAAAAACTGATATAACTATAGAAAATCATATTAGATATACGCATATACAGTGATTATTCTCTTATTATCTATTTTACTCTGACTCATTATTCTGAAACAGGACAGTGAATCGCAAAAATATGAAATGGATCAATAATTAACTGAAATCAAGTTTAAATGAGATTGAAGAGATGATGATGAATCAAATTATTATGTTGTATAGTAGACTTAAATATTTGATGATCTGAATTGAATAGTGGGACTGAATATTAAAAGGCAGTGAGCGAAGAGTGTTAACTGATTAACTGATAAATAAATTCTTAAACCTGAAATAAAGCAATTCAAATATTCTTTAAAGCAAATATTCTATGAAAATAAACCAATACAGAACAGTGAATCATAAGGCGACCATAAATATAATCAATGATCAACTATTACTGAGTTTAAGAATTGAGTTTACTTCAATTCGATCTAATGTACTTCAGATATACATAATAGATGAACAGGTTATAATGGAGGAACTAAAGATAGCAAAGAGATGCTAATGAATTATAAGGAGTGATGAATAGTGACAGATAAATAAATTCCTACATCCAAAAGTTTACCGAATCAAACATTCTTAAGCGCATTGATTCTCTGACATTAACAAAGCACTATAAAACAGTGAATCACAAAGCAACCACAAATAGAATCAAAGATACTGAATTTGGTTGGATATGAAAAGAAGACCACCAGAATTAATCTGATACATTCAAGGCAGAGATCATAGATGACCGGGCTAGAAGATAGGATGAAAGATATGAAAGGGGCGGAGCACTAGCGAGCGACGGTGAGCTATGAGTGGTGTGATGCGATACCGCGATGACGTTGACGAAGGTCGTCTTCCCGGAGTACTGGAGTCCGACGAGCGTGAGCTCCATCTCCTCCTTCCAGAAGAGCGACTTGAACCAGTCGAGGATCCGGTTTATGAGCGCCAACATCTCGCAGCCGAACTGACAAACTGACAAACGTCAAACCGGCTGACAAGCTGTGTCACGGGGTCGCAACGCACTAACCGTCCGACCATGCACCGTTCCTCTTTCGTCTGTCGCGCTTTTCACCACCGCTCGCTTTCGTTTTCTTTTCGTATCGGAAACGGTTCAAATGTTGGTTTTAGATTAGAAATACTCGTTGATTCGACAGTTTTGTTTGATTTGATAGAATTCAATTTGTTTTGATTCATAGAAGGCGTTATTGTCGAGTAGTTTAATTGTGTACTGTCAATGATTTCGTCATCAAGAATTTTTTGACAATTTAAATGGAAAATATTTTTACTTTTAATAGTAGATTAGCCGACATGAAAATCATGTTATGCAAGTTTTTTTCTCTGAGTGAGGGAATTATTTTGATATTCTGTATTTTATGCTATTCGTTCTAATAATTTTGATATGTAACGAATGATAAATCAAACATGATTGCTTCATATAATTGTTAGTCACTTTGATATGAAATTACATTTCAATAAGTTTATATTTTTTTCGTTAAATAAAAGATTAGTTATTACATATTTTGTACATGCAAATTATTATTATTTAAAGAACTTATGAAGTTCATTACAGATATAAATTAGTTTAACTTTAAATAATTTTCAAAATTGTCGTAAGGGAACATTTAAGCTGATTTGTCAATTCGAATAACACATTATTTAGTCATTCATCACGTGAAAACACAAATATGTGTCTATGTGTGGAAAACGATGTTAGGAATGTATTTTTTATCAACGCAGGAAGGAAGCGAGTCAAGCAATGAATTTTAATTTATATAGTCACGATTACTATAAAACTATTAGTAAACAATAATAAGCTATGAAGTGGAAAATTATTCAATTATCATATTATTGATTTCATTCGATCAAAGACTAATTGAATTAATTAATTAAAATTTTAATCAAGAAACACGTTAATTAAGGATGGAAAAATAAAAATAAAATATAGTGATTGAAAAACTTTGTAAAATCAAACAAAGATGTAGATTGAAAAATATAATATTCAAAAGTTAAATTTTGGGGAAATTGAGTTCATACGAATAAAATAAGTTACATTTTTAAAATGTCGCAATGTATGAAAAAATAAAATGTTGGAAAGCAAAGAGAAGCGTTTGTGAAACGCATCACGTATTTCCGTTTTCTCAGTTGAAATAAAAAAAAGTAACCTTTTCGTTCTTAGGAGAATTAATTGGCAATATGCGAAACGAATAAATAAATACTAATCGAAACGTTTTCGAATGTGCCGAGATTCGAAGACGAGCTGTCAAAATACGATCGAGACGGGATCAAATGTTGTTTTAAAATCGACATTTGCATATTCCGATTGCTAAATGAACGATTTGTTTCTGAAAATTACGCAAATCAGGGATAGACAACTCGTTTTCAATATTAATACAATTTAAAAATGTTAAGAGTTATAACGAAAAAAAAAATGTTGAAGAAGTTTACGAAAATATTTTATTCAGATTAATCCGAGTCATGGAAATCATTCTTTTGAGTAACTTATTTGAATCAAATATATTTTTTAGGTTCTTAATAGAAATTGAGATTGACATTGACTCTTCGATTGAATATACGATTCAAAAGAAGGTAATTGAATATGTCAATTAAATAATAGTAAATTAAAAATATAAAATTTCAATAAGGTCAAACTAGATAATATGGGTCATCTTTCAAGATCAACCTAATATAACGCTCAACGAAACGAAAAAAATATTCAAATTTCGCTCAATGCAACCGACTAAATAATAAAAACAACAACAAGAAAATCCCCGAACGTCGCGAAAGGGGCGCGACGTTACGCGAAACGGGGGGCGAAGGCTTGCCTACTCCCCCCGCGCGCGAGCCTCCCGCCCCCCCTCTCGGCCCCGGCGCGAAGGGGGCGCGGGGGCGGCGTCCCGCTGCGCAGGCCTCTCGCGCACCCCCGGCCGCTGTCAGACGCGAGCGCCGCGCCGGCCGCACGCCCCGTCGCGACCCAGGGACTCCGCCCCCGACGCCCGCGCCCCCCGACAGGTGCAAGCGACCCCGCGGCCCCCGCGACCCCCGCCGAGGGTGCTCCGCCGCGCCCCCGAGTGCGTAAACATCGCGCATCACGAGGATTCGCGTTTTCGGCTCTGCGTGTTGTTTTCGGTTGCGCGAGGGTTGTTGTTTGTGGTTCGCGAGGATTCCTGTAGGATTTCGGGAAAATTTTCGTGTATTCTTATAAGATTTGGTGAAAATTAACGAGAAATCTTGTAGGATTTGTGGGAATCCTCGAGAGATTAGAATCGTTAGTTGTGCGGTTGGATTGTGAGGGTTTTCCTTTGAAATAAGGATGTATTCGCTGTTGGGATTTGGTTCTGGAATAGGGATTTCAAATAGATGTAATATTCGATTGATTTTATTGCGGATTATTGTGATAAATTACCAAACGTTTCATAAATAAACATTTGTTAGTGTGCATTGGATTCCTATCATGAATGCAGTTATTTCTTTTCATGTTTGAAAAAATATTAATAATATCGTATAATCATTCGAATATTCTAATTGGAAGCCCTATTTAAAGACATAATTTGTGGTTGATATATAAAGTGTATAATTGTAATGTAAATTCAATTTAATCTGTCTTATATTAGAAAATTCATAAATTTCCACATCTTACAATAAGTGAACGATTTTTCAATTTGAATAACGTCTTACATATTCACTTGTTTTGATAAAAGTACAATCCAAACACAACTAGATAAAAATATAAACCGGCATAGTTAACTAATACGAAATCGAAGTGTAAATTGAAATTGAATTTGAAAATATAACGATTTACAATATAATTATTTCGTGAATAAAATGGATCCAAATCATAATTCCATCGATTGAGTTCATAAAATATTCGTTCACGTGTGACGTTTGACCGAAAGTGATGTGATATGTTTTCGGTGGTGAAAAATTCGGTTATCTCTCGGAAAATTCACTTATCTGGTGGAAATTCCTCAGTGAAAATGGTGATGAGTTTTAGATTGTGGTCGTTTCATAGTGTAACAGTGGTGGGAAATTCAATTTCGAATAGACGAGAATCGTAAAAATGTTCGTGATATTTGCTATCAGTCATTGGAAAAATCATGAAAATTGTATTGTAGATTAGGAAAATTACGATCAGATTCATATTAGATTGGAAAAAAAATATTAAACGATTTTAGGTTATGAATTCATGTCAAAATATTTCATAGAAATATTATTTACAGTAAAATTATATCAGTAGCCAATTCGATATGAAATATCTAACATAATTTATTCTCACGTAGCATATTTTTCTTTCGGTATCGCGCAAAGAGCAAAGGTGTTACATAAATTAAACACAGTTTCTTACTAGTTCGTATGATTTATTCGTATAATCAATATCCAGTTTTATTTTATGAAACAAACATTTTCGAAATAACAAGCACTTTACACGAACCATTTCGCTAATCAATCAAGAATTTATTAAAACATAATATCTGTATGCGGAAGCAATATATTAACCTAGGAAAAAATAAAACAAATTTTTATTCAATCGACTACGATTAATATTATATTATGTTTTAAATGAAGATATCTAGAACGTTTTGAATGAAAATGTATGTTTTTGTGCCAAAGTGCTAAAACGACACGCCCCAGTCTACGAGTTTTTCCACACATAACGTATTATATGTCAAAACGTAACTTTTGCATTATCTCGAGTGGAAAAATATATAAATTAACTTCAACTACAATTTTAAACGTGATATTAAAAGAAATAATCACACATTTTCAAATTTGACCTAATTAAAATTTATTATAGATTAATATATAGTATCTTCTCAGCATCCGTTTGAATCAGGAATACGAATGAATATGAAAATAAGTAACGAGAATAATGAAAATTTCCAATTTCGTTTTATCATTTTGCGGTAAAATATTCAGTTTTGACCCATTTTGCGTAATTCGATATGTACGTGCATAAAATTCGATTTAGTGCTCTTCGTGTTGCATAAAATAAATGAGCAGAATAGTGTAACACAACGTGTTTGTTGAGTTTTATTGTTGACTCAGGTGAAGGTCATCATGTGATAATGAAACGGTTCTTTGTTGCTATTTACAATAGAATATTGTTTTCAATTTCGTATGAAAACGTTATATGGGTCAAAAAATTTGTTAGTTTTGTTACGAGAATTAAATATAATCGAATTAGGTAGAAAGGTAAAATTTGGTAATAGAATTCGTTATCAGATAAATTAAGACTGGTTGGGATAGGTTAGGTGTTTATTCTATTACTAAGCAGCTTTATCAGATCACCAGTTACATCCGTATTCACTATTTGAGTCAGTAAAATTGAAATTTAACTGGTGAAATAGTAAATTTATCGATATTAGTGTTTTTTTATGACACATAATTATTTTTTTAAATAATCGAATTGCATAATATACTATTTTCAAACAGTTACTTTACATAACACATGAATTCAACACAATAAATATTTATAACTGTTCGGAAACGCTAAAAATGAAAAATAAAACCGGAAAATATTTATTTTTCATGGCCGATATCAAAGCTGTTACGCTCTCACCACTTATCGTATCGCATCTCTCTCGGTCAAGTGTCACTTTTGACGTTTGGACGCACAGTGAAACGTCAACGTCTCGCTCTCGTTTTTCGCGATTATTAACCTTTCGACGTTTCTGAAATGTCAAAAATCGTGTCGCGAATCTCTTTCGCGCGTCCATATTGATATAAATGGCGGATTTGGCCCGGAAAATTTTATGGGCGTAACCTAACCTCAAAGCCGTCCGTGCATCGATCGCCGTTCGTGTTGCAGCGTAGCCGAATGGATGCGGTGTGAGTTTTTGTGGGTGTTGTGGATGCAGTTTTCGATTCTGGATTAAAAACTGATGTGAAAATGGCAGACGACGAAGTGCTCTTCGACGACGTATACGAGCTGTGCGAGATTATCGGCAAGTGAGTATCGATTCGGTGTCTTAATTGATGCTAATTGTTCTTGGAATATGTCGGGTTCGTATTGCGCTATGCGTAGGCTTATCAGATGCTCAGGTTTGGCCCAGACAGTGTTTGTTTAGCCATGATAGTCTTGGTTTAACCCTAACGGTACTGGTTTAGTCTGAAAATTCTTGGTTTTTCAGCGTTGTTTTTGGAAAATGTTCTAGATTACTAAATGTTTATGGTCTTATGTTGGACTTGGATTGTTTTATATTTAAATTGATTATTTATTGTTAAATTAGTTTGAGCATTGAAAATGAAATCACTTGAGATGTAAGTTTATTATTTTCAATTACAGATGTAATGCAAGGGAAAACGATTTTCTTTTCCAGTTAGATTCTAGCTAGAAATTATATCCTTTTTTGCTCTAAATGCTAGCACTAGAGTTCAAACGGCAATAAGTTTTAGTTTGATAAATGCTGATCCTATCCATTTGCATTACATCTCTATTGAGAATTATTATATGAACTATTTAAAAAGAGTTTTGTAAAAAAATACGTGTTTATAATGTATAAGTTTGATGATTTTTAAAAATAACTAAAAAAATTGTCATGGTTTGCTATTTTTGAAATTAAAAATATGTTTTTATGTATTTTTTTTTGTGTACTTGAAGTTATTTTAAAAATATGTCTTGGGTTGGATTCGAAAAAATATGGTAAGTTTAGTTTTGTGTGACTTTAGGGTTGGATTTAGCTGTGTATTGACTATGTAGGCTTTAGTTTAACCTCAAGAGAGTATGTACACATACCTATGTATGCTATATTGAAATGATACAAAAGATGGGGAGTGATTTTATTATGTGTGACTTCAGAGTCGGATTTACCAAATAGGATTTGAGTGTATGGTTTAATAAATTGTTTTGAAAAATGTATAAAAATATTGTGCAAGGGATTTGTAGGTGGAATAGCCCGGGGCCTTCCTTTATCTAAATCCGGCCCTGAGTGGCTTGATGTATGTTATGTGTGAACGTGAAAAAGTTTCCATGCTAAATATTCAGTTTTATTATGAAATTAAATGAATTTTTTAGACTATATTAGATTACTTTTTGCATACTTTGAATTTGAAGTTTTCTCTTTCATAAAATATTATAAGACACGAGTTCATAGTCAATATACATACATACATAGCCTTATTATTTACACTATACATTCTTCGAGTAGATAAAAATTATGTTCAACATCATTTTTTTCATACGTTAGCTCGAGCTTTTTTCTTATCTGTCATTGACGTTTTCAAGCTCTCCGTAATGAGTCCTTTTAAAATATTTGGTTAGTAGACGGTGTAATTAAGCGAGAAAAGGGTGAAACACTGTTTATAGAACACGTATCTCTACAACTTGTTCTACGTTTTTGTATCGCATGTTTTCAAAACCGATACCGAGACTAAGCCGTTTCTAATGGCAGATTTTTCAGGGACACTTGTTGCTTATGTAAATAAAAAAAATGGTACAACATGAACATTGAGCGATTATATCGTTTTTAGTTCTTGTTTACATTCGGTGTACGTAGATTATGATCTACGACTTTTGCAGTTTGGCATCAGTTTGTGTCGAGTGAATTTTCACGGTCAACCATGGCTTTATTTTTACATGGAATATTTGAATGGACGTAAAAATGATATTTGAGTAGAATAAAAACATTTTTTTTGTATTTTGAATGTGATAGCTAGAAAATTCAACGAAATTTCATGGGATCGATCGAACGCGTATCCTTGGGTTGCAATGCAAAGTTCAAGGTCTCGAAACAGCATTTTCAGCTGAAATTTAATGTGCTTACGTGTTTGTTAACGTTACCATAATGTAACCACGCTAATTTCATATCAAAATTTCACTCATCCAATGTACTCGACAATCTTTATAAGAAAATATATCAACTAAAACAAATTTAATGATATTTATGTTAAAAAAAAACTGAAATATGTATCTGCAAATAGTTATTCACACATATTCTTTATTGTATCGAAGATAGCTCGATGAACGAGGAAAAATATCGAATCTGTCAATTGAGCATTCGGATATTTGGGGTATCATAAACGAAAGTATTGTGATATCGAACAATAGAAATGTTCACTTGAAAAAATAACCTTTGTACCGATCAATTGAATGAGTTTTTCTTGTTTAATTGCTCGTAGAGCACATAGCCGTAATTGAAAGCGGCCTTTTGCAAAGCAATTTCAATTATGCCGTTGCTATTGGACACGATTGCATTCTTTATTGCATTTATTGCATGTGCGTATTAAATATTTCATATATTTGAAAGTAGAGTCGTTTAATTTAAGTAATTTATGATTTACATATTTATGTAACAATAATTTTATACATCGATATCTTCAAATAAATTACAATCTATCTTTAAAATTTCAGAATTTGAAATATTGATTCGAAATCATTTTTTTTAATCTAATCGTTTTATATCGGAAATACGTATTTAATGCTTGTTCGTTTTATTCAAGTAGCAGTATTCACATAAAAAATATATTATTTCACACGATGAATACAATTGTACGCCAGAAATAAAAATTATTTATAGCGTATCGAACAAGAGTTCGTGTTAAGTTTCTATGATAATACTTTCGTGACTTATGCGTTTCAATATTTCATAGTCTATTTCTGTTCTTGACGAGTCCTCTTGAATGAAATCGAATATAAAATTGAGCTTCGTTGAAAATAACGTTATTTTTTTTTCATCTGAATAATGCACACGTTCGTTATTGATCGTGTTGCTTTTAGAGACGTTTGTTTTTTCAATTATTTCACGCTTTTGTGCGAGATAGAGTGTCCGAAAAAATACTTTTGAAAATATGGATTCGGGGTCTTTTCAAGGGAATTTCTATTTTAAGAATGAAAAAATGACAATGAACCTTTTTTTGGTATGTCTCGATTTGAATAAATCCAGTTGTATAGAGAGATTCGAGCGTATTGAATATCTTGAATGTCGAAAATTATTTCGTTTATTTTTAACGTGTTTATGTATTTTATTAATGCATTTTTTTATTGATTTTTCAGAGGTCCTTTCAGTCTCGTAAGAAGATGTATTCATCGTCAAACTCAACAGCAATTTGCTGTGAAAATAGTAGATGTAGCCAAATTTACTGCAAGTCCCGGTCTGAGTACCTCAGGTGAGTTTTACTATGTTTAAAAGCCCACTTACGATTAGATATAATATAAAACATTATCTTTAAAACAATATATAAATCGAAAAATTTCCTAGTATTCAATCATAAGTAATCATTATGGTATGAAATATTATACAAGCACGCAAAATTGTATACTTTGCTTAAATTATATTTCATCTGTAGATACATATCAAATTATTCAGTATAAATAAACGTCAATAAATATTCAATTCATCGTAGAACAGAACGATATTTTATCTCTCCCAAAACGAAAACTACACAGTACGTTTCAGCCGAGTCTTATCTCCGCATCCGGACGAACAATTTATTATTTTTAGCATTTTACAAACATACACCGAACCGCAGAACGTTACAAAAACACGTACATAAACATATTGTAGAAACGAGCCATAACGTTGTAACATTACGAAACCCAATTACGAACTGGCCGTCGCAACATAACCCCAACGATATCAAAAATAGACTCACAAAGGGACACGGTTTATTGTGCGAACCGATAAAGATATTGTGCTTGGTTCGATTGTACGTTTAAAAGAGTTTATGAAACTAAACGCGGATAAGAGTCTTCCATTGGAGATGCGGTTCTTTGCGGTAATCGGAAGATCGCTACAATGGATTGTTAACTAGCGGTTCGCGTGTTTCGATGATGGTTGCTGCTTGAAAAGGTCAGAATCAATGCGAGATAGGAATTGAATTGTTTCTTTTTGTTGAAAAAAAAAATAGCGAAACGATCTTAATGATTTGAAATCGTTAATTTTTGTGTGTAAATTGAAAATTGATGAAGTTTTTTCGAGCGGTTTGCGAATATTTCAAATGTGAATCGATACGCGATATTGTGTTTCGTTGCGACATCGCCACAATATGGCATCGCCACATTGTCAATGTCGTCTGTCAATTTTATCACCATTGTTACAATTGGAATTTTCAATCTGTTCTAATTATGTACATGTGACTCGGCGCACCCGTTTATTGTGTCAAATTGTTTCACACTCGTTCGATAGAAGTAGGTACAACTGATTATTACATCATAAAAGAATTACAACTTTCAGTTCTTCGATGATTAGATGTATCAAGAATATTCAATTTATTTGTTAAAAGCAGGAATCTTAGTATTACGATTCATTTCAGCTTCATGTCGAGGATCGTAGCACTATGATTCAATTTGAGAATCGCAGTACATATTGCGATCAGATATGTGTATAGTTCAAGGGGATCTCTGCTCTTTTTTGCACTTTGACTAGAAATTTTTGCCTTTAAATTCTAGCATGAGAGCGACAAAGGCAATAAATAATGTCTAGTATGATAAACGATGAGCATCATTCCTTGCACCACAATTTTGATTCAACTTGAATGCTTCTTGACAGCAAGAATCATAACATTACGATTCACATAATATCGCCAATTTTTAACACGTCAATATTGTAGTCTTCTCATTTCATTTTTTAAACAATGCCATCTATTAACACCATATATTATTTTTCCAAAAAATACACTTAAATTTCAAATTTTTTCGAGATTTGAACAATACGAGAAATCCCGAGACGACATCCCTAATCTAGCAGCAGGCACCAACCGCAGCCTACAGAAACAACAATAACCAAACTCTACAACAGTCTTATCGTTTCGGAGCCTATTCCCCAAAGGTCACGTCACACTAGGCGCTGTAACGCGACCTTTGCGTGAGGGTTAATTAATAGAGCGCGTTTTCGAGACACAGTCAGATTTATGAGCCAGGTCCGCAGATATTTCATCTTGCGGGGCTTTTCCAGCATCGATCATTCGGCGTTAAGGATGCGCCCTCGAAGACGGCCATGAATAATATGCTGGGGTGGCTTTTTTGACCGGTGTCCCTTTTGAGTGGATCGCGAAAATGAGTTTTTTTGGTCGTTCGTGTTTATATTAGGTAAGATATGTCGTGTAAAACTAGCAGGTTTTTGTTGCGATGGAAAATCTGCTAGGGGAGTTGATTGTATTTGTTATTTTTCGTTGGTCACATTAAATTTTGATTTCGATGTTTGAGACGAGTGCTAGATTTTCATTTTGATCAGATGATAAAAATCTGTAACGTGGTGATTTAACCCGACTCAAGTGGAGTTTATTCAGAAATTTGAAAAAAATATTGATGTCGTATATTGGTATTGTACGTAGTGAATTCTATCCTTTTTCGGTTTAGCATAGTTTTGATATTTTATTATATCTTGCTGAGCAAGGAAAGCTTGCTGTAACGTTACACCTACCTAAAGGGTAGGTACAAAATAGATGATCACAACTCTTAAACTTAATATAACCTATCTGTAGCTGATTCTGCTTAATTCGAAATGTACATAAATAAATTCCGACACTCAATAAATCACGAATACTAACCACATCGTTTCCATAAATCTACAATTCTTCCACGACGATCAATCGTCAATACTCCTCCTAGCATCGAAACACCCACTCACATCCGATCGAGAATTCATCGCGACGATAGAACAAACATAGCAGCCAGAATCAAGCGATCGTATCGATCGCTCGGTTGCGGAGTACGAGCGAATTTTCCGAATAGTTCCAGGTGAACCTTTGGCGTAATTGGCCGGCGCGTACATCTCAATTGACCCGCCGTTGGCGAAACGTCCCTCACACGTGACCTGGTTTCCGACTCCGGGACTTCCTGAACCTTGGCTGGTCCTCAGGTGTCCTGGAGCACGTATCGCACATTCAAATCTGCGCATCGCGAATCCCAAATCAGCGCCGCCGAAAATGCGGATGGATGAGGCTTTACGGAGTGACGGTGCGATTTGGGAGACGTTTTGGGGTACGATTTTAGGGGACTTTTGAGGGAATTTTGAGGTACTATTTGAGTATCATAACTGTGGAATGCGATTTATTTTTGATTCATGTATGACGGTGTTACGGTCAGGGTCTGTTATGTGGTTTATATCAAAGTAGGTGAAGCATTCTCGATATAGACTGAGCGATTTGAACTTATCTCGATGAACTTGAAATTCGAAATGCACTTCAAGTTTCGTCGAAACATGTCAGAAACATCCACGGCTTAAGCTTAATATAATATGTTGTAATAATTTAAGTTTTGAGTATTCATATAAATGAATGAATGATAGTGTAAATGTTCCTTAAATCTGATCCTAACTATTTTCTTTCAACTTCGACCGATTGTCTAATCTAATATAATACTATTTCATGAACTGGCCAAGTTTAGAACGTTAGAAGCAAATTGAAATAAATTCATTTTTTCTACTTCGCCATTTTATTTTAAGACCGATTTCTGACATTGACAAATGCATGCTAAGTGAAAATGCAGTGGTTGTTTCTGTTTCTTACTGTCACGTTGCTCAAGTTGTACCTTTAGATTTTTCAGCGCTCCTCGTTCGCTCTCTCTTTCGTTTCTTCTCTTCTTCAGTCGTCTTCTTTTTATCTCGCCTGTGTTCACAATATTAAATAATCCTGTTAGGGGACACGCGGAAGCGGTTTCATTTTGTTCGGCTTAGGAGAAATTGGAGAGGGTGGGTTGTGAGGGTTTAGGCTTTTCGGCTGGGCTTGGTTTAATATTGATATAAATAATTGTCGAGTTGAGTTATGCTTGTTTGTATTGGCTGATATTTTTTGTGTGGAGAATAATCTTGATGTATTTTTTCGTTTGTTTAGACGGATTATTCTTTTGGTTTAGTGTTTTTTTCCGTTCAATTGAGTTATTTATCGACTTGGCCAATTGTCTTTAAAAGTCGGCGATCTTCTAACTAGTAATTAACTGTTGATTAAAAAAGAAATGAAAACGTTTGAGCCGCAATATAAAACCACTACCGTATCTCACATCAACTATTCGAATAGTTCATACTTAAAAATTTCAACAAAATATTCAAACTACATCTCAAGTCACTCCTTTCTACAGTAATACGTTATGTATACATCATGCATCCCTTTATTCGAAACAAAAAAAAAAATACATACAAGATCAAACTCATGAAATTTTCAATGAGCCCAGCTTACATCTTTGCGAGCCGAATTCGAAACGCTGAATCCATTTGAATATTTCACACAAAAATACACACACACGTAAAATGAACGAGCCTAGTTTAAAAATTCGGTTGCATAATTCCCGGCTCGTTTATCAAGATTCTCCTAGTCTATGCGGAGGAAGACCAGTTTCGAAGAGTCGCTTTTAAATTTGCAACGAACAATCTATTCCGAACTGGAAGGCCGGAGGTCAATTTGTACCAACACACTGTTGGCCATTTGTCACCGAGTGACCGATGAATAAATTCGAAACCGTTTCTATATATATGTATATAGGTTTATAAGAAGATATCGGACAGTCTAGAGGAATTTTTCGTTTCAGAATTCGAGACGGCGGTGTTCCTTTTCAGATTTTCCCGCTGGAACGGAACGTGGTTCGTGAAATATGCATAGTGTTTCTTCTTCGGAGAGTTATTCGATAGCGGTTCTATTTTTTGCGTTTGTCGAATTTGTCGTATGTTCTTCGATTTTTTTGTACGGAATTGTTTGTATCGTATTATATTTTTCGTTTCTTTAGACTTGTAACAAATTCGGATATCAAAATCGTTTGAGCAACAGTAGTTTCGCGACTCAAAAACCTCATTATGTTCAATGTGAAATGTGTGTTAATTCAATTTATAGTTGATTTGCTACTCAAAAAGCTACATTGTGTTCAATCCTAAATATACATTCAATCCAATTTTCATGATATGCGAATTATTCGAATTTTGCATGCCGACTTCTCAACTCCTATCGAACCCTAATCTTACTCTATTCGTGAACTTACTGTTACTTAACAATATCGATGTGTTCATGTTGATTGATGATATTGAAAATGTATTGGTTCAATGTTATGTATTGTGTGTTGGTTTAATAATATTAAATCGAATTTTCGTTTATTTTTAACATACACATGAAACGTTTTTCATCGGTGGAAAAAAAAACGTTGAAATTTGCTTTCGTATGAAGTGTCTCACTGAACACACACACGAATTCGATTTCCAATTTTTTATAATTCGACTATCGCTCTTTTCATCTGACGTTGATTTATACACTAGGCGCCATAATACATCATCGCGATTTTAAACCTGAATAATTTCCAAAAGGTTATGTGAATTGTGGTCGTCCTTCCGACGTACAGTTTCCCCGCTGAAAAAAATACTACATATATTTTGTTTCAGAACGTATTTAAACGGCTTTATATTAGGAAAAATGTGTCTGCAGTCACGGGAAACCTAATCTACGTTTTATTTCATGTTTTATTGCCGACATTCGCTTTTATACGTTTCCACGGATACGTGACGTACGAAAATATCATAGCGAATTCGGGACGGATGCATCTAGCGTTTCAATAATAGAATTATGTTTGAAAACCTAGAATTTGTGAATGAAAAGAGGATTAATTCTATTTGTCCAGCATCTAGTCAGAAGTATGAGTTCGTTACTTCACTTGTTTACTGTTCTTTGTCCTTTTGTGAATTCATCGAGTACTCGGACGTGTGTACTTTTTTTCATTTTCATTCAAAAGCGATTTAGACAAATACGGTCCTCGACGAATTTGATCAATCGCAATTATATTGAACAAAGTGGATCGATCGACAGTCAATTACTCGGAAAAAAATGTTTTTATAACGTCTTAAGTGACGTTAGATAAAAGCGTTTGTCACTCTTATTACGAAGGCGTTTTCTATTGGAATTTTCTAAAGAGACAGGCGAGAAGGTTCAGCGATCTCTTTTCGCGTGATAAATTATTTTTTAATTCCATTCTGGAAGTAATTTATTATATTTGAAGTTTTCATGATGTGTTGATTTGATTTGGGTCTATAAAAGGCCATTTAATTGAGTAACGAAGTGTTTTTTTTCATTTTCAGGAAACAAAATATTTTTTAATCTTTATATTCAAAAGTTTTCTATCGGAAAATTTTATAAAAACGAAAGTTGTCAATTCTAAAAGTTAGTTTTTGTTATAAAGAGTCGTTATATTAATCAATTGATGTTAATTTTTACTTTCAAAGTTTAGTGAAAATTGGTTAACTTTTCTCAATTTGGAGTAGCTTAGTAAAACAGTTTAACAGAATATTAAAGCGAAACATTAACAGCTCCATTCATCGATAGACTATCTATAAATTGAGCTTGTTTAGATGTGATGTCACACAGAGAAGGGACGTTAGTTGATTGAAGTGGAATGCGGTTCTCACATTTCTTTATTTAACGCTGCACTGAAAGAATATAAATGCATTTGAAACTGGAAAACGAGTACAGAGTATCAGGATTCATTGTACGTAACTTCATTTTGTGTCACAGTATGTACCTACACTTGTTCGAATCTACCAAGTGCTGTCGGTTGCAGTTCGCATCTGTCTCATACATATAGCATTTTTGTATCTATTGTTTTTTATTTGAAATGGATTCATTTCGAATTCATTGTGTTCATATGAGATATGTTTTTAGAGAACGACAGATAATCTTTGTCAAATTAATTTGTTTGCCTTCCTACTTAGAAACATTTTCTACAAATGCACAACCGTCAAAAGCGACATCACGTAACGCAGGGTTTCTTAAACTCTTCATGGAATCCTTAAATATGTATTTTGGTATTTAAAGAAAAAAAAATCAATATATAATTTATTGGTTGAGTCAGAATCATATTACAAAATATAAACCCTTTCGAATTTTTCGTGGAACGCCTATTCATTCAATGGAATACTGATACCCACTCAATGTTGATACAGTGTTTGATACTTGATCTCATAAACATCTCTAGAAATTATTCATTGATCGCATTTCAATATATAGCAGTATAATTAAATACATTTCTTTTTTGTAATTTTTTTTCAAATCATAACGGAATCCAATTTCATACTCTTTAGATTCTTATTCAGGTTCTTCAGAATCCTTTCTATGACTCAGAATTCTTGTTTATGGTTCTCAGAATCTTCTTTCAGGCTTCTCAGAATATTAATTCAGGATTTTCAGAATATATGTTTATTTAGGCTTCTCTGAATATTTATTCACGCTTCTCACAATCCTTATTTAGACTACTCAGTATCCGAATCAGAATCAGAACTTTATTTAAGGTCTTCAAAATTTCTATCCAAGACTCTTCGGAAACTCTATTCAGGCTACCTCAGTATCCCTTCTCAGTCTCTGAGGAACCTAAACTCTGGTCCAGTAAAACTTCTATTCATGTTCTGCGAAACCCAGTTTGGAAAACACTGCCGTAACGAAATTCCCCAAATCCTCCAACTTCAACACGACAAATCTGCGTTCAACGAACACAATCGTCTTGCGAACAAGCGAAACAAGCTCCTCGGCTTGAAAGGAGCACGTATCCTCTCGAAGTCCTCACTCCTCAGACTCCTCGGAGCGGAGCTCGCCGTCGACTTATTTAAGGATCCGCGTTATTTATTCATCGGTGTCCCGGGAAAGGGGAGAGTTGACTCGTCCGTGTGCACGGGCCCTTGGCTTCGGTTTCGCTGCGAGATTAAAAGCGTTTAAGTGGAAATCCGAAGCTAGCAGCGTGCGAAAGGCGCGAATCGCTCAATCGCGCGGTAAGGGTTGAATATTGGATTGAGGGGGTTATGGGGTCTAGTCGTGTGATGGATTTGGATTTATGATTGGTTTTCAGATATTGGATAGTTTTATCAAAAAAATTAGTAAGACACGTTTGAAATGTTGTAGAGTTTTGTATCCTTTGAGTTGATATATGGTGTTTATGTATGATGCCACAGTTCGGAGTTAATCAAATGTGTAAATAATATTATTCGGAATTTTATAAAACTTCGTATTGCCATCTATGTGTGGAATAAAAAATATCCCACATTTGGATTTTACGCCTTATATACGTTAAACGGTGCAATTTCGTAATTACGACGCGTAGCTCGAAGCGTAAGGCGGTGGGCCAATAAACTAAACGCCCGGGTTCGAGGCATGGCTGTGGCTGAAAATTTCGAGCATCGTTAGCGTATTTATAATATAGATACTCATTTGAATTTGATGATGAATGTCATGAAAATTCATATATGAATATAGTCGGAAGTATGAATAATCTAGTTCAAGAGAAACTTCAATAACTTAAAACTTATCTGAAACGTAAAACCGCAACAAACTTCGTTAAAGTGCTCACTTAATCTTTTGACATCGTGTTAATTCGATAATAAAATTTTACAAAATTGTATTCCCCATCTCTTTTTCTGAAATTTGAATAGAAATTTCTTTTTATGCACAGCAATAAAATACCTCCCAATTTGACTTGTCTAATACGAAAATTAAAAATTAAACGAAACCTCCGCGCAAAACATCTCAAATTAGTACATAAAAAAAAATCACAGAGAAAATTTCATCTCGAAAAATTAAATAAAAATAAAAAAAAAAAAACAAAAAGATCACAATCTCATCGTCTAGATCCGCCCACCCGTCTGGAGAGCGTTTGTTAACTTTTACGCCCGCCACCCTCGAACGGCCTGGTCGATATGGGTGAGCCCGCACCCCATTCGACTTCCGGCCCGCCCACCCGCCCCCCATAGGCGGCCCTGGGGGGGCGGTTTTACACCGCCCTGTCGTCGTCGTTTGTTTGGCCCTGTGTAAGGTCCCTTTGCGCGCGCCAACGTCTCCGTTTCGCTCTCTCCTGCAGGATTCGGCCTAGTTTTGTCTCTTTTCGTCCTTCGGTTCGGGTCAAGGATGCCGTTTTATTATCGCGCTTGCCGTCTGCTCGCAATTAGAGGTCCTCTTTGCTGACCTTGTATGTGTGTAGTGTGGACGCGGCTTTAGTCGACTGATTTAAGAGACTCGTCGTGTGGATGCGGCTTTAGTCGGCCGACTTAGAGGCTGCGTTGTGTGGACGCGGCTTTAGTCGACTGATTTAAGAAAGTGCGTTGTGTGGACGCGGCTTTAGTTGACTGATTTAAGAGACTCGTTGTGTGGACGCGGCTTTAGTTGACTGATTTAAGAGGCTCGTTGTGTGGATGCGGCTTTAGTCGGCCGACATACGGCGGGTCCATACTAGTGCCGGCGGCTTCCAGCGGCAAAATACAGAACATGCCATATATTTTTTATCTTCATACATTATCACTTCATTTTCATTTAATTCAAGTAAAATAAGATTTCAATTGGGATAGATTGAGATAAAATATAAAATGAATGAAGATAAAAAATATATAGCATATTCTGTATTTTGCCGTTGGAAGCCGCCGGCCCTAGTGTGGACATTCCGTTAGAGGCTGCGTTGTGTGGATGCGGCTTTAGTCGGCCGATTTATAGGCTGCGTTATGTGGACGCGGCTTTAGCTGATTAGTCGAAAGGTTGCACATAATTTGCGATTTGTTTATTTTGGTTGCCTTAATATATCGTTGCCCTAATGTTGAATTAGATTCTGTGATTTGTAATCTGGCGTTGCTAAAGACTCTTTGGATACTAAGCCGTTCAATTTTCATGTCGTTTGTGTAGGTTGTGCTTAATATGTTTGTTACAGGTGGTGCCTGTATGTTACTTGTCAAATATCAAACATTAGATGCATTATCTATTGTGAAATGTGAAACGAGATGATGCAGAAATCTTCTAAAATGCATACACAATAATCCTGAAACGTTTCTCGGCGAAAGGATAAGCCGTTAGGTAGCCTCTAAATAACATATAGATACATACATTCGTTTTAATTGACAAATATAGGTTAATTTTTTCAGGGCGAGTTTTGTGAACACGACTTAAATCGATTGATCGAAGATACTTCGGCAACTATTTGCGTAAAATTAGCTATTTATCAATATATTTTGTTGCCGTAGTGTGTCGTTGGCCTTATACTGAATAAGGTCATACGTCTTAATTTTCGTTCGGGTCGTATGAACGCGGCTTTAGTTGACTGATCGAACAGATTTAGACGACTATTTGTGCGAAATTGGCGATTAATTTATCATTATCGTTGCCTCAGTGTGTCCTCGTTCTCACTTTGAATTAGAACGTACAGCTCAATTTTTCAGGGTTAGGTGTCTTTTTTTTAGTTGGGATTGTGTAATGTTTAATTTCATTAGGATGTACGGAGGCATTCGTACGAACGTTTCGTTGGGTTTTTAGTCGTGCGATATTTAATTTCATTAAAAGGGTTAAGACGCATGGGGATGCTTATTTTTAGGGTTCTTTTGCTATATTTTTAGATTCGCGCTTTTTTGATTTTGCCCTTTTTTCGTTTTTCGAAATGTAAGTGTTTTTTGCGTTGTGTAAAATATTTTCGGGGTCTTGTGTGGATGCCGTGTGAAGTTTATGAGGTTTAATTTTATTAAATTTTTAAGCGAGGCTCGCTTGTTTTTTTTTAGCGTGTGTTGTTTTCGGAGATATGTGCGTTATTTTTCCATGCGATGTAAAGTTCGGTACAATTTCATGGGGTAGTGAAATGATTTAGTATAGGCGTTTTTCTCGAGTATATTTGGGTTTTTCTTAGTTATTTTCATTTTGAAAATTGTTCATACGTGTATTTTCAATTATGTTTTGATTATTATAGAAACCTTTCCACATCGTTTACTTTTAATGTTAAATATAAAACCTTAAAATGTTCAAGGTAATCTTAGAAGTTGTTTTGTAATATATTTATGTAGAATCGCTTTTGAAGTCGATACGGAGATGAGTTTACAAGATAGATATCAAAATAGTTTTCATCTTTTTCGACCACCTAGTTATCGTAGTTTAAGTGGAGCGAGTTTTGAAGGTGAACTTCCATATATTATTCAGGTAAGCTTTCATAAGACAGCTCTGTAGGGCGAACTTTTGCAACGGAACTTTTCTAGGCCAATTACTTCTTTCAGAATCTATGTTGACATTCTTTCATTTATATCAAAATTTTAAAGTATCAAACTTCTTCAAACTATCGTTTTCGCAAACCAGTTTCATTAGCTTCCTACCTTTCCCATAACGATAACTTACAAAAACATTTAATTCACTCCCATATAAATTATATCGAACCGGAAAATTTCATTAATCGCCCATTACGCGATATTAAATCGGATCGAATCCTAAAATTGTGACGTCCCTATAATTCAACGATTCAATCAGGGGTTTCCTTTATACGCACGTAATGTGCACTTCTTTTATTACTTAATTTTTATTACCTAACATATATTATTCCCGTGTCTGAACGACCCTCGTCCGTTAAACTTCACATGTATACACGGTTATCGATAGAAGACCGCAGACCGGGGA
Source organism: Cheumatopsyche charites (assembly GCA_024721215.1). NCBI lineage: Eukaryota > Metazoa > Arthropoda > Insecta > Trichoptera > Hydropsychidae > Cheumatopsyche > Cheumatopsyche charites. The sequence continues at coordinate 5,116,283 of CM045585.1, read as the reverse complement.
TCGAGTCGTTAACCGTTAAACGTTAACCGTTAATCGGCCTTTTGTTTCCTACGGGATGAAAAATTAACACTCGCGGCTTATGCAAATATTTACAGTTCGGGAAAAAAAATCGCAATGGATCCTCGTCAAGTATGAAAGAGGAGGATATTTTTAAAAACAACAATGGACCACGCAAACGTATGTGGGCTATTATGTACGTTTTTTTTCCGAGTTTTTTGCACACATGTGAATCGTGCACCTGGTCTTATTAATCCACCACAAAACGGAAAAGTTGCCCCAGCCTGCAATGCGGACGGAATCGTTCTCCACAACGGCTAAATTATTTCTAAATAAATAATGACGGAGCCTTTTAAAGGACGCGTTTTTCCAGGAGTCTGGGGAAAAGTCGGAAAAGTCCCTCTCCACACGTTTTCCGGACTCTCGTCATAATTTATGATCGCGTTGCGACCTTCGATCGTCCCGCGCCGATCCTAGACTTTGTCTTCTCTAGTGCTATATAATAATATGAGGTCTCACTGCCATTGTAAGTTATGGATTCGCCTTAAATTAAAATATACATATGTAGGTAGTAATATTTTCGGATATTTCCTATGAATGTATTTATTTTCATGGTTCAATCGAATTTCATATTTATGATTATAGTATTGATATGATAAAATCATTTCGGATGTAAATGAATTGTATTTTTACGATCTCCGTCATTTAGTAACAGCTGAAATGAATCTCAATACGATTTCAGCTTTGATCGTATCAATGCTCTGCATACTTCAATCCAATATTTTTTCAACCATGCAAAGATTTTTCTCAAATTTATTCAAAAAATTTCAACCCAGATATTCAAGAATAGTCCCACAATGCCTCGTCTTATAATGCAAAGACATCTTTTACTAAAAAAATCACATTACGACGTCCCTCGGATTTTCTCACCACTTTTCACACGAGCATATAAATGTTCTCTCGCTTGAATTCTATTATATAATACAAACACTTACTTAGCAGTTTTCCGGTATTGCCAAGTAGCAGAGAGCAGCAGTCAGTATCGATTGCACCTTAATTTGAGGCTATAATAATTTGGGGTGCGATAAAAGCTCGACGGTCCTAATGGACAATGTGGCCGGGGTCAAGTAATAGCCTCGGCGCCATTGTTCCTCGAAAGCCTCACAAATTCTAGACTTCGGATGCCAACACTTCGGCGAAAGGTTCGGTTCGAACCTCCGAAGCAAAAAAGTAATAGACGAAGCTTAAATACACGTTTTTTAACGGAATTGGTTCGACTCGTCTTGTATTTTTTTTTCAGAATTTTCATCTCTCGTGTTTCGACTTGGCAGAGTTTTTTCGTTTGTTTTTCCAGACACATTCATTAGAAGTCTGTTGATCGGGTCTGAGGGGTTGTACAAGATTGTGGGTGTTGCTTAATTGGGGCGTGAAACTTTCGATACTAATTGTGTATGTTCGAGGAACGGGAATTCGTTATTTCCGAGTGCTGTTAATAAGAGTTTTCTGTGTACATAATCTATTTTTATTTTAACCGTATTTAACTTTTAATGTGTATTTTTTATTTGTAATTTCTCAAGTTTCATCCATTTATATGTCAGTTTCGTCTTTCGTATTGTATTCCGAACGTCTCAATGTTTTGATTATGTATGTTAATAGTTCGCGTGTTATCTGCATGGTACACGTTTGTTCTTGCTGATAGTACTCGAAATTGAATGTGTAAATTCCGGTAGAATAGCATTATTAGAGAAGTGCTCATTTTCAAACTCCTCTATTATCATATTTCATACATGAGAATATTTCAATAGAGCTTCTTTGCGCAACTTTAAAACATATTCGATGGATATTATGCAAAACCGAACATCAAGAACCGCCACATTCTTGCGAAATATGCGCTCACGAAACACTATGTTATGAAATATAAACATTTTTAAAACGTCACGTTACCCGAATTTATTACTAAACGCTATTTTAGCATGTAAGCGAGCACGTACTCGCCAAAGCTATTCCAACAGGAAGATGCAAATCTTTGTGAAATTATTACGGCATTACGAGGGGAGTTGCGATTGTGGTTATGAAGGAGCTGAAAGCCTTCGGCTGTCGAAAATCGTAATGCGAGTACGTATATCATTGTGTCAAAGGTGTGTTTAGGGGTTTCGAAAACCTCGAAGGTATATTTGGAAAAATGTTTGTTTGTCGTCTCGTAAAAATTCGTTCAGCGAAAATTTAATTTTTCCGATAAAGATTTTCAATATTGCTGAATATAACGTTTTTTCATCAATGCCGCGCAAATTTTATAATGATATTCAAATCATGAATAAACGTTGTTAATTATTGAAATTTATGTAATAAAACACTTAATTATCATTCGATCGGTTGTGTAAACCTATGTACGCTGTTTTGCGGAGTTCTGGTTATTTTTGTACTTATCGTTGCATTTTTTTTGCCTACATTTTCACTAAATGGGTTTGTAGTTTCTTTCATAATTTGAAAACGGATCAAATACGGTTCTTGGAATATCATAATCCGAAAACTGTTGCACATTAATCTTTTACGAGGAGCGTTTTCATTCAATAAATTTTTCCATAGAAATCATTCTAAATGTTAGTTTCAAATGCAATATAAATAAGCGCACTTGATAACTCTTTGAATTATAAAATAAATAGTACAAATTATTTAGTAAATCAATATGATTAAAAAAGTTTCCAGAATTAAATCGAATAGTTTATATTAATTCATATTTATTACAAAAATCTTCATTAACTCTCATCAAAGCAAATCGGTCTACAACTCGACCAGTTACCACAACAGACCACACACTGAACTTTCACTGGATTCAGCAGTGATTTCGTTCTTTGACAGTTACAAGGTCGTCTTGGGATTAAGTCGAAAGCGTCTCATAGTCATCGTCCTCGATCCAATTTGCGTCAATTAGACGTCAACCGTAAACAAACCCTCCGGAGAACAATTATGCCCGACACAACGTTGAACACACCTGTTTTAATGTTAAGAATGGGTCTCATGTTGAATTTCCATCGCGATTCTATGGGTGCGGTTTAGTCCGTACTTACGAGTTAAAATTGACATCATTACAGGGCTGCGAGATGGAAAATTGTTTGCTCCGAAGTTTCTTTGCGTTTGTCTTTCGGTTTCGTTCTCGTTGTCTTCCGTATTGTGTCTCGAGTTGAGTGGTTTTTAATTATAATGAGATGGTTATTATTATATTATTTCGTTATACCTACAAAAATAGTATAAAAATATTAAATGAGCCGTTCAGAGATAAGCATTATTAACTCCACTAACGATAAGCAAGAAGTCGGAAAAACGACCAAACGTGATTAATGCATTTTTTGAAATTCCACAGAATTGATAAATGGCTTCTGAATTAATGATTCATTATATGGTGGCCAAATTTTTTCGACATTTACCTTTATTATTCAGGATAGATATGTATATAACTCACTCACAGAAAGTTACGACTTTCAAGTGCTTCGACATTTTAATCTCATTTTTCTCAAAATATAGAATTAATCACGTTTAGCTATGAACGGTTCATCTAATGTAGCATATTTATTTTCGAAACTTGAGCGTTTTCAGTGTATGAGTTTTATTGTAAATGTTCACACGTGCAGTGTGTAAAACGTATCCGTACTAAACGACGCCAGGGGTCGGCAAACTTTTTAGGGTTTACATCTACGTACACGTGAAATTCTATATATAAACTGGAAGATTAACGGTTAACCCTATCGTTGTGCCGTTTCGAATTTACGATAATTTCCTACCGTTTTAAAATGACCGTTTTTCGCAGCAACGTGTACGCTCTGATGAAATTGTTGAGGTTGGCTTATAATAAAAGTCGCTTAATCGTAGCAATTCATGATTGAATGTAATAAAATTTCGACAGATTTCCATTTTTCAATTGTAATTGTGCGAATAAATTTTTCATATATGACCAATTTTAATTACTCTGACATGTCAAGAGGTCGTGTAGAAATAATATAAATCGTATAAAAGCTAATTGATGTATATTCTTTTTAATCTTATTTACCTTTTAGCAGCATCTGCTTATAGAACGTAACGTTTGATTATTTTTCGCAATCTTTCTCTCGGCCTCGGGCGAATTCCGCTCGGTATTTCTTGAGATTCGTTATTGGATTTCGGATTAACCTGTCGATGTTTCGGTCATATTGTATTTTCGCTTTAGGTTTGACCATTTCACTAACGAAAATATTATTCTAGCGCATAAATTCTCATCAGCAGGTTTTGCACTAGGATAAATCTCAATTTGTACAAACTTATGTTAAATTTATGACGTTGTTTGAGCGTGTTTTGTGTTAAACTGCGGATCGAGTTTATTGTTTGTATATGAATATCTATTGTATTATCGGATTAATAATGAAGCCTATTGTACATTCAAAATTAACTAATTTATTAGATTTACTACGGTACTATTACAAAGCTCTACGCTACCTGTGTATAAATATCGATTATTTTTACGTCAATTGGAATGTTTTTTCGTTGAATTATTCAATCAGTTTATTCATGCTATCTGTGAAGTAGATTATCGACATGCCACTCAAAATAACCTAAAACATAAAATTTCTTAACCCAATCTAACCTAACGGTCAAAAGAAAACTAATCTAGCCTAATTTAACCCTTTGAGTGTAACATCTATAGTCTATTACACGAGTATCGTTTTCATTTATTATGTAAATAATTTTAAATGTAAATCGATCTTTGTATAAAGATTGTAAAAGTCTAGAAATATAAGTGTGAGTGATCAAATATTTAAGTTGAATATTTGTTGCAATGAAGGAATATTGGAGATACACAAGTCAATGGAAATTTATTAATACAGATTCTGAGACCGTTTAATTCCTTTTCGGAACCAATCGAATGTACATAATCAAAGTCAATTTCTACACTCAACTCTAGTGATTTTAAGTCACTTATACACCACTCAACTTCTAGGATGCTCAAATACGAGTATACCGAAAAAAAAAACCCAACTCAAGAAAATCTCGCCGAATTGTGATTTCAACGAAAATCAAATTCATTTCAAAACAAATCCAGCCGAAAAAACACATCCCACCTTCGTGTTAAACAAGCATTTAGCCCACTTACAAAAACGACAACCAAGTGAAAGTTTACAACTCGAGCATCCCATTCGAACCCGACACCGCGAGCTTTTTCGGGAACTGTTTACCCTCGCACTTCCTGCAACACACCACCATACAACCCCATATGACGACTGAAAAGACCAAAGGGTACAAGTAACATTTTTACCGAAGTTGACTTATATACAAGAATTGCTTCTATATTTGGATATAATCAAATTTGGATCGTGCGCAGAGATATATCATCAAACTACTCGACCTCCTCCTAATGCATTTGGGTACGTCCTCAACTTAGAGCGCGCTTTTTTTGAAGTCACTAGTACCCGTTGGCCCTTTCAGTCGTCATATATCCGATCTAGAGGTGTCCACACACTCTCATCGCTCCGTCTTTCGTTCAGTGACGTAATTCCGATAATTGGGGTCGAAGGGGGCGCGAATGATTGATCGGCCATTGTTTGACGCGTCGTCCTCGATTATTTTTCGCGTCGCGGCGAATTTTGGAAAATCGAACGAAAATCGGATGAAAAACGGATTCGCGGATGCTCGAAATTGTGATCGTTGTCGGTGAAATTCGCTTTCGCTAACCGGATTGGCGGTGCGTTGTTAATTTCGCTAGTGTGATTCGATTTCGGGCCGAGTTTTGTGTGTTCGTTTGTGGGTTTTGTAGGATTTTCGATATTTCATAAGTGTCGAAATATACAATATAATAGTATTTATCTGTCTGTCTGTACCCTATGTTCTCTTAAAGTGATCATCTGATCGTGATCGAACTTCGTAAAGTTGCTCTGTGTGTATCTGAGAGAGATTTTGTACCGTGACTGTGTTTTCTGAAATTCTATCGCATGCTTTGTTTCAAATGAATCCTTTTTAAAGACGAATGATTTGAATTATTAATTAATTTGTTTATTTGTTGAATTTAGTTGCCTTAGTGACACAGTTTTGAAATTGCATTCAAATAGCTATCAAACAGTACGATGAACGTTTCTCTAATTGAGAATCATAAATTGTATTCAGATGTTATATTTTGAATTAAATTCGAACAACGTCAGGTCACAGCAGCTAGTACAATATTTAATAAACGTATCTTTTCTGTTATTGAGTATTTTTCTCTACGAATAAGCTTTTTTATGAGTTGAAAATGAAAAGTCGTCCTTTGGAAATGTCACTTATAATACAGCATTTCAAAAATATCTAAATTAAGCACGAAAAACAATATTTTATTACGTTTAGTATGCGCATATTATATGAAACTTTTCATCGTAAAACGCTAAAAATTCTTTTTTTTCGTCATTTTGGGAATTTATTTTCACATCATTTTCCGATACTCGCGTTCGTTTATTAAAATTGATTTTTGATATTGGGAAACGTTCCTTGTTCGCTTGGTCGCTCGCGCGAAAATAACGACTTCTGCTTTATTCGTATTTTTGACGTTGTTCTCTTCGGCGATTGTTCATCTTTTTTGAATAATCAGTAAGTCGATAGTCTTGTCAAATTTTCAGTCTACCGAACTCGCCTGAAACGTTCTTTCAGCTCTCGAAGTGTCTCTTTCGATTTCGGCAGCACTTAGTGATAATTTATTTTTTTCTTACTATGAGTATGATATGTCAATCATAATAAAAATATTATAAATAAGATCAGATCAATATTTTTTACTTAAAAAAGTAGTCTTTACGTAATGCTTAAAAATAAAATTTACTGTGCAAAATTTGTCAAGCTTTAAAGCTAATTTGCAATTTAGTACCTTCTCTTCCCCCTATATACACCTTATGATACCCCTGCAGATTCGTCGAATAGACATTTGTAAGGCTTATCCAATGTCAATCCTCGATTTGACGGCATTACGGTAGAATTATATCGTCATTGGGCTAACGTAGGGCTTAACATATCGAATCAGTAGTGTACGAATGTGATAAAGCATTATTTTCCATGTTCGAAGAAAAAATATCTTCTATCAAAATGATTAATTGCAAAGTTTTCTTGTGAAAAAAGTGACTCGAATAAAACTTTCTAGCAGATTTAGGTTAAGTTTAATTTATTTGTGTCAGCGTTTTTTTTCTGTAAGTGATCTATGTAAATCTGTTCGAATCTATCTTATGACATGTTTGTGTGTTTGTTTCAGATTTGAAGCGGGAAGCGACGATATGTCATATGCTGAAGCATCCTCACATAGTCGAACTTTTGGAAACTTACAGTTCCGAGGGGATGCTTTATATGGTTTTCGAATAGTGAGTATCAAATATATCATGCATATGTAAGATCCGAATTAAGTTATGTAGTTTGATCAAAATGTCAATTAAATATGTATGTGTATACGTGTTTTCAATTCGAATGAGTTCTATGATACAATATTTTTGATATTAAATATTCATGAAATAAGGGTAGTGATCATATTCTGCTCATGATTCAATCATTGAGATGCTTTCGCAATTTCGTTCGACGATTTTTCACATTTTTTTTACCTTGCTGAAGGGTGTACACACTCTGGGGAAGGTTTTGTCGAAATTTCAACATTTATATTTTCTCCTCCTGCGAACGAAATTGTGATGTATGTTGCCGGGCAATTTTCGTCTGGGGAAAAAGATAGTAACCGATTTCTATTATATTTTCCGCTAGATATGACTTTGAATATGATCTTCCTTAAGTTACACGCGTGCCATAAAGCCATAAAGATAACAGTTGTATGTTCATAAATTTCTTATGAAAGTTCTATCATTTTTTTTTTCGTACAAGAAGGTATCAAAAGTTTTCGTATTATTTTTTGAATTAAACGAGTATTTTTTTCTTTTCAGTATGGACGGATCGGATTTATGCTTCGAAGTCGTGAGAAGAGCGACCGCTGGATTTGTATATAGTGAAGCTGTCGCATGGTAAATTTGAATCATACACATATTTATTTTAGCTTTAATAATAAAAAAGCGTACAATAATGGAAGGCGGAAAAAAACTACGAAGGAAATGGGGGATGCCTTAATCAAATGTGAATATAATTTCCGCGGCATTTGTTAAAGCGCAAATTCCGCGTTAGCATTACAAAAGAAGCGGAAAAAAGCACGGCAAAGATATATATAATAAAACGCTGTTTGTACACTGTTTGTACGAAAAGAAGAAAATGTTACGCGATATAAAGCTTTTATGAAATTTCGCTTCGAATGCTTCATTAGATTATCAACAGGCTGCGCGTCTCGAAAGTGTTGCGTCTTTAAGTGAAAAATCGTTTATTTTCGCATCAAGTTTTGATAAATTGCGTTTTCGAAAATTCGCAAGCCTAGGGTTTTATCTGTGTTGAGTTATATTTTATCTCGCTAGGCTCAGGTTCCATATCTCTCGTGCTACCGACGAAGTTTTTAAGCGAAAGGTATATAAATTTCAATTAGTGGTTTAGCGTAAGATTATTGACATCGTGTCCTTATTAATGCACTAAATAATTTCTTATCGGATGTTAGCTGTACAAACGTTTTTGACTCTTTTATGTTGAGAGAATATAGATTAATATTTATATGATAAGATAACGTTAACTTTTTGTAAGTATTGTATTTTAGAATTTTCTTAATTCACTTCAATTTTATTAAAGGAAGAGTGTCAAAAGCCTCTTTATTATTATTTTATCTCGTCATTTCTTAGAAATTTTACCTAGAAATTCGAGCGTCGAATAAGAAAACAGTCCAAAATTGAGTCAAATATTCAATCCTTATCGTAGAGGAAAATGCCTTAACAGCAGGCAATCGCGAGAAAATCACCCCGGAAAATCCTCAGAAAGAGCTTCCTTACGCACACATACACACGAATATACAAATTTATATACATATATGCAAATTCATATAAGCACATTTATATATACAAATATCATATCGCACATAATGGGAAAGCTCGACGGAAACGGAGAAAGTTCGCTTTCGGAGCGTTCGCCTCGTTGTTTTGCGCTGGCTGCGACTTTTCCTTCGATTTTCGCGGAAATTTTCCTCGTGTTCTCGTTTTTTGAAGGAAAACGTCGATTTTCATCCACTTCTCGAAGGCGTCCGCATCCTCGTCCACCTATAATTTACGTTCGGGGCGGATTTTCATCGAGTTAATTGAGTTTATCCGCCCACTCTTTTTCACTAAAGCACCGTTTTGTATGCGCATACATTTGCGACGTATCGATTCACGACCGGGCTTTTTCACTTTTTATTCGACTCGCACACACGTGTACAGAAATTTCACTTTTTGTTTTATCCATTTTAACCTTTTTTTTTTTCGGTGTATTTTTATTTTGTCGCTGTGCGGTGCTTCTTTGGGCCTGATCGAATCCGGGAAATCTAGATCAAAGAGCGAGCGGTTTTCGTATTTTAAGTGTGCGATTCAAATTACGTTCCGTATTCCGATTAGGATGTTTTTTTTTTCACACTAGGGCGATGTTTACATTATAAAGGTTGCAAGATTCATTGCACATTGAAGAATTATTGCCGAAATCGTGTTTGTACAGTTCATGTATGAATTTTGAATGGTTATGTTGAATTCGCGCAGACGAACCAATCGTTATGAATATATCGCAAGATTTCATTTAAACATTAAATTATTCGGATAAAATTCGATTAAGTTGCATTTTACGTCATATTAATACGATTTCTGTATATGAACGTCGATAACCTGTCATAATGTAGAAATATTTGTACAAATTTTCAATACAACCTCCAATTGCAATGTTTGATCATTGATTATGTGCACTGTAAGCAATATTAAGTGCAATAAATATGCACTTGATATGCTGTGTAGTGTAAACCACACCTTATATTTGAAACATAGCACGCTGGAACGTTTTTCTTAATCTTAACATAAAATCGGCGAGAATAGCCCGAGAATTTCGTGCCGAAATTGTATTGGTTTTTCTATCGTTGCATGTACGTGTCGCAAGTAATAACGAAAGTTTTTTATATCAATAATAGAACTTTACTCGACCAATTTCGCACGTAACTCTGTACGCTGTTTCATTTTATGTTTGATCTGTTATTTAAATAGTTACATATGTGAGGCGCTTAACCCTCGTCATTCATCCGAAAAATTAACTGTTTCAGTTAAAGGACGAATCGTTAAATATTCGCGTTGCCGAAACGTATACGTTGTATAAAGCCCTTCTTCATCTTATTATAGCATTTCTGGAATACTCTCTGTTTATTTCTTCTTTGTTATTTATTTGAGTAGCCGAAATGCATAGGAATTATTCAGCCTGAATTCATTTATTTTTTGCTCGTACTACTCGTATCGTTTTATATCAATATTTATCATTTCTGGATTCGTTCTTTCAATATTTTTTATCCGTATGTGAATGTAATATACTTTTGATTAATTTATGTTTTCGGAAATGAGATGTTCTAGATTTTGACAGTGATTGTACATGACAGAGCTTGGAGAGGATTTGTGGAATTCCTATTAATAATTATATCCGCTATGAAATGCTAAGTAGCACACTTGACATTCTTCATGAAAAATTTTCGGTTCTGAATGTGAAACGCTTAGAATTCTTATTTTTATTATTAATATTTTGATGTTTCTTTAATATAATTTTTATTAAATGGTATTCATGGTATTATTTTAGCTGCGAAAATTCGAATTGACAATTTTTCTTATCTAAACATATAAATATCGATCTCAAAATCACATAAAAGTCAGGCACTGCAATTTTTATGTTATACCAAAACACTTTAAAATTCAAAAACGATTCAAAAGCGTATTTTAAATACGTAAACACACCATCGAGCTGTTCGAACGTAGAACATTCCCAAAGCTCCGTACGACCGCCGATCATTCAAAAGGGAATATTTATTTTCTAGAAAGTGCATATAAATCCCGGGAACGTTTTTCACAAACTTCAACCGACTGAAATTTCACGATTTTATACACACACACACAACTTCGTCCGAATTCCCAGAGCGCTTTTCCGAAAGTAGCAACGTGAAGCTCGAACTACGACAAAGCCATAACGTCTTACATCACACTTCACCTCTACAACCATGGACCATGGTGTGTGGACATGTACCTTGTCAGGTTGTACGTGTAACTTACATTCTATTTCGGAAACTCGACAAAAGGTCGAGGTCGCGAAAATTGTCCATTTTCCGGCACCGTGTGAAATTTGACTTTTCCGACATAAATATCTGACAAATTTTCCGTTTTATTGTGTCTTTTATGCGCGGGAAAAATTCTCTAATGCGACAATTTCGTATGAAAACCCTTTTTGTTTTGACACTGAATATTCCCTTCGTACAATCGAAGAGGTTGATTTATCATGTTTTCGTAGCTGATTGTAATTTTTTGTGTGGATGACATAAAAGGGAAATTTTGTATCATAATTGTTAATGTGTAGTCGAACGGAAAGGGTTCTATTACGCTCGTTTGCTTGCGAATTAGTTCTGAAAGTTAACCTCGGCATGATTATGAAAGATGTTATATAAACGTATTCCGTTGAAAATATGGGAAACGCTCTTGTAAAACGGCGCTGTATGAATATTATTATTGCCGTAATATTAGTGCGCTTTTACTGTCGGATATAAAAGCGCGCACTGTACAAGGAAATTGATGGCGCTCTTTACTTTATTTTCAAAGGTTGTTTTTTCTGCGGATCTGCGGTCATTTTGGTCTTTTTATAAATTGATTTAATACGACAAAAATAAATTCAAGTCGATCCGAACCACTGAGTTCTAATCCGATTATCACAGTGGATTCCGAGGATAACAGAGCCAATTACTCTTTTTCAATAAGTCTGAAATCTAAGCAAAAAAAAAAAACAAAACGCCACTAAATATATCATTCTACAATGAAACGCTTATATTTATTATAAAAAGGTGTTCAATAGATGTTATTAAAAAAAATGACGAGCCCGAAAGCGACATTTTCTTTTCATTAAAGCATTTTTCGTTTTCAGGGGTCTTTTAAACGACCAAGTTTTCTTTTAAGCGCCTCTGGGCCGTTTTAGCTTGAGCCCTTTGAAAAGTGGGGAAATTAGTGTCGCATCTTGCACATTTGTGGCACCGTGGAATTTTTCCAGCAAAGAAAGTTATTCAACCGTCTTGAGAGTCGCTTCGTCTTTTACAAGGATATGACGCCGATGCGATGTAATAACTCGTTCGGAGATCAAAAGGGCGTATCTTATTCCAATTTAGACGCGATCGTTATTCGCGATATTATTTTCGAATGAGTTTTCAATCGTAAAACGCTTCGGGAAAATTCATTCGAGAGACTTTCTTTAGTTTTGAATATCGAGAGATGGTTCGTACTCAGACGCCCGGAAGTCTGAAAGTTTCGTTCGCGTCTACAATGTATCATTTGAGTTGAAAAGTTAACGAAAGGTCTTTAGAATGATCTTTTATTGAGTCGAATTGAATTTCTGACGTTTCAATGTTGAAGATTTCCAAAGGCGATCTTTGCGATACAAATTAAGATTGTGTTTAAAATACCATTGATTTTAGAACTATAATAATGTTTTCATTGATGTTATAATAATCAAGTTTTTAAAGTTCAATTAGTTTTGCCATAAAAAGGTCTCCGACTTTCTTATAGATTTTCTATTACTTTGCACATTATTTTCAATGCTAATATTTTTGACAGAAATTTTTAATTGTAACTGGCATAATACGATTTCATAAGTAATTGCTTCCTAATTATTGAAAAATTTTCAATTCCTATCAATTATTTTTAAGTGAAGAAGGTGAGTCGTTGTTCTAAAAATTACGAAAAGTAAATAAGAACATACAATTGTTGTTCCTAAATCAAAAATTTTCGATGAATACATATCGGATTATTTCAAATTATTAGGAACCGTTTTATAAAACGTTAAACTAACATTTCTTTAATCAAATAATCTATTATTCCATCTGACTCAATGCGACACCTGACTCTTGCAAGGACTCAAACCTCACACCTCGAGTATGCTGAATAGACTCACCCTACACAATCTCTTTATCCTACTGCACCATCGCTGGATAAAGTCATCAACAAGTATCTGTACATCGAAATTTATATAACGACAACAATTTCCCAAAAGAAAACGCGAAAACAACAAACCCCCCACATCCTTCACGAAGCTTTCAGCGCAGCTTCCGTGCAGAGCGCAAAACTCAACGGCGCGTGCATCGCGATCGACCCGAAAACCGCAACTTCACTAACAAGTCTGACTCTTTCATGAAGGCTTTCGGACCTCATTATGGCTGGAATAAAATATGAAACGAGTAATGACGTCGACGGAGCGCAGCTCGGCGGCGGAAAAAGCGCGCTTATTCATTATGAGGCCGCATGAAACGCGATGATTAACCTTTTAAACGGCGAACTGGGCGTAAATTGGATCGCCTACCGCTCCTAATTTTAGTAATTCATGTATAAAGTTGAAAATTTTCCTAGTAGCAGCTACTCGGATGAAGTGCGGGATAGTTTTTCGGTTAATTTTATATGACTTAAAGTACGCAAGTCGATGTGAAGTTTCATTGAAAAATATTACGAAGCGTTAGATTTGAGGTATTCATTGGATCACTTGGTGGGATTTTGCTCAATGAACACTTTGCATAGCGAGAAAAATGAGAGAAACGAGTGATGAGAAGAAAGATTTTTGTTCAAAAAAATTGTTTCACTTCGAATGTTTCGCATTACAAGTAAGATTCAGGGATGACTTACGTATACTCTTTATGTTAGGCTTCATTGTATGTTGATATGAATAAAAATATGACGATTAATCAATTTAATCGTTGATTAATTGTTTTCGCTTTGAATTTCTCAAATGTTAAAGGTCTAATTGTAGAGTGATTGTATATGTATATGTGAACTCCTTTGGGTGTTTAGTATTTGTAGTTAATAGACGTTGCCTTGTTATTATGTAATTATTGTAGTTCTAAAGTTTTCGTGTATTCAGAGGTATATAATAATAATTATTCTATGAAATGTTCGTTTGTGCTTAATTCGCAAGAGACGTTGTTAATTTATATTTCGTCAGATTCATTTCATTTTCTTTTTAAGGAGTTACCGTTTGTTTCGAAAAAAATATATGTATATAAATAAAAATGCAAATCGTGTCTTTCTTCTTGTGCAGTGGAGCAAACCCGAAATATTCCGATTTATAATATCATTAAAACTTTCGACGAAAGGCCGCCGGAACATCAGACCCAGAATTTTTCATATATTACGAAAATGTCCGCCTACTGTAACAGAAGCGTTCTTCGAGAAACTTCCAGCCATGTTTCTTCGAAATGTTCACGACATTATATCACATCGAAATCATCATTGACTAACGCACAATTTGATGATTTATTTTATTTTCGAAACAACCTCGTATGTATATTTATAGAGTGAAAAGTGCATGTAATGGAGTGTCCACTTGTATGCCGGCGGCTTCGAGAGGGTTTTACTATTGAAAGCCGCCGGCCTAGATGTGGACACGCTGTTACTGGCGGAATGGTTGATTTCCCTTCGTAATGTATATTTATTCATATTAAAGTTCACGATTTGCGTACACTCTCCTTTCGGTTTTGTATTCGGAAAAACGATTTTTTCCGACAAATTGAGACGCCATATCGAATCACCTCCGAATGCTTTGCTCCCGCGACATTAGGGCCCTTTCAGCGACGTCAACCCTTTCTAGCTTTACAAGGGCTTAACATTCGCGACACGTAGCGCGTTCAGTTTATTTTATGTATTTCATTTCATTTTTCATTTTGTCAACTTGTTGCCTTAGGAATTTTCCTAGCATCGAACGCATTATTCACGGCGACTGTAGCTCATCACGTATGCCTCGGCCGAGACGTGATTCTCGAAACGTTCTCGATTAATCAGTCGAGCATTTTGATTTTTTACTCTCGATTGTCGGCGGAATCGTTCGTGACGGTATTCGAGCTCATTCAGCGAGAAAGCGAATGGAATTCTTCGGCAAATTTCCAAAATAAGTGAGGAAATGTGTTTGTTCTTCCCGTATAACTCACGGTATTGTTATTCTTAGTGTTTATTGAGTGCTCTCGTGCGCTAAGCCAGATTTGTGGAATCGAGAATTTATGAAGTTTCGTTTCAATGTCGGTCGAGTTATTTTTATTCGAATTAGCTGCAATTTGAAGAGCTGAGAAGGATTTAATGTAACTTTGATAAAGTAGCAGTATATTTGTTTTACATAATTCCATCTCGAAAATATTCGTTCTTTGATTATTCTATTGTGTTAAAAGAAAGTATTTTTTAATTAAAAATCTGAATATATAAGTATTTTAAATGTTAGAGAAAAAAGTCTTAAGTTAGTTTACACAACAAAACGTAATGAAACGTTTTGATATTTTCACGAAAACTCTGAATTATTTCGAGAAAATTTCCCTTTCAAACGGTAATTTCTCAATTTGAATAAAATCCTTTTTTCAATCAAAAGAACCAAAAGCGTTCCGTTACTTAAAAAAAAAGCCTGAAAGTGACAAAATATAAATGTTCAGTTCTGAAATTCGCTCATATTTTAATCTAATGGAAAAACGTCAGCGGGGGCACACTTAATTACACATTCATTTCAATTATGGAGATCAAGTCGAAAAGGCGAGTCATTTGATTCAATTAAATCTATAATTATTATACGCAGGTAGAGACAGTCTTGAATTATACATTTGTTTTAACCGTATCGTTCCCGAAGGGGTCTTTTACTAACCGTATGTCGACATATGTTACTTACTTTAATGTGCTGAACACACGTGAAAAAAACTATGTAAATGTTTGTGTAATAGGAAGCAATTTTGCTTTTTATTATGTTGTTTTTTCCGATATCTAAAATCTTCAATTTTTTTTTGTACAATCGATCCGTTTTTATGATGTTTATGTATGTAAAATATATTATAGAGTAATATAATATTACATGTTCATATTTTTTTCTTATTGAAATTGGTTTTAATGTAAACATATCTGAAAGTTCGCCTTTTCGACAAAACGCGTTACGAAGTTATTAAAAAGTTTTTGCGTGTGGCGTTTGTTAGAAACTTTGCGCTTTGTCAGCTCATCGGTAGTTGACATGTTATCGATGATGATTTTTTACGCAAAATTACTTCGAAAGTAGTTTCTATTTAACGATACTCGAAAAGTTCACATAATAGCCATAAGTTTAAATATAAGTATTACGTCCGATAAGCTTGAGCTTATCGAAAAAGTGATATTATATCAATTAACGTTACGTGGTGCTGACTGAAATTTATTCATTGCGAATGTTTTTAACAGTGTTTTTCATGACGAGAGTTTTTCCGCCGGGAAATCAACCTGTTGATGTCGTCGACATTTTTTTTACCTTCGCACAAATTGATATTTCATCATAATTGAAATACATTGTACAGCTCCTCTCAATATAATTTTCGAATGTACTTCCTTTGTTGATAGCTTTGTAATTGAAAAATCGATTATGATCGCCGATGCAGAAAAATCCTCCTTTAGAAATGAGAAAGTTTCATAATTTGACAATTAAATTGTAGGAAGTATATAAACATGTTTTTATATGAATATAAAATCATTTGATTTTGTTAAGTAGATGTTTGTTAGCAAGCAAATAGTATTTAAAGAATAATCTAAAATTTTATCGTTACCCATTTTCGAGAGATTATTATCTCGATATTTGGTTGTTTTAATTTTTATTTTGCCAAGTAGAAAGACATTTCTGGTTATTGTCGCTTTCGGCGTTGTTAAGACTCACGATTCGTCTAATTAAAATGGCTGCTAAGCGAAGCGCGCCAAAATTTTACGCCTTTTACATCGAGGCCTGTTTTTGCGAATGTTTATCTTAATTTTTGAATTCGCGGGGCAATTATCATTTTTGGCAAAGTGTCTCGAATAGTTTTTCGAAGCGCTGCCAAATATTATATTTTCGAATTCATTTTTTATCGTTCGATACAAAAGACACTCTACCGTTACGTAGATATGAATTATCGAGATGAGGGTTTCATTTTTTTTATCGTGGATTTCGTATATGTGATCGTTAATGAAGAACACCTGCTTTCGATAACGTATAAACGCCATAAAGTGATTTAGTTGATACCCCCTGCACTTAATCAAGTTGAATCGTTCGAACGATATGATGTATTTTCGCCTCGAAGGGATGCAATGATACATATCTCTATTTCATTTGATCAATTGATATTTTTTATTAGTTATTGCAAAAAATCTTTTATTATTTATAGGAAAATTATCAATTTAATTTGATGAATAACGACTTGTTTAATATTCAAAACGTTAATCACTCTCAAATAAATCTATATAATTAAAAGCATTTTCTTTTTCTGTTGAAAATAAATTAATTAACGAGAAACGTCACCGGATAAACAAGGTCTCGTTTGCAACTTTTCGCGAAGTGTTTCCGTATTTTTTTTCTCGATTCTCAAATATTCACGAACCCCACTTTTAGCGTCTGGTATATTTTCGAAACTTTGGTGTAATTCATAACGTTATTATTTTCGAGTCAAGACGTTTCATTTTTACATTAATTTACGCAACTTCTGCACGACTTTTCCCCCATCTCACTTCGGTTCTGTACGTTCACTCTTCAGGCCGAAGTTATTCATTTTCGAAAGACTTTATTAGGATTAGCTTCGATAATTTTTGTTTTGACTAGAAGTTGTTGTGTATCATATTTATTGCTTATTTTTATCGTATAAATGATGCTCGGATTGTACATAAGCAGTTTTTTTTATAGGTATTATTTAAAAATATATTTGGGTTTATAAACTGTCTTCATGAAACATTGTTCTCGATGATAAAGCGATATCATTTCCTTTGTAATCTATCATAAAATAGAAATTTATGCTTTTGTTTTATTTGAAACGAATCCTTTCGTTTCCACACTCCGAAAATGCGTTGTGAAATATTGAACTGACTCGTACTATTTCTCAACTTATATGTTTCTCTAACACATCGTTACAACGTTATCGCTTATACGATCCAACATCTATTTTCGCATAAAATTCTAAAAATATTTTCACATTCTATTAACGGATACGATGAAAAACCTCTCTTGCAAATCGAATCCGACGCACATAAATAAAATATATCATCTTATTAATTTCATCGAAACCACTCAGCATATTTCGTCAGAGAATAAAATGTGATACGTCCCATATATGAGACGTTTCAGGACTTCAGATCGGTTTCAATATGAGTGGGATATCTGAAAATATTTGTGAGGGTCCGCAGATATGCTGAATCGAAGAGTTTGGCGTTCTGAAAACGATCCCCGATAAAGCTTCCGAGTTTCCCATACCACGTCTGATGTTTGATGAATAGATGATTTCCTAAAATAAAAAGAAGGGAGAGCCAGATAAGGGACAGTCGGTATCGTTCGTAAAAAAAAATGACTCGGTTAAATCTGAAAATATCGACGGATTTTGTGCTTTTCATCGTCTTCGTATATTACTTATTGAACTTGACGATATTTTTGGTATTGTTTTTATAAGATTTGTTGAATGACTTAATAAATTATTCGTTTTTGTAAAATTTCATGCTTTTATATCAAATCTAGGTATATGTTCAAACCTTTTACAGAATAGATAAAAAATGTAAACATTCATTATAGAAAGCTTTTATCTAAATTAGAACCATTCATGCGTTTTTTTCCTTTTCTATTCTCTTACCGTGCATAATTCAAACAGACTTTTATGCTTTCACGAAGATAAATTTCAAAAATCAAACACAATTTTGCAATTTTTACATCCGTCCAACTTCGGACGCATCAGCAAAAATTCATTCGACACGTGCGCCTCGCGAATGCATTTCGCTGCAACCGAATGCTGGAAAACCTGAATTTTTCACCGATTTTCCGCAAACCGGAACATCCGATAAAACCGGAACCGAAATACTGAAACGTTTCCACGTCCAGGACATAAAATAAACAGGAACCGGTTGTCTCGTTCCCGTCGACGAAGAAGGAAGACATTTGCCCAAAGTGGCGCGAATTATTCACGTCGGTCTCTTTACTGGCGAATATTGCGACTTTTATTATATATTTTCATATCGTCGTCGTGTTTAATTTGTAATTTTTCCTCGGACGTTTTTCGTTTCGAAGATTTATTCGACGTTATAAAAGTTGCCGCTCGTCACTCGAGGTGATCCGTCATTTATGTTCTCGTGTTGTACTTTCGTATAATTTCGTATTTTACGTCTGCGACTTTGCGAAATACAAGTTTCAATGTCAGCCCGTGAATATTTGATATCGTTTGCCGTTCGAGAATATGTAGAATATTCGATATGATGTGTCTGAAGGTTTCGTCTGATAAATTCTCCTAAAGCGCATGTCGTAATGTGTAGTTTGTCTTTTGTGTGTGCGGAACATGAATATTCGCGGTTTATTACGCGAAATTCAACTAAAAACATGAAATTTACGTTGTATTTATTGTTGTTTCTGAATTTGTTTTAATGTCGTGTAGCCGAGTGCGCCATGTAACAGTTGGGTGATTTTTACGAGTTGCAGTTAATTTTATATGTATCCATCTCCCGATTTATGTGGTACATTTTTCACATGGTTTTACTTTTACCGCAAATGAAAATCTTATTTGTTTCAGAAAGAATATATTTTTCAAACTAAATAACATTAATTCAATTAAAAAATCTTCAATTATGAACCGTAGTGATACTTCTAGTTGTAAAATAGGTCCTTCGAATAAATGTACTCTCTAGTTTGCTGTATATGTTAGTTTTGCTAATGTTCTATCTCTATCATTATGACGATCATTATACGGTTGATTGCGGTCTGAGTATTTTCAGTAAACGACCTATTCATTTTGTAAGCTTATTTTGAGGTTGACTTTATTTGAGATTATCTCTAGACTCATATTCCGCCGTATGCATAATTAAATATAATCTATAATTTTCCGGATGGAGTGAATTATTTAAGCTGAAATGCCTAAATCGAATATAAAATATGATGTTTTTGTCATTTTAATTAATTTCTTCAAAAGTGTTTTTTTGGGCCGGAGGGGGGTTAGGGTCCTGGTGGGCATTCCGTTATGTCAATTATAAAATTATGTCAAACCTATTATAAACTATACAGTTGCGAAAAGGCTATTTAGTTATCTCATAGCCATCTCGCTCACGTACATAGGTCTGTCTCGTTGAAAACGTGACTGGTCGTTCTAATGTGAAATAACTCTACGGCTAAAAACTGTTAGGTGACCGAATAAAAATTCGTAATTTGATGAAAAAAAAATCAGATAGACTCAGGGCTGGTTTTTTCACCTCTGGTTTGAAAATAAAACGAATTTAATTTAAACGTAACCTCTGCAACTATGAGCTGTAAAATAAGGGGGATATATGCATTGTTGTATGAATCGTAGTACGTGTTTCTTTCAGCGCCGTTTTAACAGTTCATAGTTGGAAGGAGCCTGTAATTTGAATTTGTTTTATTTTCGAACTATAGGTGAAAAGATCGACCCTAAATAGTTAAAGGTCCTCGTGTAGCTTAAATTCATTTTAATCTCAAACCATAGGTAAATAGATCGGCCTTAAAAACTTGGATGACCGCGTGTAGCTTAAATTCATTTTAATCTCAAACCATAGGTGAAAAGACCGGTCCTAAATTGTTAAAGGACCGCGTGTAGCTTAAATTCATTTTAATCTCAAACCATAGATGAAAAGATCGACCTTAAGTAGCCGAAAGACCGCGTGTAGCTTAAATTTATTTTAATCTCAAACCATAGGTGAAAAGATCTACCTTAAGTAGCTGAAAGACCGCGCGTAGCTTAAATTCGTTTTATTTACAAACCAGACGTGAAAATTCCTTCAAATAATTTCGATTCGAACGAAAACATAATCCAGATTTATTTTTCACATTCCAGCCACTACATGCGACAGATATTGGAGGCGTTACGCTACTGTCACGAGAACGACATAATCCACAGGGACGTGAAACCGCACTGCGTCCTCTTGGCCAGCAGGGAGAACTCGGCTCCCGTCAAACTGGGGGGCTTCGGCGTGGCCATACAACTGGCCGCTGGCCAGGCAGCCGCTGGACCACCAGGTACCCTTAAAAATTCTACTGTCCTCTGCCAAAAGTCACCCAGAGACGCACTAATCCGAACGCTAATCGTTTACTAATTCGGTTGGTTCGAGAGTCACTTTCGGTTTCGGAGATGCGCGCGAGAGTCTCGTGAAAATTTCCGTCGTGGAGTTTTTGTGAGGTTTTTGCGCGTTTGTCTCGTCCGTTTTGTGATTTAGCTCTTATGGGGCTAAATTACGAAGATTGTCGCTGTTAATTATACTGGTTCGATTCTTGATATGAGTTATCTATTTTGATAGTATTGTCGCGATTTTGTATGAAAAGATGAGTTCAGTTTGATCGTTTTTGTGTTAGCTTATCGAGGTAAGTAAGTCAACCTTTTTAATCGATAATTAAATGTTTATTTTTTCAAGTTTATCAATACTATCATGATCGATTACTTTAATATGTTAAAATCTTTTCACATCTATACTAATGGGAGAATTTTATTAACTCAATAAAATATAATTAATCATACCATTTTCAACTAATCTTAAAAAAAAATAGAGTTTAATTGCTTTTGTGTTGTATTTGGGTTATTTAGAATTAATTCATTGTTGCTTTTCAAAATGTGAAAATACTTTTAAGAGATTTTGTATTTTCATGCAATTAAAATGTTAATATCACACCATATTTGATTAACTAAAAATTTATAAGAAGCTACATTTTATATGAATTTTCTAAAATTTTGTTTCAATTCTCTAATGAAGATAAATAATTATTCTTTAAACTTCATAATAATCCATTCATAATTAACAACTTAATTGCATGATTTGTTATCAATTTGTGTTCATATCATTTCTATATTTATCGTTAAAAACAGAAATATTTATTGAGGGATATATTTTTTGGTTTCACTGTTGAAAATAATTTTGGGAATGCTTACTAACTTTCTTAGCAAAATATGTCAATAGCTTTTGTGGTTCAATGTGTAAATATGTGAAATTAATTCTTTTATGTATTCGTTTTTTATGTGTGTTATGTTTTTTGATTTAAATATAGGAACGATCATGAAATTTGTGTTAACTTGAATTCGATATTTTCCATATTTCAATTTTTATTATACTAACACATTAGAAGTCTTAGTTATATCCTTGCTACTTTCCATGATCGTTTTTCAGTATTTTGTTTAAATTAATTTAATGCTTCTAACATCACATTGTACAGTAATTTTATGGCACATTTTTATTTTGTAAATAAAATTATTTGCAATGCCGTTTGAGTTTTATTTCTTATTCAAATGTTTATTTATTTTTTTATGTTAATTAATTGTTTTTATTGTTTTTAGATTTATATTTGTACATATTATTGGAAACAATATTGAGTGGATGATGATCAATAGCTGGTTTATTTATAGTGTTTATGGAAAATCAATCGTTATTAATATTATGTAATTCGTTTCTTTTACTGATCGTATTTTTATCATATTTTATGATTAAGTAAACTAAGCGAATACTGCTTAGGACTTAACTCACACTCTATATACAGCATGATCCAAATTTTAATGATTCAGTTGATTGAAGTAATTATTCGATATTAAATTAGTTGTCAAGTTTGATTGGATGAGAAGTTTTGGGTCAACCTGTATACTCGACAGAAGCTTGTTACCGAAATGAAAATTTTAATATTAATTATTTTAACCTAGTTATGGATGCCTTTTACTATTGTTATTTATTATTTACATATATTTTTTCACAAAAACAGGTAGAAGTCAGCACGTTTCGCAGCAGTGTTGCTTGCAGGACACATTTGTGCAAAACACATACACACGAATGAAATAAAATTTCTTTACAAAATGAAAGGAACGAAGAGGATTTGTTTTTATTTCACATGGAAAAACGTTTTTGCGCATGTTACGGCTTAAGTGTTATACATATTAAGTTTGCACGATTCAATTTATACTAAAAGTATGTAAAAAGGTATTTTATTTATCAGACATACATGCTCATTTTATATGTTAACTGATTTTCTCAAAAAAAAAAAAAACAAAATACATATTAAATTTTTTCGACATACTAAAGACATGACTTTTGATATTTGACTCCTGAGATTCGACATTTCTGTCAAATGTCAAATTTAAGAATCAAACATCAAAGGTATGTTCTAAAGCTATTGTCAGTCATTTTCAGAACTCAATAACGTGTATGAATCCGAGTTATCGTAAATTTATTTCATCTCTTGACGCTCTGTTGTATTTCGAGAAATTCAATTACAATTCGATCCTTATGTATTTTATTTCATAGCACATTTTTTCTCCTATAAATTACATTTTTTTAATACTTTTACATAGTGTTAACTATTTTATTGGAAAATGTATTATTTTCAGAGATTGTGAATAAATGCCTTGTTGAGCAACTTTGCTTCAGATCTGTATCTTGTTTCAAGTAGATTCGATAAGAATCATAAACAATTGAATCATAGTGTAATGTAACTTGAAATGGCATTTGATTCAGATTTCAATATATTAATTAATATTTTACTCTCGCATAACGTTCTATTCTTGATATATCAAGAATGTTTTAATGTAACACGCATCCGAAATTATTAAAAAAACAAATCCTCTTCGAACTTAAACTCATCAAAATTTTTCTCAATCGAAAATATCTTTCATTAGGGCTAGCCAGAAATCAAGAAAAACTATCATTCTAAAAAAAAATCGAATATTTTTGGTTTGTCTCATATGAAAAAGTTGAACCGTTTCTCAGAACTGGTGTCCGACTGCCGGCCCGTGTTGAGCTCCAAGGGCCAACTTTACCTCAAGTCCGATGGCGAGGGTAAGAAGCCTCAAGTCCTAAACTCCGCATGGAAGGGTCTTGATCCTCTCACCAGCCTTTGTCGCGTCACTTGTCTACATTATATATATTCATAGCATCATTTCGAGATCGATACGACCCGACAGAATCAAAATTCATCATTTTGTTTTGTTTTCGTTTTGTGTATAACTCTCATTTGCATCGACGTGCACCGCTTCGGTTGTTAAATGATCGGACTGATGTTGAAATTTTGCTTTATATGAAGATCCTTGAGGTCGGTATATACCTGAGAACATTAGACAGTCAAGTGGTCAGTGGATGTTAACACTAAATTGACATTAAATAAGGTGTTCACTTTGGTCTTGTTGACTATTTGCTATCGACAAGATTGTCTATTGTCCCCTAGTATGTATTAGGCTTGAAAGACTAGAGGTATAAGTGACAAATTTTAATCAATAAAATTGAATTCTGAAATAAATTATATTCAAGAATTCAATTTTAGTAAATTTAATTTGGCACTAATACTTATTGGCTTCTAGGGTGTTCATATAAGTTCGGCTTTGTATACTATTACAAGTGTATTTTTTATTTTTTCATCTATCCAATTGTAGTTTTATTTTGTTTTATTGTTAAATGCAGTATTTCTAAAAAAAATTGATCTCAGTTCGGTTATTTAATAGTCAGGATATGTATTGAAGTGTAAAATACGAATATTTGATGAAAATTTGATTAAATGAAATGTTTTTTTTATTTAAAAATGTTTATTTTTTCAATTTTTAGCAAATATTCGCTATTTGTATAGATCGAGGTTAAAGTTGAATTTGGTTTGTGATGAGTGGTTCGTTTCAATTTTGAACTTTCGACAATAGTTGGTGGTGTCATAAAAATATTTTCGGTCGAAAGTTTCATTCAGTTTCTTCTTTTATGCTTGGGAAACGTTCACGTTCCGCAAACATGCGATTTTATTATTCGTTATTGTTTCGATTGGAATTTTCAATATGTATTTTTCACTCGAGATTTTATTTTTCGATGTACAATAATAACATCGAGTTAGATATTTCCGTTATATTTCATTGAAAATATGAATTTTTGACGCAGACAACCGCTCGCATTTTCAAATTGCCTTTTTTTCAACTTTCGCCGAAATTTTATACGACACGAAAATACATATTTCACATTCATGTAATTATTAAAAATTCAATATTTCGACATATCAAGCGTGTGTCACTCACGAGAATACTTGTGAAGATATCTTTTACCGAAAACACCATGGCTGTCATTCACCCGCTTTTTCCGCAAAAATTTTGTGTTTTAACACCACTGCACACTTAACAATAAAATAATTTATAAATGTAAAAATATAAAAAGGTTTACTATCCATATTTTAATTAATTTATTGATAAATATTGGATTATTTGATTGTTGTGTGCTATACAAAATCGATAGCAAAAAATCACTTAAAATACATCATTCGCCATTTTAGATATTTTGTTAGTTTTCATCTACATATTCATGTTTTATAACTGCAATTTTTTTAAGCATGTTCAATTCAATACTAATCTTTAGAAAGCAACAGAAATATCTCTTATGTTGACACGAGATATAAAAACAAGTGTTTGTGCAATGTGTCCTATTAGATGTCGATATTATTTACAAAATTTTTAAACTTAATATGTAATTAGATTTTTTCTAGACAAACGAATAGATCAAACATACGTATAGAACTTGTCATCGAATAAAATTTAGTTAGAATTCGGCACTAAGAGTCTGTTTTAATTAAAAATCTCTCGAGGTTTTTCTGTGTCGTTATCGTTTTGAACTTTTTTTATTACACACCCCAGGCTTTCGCGAAAGCATTAAATGCGCTCGTCTCCAAAGAAATTTCATCTGAGTTATGATTTTTCCTGGCTTTCTCCTCGGAAATAATTTGCATATTTTCTCGTATCGTGAGCAACAGGAAAAACATCGACCGGTCTGTGAAAATTCAACAGAGGTCAGAAAATTTCATTTGGTCCTTTCGTATATCTTTTCAATGCGACTATATCTGTCGGATTTGGCGTTTTTGTCCGAGAGTATTTTCTACGTATTATTCAAATCTTTTCAATGAGTTTCGATTGTATTTACTTTGAAAATATATTACATCTACTAAATAATACGAACATTTTTGTAACTGAACCGATCAGAGTTAAACGTGATTAACTTTACCATAAAAAAAAATATGTCGATAGATAATTTATTCGGCCACATGATAACGAATAATTTATTGCAAAAGCAAATAGACAACTCTACATACGTATTTTAATCGATATAAATGAAATGTTTATCGTTATAAAAAAATAATATTGTTACAAATCGAGTTCACTCTACCGGATAGAACACGCATACAAAACGCACTATCAGTAATCGGAGCAATTATGTTATTTCGCCATTTTAATTATTGTTGTGAAATATTCAAAATAACAATTCAGTTTTGGTCACTGACATTTAGAGCAAAGACGTGTCGCATTGTAATTCGGTCGTTTTCGAATTTCGCGCTTTTTTCGAATTGCTTGAAAATTAATTTCGCTATCAGTGAGTGAGTCTCATGATGACAATATAGTGTTTTCAGTGAATATGTGAGTATTTTGTAATGAAATGAATGAAATGTAATTAAAGCCGATATTTTAAATTGAGATTATTTAGAAAAACCCATTAAACGCGTTTGATCGACTTCTTTCGTTGCGAGTTAGTCACGTTCAGCTCCGAACGGCTTAATTAACGGGAAAAAAAAATATCGTTTTTTTTTCAATCCAATCTATTTAACATTCAATCATATTTACATTTCGAAATGACAAATTAAAATTCATGAAACGATACGTATCGAAACGCTAATTTAAACCGCGAAAATATCAAACAATATAGATTCCCTTTGACAATGTCAGTGATTATGAGGCTTTCGTTGAATCCGACGAATTAAAAATATGAATTTCGATTTAATCTCCGGTCTGTGTTCGACAAACGAAACTGTATCCATTCGAATTCGATAATTCGATTCAAATTGAAAAACCACTTCGGACTATCGCGCTCTGCGTTTCAATTAGCAATCGGCTCGCGTAACGCTGTTTACGTTTAATTCGTACAAAAAGGTGTTTTTTTCGTTCATTTATTTATTTTTCAGTTTTTCAAAATGCTGAAAAAAATCAATTATGAGTCGGGCGAAGCATATAATTTGTCTTGGCGGTGGTCGTTTTTGTTGTCTCCATTTGCACGAACCGTTGTTTTTCGCTTTGTATGAAAAACACTTAGCGCAACAAGAAAACAAAGCTTATTATGACCGCAGTGGGAGTTGTTTGTGCCAATTTAATTACAAAGATTGGACCAGAGTGATTTTTTTTTGTAAAAAATATTTCGTTCGAAAGGTGCGAATTTTTTTGGTTCTGATAATCGATTGGAATCATATCGACAATCACTACTTGTAATGGCTTGGAATAGTTTTATTATAATATATTTAAATGGTTTTGGTTTTGTTTAATGTCTAATTGTTCAATAATTATTTCATAAAACATGTTTCTCATTTATATAAAACATATTTAAATTAATTATATTTTCATTTTTTTTTCATATTAATTAAAAAAAAAATTGAAAAATCCATCACATGTATTTTGAAAGTGTAGTGTGAATAGTAAATATATTTTGAAGAAGCTTTGGAACTGTGGTATTTTGCAATGTGTTAATTTCGTTCACCAAACTAGTAAGTTTAATAGGTTTTCAACTATGCGCGTGTGCCTTGTCTGAAGTGGTTAATTAATGAGTTGTCGTATATTCTCAAATACTTCCACTAGTTATTGTCTTCATTACTGTGTCGTTCAATCACTCATAGATATTTTTTTGCAACATGAAAAAATACACGATTCCGGGTCAAAAACGATCGACCGATATTTTATGAAAATAATATTTCAGAAATTTTATGATTTCGATTCACTCTTCCGAGGAATTTTTTTATATGCATGTATGATTCTAAGATATTTGAAGTATTTTTCTACAGATATTTGAGAAATTCCATTGCAAATGTCGACTCCCTATTCTGTTTACCCGATAAAGCATTCTATTAATATTGAAAGCCTATTTTCATCGCTAATGACGCACCTTTCAGCGCTGCGCAATAATTTCAGAGCAGATTAGACCGCACTAGAAATTGTTATTAGACACTCGTCTTAAAATGAAACTCGTATCTGTCAGCTGAATTAGAGACTTATTGCTCATCTAGAAAATCCTCATTGTACAATACGATTTTCGATATCAACTTAAGCATTATCACCATCATCATTGTCATCATCGCCATTCGATATGTTTGTGTGTGTGTGAAAGTTTGGTTTTTGACGTTCTTCGTCAAAGTAAAATATTATTTTAATCCTGTTATAATGTGTTTACAGTTTGTGTTTTACGTAGAGTTGAGCTTGATTAGCAGTGTAGCTTGCACAACAGCTTCTGCTTGTATAAGATGTAATATATTTGTGTTTTGTTAGCATATAATTATTGTTCGATCGATACGGATATCGTATGTGCGAAATTGAATTTGAAATTAAATTTGAATATCTTCGAAAAATTAATTTTTCGTATTATTGTATACCTACTATGTTATTTTGTAACGCGAGTTATTTTAATCAAATTCAATCTTGTTCTTGTACGAGTTCCGTCTCGCATTTTATACTCAAGTATCATAAGAGTTTCGAACATTTTATACTAAAACTAAAAATATATTTTAAAATGCATCTTACAATTTGATAAATATTTTCAATATCGATTTGCTTCATCAAGTTATTCAGTCGAACGTTAGATAATTTGAATTGATTGGATGCCTTAGTCTATCGAGAATATTACAAACGTTCGTTAATTTTCGGTTACTAACCTAACCCAGTATACATATATCGAACCAATACTGGAGGATAATATTTGACTAGTTACGGTATTAGTTGGATTATACAGAAAATTACTTAGTTCCGATTTCATTTCCCATCTGGGAATGATGCGCTTCGAAGCATTTTCATTTTGTATACGATTGAATCAATATAAATTTTCATATATTAACAATGTGATGTTTTTTTGTAAAATCAAGCTTATTTGCATTGTAAAATTCAACATATATAAATTCGTTAAATTAATAAAATATCAATCATGTAATATATTCAAAAACTTTAAAGGTTTTATCATACTATGATGTCACAATTAAAATCAGTATTATAAAATTTTATCTTTAGATAAATCTGTTATGATATAATTCTTATCAATTAAAATCTACATATAATCTCAAAGTTTCATTCACACATGACTATGGTTTGTATCCATACTCTATCTCGATTTTTCATGCAAATTATTATCTATCAAAATCGTCTATATATCATGAATTTAATAGAGTGAGATATAAAGATAACATAGAGTGTGAGATAGAGTTAGATAAGAATCATATGAACGAGGTCTAAATATTGATTTCTATCATGACATCTCAGCCTGATGCAACCTTATCGATCG
Source organism: Cheumatopsyche charites (assembly GCA_024721215.1). Classification (NCBI taxonomy): domain Eukaryota; kingdom Metazoa; phylum Arthropoda; class Insecta; order Trichoptera; family Hydropsychidae; genus Cheumatopsyche; species Cheumatopsyche charites. Next base: position 5,086,923 of record CM045585.1, on the reverse strand, counting down.
ATAGCTTTGGCTAAATTGCTTAAGCTATAATATATTAGGGTTTGACTATGGTAATGTGAATTTTAAGGACGCATAGGAACACCTCATTACATGGCCCCTGAGGTTGTATCGAACCAGCTGTACGGGAAGCCAGTTGACGTCTGGTCAGCAGGAGTACTGCTGCATGTGTTGCTCAGTGGTGCTCTGCCATTCAACGGAACTAGGGATAGATTATTCGAGAGCATATGCCGAGGTAGACTTAGGGTGAGTTCATATATTTTATGTGTTTAATTATTTTCTAATAACACTCATTACTCTGTTTACGAAATGCTTAATCTTCGGGAGAGTGTTAGAAGGTGAAGATTTCGGCGCTCGTCTTGGACGTTTGTAAATATGTAGAGTGATGAGTGCATATCGTTATTCAATCAATATCGTCAATATTAATGCTTTGATACAAAGAGTTTCCAATTAATGTTGAATGATTTCGATTTAAAGTTCAATTCCATGACAACTTGAATATTTCATGAATTTTACAGATAGTTAGGATAATAGTTTGCGTAAAATGATTCTATTCAATTTTCGAAATATTTGACTTGAAATAGAACATATTTGACTACAAATGAAAAATCTGTGAATTTAAAAAACATTATAGGTCTAAATTAATAAAAATAACAATAATTTTTCAAATTTAATTTACATTCGAATGAAAAATCGGATTCAATTCATTCATTTGTCATGAAAAAAAAATCAGTTCAACATCTGATTTTCGTTCGGTCCGTTCATTTTGCAATTCAATTTATTAGAAATTTTTGATATTTGATATTTTTCTTCTTTTTCAAAGTTCGACACACCTAATTGGGAATGCATAAGCGACGCTGCCAAAGATTTGGTCAAGAGAATGTTAACGGTGGACCACACTCACAGAATAACTATCCAAGAAGTGCTCAATCACAGATGGCTTCGGGTAAGACCTCAACGACCATCATTTTCTTACCATTCGTAAAAGCAACGTATATTCTATTAGTGTTGTAAATCGATAAAATTGATCGATTCGTGGGATTGTTGGGTTTCAGGACAGAGACAAGCAGATGAGAATCCATCTCAGCGAAACAGTAGAAGAGCTGAAGAAGTTCAATGCTCGTCGAAAACTTAGAGGTGCTGTTCTTGCGGCTGTTGCGAGTCCTCGTTGGTCAGATTGTGATGATCCTGATCGCGAACCGAGTGATAGCTTTTCCGATTGTGGTGATGATGAAGCTACATCTTCAGGTGAGAAAAATGCATTTTTTTCAAGTATAAGAAATCTAAATTGAATGATAGAAATCAACCAATAGTTATGAATTTTACTCATGTAAAAATTAATGTTTGTTTTTATCACATGTATTCATTCTACAATATTTATCGAATTGAGTCGAAGATCAGAAAATTTCTATTTAATTATCTGGAAAGGTTTCATCGTTAAAATTAATTGAAATCTATTTTATAAGGAAAGAAATTTGTAAGTACAGAGAAATTTTTCTTAAATTTAATGCTTTTGTTTTATAAATTCAAAAATAATTAATTTAATTTGAAATTTATATGCTTGTTGAATTTGGTTGCTCAATTACGCAGAATAGTCACGAGATATCGATAACGATTTTATGTAATAGCCGTTGCCAATTCAAATTTGAATTCGATTCAACATAATTTAACTGTTTTTTTTTCTATTTTAAAATCGCAATATTGATCAATCTATAAATTTAGAATCTGAATAATCGAGCAACAATATGTAACAGCAGCTAGTCGTTTATAACGTGATACAAACCGTTCTTTTCTAGAGCAAAATCCTCGAAACAATGCACACTCATAGTAACGAACTTTTCCTAAAGACGTTCGTGCTCTCATTAACCACTTCGTTATGCGATGTATAATACGTAGACGAAAAAAAAAACACCTTTCCAGTAATTTTCTCTCATTAAACAGCGGCTCGGAGCGGGTTAAGGATCATCTTTTCTTTGAACTACGTGTGCCATCGTTCCGTAGCGAAGGAAGAAGCGAAAAAAACCCAAGATTTATTATCTGATGTGCGATATTTTTTCCCTTTTATTATTCGGTTCGCGAGGAAACTACTCGGATTCCGCTCTCGCGCAACTTTTCAGTTCAGATATATATTTTTTTCCTCTACCCGACGGTCTTTTTTCGGGCTTTGTACGTTTCCGATGTTCGCCCTTTATATTAGTTTCATTCCATTAAGGAGATTCTGCGTCGAGGCTTAATCTCCAATTTGACCGCGTTTCGATCTTTCGCTCTCCAGTTTCTGGATCTTGCTCTTTTCGGGGAGCTGAGAGATCGCAGTTTTATTGTCGTTATGTTCTCGAGAGTTAAATAGCTCGGAAGAGAGCTATGTTCGTTAATAATGGGCGTTATTATGTCGATTATTCCTCTCGAGAATGTGTTTCGTTTAAGTGGATTGCATTTTATATTATTCAGTTCGGTCGATGTTAAATTTGTAAAAAAATAACGAGAAATTAATCGTGTATTATTTGTCGGCTCGTTTTAAATAAAGGGGGTGAATTATTAAGAAGCTTGTGTATGAGAATAATTAAACTGTTCTGCGATCTCGTTACAAGTTCTCAAAGGTAATATTATTCTCTTAATACGAGTTGAAATATCGTTGAATACACAAAGGAGGTTTGAGAAACGCCTCTTTTTCGAGGAAACGTATTGAAAATTTACGGTGCGAGATTTTCTATTATGTATCGCTTTTCTCGTTCAACTCATGGTCGAAAAAGTGTGTAACCTATTCACTAACGTTCTATAATCTCAATTCTCAACATATTTTTAACGAAAGAAATATTCAAGTAGATTTTTCAATACAATTTCATGTTATTCATTCAAATTGTTATTTATTACAGCTGTCAACCAAATATTAGAATCACTAGATGACATCAGTTGTCTTCAAGATCAATCATGTGATCCAGACTTATTTATGGGGCTTTTATCAGACAGACAACTACATTCACTTTTAGAGGTAATCAATTCATTTCATTTATAATTGACTCTTTATTTTTTTATGCAATTCAAATTCGCAAAGTGTCGCCACGAATCCAATTAGTCTCGGGGCGTTGCTGAAAAGTTTGACGGGGAAAAATAGTAATAAAAAGTTACGAAAGCACTGGAACACGTTTTGCAGGACGTGACCTTAAATAAATATTGTCGATTGAATCCAGGCAAAAACAAACAGTTATAAAAGCTGTGTTCTCATCCAAGAGACGAATCGAGGTCGCAAAAGGGTTGAGTTTTGTGTGGCGTAGTTTAATTTTTCAGCACTTTTCAAAAATTTACCATAGTACCGACCAAACTACAATATGTGTTTATTATTCATTCGAAAATTTGGCCCTGCAAATTTTAACACATTTCGCAGTTTCGCTAATTATAATTTAGGGTGATAAATTGGATACGAAAGCTTTCTTAACTATCGTGTTACGAAATAAATTTTATCACCGTTTCGCCATAATCTATAATTGTAGCCGTTATGGGAAACGTTATGCGATGAATATAAACATAATAATGTATTGACTCGATATTTTTTTCGCCAAGGGGAAAATCGAATCTCCGTCGAAACGAGTATCGTCAACAATGAAAACCGTTTTCGTCGACATTCTAAAGAATTAATGAATTGAGTAAGCTCGCACAAATGAATTTAATATTTTATCTTATAACTTTTGTTCGAACGATTCTCTCTTTGTGACATTCATATCTTCCGCCGCATTGAAAACGCGAACGCATACTTCATAATTTATAGAATTTTCATACTTCAATTCGAGTCTATTTACATTTTTTTCAATGAAATATATTTCATTTTATGTTTAAAGAATATCTTATGTGTGTCACGTTTTTTTCTCTCCAATGTATCGGAACCTCACAGTTTCAGATGCCTCGCTGTTTTCCATCGCAATAAGAGATTCTTGCCGTCGATAGCGAATCCTTCAAAATCCCGTTTGTCTTGCATGCGCATAAAATCAGATCGAATTACGAAGGATGTTATCCTTGGTAAAAAAAATTTCGAAATACGGATAAAAATCCATATAAAAAAGCGAATCACGTCTCGCGATTCGAATTATTTTACCGCACCAGAAACGAGGTCGCATTTTCACGAACGATGATTGATGGGGGAGCATTCGAAAATGTTTTTCTATCATTGAAAAGTGCTTTTTGGTTTTTGATACTTGTTTTTTTCTCCAGAGAGAAAATCTCAATTTTATAAATTGCCTGCCAGAAGTTAGCAAAATATTAAGTAAATTCGCGCATGCGCATTTAAACGTTTCTAATTAAATGAATATATGCAACGTATATTTTTTATTAAATTATTAAATAACCTTATTTGAGTTTCGAATTAATATTTCACGTTTTTGTATACATTATCGAGATTGATTATGCCCATTCAGGATTCAAATTTGTTACCGGGTTTCCTGTAATTAAAGGTTAAAACAAAGGCGTTGAATTTGTGCGGAATTGAATTCAGTGTTGATTTCGAAATGTCGCCAATTGTTTCGTTAACGTTAAGGGTTTTAACGAACGTCCCTTAATACAAGGGGTGGATACATTTTCATTCAAAGCACGTCCCACGATGTTAATAAATTGGCCGATAGATTTCTCCCTTTTGACTTTCGTATTTTCTATTGCGAATATTTTAGGTTTTTGCCATTTTTTTCAGTGATATAAATGATTCTTATTTTAATAAAGCTATTTTTTATTTATAGATTTTCTTAACTGCATTATTATATTAATATGATTTTTTTTCAATATATTGTAGTATGATAACGATAGAATTATTGCTTTATTGAAAATCGTTATATTTTAAAATGAAGAGTTGTTAATGTGTAATTTGAACGTTTTATATTTTTTCAAATATTATAATCCTGAAATTGTTTTCCTACCATCTATGGTCGAATTTCGAAATTTCATATGATTCGAAATTCGAGCTGAAATTTATTATGAATTCAATATGATTATTCGATACAAGATGAATAGTATTGTCATTTGTTTATAGTGTTGAGTGTTATTTATTTATTTTTGTATTTTATTTAATATTAATTTTAAGGAATTTTATAAGATTATACTGAAAAAAATATTTTCAGCTTTAGTGAAAGATGTCTCTGAAAGGAAAATTCTTTTACTCCTGAAAAATTCTCAATTTCTTACAACAGATATCGCTGAAATGAAAATAATATTTCAAAATTGTTTTATGGTTTAATTTGAATGCACAAACCAAGATTTTTATATGATGTTTATATTTTTTCATTTAAACCATCACAATCAATTGAAAAAAAGCATTTTAAATCAATTCAAAATTGTTAACAAATTTTATAATTTGCAGTTATACGACCGTATTGGCAGCAGAGTAATAGTAGCAGGAAGACCTCCGAATCCTGATGCATCAGCTCGTTGTCGAGACGTGATAGCGAGACTGAGGAATTCCCGTCACGCCGCAGAACTTCGGGACCTTCTCTCCAAGCCGCACTTAAGGGTGAGTGCGCAATTATTATTATATTTTTATACATGAATACGGTCCTCATGAAGGATAGAGATCTTCCGCCGAAGGTCTTGGCGAAAGATTTCTTGGGACGTTTTTGTCGAAAGTCCTCGTCTCTTATACAAGGCTGGTGCGGTGATTACTGTAATGACTCTCCAGGATGTTCCGGATCTTTAAGCTTTATGGTGGTTTAATTCTAGTTGTGATTTTTATTTATTATAATAAGGAAGTTTTTGGGATTCGTGTTCGAAAATTATTTTAGGTTTTTCGTTTTTTTTTGTGATATAAAACTGTCTTATAATTGTCTCGTGTTTTTTGATCATTGAAGTCTTTTCTTTTGTTTGAATATAAAAATTTTCAGTGTACTCGTATTTATGAATGTATGAGTCGACACTTTAAACAAATGTATGTATACTTAACTAATTTTAGATTTTTGACCATTGCATGTATGAATATATGAATCGAGAAATAGGAAAATTTTCCCTTTGTTGAAATTTCATCGTATTCCAGCTTCGACAGAAACAACGGTCGTGTATAAATTTATCCGGTCAGTCTTCTATCTGCAACGCAGAGATAAGGTTTTTCTCTCTTTTCGGTATAAATTTATGATTAGGTCTTTTCATATCCCTTAAATTATTTTTATACACTGAGAAACTTTTTGTGAATATTTTTCCATAATGTGCTTTTGTCGCATACGGTGAACGTTCGATAATCTTAATTTACATACTCACTTATTTGAAGATGAGTTTGATACATCGTTATTCCATTACTTTCAATATAATAAAGTATTTTTGTAAAAAAATAAAATATAACGAATCGACAAATATGAAAAAAAAAATAACGCAAACCCGTCGACAAAATCAGAAAGCTCATCAATCAAATTCTAGTTTCAGTAAAAAGTATGTTTGTTGTTGATATTCCAGTAGTGATTTATATTATTTTTTGCCTTTTTCTTCTAATAAATTTAATAAAACTAACCTTTGACACATACAATAATTGAATAAATAAATAATTTTATGATATAATTCTGAAAATGAAATTTTTCTTTGATACATATCTCATTCATGCATTCATGGATGCTTATTATTATCCTATAATTCACCGTGGGAGATAACAACCGTTGAAATAATATTTTTGCTACATCACTATTCCAGTAGATAATATTTCAATTGAACACAACAAAGCCTATCAATATTCTCGGAGCTCATTTATCATTCTAAATCACTTTGATTTTCAACATACAGAATGGAATTTAAACATTGATTCTAAATAATATTACCTTTCATTATATCAGAGCTCTAAAAATATTATTTTCAAACAACATGAAAATCTGATAATTTCCTATACAAAATCCAGAAAACCTTTCACCAAAAAATTAAACGCCATAAAAACAACCGACCCCCGAAATTAGCCGACCATCCCCTAGCGCAACATTTTTCACGCCTAACCCGGGAAAATTATCATCGACATTTAGCTTCCACGGACAATTTTACCTCGTTTCCCACAAAAGCCTGCCAGATTTTATCACCAATTAAGGGTGGACCGAGTCGACGGATTTTGCGGTGATTTATTACACGGCAGATTCCGATTCGCGAACGCTTTCTCTCCGGTTTTATCACAGTTTTATCATCGGACCGGAAAAGACCGACCAATTCGGGCCCCCTTTTAAATATATTATCATTACATTTGTCATTATTATAATATAATATGTGCGACGCTTTATTATGCCATCGCATTAAACGGGTGCGATTTGAGGGAAACTCGTATAATGCGGTTTTATCGCCGTTCAGATAACGCCGTGCGTGTTACGATTGTTTGATTCGTGGCTCTGTTACGTCTTGGATTTCGGGATTGTGATTTGAAATATGGATCTTTCTTTGACTTTGGTGTGTAATGTGAGGATTTTCTTGCTGTTTTTGTATGCTCTACGAGTCTGAGATATGTGTTGTATTTATCGTGTGTTCTATTTTTTTTTTATTGGATATTTGTATGAAAGTATTTTCAGTTTTATTGCCCTTGTTTTATTTCATTTTTACGATGTGAAAATTTTTGTGGGAAATTGTGAATTAATGTTCTTTTCGTGACACAGATGGCTCTGTGAAATTTTTTTTATTCACTTTTCCGTCCATTTTAAAATGCCTTCAATAATGAAGTTATGAAAATTTATGAAACGATCAAATGCGAAAATTTTCTTTGTTTTATTATTTGTTATTTTCGTCTCACAATCAAAATTGTGATCATTATAATTTAATAATAACCGAGCTTTTCAGAGAACCGATTTATAATCAACGCTTCAACGACTTGTTTGTGCTTTATAATTTATATAATAAATAGCTTTGAAACTCGTCGTTTTTCGTTTTCGTAGAGAAGTGCTTAAATTTCATGAATATTTTAAAACAACCTTGTTTAGAGACAAAAAATAAAATTTGAATTGGATTCAGCGATTTTTCCTTGCTATTTTTACCCTCAGAAAGGGTTACTTATGTATGTACTTGAACAATGATTAAAAAAGGTGCCGCAGGTGCTTGTGGTGCTTCGTCTACAATAAGGGTTAATGAGATTTCCTCATTAATCACTGGATAGCGACGAAAACTTTACACGAGTTAATTAGACGTGTGGCTGTTGTCTTCTGAATCTGATTCATCGGAAAATTGTCGAAATAAATAATTCACAAAGTGTCGAGTTGCTCCTGAAATGTGTCTAAAGTTACAAAATTTATTAGATTTGATGTACTTCAGCAGCTAAGAGTTTGTTTTAGACATGATTTTGATTGAAGGAAATGTACTTGGAACTTTTTCATGGAAGTGTCTAAAGTTACCGATATTTTATTGTATTTGTAAAATAATTATTATATGTTGAATATTTTAGTCCGCATTATATTTTCTTTGTGGTTCTCAAGTATTTATTACTTCTATTGAATAGACTTCTAAAACGTATTGAAGGGTTGTTAAATTCACAGTATTAATCTACTTGTCAGTTTTCGAAACGTTAAGTTCGACACTATTTATCGTAGAACTTTTACCGTAACCTAAATCGTGTTTGGCCATCACGTACGAAAACTTTTCACTGGATAAAAATCTAAAAATATATATAAAACTGACCAAACAATATTTCAAAGCAATTTAGAATTCTATAAAAGACTTTTCTTCCATAAATATATATCAAACTACTTTAAGAAAGTAAATGAATTTTCTTTTATACAAATAGATGTTTTTGGAAATATTTAATCGTTACTTCAAATATTATTTAATTTTCTATTAAAAATCTATCAAACATAATTATATTTATATGGAATTCAATAATTTATTACTTTTAGAGCAGTAAATATTATATTTCTTATTCATTACAATATAAATCTTAGTGTTCACGTATATTCCTTGACCGCATGAAATTTCAAACGTTTTTCCATTTCCTTGCAATGGCAACCATTTGTTACGTGTGTAAATTACATACGTTCTACCTTAGTTGAAATGTATAATACATTTCTCTAATAGCATCTACATTTGGTATCTTTCGATCTTCGACCATTGGTGTCACATCGATTCAATGTACGGATATTGGATTCGACCAACGGAACTAAAATTTCATCGTATATGAGATAAACTATGATTATTTCTATACGAAATCGAATCGATAGGCTAACATTACAATTTCCATATCCATCAAATATACAAAAAATAATCTGATTTCAATTTTTTCACAAACGAATTCGTTATATTTTTCAGAGCAATTCCCATAATACGTATGATATTAAGCAATTCACTTTATCTGCTTTTCCGTTGACGGTCCAGTTTAATTAACATTTTATTATCATTTCATTATGTTTGTGGCTTTAGTATGTTGCCCTTTTAAGCAAATAAATAGGAGACACTCAGCTTTATACACGTATATAATCGGCAATCGAAAATTTGGTCCATTCGGTTATTCGGTTTACGCAACGAAAGCGAGGTCAGCTGTCCTTCACTAAAAGGCAGTATACAATGAAAATTATGAGATTTTAACATTGAATCAACGTTCCAAATAATTAGATTTTCATTTTAATAATATTGCGATCTAGATCGAATCAATTTTTTCGATTAAAAAAATATTTCGTTTTCTTCGATTATACTTCTGAAACTTTTGCTAAATAAAAAAATGTTTTTAGATCTTTTCGTTCAATTTAAGTTAGTAATTTTACTAAAAAAAAATATTCGTTTTAATTATAAATTAAATGTACCTACATTGAAAAATTTCTAGATCTAAAATTCTCTTTTTTATTGGAACCCTTGAACACTTTTTCGACAGATACTCGGTGATTTAATGCTTTAACTGTTACGTCGAGAAAATCACTATCGAATTCGTATCCGATTCAAACTTTCGTATGTTTTCAATCTGTCTTTTTAGACGGATGTGCGGAATTCAAATCCGAACGAGCTTTTTTCCCACAGCTAGTATTTTTTAAAGCCGAAAGCTAACTGCAAAAAAAAATCCCGTACATGTATATTTTGAATTTTGGCGATATATCAAAAGTGACGTAGTAATTATTCACACGGCGCTCGGGATTATTCGCGACGCATTCAAATCTCTGAAATATTCAATATTCCACGAACATCAAAGTATCATAGAATCGAGATTACCATCAATATTTACATGTAAGACGCCACTTTTACGACGTAATAGCATCTCTATAACGTCACGTACGATTTATTACCATTGTCGCGGGCGTTTCCCTTGTTTTATATCGAGACTAGGGTCCTTTGGGCCACTGCGAGACCAGAATCGGAAATTAGTGTGTACACTGAACATAATGTTCACTATGAATGTATATTCGTACATATATCAGAGTTGTGTGGAAGTGTTTCGTGACGGTCAGGTGAATTCGGCTCTCGCATTTTCTAGTCGATGGAATACGTTTTCGAATGCGAAAAGAGTGTGTATGTACATATGTATAGAGATGGTCGAAGTGGGCACGTGCTGGTTAGGTTAGGTTAGTTGTACGTGCGGATAAGTGTGGTCCTTTTCGGCGTTATCCCTAAGTGGTCCTACCCTTATTGATTGAGGAGTCTTAAGCCGCTCGAGGATCGAACGGTTTGTTAGGTGCTTAGTGTTGGATTAATTTATTCGATTTTGTCTGGCGGTTGATTTTAGGCTCGGATGATTGTGATGAGTGATTTTTTCACGCATGAGTTGTTTTTTGATTATAATCTTTATAAGATTACCGAAATATAATGATATTTTTTTTGATGAATTGAAAATCTATTAAAATTTAATTTTTATACGTATCACACTTAAAGTTGTTTGATAAATTCACATAATTCTCTTCTACGTTTCTTATTTTTTGTCCGACCTAAGTAGTACTAAATCACTTTGTCGTAACCTTTCTGTCGTGTGTTCAACTATAGATTAGTTTCTGTACCCTATTACAACGACTATTATTCAGTGCTGAAGTTAAATGAAAATTACATATTGATACTACATTTATTTTCTAACTAACGAAATTTCACATTATTGTTTAATTAATCATATATGTTGAGTTAAATTCTGAAAATATTTTCAATGAAAATTAAATATTTGTGTCCTTTATTGTAACAGTGACATAAGTCCACAATTTGTAAATAAATTTCTCGTTTTTTTAGCAATTAATTTAAAAGTTTTGTGGAATTGAAATAATTTTTTCAATGTATTGATGTTCAGTCGTTCACTACCAAGTCGAATGTAAAATAAATGATTGAATTTTGTATATCGGAACGAAAGTTAATGGACTTAGATACAAAATTATTATAAATAAGGGCACACACAAGATCGATCTACCCAGTAAAAAAATATTCGTGAATAAATAATGGAAAGTTTTAAGTGTCGACATGACAAAGTATGTAATAAATTCGATCATAATTCGCACTAAAGTTCACTTTATTGTATTTTCATTGTGAAACGAAAAAAACACGAAACACACCCTCGTTCATTTCTTCCACAACACATAATAATTTCCAAACAAATGGATCAAAAATGAATAATTTTCACCGAGTGGGTGTGGGTTTCGAAGCGAGGCGCAGATAGGTACGGCGGGGCGCCGTTCCCCAGTAGTGGCCGGGCGTCGCTCGGCGCCGGTCCGTCTCGGCGCTTTTCCGACAATTTTCCGGCTTTTCCAACCCAAAAGAACCGGAAAACTGTTCGAAATGTGAACGTGGGAGTGTCCGCGACACATTTTCCGCGTTCGCTGTCCACGTGTCGGTGCAGAACGCCGGAAAAATTGATGATTTATCCGTCGTTCGCTTGATTTTTTTTCGTCTCTAGTTTCTAGTGCGTTTTATGTGATGTATTTGATGTTTTGTTTGTTTGTTTTTTGAATTATGGTTGTTTTTTTTTTTTATTATTTTTTTATTTGTATATATGAATGAGTCGAATATATTTCACGCGAAGATTTAGGAAATAAAATTCCCAAAGAGGGAATCTCTGCAGTCGACGTATGCGTGTTCGTCCATTTTCTTATTCGTCATTTTCACTTTGTGAAAAAGTCAAAGTGGGGTGGATTTGCTCTATAAACGAAATAAATTAAGTTTTTTTTTCGCCTTTGACGCTTTGCGTACACTCACATTCGCATACTTTAGCCGATAATCCGTATGAGTTTACTTTTGAAGTAGATGAAAAAAATTTGAATAAAGATCCCTTACAACATCGTTGATCTAACTTTAATGGAATGCGATAACAATTCGAGCAATTCCGGAATTTAATTAATGAAACTAGCATTAGTATTTCGTGACAGTATTGTTTTGTAGTTCACTCACTTGTATTTATTAATTTTATTTTAATTATTTTAGAATTATTTTACATTTATCTTTATTTGAATAATGTTCAAAGTTTATACAATTGTGATCATAACGACAATGTGACTTTCTACTAACGTATTTTAAATAATAATTTCATTAGTAATATGATTAAAAATGTGTGATTGTGAAAAATATAAGGTAAGATAAGTAATGCAATTGTCGATGCGAATGTTTAATTGGAATTTCTCTATCCTTATTTTTAACACTTTATACTTAGAATTATAAATTCAACTTTACTTAGCGGAATTATTTCAACAAATATTTGATATGTGTCAACGTTTTCCCGACGGTTAACAGAGATAGTTTTTCTACCTCTTGAGGTGAATGTTCAGATATCTACTACCAAAATTGCATACCTAGACCTCACAATGATATTCATTTTATTACCGTTTAAAAATGAACATTTCAGTACTTCGATATTCCTAATCAATTTTCTGAAAAAGAAGTCAATAAAAATATGTAAAAAAAAGAATCCTTTTTTACCCAATGAAAATAATTATTGTTTATATTTCTTAATAAATGTCGTATTATTTGGATTTAAACTTAGTGTATTTGAAAAGCAGTAGAAAAAGCTAATTCTCGTTTCATTCGCATAACTCAAGCGGCTTGCGCCCGAGAGTTATTGTGGGGGCGGATCAACTTTTATTACGAAACCCAGTTTACTGCAAAAAGTAACGTATCACATTCCTCCAAAATATCTTAAATTAAATTACAAAACTTCCCTTCTCGAACAAAATCGTCATTCAGCTCCGAACAAAACCGCGAAAAGCCATCTATCCTCGCGCGCACTTTTTCTTCTCTCCCCCCAAACAAAGTTGAATCTGACACATATCCCTTTCTCCATCGTCTCGCCCTTGACTTAATTATATTCTCGAGGGTTGAAAACAGCGAAGGTTCGTTCGGTTTTTTGGCAAACGTCTGTCGTTCCTTCTGCGGCTGCGGGCTTTGTTGCTTTCATGTTGCGACACTCTCTTTGTTTACATAAGCGAAGAGAACTCGGTCACATTCTACTGTTCTGGTTCTCAATCTGCGAGGAAATAGTGTGCTGGACACCTGCTCTGATCTCTGGTCAGCTTTGTGAGGGTGTATGGGATTTACGTTTGGTCCATAAAATGTTTCTGGGACGTGGGCGTTGCTCGTAAGTACGGTGATGCTTGAATTTATGTTGATCGTGTATTGAGATTGCTGAAAGTAGAGTTTGGTTTTATCTGAAAAGTTATGATGGGTTTTTATTTTATGCCATTGTTATATCATATTATTTGATTGAATAATATTAGAATATTTATTTAATATGAAAGATTTTGCTACAATATGATGCACATTTTTCGTATAATGTATGACTGTTGATTTGTGTTTCAAATAAAATCCTAAGATGCAATTATGTTTGTAGTATTTAATTCCGTTCGAAACGTTCAATGTTCAATTTAATTGGAGATTATCTAACTGGCTTCGATTCATTGCCCAGATGTGTAGTATTGGAACTGTTCAAAGCTATCTTTAAATGCATCGGTTTCATATAAAGATTTTCAAATTGTGATATCGTTTTACGATTTAGTCATAATAAATGATTATACGACAGTGAAAATACCAATTTTGCTTTATAAATTCATATTTTGTTGCAATTACGAATGCTGATATCCAATTCAATGTTCTACATATATGGCGAAATTTTTATCTAGATTACTTGATCTGTAATAAAGTTTTATATCTGAAGGATTTTATGACTGTTGATGTACGTGTATGTTGATTAATTTTGGGTATTTAGTTAGACATATATATTTTCAATCTTTCGATAATATTTAGTTCGATATGGAACAGTACAAAACTTATCGAGACCAGATTGAAAGAAATAGAATTTTCACCGGTCTTTGCCATAAAAAATAACAATATTTTGAAAATATCACGAAACAGTATCGAAAGAAAACTCAATAAATTCACAAATCCGATTACTTTTCCATCACATTTATTTATGAAAAGGAACCATTTTTGAATCATCCCCTCAAGCCTTGCGCAAAATTGAAATACGCCTTCGACTAAACGTCATCAAAAATATCTAAAGCAAACACTGAAAGCGAAACACCGTGGGAAAATTCCGTCGGTAATTTTTAAAAACATTCTCCGACCTTTCAATTATCGCTGCCGGGAAAAAAATATGTTTTCATTCAATCGACAAAAAAGGACGTCGACTGATTCTCTAATTAATTGATTCGTCGAAAAAGGTGTACGAGGTCGTTAATTATATCAAATCGAACGAAAGTGCTATGGCCATGTTTCGTATATTTTCGTGTAATTTTATCGTATAAGGACCGAAAGTGAAAAAATGGCAAAAGAAGCCGGAAAAGCTTTTCAGATGGATGAGTGAAATTAAGGAGAAATACGACTTGCGATAAATGCAGACAAAGCTCGTTCCGCTAAAATGATACCCGATAATCATGATGTATTCAAACGATACATATGCCCTCGAGAATGCGATTATTGTATGATGAAGAAAAATTCGTTCACATTAAACCATCCATCAAATCTTATTCCTTTCAGTATGTGGAGGCTGTCAAAACCAAACTCCTCACTAAATTATAGAAAATTATTAATGATTATGTTCATTTATATACGAATCCGGTTATTTAACTTCGTATTATTGAATCGACTCTTAGTTGAATAGTTTGCTTGAAAGCATTCCTCATTGAATGGAATAGAATGAAATTTGATCAAAATTTTCTCGAATTAATTAATTCAGGAGATTTAACTTTTCGTTAAAGGAAAAGTTACATATTCTTATTGAAAGTACTCGCTTGCTCTTCACAAATGTTCTGAATTTGTTGAATTAATAAAAAAAGATTTGAAAACTATGTTTATTTAACATTCTCAAGGGATTTTGTGATATTGTAATTAAAATATTCTTCGCATATAGAATTAATTAATTTCTTATTTTTATTTTAGGAAAAATCAATTTTGAAACATATTATGATATGTTTATTTAGAAAACCTTATCATATTTCAGTTTGAGCCTTTCTTCCACACGATCCGTGCAACTTTCTAAACTCATTAAACATCCGTTATGCAGTAATCGCATCTCCATTCATACGAGACACCGAAGCAGTTAATCAGAACGAAACACACATAAATTCGCGTTAAGCAGACTTAATCAACGCGTGCAATTAATTCGCATGTCGTGCGAGACGCGGCCGCATCAAAGTTTAAACAAGACCCGGCATAATTCCGACTTTATTCGAGAAATAACGAAATTCCTACACTCATAAAGCCTCTTGCGGCGCAATTGTAAGCAATTGTCCGGGGATTTGGAGCATAATTTAATGTCAGACTGGGAACCGAGTTTGCACACATGTTCCTACTGTGTGGAATCGCAATTCGACTATGTATTCGTATATGCATAGATATCTACTATTTAAGCAGAACTAAAAGCGTGTGAAAAGCGAAGATAATTTTTCATTAGGGACGCCTTTCACATCTTCGTACGATCTTATGTTGGCTATGTGAGGTGAAGTCTTATTTTCTTTTCAGTTCGAGTCCGAACCGAATTCGGTTCGTGTTTTATATCTGGAGTCTGGGCCAGAATAAAACAGAAACGGTTTTAGTTCGTTAAACGTGCTTGAATTTATATTGTGTCGTTTGACTTTTAGAAAAAGCCCTCACGTATACGATTCTATTTTTGAAATACATTTTTTTCACTTGTACTTGTATTGAAATTGAACATTTGATAACTTTCAATGGAATTTATATTTAACCAATTCGTTAAATATTTGATATTTTGAAGTTTGAACAATTTGAGAAATTTTCGTTATGAAATTTCGAACGAACGAAATAACACTAAACGCAAATAATCGAGAATGTTTTCGTTTTAATTTTCTTTCAACGGATTTCGTTCGTAACAAACAAACGTGCTATGCTAATGTTCTTTTTTCACGAACATTATAGAGCTCCGAAATTGGGGCTTAATTAAAAACGTCGGGTTTGAAAAGGCGCGCTTTTCGAAACTCTTTCTCGCATATGGCACTTGAAAAGTTAATCGAGACATCCGCCTCGTGGGAAACATTTTGAATGTTGCGTGCCCAAAGGTACTCACCTGTCTGAGAAAATTAACATTTTGTATGTTTTGCGGAGTGATCGTAAAAATACCTCAGTCATAAGGTAGAAGAGAGCCCGTAAAATGCGCGCGGGGCGCTTTTAGGCGAAATAAACGAAATTGCCGGCTGAAATTTCTTCGAAACGCTTCTAATATGCATATAATTGGAACAAATAAGGAAGGCTCCGAGACGAACTCTCATCCGATCTAATTAATTAACATAATGGATTTTCGGTGTATAAAGATGATCAATACGAAAGATGGGATGACGGTTAAAGGGTTAACGAGTTTACGCGCAAAAGCCCTTCGGCGGAACGTTCGCCTTTCGTCTTAAAAATCATTTATCTGCTTCAAATATATAAATTTTTTCAAGTATTATTTTAAGTTAATTTATATTTAGATTGTACCGATTAATCCGCGCGTAGTATTTGGTGACATTTAAATGCTAATTTCATATTTAGAACGGGGGCGTGAGAGTTTGCATTTGAACCGCAATAAAAGACGTATTAATCGACCGAAATTGTGACATTTCAAATTCTAAAATTATAATCACTGTATAAGCTCTCGTTTTATTGGATGAAAATTTAGCAAAAGTTTCTTATAAGTATGTAAATGTATGTTAATAAAGCCAAAGCGAAAATCAGGTTAATGTTCCCCGAAGTGCTGTAGCATATAATTTAAAAAATATATACTTAGTATTTACGAAAAATATTCAAATTATTAAAGAAAAATTTATTAAATAGCTTTCTAGAGATTTGTATTAATATAATAAATGTAATTTAATACTGAACATCTGCATTGTGCGCAAAATATTACGGAAAAAATGTACATAGATTGAAAAAGAAACGGTAGAATCTCGATACATACAAATATCGTACCGTATTTTATTTACGCAATAATGAGAAGAAGCATTTAAGGGATAGCGTGATCGAATATCGTGTTTATTCAATGCGAAAAAATATTCGATATATTTGTACGAAAAATAAAATAGTTTTTTCTTACAGTTTTCTTTGGAAAACATCGTAGATTCAGAGAAAATATACTACCGTTTCATGAAAGGTGCGCAAATACACACTACTTGTTATTGTATTATACTGAAGATCTTAAAGTATACTGCTGGGAATAAAGGTATTGAGACGGTTTATTTTGTTGTAATAAAGATCTTTACTTTTATGTAAAGCAGCTAAGAGTGTCTAATTAGTAATTTCGCTTTCGATTTCATGAACGTGAATAATTTAGCGTTTCTTATTACGTGAAATTTTAAACGAGGTCGGATACGGTCAAAGCATTTTTTAAATATTAAAAAAGGATCGGCGCGATGCGTAGGTAGATATATTAAATATGAATGATCGCTTTAGGGAGAGGTTCAATTTTTTTTTCATATTTATTTAGAATCGGAGGAGAGAATCAAATGGTGCAAACCGAACTTTTTCTATATACGAGAAGAAAAAAATTACATGTTCATACACACGCAACCGCAGTTTCATTTTGTTTCTTTCTCGATTTCCCGAGCGGGAATGAAAAAGGCAAATTTACATTTTGGAAATGTCGATTTTTATGTAATTTCACTTTGTTGACGGTGAGATATTATAATCAAAACTTCAGTCTACGCGAAAATTGAACGAAAATGCCTTTTATACATTTTTTAATATTAAAAATTGTTATAAAATTCCATATTTACTTTTATAAAAGTTTTAAAAATTTAATTTGCCGAATAAACAATTATGAAATTAGCAATCTAACCATATTCGCGTATATATTGAAAATTTCACTTAACAGCACGCGTCACACATTAATCGTAATGTTCGTCCGAAAACGTGAAGCGTAGTGTCAAATGGCGTTCACGGCGTTCTTTACAATAACGGCCCTCATAATTGCCATGTACATAATTTTTGCACTAAAATTTAATACGAATCTTGCCAACGAACCGTTCATGAAAACGCTTCGAATTTCCCCGTATAATTTTTAATTAGACCTGTCGCAATATTTCATCTGCACTCCATTAGCATGACTGCGAAATCTACATCGTTTTCTCTCTATACAAGGCAAAAACACGAAGCACATAGAATATTTTCCTCTACAAAAAAGCAAGGTTGATGCTAGATGAAAAAATGAAAGAAAAAAAACGCGAATTTTCCTCATTTTTTACGATGATGTGCTCCGGAAAAGCTCGCGACATAATCAGTGCCGGAGCTGGTTGTCATGCGAGATGTAATAATGCCCTACGAGGGCACCGTTGGGATCCTTTATGCTTCGATTCGAAAGGGAATTTCTATTGTCGTTTTACGAAATAGCTATAATCCAGAATCTGGAACAAACACAATGGTGCGCTCACCCGCTACAAAATAATACTCGGGGAAGATCGGGTGATTTCGTTCTCGCTTAATAAGCTAACAAGGTGTTGCTCTGATATCATAATGATATTCTAAAATTTTCATGGCCGTTCAGCTCTCTCGTTTACATTACGATTCAATATAAAATATTTACATAATTTCTATCAAATTATTGAATTTTCTAGTTAATTAATAGTTTTTTTTTTACTATAAGATTCAGATTCATTTATTATTAAATATTTTAATGAAAAGTATATTCAAATGAAATATGTTGAAATAAGCCGAATTTTCTCTCAAATATGTCCAATATATGAAGTCATATTAAATTTGAGGTGCGCGTGCTTTCGGTGTTTTATTAAAACGCATAAAAAACAGCTTTTTTGCATGAAAATTGTTTAAGGTCAGTTGCTTATGAAAATTCTTTCTAAACCCCTAAAAAAAGTTAGCTTTTGATGAATCTTACGAAACTATCGCACCGTAAATGTATTCAGGACGATAAAGCACGAACGTCAAATGATATGGATTTTTCTGATATGATTTAAACACACTTTTGCGGATATAAAACGCAGGAATATAATATTTTTTTATGGAAATTCGTCTATGTTTTATTTATGACGATTATTTTTTGGCTCATTACAAAACAAATGTGAAAAAATTCTAGCTTCCTATTCACTGATGACTGGCAATAAACGCGATAGTTAAAATGACATTATGTATGTATATGCTACGAAAAATATAATATGATATCATAAGTTTTGTCATAACAGAGAAAACGATTAATTTTTATAGTTACCTAGTATCATTACATTTTATTTTTACAGTTTTTTAATTCCACCTCACTTCTATTTTCTGAGCGTCGTTTATCAGGCAAACCACAAGGAATTTATTTTACCGCGACCCTTTCACGTGGAACCCTTTTTGTTATACCACTTTTATATCTATTAAGGGACCGTTTTTCGTATGTTGGTTGTTAGTAAACTTGAAAATTTCGCACCGCATAATGGTCCTTTGCTCGCGACTTGAAACATAGTACTATCGTTATCTCATTAACCGAAAAATATAAAAAAATAAGACATGTCAAAAGAAGATATATTCTTTCATTTATTATTTATGGTCCTTGAGCCCTGTAAGGGACGTCGGCCAAATATAATGGCCTTTTCCGACCATTTAATAATTTCATGGAATGGTAAACTCACTATATAAAAGGTAGTTCTTTTTTAGAATTTAATTATACTGACGAATTGAGAAAGAAAAAGCATAAATTTTTCGTAAGATATTCAGATAGTTTGTTAATATATTAGCTTTGGTGAATAATTTGTGGTAAAAGTTTTTTGCATAGTGTAGATATTTTTTCTAGATTATCTTATATTCACTGCTACATTTTTGAGATTGTGCTGTGCTATTTTCATTATTATTATGTTCGATGAAATGAGTGAAAATCCTATCGATTTTCTATAAATAATGGAGAAAGGGGACAATTTTTGAAATCAGAGGGTTCATATCGAAATGAGATTAAAACTTTCCCTCGTAAATATTAAAGGTGTTCTGAAAAAAATGTTTGACACAAAAGGAGAGCGTTTGATTTATGAAAGCTTTCGCATTGAAATTATGCCGATGAATTTTTCATTTTTCGTAAAAGCTTCTCGAATTCGAAGGGAGTTTTCATTGTTCTTGACCTTTTTCCGATAACAATTAAGAGCAATAAAATAAATCAGCAATAGGAAATATGGTAGGCAGATTATTTCCGAATTTAGTATACATGCAAGCGGAAAGTTTCGACAGGCTATCGCTTATGATTAGCCAAACTTAGTTTAACTTTCTAGGATCACTCCCGAGTGTTTTCGTAATAGACAAAAATAAATACTTTTAATGTAATGATGTTTATTTTACAATATTCAATTAACATAAAATGATTTATGAGGCAAAGTTGCATAAATATATTTTTACATTTATATTTCAGTCAACTATTCAAATATATTTCTAAATATTAATTCTATTGAAAAAAAATCACTTATCGAAATAATATATCTATGTATATAAATTTTTATAGAAACATGTGATACCTTTACAATGGAGTGCTATATACGCCTTAAAAGGTGAAGCACCACCTCAACAGCGAAAATACACCATAGAAATATTCACCGAAACGTAACGCGAGTGTACGCGTCATGCAAATTCCGCATTTATAAGGCAAACGTTCTGAAAGCACTCTCGACTCCTCGACGATACCTTCAATATCCTTTTCATGTCCTTATTAAGGGCGAAGCCATAGCCACTGGCCCGAGGCTAAAAACACAAACACACCTTCAAAATCCATACACACACACGTACATTTAGTCCTTTTGTTAAAGCCCGGAATGAAATTCGCTTCAAAAACAGGCCGAGGATATAGAAGTTCAGTCAGTTTTCAGACGCGTATTTGTTCGACCATAAAAGTGTAATCCGACAAACGAACGGCTCATTGTGTGATTTTGAAATTTTCTAGCATTCAAACAAAGCCGAACGCGATTTCTGCTATTAGTATATACAATATTCGCATAATGTGCGAGCGCGTATATAGTATAATATAATAATTCGCTCGTGAACCCCATTGTGTTCGAAGCGTTATCTAATTCTGACAATCTCGGATGCTGAGTGTTGTGTTTATGAGGTATGTATTCTTGAGATTCGTTTGTGTGTCGATGCTTGTGTTTTGATATAGGTTCGCATGCTTTTGGCTATCGCGCCTTCTGTGGGCTCCACTCTGACTTGATCGAGTCAATAAAAGATAGTTTTGAGAGTAAGACAAATTTCAAGTTCGGTATTAGGTATTTGATGTTTCTTCGAGATTCGTATCTCGAAAGCTACAACTTCTCAGATACTGTTCACTAGTTATTTATTCGTTGTTCGTACATACTTATGTAAGTGCGACTGTTTTGTGTGTGTTCGAAGATGTGGAAAAATATTGTTATCTGTTTTGCTGCTCCGCAAATGTCTCATTAAAAAGTGTACGTATAAAATTTTAAAGCATAATAAAATATGTTTACGTCTTTCAGCTTTTGACACGTTAATATGAAACGAGATTGAAATCTTTTGAATATTTTACGTGTTATTGGAATAGAGAGCAGCTTGAATAATGAATTTTTATTTCTCGAAGTATCATGGAATATATCAATATCAATTACAATTTTAATATTTAAAATCTTTTTATTTCGTGTGAATGATTTCAATGTTCGTTCGTGTGTGCTATTTTATTTATTTTAGATAACGTGAAATGCAACGTAAGTAAAGTTTCTTTTGACGCGAGATGGCAAAATTCCAATACGAAAAGAAAAATGTAATATACTTAGGTTTTATACGTCTTATTTTTATCATGAATGGTATTTTCTATACTTATGACATTTCATTGTTCGTATTAATATTTCTCATTTTTATATCATAAATTGTCGAAAGATATTTTCGATTGCTTCTCCGATATTTCATTTGCATATAAATTAAATTTCAAAGCGGTTTTTCATAATCGACAAGCTTGTGATCTCTTTTTGTCGATATAGAACTGTCTGGAATATATTTCACTCTATCTATACATAATATTTCAATTCGTATTATCTCATCATTTCCTCTTCTCTATTATCGTATTCAATATTTCCGATTGTTCGAACTACACAGTTATCTTTCTACGAAAAGTTATCTTGTTTTCTTCGCGTAATAATCAATTTCATTTGTTACCATATAAAATCTCAGTACTTAAATATATAAAATATTATGATTTCATTAATAAAAATATTAATGTTAATTTTATATTATAAAACTATTGAACGACAAAAGTTTGACAATCGTGTCTTCGTACATTTATTTTTTGTATCAAAAATAATATTATCTCTAAGTGAAACGACAAATGTGAAAAACGAACGTCACTCGTTAAAGGAGATATCAACAACGGAACGTTCTTGCGGATCTAGACGGCGGGAAATTCATTCGACCTCATAAAAAAAACATTCGAGCGGATAAAATATGAGAAATTAGACTGAAAACATGAAAAATGGTTGCCGAGGCCCGACGTAATAAATCAAAAGGCACAAAAGGAATCTTCGCGAATTAAAAACGCGACTATCGGCAAGAAGACATTGTCTCCTGCAAGACGTTTCCTTGCGTATTCAAAGCGAGTGAAAAATATTATGGAGGAAAAGTTTTTCCAAATGCCTAGAACGGCCAGCGTATGCTGAAAATTTGCCGTTTCGGCTTCTTTTTTTTCATAATATCCCCACTGAGAAAATTATCCTGCGCTGATAAAAGATCGTATCGGAACGTTATCTTGTTCGATAAAGGACCGAGATTTGCTTTCTTGCGTTATTTTTCAAAGCGAAGATCTGTGAAAAATTTCCCTGATGTATTTTCTATGAATCTTGATACGTTCGGTTCGAATCAATAAGCTTCTTTTACTGTTGTACGGCTTCGTATTTTGACCCAGTTGTGAAATGTCGACGCTGTCGAATACGTTAGTTATTTTTTGTAAACTTCTCCTTTTTTTTGAGTTATTGCTTCGGCTCTGCGAAGAAATATTTTTCGATGGTGGTATAATTCCCGCAAGAAATGACAGATTTCCGGAATATTTGAATTTGACTTCTTTGCGCGTTTATCTCGAATAATTTGAATGAGATGAGATTGCCTCTTCTGTCTTTCACGAAAATTAAAGCCATTTGATATTTATTTTAAACGCTGTCTGTGTCTTTTAAAATCCTCATTAATTAGTTTGATATTTAAATGAGAGTTTTAATTATGTCTTCGCGGTATTAGGAAAATATTTTTTTTCTTCAAAAATGTATTTATTCTCTGATAAAAATACCAGTTAAATTATCAAGTAACTCTTTAATTATTTCAATATTTTATATATCCAACAATATGGTTTTTCATTAATTTATATCAATTTTTTATCTAGATTAGAAAAGATTTATATCATCATCAACTTTTAACTGGAAACCTCTTTTCGTTGACCAATTTTTAATTAATGTTTTTTTCTTCTACTCAGGGGTATTGATTTTCTTATATTTGACATTCAGGACGTTTTCTCGATCAAGTTCAATAGAACCTCAAGGCGAAATGTAGATTACGATAAACTACATCCATTTAAAGCACTTTCTATTGATGAACGCCTACCGTGATACTTTCAAACGTGTATTCTCGCTTTCGTGACACTCTTACCGAAGTCGCACACCAGAGAACTATAAAACCTAAGGGAAAAAAATAAAAGGAAAAAATGTAACTCCGACTTTTGCCGCCATAATAACCGTAAAAGAGCGTCTTGCGATTTTCGACGCACTTTGAATGAAAAAGAAAAGACAAAAAAATAGAACCTGGGGAAAAAGAAAGACGGAATCCGCAACGAACAAAGGACCGCTAGCCGAATGCCAATTGCCGAGAACACTTTCGTACGAGTTCATTTGCAAATCATGGGTAAAATCGAAGGAAAGCGATTACTTAACATATTCTATGACGTCGGCTCCCTATGAAAACTGGGGCTCAAATGTGAAATTTTCGTCATTTCTGCGTATAGAATTCAGTTTTGTCAACATTTTAGCTTTTGAAACGGGATACTTTGATATGCGATACGTTTGAAATGGTATTCCGAAAGTATGTATCAAGTTTGAAATGAAAGTAATGCATAAAATGATAATATATATTTCAATGCTTTTTTATTCTTTAGTTGAGCGTTATTTTAATCTCAATTTATGCATTTTGTTAAAAAAAATTAAAAGTTGAATATACTATATCATTTGCATTATTTTTATTTTATTATTATATTTCCGCGTTATATTCGTCCCCTAGGAAAACAACGGGAAAACACCTCAATATAAATTTTCCATAACATCTATCCGAATACAAACGCTACGTTCGCAAACAAATAGAGCACCCAAAAACACGCATTCATTGTCTGAAACGTCATACATACACACATGAAATATAAATTTCCATATAAGAAATCATATTTCGTATAAAATATAACATTCATAATTCCAATTGCATTGCATCATTTAATATTTATGTACTAATTCATAACGTCATACGAATGAGCACACATAAACCACCCCCCTTTGCCACAGCTGCACATTGCGCTGCATTATTACCACTGTAATTGCAGTTCACGGTGCATTATGTCGACAACTAGTACTCCAACTATCTAGAGCCGAACATATCGCGACTTAGCCCCTTTTGCGAATTAACAATGTTAACTTTGCAACGAATTAATCCGTTCCGGTGCCCGTTCGCGACAAAGGAAATGCCGAAGCGAAAAGTTCACCTCGAGGATTCGATATCGAGTAACTGTTCCACTATCACCTATTATATGAGAGGTTCAGAGCTGAAAATGATTAACTCAATTACAGAAAAAAACAGATTTGAATCTTAAATCTCTCGGTATAGATATAACTTTATATGTAAGTGAGAAAATATTTCCCGAATAATAAAGATTAATACTATTAATTGACGATTCGTTCGACCACTGGACAAAAGATTATTCATTTCAGATGCCATAGTAATTGATTTCATACTCTAATGTGTACTAATTATATTTGTAGCTTATTATAAACAAAATGTGTATATTTATAATATCTGAAAAGTGGAATTTCAAGAAACACATTTGACTGTTTTTTTCGAATTTTTGCTTTATGGAGTTAGTCACGTTTAGCTCTAACGGATCGTATATCATATGTGGCTATATTAAATATATCATCGAATAGGATCTGGGCTCACAAATTGAATTCCCGTTGCCGATTCGAGTTCGGACGTCTAGGTTTCGGTTCCTGTGCTAAAGGCGACGTTCATAATATGTGAGCTCTATTGAATTATACAGTTCGAGAGTTTCAACCTGAAACGGATGTCCTTATAAATATTGTGCCCTATTGCGAGGTCTTTGTCAATGTATTTCTATGGTGTGTAGATTTAAAGTTTGTGAGTCGGCTTTCAAAACTTGCAAAGCCTCCGGTTTGAGCGAGAATTTGAATAATGACCAGTTTAAAATATCTTGAAGATTTACGACGATGCATATTTGAGATTCTACTGCTATTTATTATTGTTTTTGCATAATTTAAATATTATTCAGATGAGGTTGTTTATATAATATTAAGTTAATTTTTAGTATACAAATTACGAAAAAATCAAATATAAAAATACAGACGCGTACATTGTTTTTGCTTTAGGTAATTTTACGTGAACAACGCATACACGTTATCCCTTTTTTACGTTAATCAAGAGGCCTTAGTCCATATATATTATTCGTTGCTTGACGAAAATTTGCGACACGACAGCCTGAAATTTTCAAAAGGGCCAAAAACAAAGCTTCGAAATATGCAAATTCATCTCTGGATCGACAATTCTGCTTCTAAAAACGGAATCAATTATAAGAAGTTTCAAATTTAACTGATGAAATTAGAAATTAAATCAATTTTATATTACAAAGATATTTATATAATATCTATCCTTTCTCCATTAAAATCATAATTGAATCAATGTACAGGAATATCTTGAAGACGGCACAAAGTTGATTAATATGTAAACTCTAGGGCTTTTCCAGAATTCCTGGCGAATTAACTAGCGTGTATTCGGCACAATTGAATCGTTTAATTTGACGTGAAGTTCGAAGTTTGAGATTCGCAAAATGCGACTCCCGCATTCGTGGTTTTGTTCTTACCAAAAGCGAACAACTCGGAAAAGCGTCTTTTATATCGACCGCTGTGATACGCATACTTACTCCGGAGAAGGAAAATTCCTGAGGCCAACAAAAGATTATTTAGTGTGGACGTATTTTTTCCTAAGGCCGAATCGAAAGCACTATGAAGACCGAAGTTGCTCGAACCGGAAAATTATCCCAGGCAATGTTCGAATAAATAGTATATAAGGACTCGGAAAAATAATTTTTATTCTTTTGTACGTTTGTCGACGATATTACGCGCGGGCATGAATATTTAACGTTTCGTATTCAATGAAAAATTTCACGGCGAAAGAAAACGCGTCGAAAATAGGCCGTTTTCGAATTGAATTTTTCATTGTTTTTTGTAAAAATACGAATGCGCGAAACGTCTGGTGAATTTTCCTACCGCGTCAAAACTCGATAAAAGCCTTTCGCTTATGAAAACTTGCCCAATCTCGGAACTGTAGTGCGAAATTTTCCACGAAGAAAAACACTTAACATGTGACGCACTTTCATTAAAGGGTTTTGGAAACGCGCGAAAACAACATCTGAATATATTAATTGTTATATGCACAATGTTGCACGGTTATTAGTTTAATGTTTCGAATTCTTGTAATCAAGATATAATTAACATTTTCTAATTTTATGTACTTAGTTTAAATTAATTGTTTTCGTGATTGCATCTTTTGAGGTTGTCATCAAATTTTATTTCATATATATGTGTATAAAACTTAGATTGTGTAGTAGGATATTGCTCACTTAAAGGATATTGCTGGGGCTGGTAGTCGACATATCCTACGATTTTCTGAACCCTCGCTAGAATTTTCCGGGCTTTTGCTTATTTTCTCTCATGTTGAGTGTGTTGACCACGAACTTAAGGCTTAATAATGTCGCCCGCAGATATAGAGATTTCACTTCTAATTCAGTCGAGTTTGGTTCACTGAAGTTCGACAGTATTCTACAAAATATCTACAAAAGACAAATAAGACGTCAAATTTGATACATTATGTATAAATAATTTAAGACGTTTGATGTCCTCAAAAGGTCCAAATAGGACCGTGTTTTGCTTTCATTACATCTGTATTTTTTCGGGATAATATTGATCTTCTTTCTTACCGTCGAAATGTTTCGTTAGTTGATTAAAATTGGTGATGTAATTATCGGTTTTGTTTGTTTATTTTCTCTTTCTTCATTTGCACTTATTTGAATTAATTGCTTCGTGATATTTAAATGGTATTTTGTTTCTTAATTTATATCATTAAACTTTATGGTTCATTAAATAAGTATTAATATGTGTATGCTTCGCCGATACTGGAGACACTAATTAGATATTAATTAAGCAACCATACTGTTAGTTACGATTTAACCTATTTCGTATGCACCATGGAAAACTCAATACTACTCCAATTTTGATATTCAAATGTGTAATCGTTAATATCCTGTGATATGTAAATGTGGTTATCCATAGTTTTGACTAGTGTAACTAGTTTCTAATTGGATTTATATAACGCCCTGATATTTCTTTTTCGCATATTCTAGTAATTTTATTTATCATAGAATATTTTCGGATATAGGTCATTTCGAAATGTTTACGCTTTTGCGGACACGGATTGAATTGAAAATCGCAGATATTTCCCAACTTCGAAAATATTATATAATATATTCCGTGAACGCCACCGGTATTGGATAGGTTAAGAACCGCAGAGAGAGCAGCGACTTTCACGAGGGATAATCGAATCTAGCGATAGTAAATCTTGATTTATTTTCAATTCTTTTACACTAACTCTAACTTACGTATCTATACGTTTGTCGATCGTACGCCTCTGTAGCTTTCCAAAATGCGAAAAACGAACGATTGCTAGAAGACGTAACGCAGACAGATTATCCCCGCAGGAGGCCCGATCTTTTTCTACGATATGACACGACGAAAGGACACTTCGGAAGTGTAACTTCCTCTTCCAAAACCTTAAGCGAAAAGCGAGAGAATACGTAATCGCTTCAGGACACGCTTGTTATTTCCTCCTTTTCCTGTATTTTTTTCATTCCTTCTCTAAAGTTCGTTTGTGCTCTAGAGCCGAGACGGTTGAATCTTCTCGCGTTAGTCATCAATCTTCCGCTCGCAGAGTCAACAAAGACCCCAATTAACTATTGCTCAATAAACCCAGTGTGATCCTTGATGAATCGTTTGGACTTTGAAGGGTTTTCGTTTGCAGTGCTGATTCGATTGGAAGAACGCTTTCCGCTAATTGTCGAAAAAAATCGTTGTTTGCGCGGTGATGTGATTAGATTTGTGTTTGGGCAATAAAAAAAAAGTGTGAGAGAAATCGAAAAGTGCACAAGTGTACGATTTGAAATAAATGGTAATTTTTCAATTTTCGAAAGAACACTAATGTGTGTAGTTTGCTTTGGAGAAAATGGAAATGTATTTTTTTGTGCAAGCTTGGAAAAACCACCGCTTTACAGCGATCTTGGGAAATGTTCGCGAAAAGCCACTGTTCGAATTTATTCAAACGTGACTCGGGGTGTATTTTGATTATTTCGAAAGGTGTGAAATTTTCCTCACGATCTTAGCATATATTTTCGGCATTTTCGTATTTCGCGCCGTCTTTTAGAATCGATAAGAACTCCTCGAGTATACCGTCTTCGAGCTTTTTATTTCACCATTTCATATACGTCTATCGAGCTAGACTATTTTCTATGCCAATTCCCGAAAAGTATACCGTTCGAATTCGATTCTACTATGAGTTCTTTGCATAAACTCAAAATATTCATATTTACAGTTTTTTTCAGCAGGATGTACATTTTTTTAGTATTTCATTGAATTTTTTTAGTATCTCATTGAAATTTTTTATCTATTCGTTGACTTTTCTTTCAAATTTATTTACAAAGATTCTTACTTGGATGAAAACCATTAAAATTTTTCATTGTTATTTTATTGAATTTGTTTACGAAATTTTCTTCGAAACATAATTTGAATTTTACTCATTTAAATTTTCAATTTGATATATGTAATTTGATATTAAATTATTGTATGTTGAAAAAAAAAAAGCGGGAAATTTCTTTTAAAAGATTTAAGTACATCAAACGATAAAGACGATATGAAATATGCAAATCGTATACGCACTCTGGACTTATAATACGAGGGACCGAATATGCAAAATGGAATCGGCGAAACTTTCAAACATCCCATTTTTTATTCAGACCGACCTTCATCAGGACCTCGGTCCTTTCGCAGGACGACGATGATGATACTTTGAGCGATATTTTCCCGAGACGACGCGAAATTATACATAGTTTATAACGTCGCTTTTGCGAAATTCGCCATTGTCCGCAGTTTGCGATACTTTCCGGTCTTTCGGGGGTTCGCCGTGTTTTGATTAAAGCGCAATTATCGCGGTGGAAAACCCTTCGAGTCGTTTGCATAATTCCGCCGTAAATTCATTTGGCCGTTGTTCTGCGGAAAATCACCTCGAATCGAACCCGATTTGTTTTATAATATTATATTGTATATTGTGATCGGGAGTTATTCGCGCGATTCTCTTTTAGGTGTTTGTCGTGTTTTCGCTCGATTATGGGGTCAATTAGTGGGTTTCGTGGTGATTTGTGGATGTTTTCGTTTTATTTAATTCATATTTTTCATTATTCAAATGTGCTTTGATCGATTTATAAGTATGATTATATAAAAATTGTTTTATTTTTTTGGTAATGATTAAATTTCATCACAATCTCAAGTTTGTCGATTAATGTGCCCTTTGTAATGAGTCTAGTACGATTTTGAAATTTAATTAAAATATAAATTGTTTTGAATATTGAGATGTGACCTACATCTCTTTCATAATAGAGGACACGAATATGAAATATATAAAATCTTTTTCAACATTTAAAAGCAAACTCGCTTTCTATTTTCCATTCAATTTTCCCAAACATCCGCCCTTAACGAACCATATCCCAATAGCGCCCTTTCAAAATCAAAAGGGTCACCTTTGTCGATCTTCCTAAAATTATTAGAAACGAAAAAAAAGCAAATCGACCTTCAAACATTCGGACATCAACTCATACATATATCACACACATTATATAATATAATTTTCACGTACTGAGGACACGATATGCGTAAACCAAGATCCTCGATCCCCTAAGGTCGGTCGCTGGGGGACATCTCGACATTCTTCCTGCGCAAGTACATTATTATTATAGTGTTTCGAGTTATGGTAGGCTCGCTCTAGACTTCATACGCTATTAATTCGGCAATTTAGCTTTCGAGGCATTAAGTATTATAATGTTGATGTGCCTAACGCGTACATCGAGTAAGTACGCAATGTGCTCGTCGGTTATTGCGCGTAAATCTCGCCTCGTTAGCAATTTTCGGAGATGATTTATTGATACGTAGAAAGCCTGTATGCAAAATTTTATCATTGATTTATATTGAAAATTTTATCTTGTCTATAATAAATTTGAAATGTTTTTGTTTTGGTAACATTTTAAATTAATTGAAAAATCGTTTTGTTTATTCACCTTTTTTGAAGATTGAATTATTATTAATTTCATATCGGAATTTATTAACTGAAAGATTTCGTAACGTATACAACTGTAACACGTGCAACCGAAAAAAATATGAACGCGCCTAGCACTTCCGTTATGAGTTAAGTTGTATTCCTTCCATGTATATGGGAAAAGTTGTTCGCTAATATATTATTTTGTGTATATCATACTTGCCTTCCAATTACGTCTGTATGAAAAAATTCGCGTCATTTTTATTCGACAATAAAGTTTTTTTTTTTCGGTAACTTTACGCCGTTTATCTAATTGTGTTTGTGTGTACCTACTCGCGTTTCGCCGAATGGAAGCTTAAAAATTTACTTTTTTTCCCATTCGTTTGTATTTTTACTTCGCTTTCTGAAAGCTTTATATTGTTTCGGGCGGGATGCTGATGTTATACTAGGTGCTATTTGAGGAAATCAGTTTTTTCGTACGTGCTGTAAATTATCGCTCTTTTAGACATGTTTATGTATATGCGAAGGTTCTATGCCAAATGGCCGCTAAAGAGCATATTTACGCCCCTATCAAAACAATTGATGGTTGCACTAAAATTCCCATTATTTTTTTCCAGATTTTATTTATGAAAAACCTATTAACATAAATGCTTGTTTTGCACTCGATCGGGTCCATTTTATGCTGATCGATTTATATAATTTCATGTAAAGATCAATATATTTTAATTTGAATATGTTGTATTATATTATTAAATCCGAGAAAACTGTTCAAATAAATCTTTCACGTCTAGTTTCTTGAAATGTCAGCAGATTTTTTCCGAATCTATATTTGAGGATCAGAGTGGATTTAGTATTTATTTATTTACCATGTATATGGTTCTGATTTTTCCTTTTTTTTTAATAAAATAAATACACGAACGGCAAATAAATAACAGTATCCCTCGGGCTAACAGAATTGAATCATGCATGAGACGAAAGGATCCAAATCGGTATGTGCGACCGTCAAAAATGCGAATTCGCGATTCGGAGAGAATTCAAATCGAAATCCCCGAACGATGCTTATTTAATCGATGCGAATGAAGTACGAGGATTATACACTGCGAAATTTAAAGCATCATATCGAAACGATGAATCCGACAGGTTGTTGAAAGCTTTAGGTCACATTTTATCGGAAAATCAAAGCGAGTTTTTTGTATGAAAATTTCATTGTTGATTAAAACGTACGATGCGATTGTACCTTTTATTTTGACAGTATCTGAAAAGTGTGAAAAATGAGTTAATCTTTTCTCTTGCTCGTGTGTTGAAATCACTATGCATTAGAGATCACACAGTTGGTTTACAAATTTATCAGTAAATTACAATCTCCACTGTTAAATTGGTTGAATTATTTCATTACGATATTAATCGTATTCTACTACGCTCCGAAAAAATCAAACATAAAACATTAAATATCTCGGAACGAAAGTAAGCGGATTTGAACCACTATTACAATAAAGGGCACAATTTATTCAAATATCATCAATTCTTATTAATTTCCGCTCGAACTTTTAAAAGGGAGATTTAAATTTTGACCCGCCTGATAAATAGCTTTCTCGAAAACAGTAAAAAAAATCATCAGATATGCGATTCGAACTCGAACTCAAACATCCTACGAATCATAACGAGCATAATTGAGCACGCCTTCTCGTGAAAATTCCTAGAAGCGAAGCGGCCTCCTCCCGTTAATTAGAGACTTCGCTGAGTTGCTCCTCCGCATTAAGGATCTCGGTAATGGTTGCTGGAGCCTTCCTTCAGCACCTGACTGATGCCGTCTGAAGACGCATGGAGCCTTTGGGAAATTCGCGTCGGTATGAATTTCGAATGGACCTCTTATATTTTATGTGGCGTGTGTGTGTCGAGGTGCTACTCGCGCGTGAAAAATGGCCACAGACTATATATTATTGTAGGTGAGAACTGAAGAAATTGTACTCTCTTTTTGCCAGCGTGTTTATATGTATGTTAGAGTAGGCTTTTTATATTTATTTCACGCGAGGAAAGCGCGCTACGCTTTTATTTCGGCCGTTTAATATTTGATTTTTGCGTCGGATCTACGAAAGAGTGGGTACTCGACGATTTTACTAGTGCCGTGTTGATGGTTGGTTTGAGTAATTCTAAGAATGACGAATGTTCGTGTGTTATTATTGATGAATTCGATGATTTATTTCGATCGGAATTATTCGTGATGTAGGTACAGAGTAGGGTTAGAACGTGTTGTGGGGAGGTCCGGTTTCATGTGAGCGTTTGATTTTTTATCGCTTTCGACCGTACTTCTGATAATGTACAATGTCGAAATTTGGCACGCCGTTGGCTTTTAGTGCGAAAGCGTAAAAATTTAAAACCTTGTAAATCGTCGGAGCGTTTCAGCTCTCGAACTTTTCGGATCTTGTTCTCGTACGTGATTCGATACTTCGCGCTACGTTTCCTCATTTCACATACACACGTTTTATGTTAACGTTTTTATTATAAATTCAGTCGAAACTATAAGGATAATATTATGTGGAATTAAATTTTATTGAATTTTAAAACTTTGAAGTAACTTTGGTAAAACTAATATTTTAGAGTTCCGCTTCATTTGAATAAGTTTAGGTTTTGATATATTATTACGCATTTAAATTTAATTTTCAATATCAAACATTCAAATATAAATTTTATTTGAATGAATAATACATAAAGGTATTATTGAAATATAATGAATATCAAATCTCTATAAAAATAAAGTTTTTGGTAGTTTTTTTGGCACTGGAATGCCAGCGATAGAAGAGGTTTTAATGGAAATGGTGTAGAATGTAAGAGAATTGAATAATTATTGAACGAACCGAGTTGGATTGGATTCGATTGAATACAAAATGAAAAATGTATGGAAAGGGTAGAGATTTTGATCTCCTTAGAATGAAAATTGAACATATCAGTTTTTTCCTATTTTTAAATTATCTTGTATTGGTTCCGTAATTGTACCAAAATTCAAAAAACTCATATACTACATTAATATAAAAATGAATATTTTCTTCTTTATTCAATTAAGATACACTATACAACACAATATAACACAACTCTCGATACAATTCGAAGCCTCAAATTAACTTCGCAAGGACTAGGCGACCACCATCCTGCGGCCTACTCCCATGCAAACAACCCTCGAATCCGATACATCATAATCAAGGAGTCACCGCGGCCTAGTCGAGCGGTCAGCATTCCTCGAACTCAGAATTCTCCAAATATCGGAGAGACGTCTCCTCGTTAAAGGACATCTCCTTGCAACAGGAGTAGACCTTCGTCAAGTTAGACGTCGATAAACCGCCGAGCGACAAAGCCTTCTTATCCGAGACGTGCATCGATATAATCCGACCGATGGGGGTGTGTTATGGGGTTCGTTACGGTGCCGCATAATATATTATTTTGTATTATGGGGGCGGGCCTAATTTACGATCGGCGGATACGCTTTTTATATGCGGCGGGTATCCGTTTATTACCTCCGCAAGCAAGAACGCTTCTAGACTGTTAAACCTTGCAGAGACGTCGCTGCTTGGGTTAATTGATTCGCTCGAATAACGGTGTCGTTAAACTCGTCTTTATTTCGCTTTAATTTCATTACCAATTAAGCGTATTCTCGGGAGTTGTCTTGGCGAGATTCGTGAGTGAATATCTCAGATATAATAATTGATATGGCGGCGACAGCGAAATTATTTTCATTTAATTTTTCATAATTAATATTATATTAGAATCAAATTTTAATCTAAAAGGGTTTTAATTTTATATTGCATGTTCATTTCGTTTGATAAATTGCGTTTAAATCGCGCTGTATCGTTGTCAAAACGGTCGACGTAGGGAGAGCGGTTTGGTCGAGTGTTCTAACGCGGCAATTTGAATATTTTAAATTGTCATTTAGATCCGCATTAATCTCGTAAATATGAATAAAACAGCAAGTCTGGATTATAAAGGTTTTTTTTTTGTATATTTGTATGTTTTTCCTTATTTACAAATGACTCAAAAGCGGAGTCGTACACAAAGGGAGACAGGTGTTGTGTTACGCGAGGTTAAAGAAAACTGTCACTTTCATACGCCGTAGGAAAAGTGTAATATTTTTAACTGAAAAAGCTCGTTTTTTTGTTGTGCTAGTATTCTTGAACGATGACAAGACTGCTATGTAGCGAAGCTTCTCGCAATAGTTGGCTAAAACTACTCTGATGAAAAAAAAAATAGAGTAGTATGTGAAATTATAACAATGGCTTTTGTGTCTGCGTAATAATAATGCGAAAACAATGGTGTTGCTCTCGGCGAAAGAAAAATCATGCTTTATTGTATGATGTGCGATAGTGTTTGTTCGTGGATCGAATACGTCTAGATTTTGGTATGTGTGAAATAAACAATGACCGCAGAGACTCGACGCTTTAATTAATTACGCAAATAAATTCTGTATGCAAATTCATAGGGAATTGTATTGTCCGTTTCGTGTTTTCAGCTTGATGAACTTAACGCAAAAAGTGCGCCCGAAGTATAACCAAAGCTGACATTTGTACGCATAATCTAATTAAGAATATCTGTCTAATTGTTTTTATTCAAATTTTTGACGTTTGTTTTGTGGCGTACCTGAAAATGTAATTACACGAAAAACGTCCTTTCAAACATAATGAAACAAGCTTCCTTTTTTTACATTTCAACATCATTATTAATTCTACCGTTTTTGCTTTATAATCAACGTTCACATGCTCATTAACAAACCGAACTATAAGCTGGGATCGAGTCCTCGTCCTCAACTTTGACGAAACATTATTCAAAAGCTATAAATCTAGTATTAGAATAGATTGAATATATTCCGGTATGAATTGAACATTCAAAATTTATTACCTTAACTGATCCTAGCAGTCATATCGATCGGATTTAATTCTAATTTTACGCATATGAATATTTCATATCGTCAACGATTTAATTAAGCGGAACTGTTCGGTCGACATACACTAAATGTTTTGCAAGTTTTGATTAACAATCGTGTATTACATACCTATCATACTATAGATATATTGATTCAATTCTAAACATAGTTGAACCGGAATGAATAGATTTAATTTCATTAACGAAAAGCTTTAGTTTTATCGAAACAATTCGATTACGTACGGTTCAATTAGTGTGTATCCACATGAAAATTGAAGTATCCAGCTATATAATTTGAAATTTTACGTACATATCGATTCTATTGTTAACATTATATTTGCGCGATGTAAAAATACATTTAGTTTAATGACTTTGAGTCGGGAATGTGCTGCTTGTTCGATAGTATGGTGATGTTCAAATGTAATTTTGTATTACATTATTTGTCAAATTAAACAAGAATGGTGTTAATATGGAAATAGTTGTATCAATTCTATATTGTACAAATAAATTCACGGAGATAATAGTGGACTTCATATAGCATTGATATAAATAAAGTTTAGTACAAGCCGCCCTTCTGTGCTGTCGCACCCTCAATAAATAAACCGGCCAGTTTCCCCGCCCTCGTATTTTACCGCTTTCATTCCTTTCGTCCTACCGAGTTAAAAATCGGATATTATCCCGAGAAAGAAATGAAATCCGCTCATAACTTCTTGTCAGCTGAAGCACTCGACGACCGCCCGATTCGCTAAAGGATCTTCTGTTAATTAAAAAAGTTTTCGGCGGTTATCTCGCCGAAAACGATTACGAGCTTTCTACGAGGATTTCACGCACTTTTTTTTTCCTTCCTTCGTCGTCATTGTAATGTTTATTGGGTACGAATACTTTTTACTTATAATCGCACCTAATTAAGCTGCTGGTGTATTACAGTCGAATTTCAGATAATATCGTCCGCTTAGTGGGCCGTATTCGAATCGTTTAATTGTCGTTACGGTTTTTGCGAGTGTTGTTTGAAAATTATGGTTATTTCAGTTGAGAAGTGTTTCGCTCGTTTTTATATTTAAATTCGGTGTTACGAATGAATTTTCATCTTTAGATTAACTTTATTTAAAAAAAAAACTTTTTCACATTATCATTATAAAATTACACGTTAAAGTAATTTTTGCTTTTTTATTTATAAAATTTTTTGCTCAAAAATTACGTATGATTACAATTATTTAATTAGAAACTTGTGATAACTTTTTACCGTAAAAAATATAACATGTAAATAATATGAAAAGTATAGAATTAAATTACTCACATAATGCATAAATGGGCTTGTTTAATTTTTTTTCGTGTATAAATGGAATTTTTATTCATATTAATGTATTGAAATATTAAAATTAAAATGTGATTGGTTTCGATGTATATTCATTCTTTTTTAACGTCAAATCAAATCAACATCCTTTGAAAGCATCAGACCTGTCGACAACAAAGCGAATATAAACCTCTCAATTTTCCGAAATGCAACTGCGCGGCAAAAGCGCGAAAAAACATCTGAAAAAATCGGCGCAAAAAGCTGAAACTCGACTTGTTAAAGCCTCTTCGGCACAACGAGTCATCAATCATTCGTTTGGCCGCTTTTATCTACTAGATTGGAAACTGTAAGAGGTCGGCCCTAGAACGGAGCTTGCACGTTCTCTCAGAGAGTGATTGAATGATGTATCACCGAACTACCCTAGCCCCACTTATACGTTATGTTTCTCTTTGTTCGTATTATAGAGAGTTAGAATGCAGTGTAAATTTGCCCCTTTTTCACAAAAGACCTTAAAATTGGCTGACCTTAAAGAAAATTGATATGTTCGATAGTGCTTAGTGTGTAGAATGGGTGGTGGAAGGTTTTTGTACGTGCTGACAAATCGTTGGGCAGCTTGCTGTTGTTGCAGTTCAGATTGAATTTTGATTATGTGAATTCTATTTGTAATAGTTTCGTGGTTGAATTTAATGTATTTGTGGTTTTGAGTGAAATAGGTTTTGGTACGGTATTGATTTTATTATATTTCGTTGAATTTGTTATGAAATAATCCGATTTATTTGATTTACAATTAAATATTTCATTTTGATTATTTGATTGAATAATTTGTGAATAATTATTTACTAATAACTCAGATGAGATTTAGTTCGGGGATTTTCCTTAAATAAATGTGCATTTAATTTAATTGAATATGTTGGAATTCCCGATTATCCCAGATAAAAATATCACATACTATAAGTTCATGGTTCAGTGAAACAAAGGCTAAAGTCCTTTATTGGGGATTCTAAGGGTTGAATCTGGTTTTAGGGACGTATAGGCACCCATCGATGGTTAACCGCAAAGCGGCGACAGGGAAACAATTTTCAGGAAAATTGGGAAATCGATTTCTGTAGTATTTCTCTGTATGTGTTTGCACGCTTTAGATAGTGAAAATTGTGAAAAATGTTTTTCACGTTTTCATTTAGGATTTTCAGTAAATAAATTGAATAGTTTTATTATTGATTTTATTGATTACGGTGTAAAATTTCGATTAGTAAACATTTATTTTATGAAACGATACAAAATGAAAACGTTTTCGGAAAACCTAAAAATCTTTTCAAGTTATCGTAAAATTTTATCTATTGTATCCATAATAAAATAAGGACATAAAATTGTTATCCTTAATAAAATTTATGCGCGTTGGAACCAAAAATATAACCTAATATTATTCGTACTGATATACAATACATACATATACATATATTATATTGAACTTCAGTATACATAGTGTTCTGTACTGGAAATTTTCAAAAATATTCACTGGTATTTTGAAGATTTACTTTCAGACTTCGCTTTGTACATTTTGAGCTTTAAATTGAAATAACTTTGGCATGAAAATCCCCAGAGAATTTTCTGAAATATATTTGAATAGTCTTCTATAAAATTTAAATGGTATGGTACTGTAAAAAAAATACGTAATAATTCCCTGAAAAACATTCGAATAGATAGATAAAGTTTGATACCAATGAGAAATTATTTGCTTTTGAAAGTTTCAGATTTTCTTATTTTGAAACAGAAACTAGGATGACTTAACATATTTTTTACGCCGAAATACGTTTTCTTATATGTATTATATTATTCTTTGTGTCTTGATAAATTTTATTCGAATAGAATTTTCGTTTAAAAGGCCTTTAACGTGGCAATAAAACACACGTTTGCCATTTTCTCTATGCAAGAAATGCATACAATGTTTTTCAAACTTTCGATAATATAAAGTGACCAAAATATGATAAAATTATTTCTAACTGAATGATTATATTTCAAATACATATCTTCTAAAATATGTTACTGTAAAATGCAAAATATTTGATGTAAATGAATGAAAATAATAAATAAAAAATGATAGTTTTAACGAACGATCGTATTTAATTTTAATAGTTCAATGTTAGAAAATGTTATATTACCAGTAAGTTTCATTCATTGTGTTGAAATCCGTTAAATCTAGGTTTTACTCTGTTTTGAATTTCATGCAAATTTTCCTACATAATTCACAAACATTTCCACTAAAGTTCACGAGCAAACTAGAAACTTTGCTTCTACTATAATCATCTCATTATTTGTACCCTTCAAAGCAAAATAAATAATGCATAACTATTTGTACGTTTATTAAGTCCTTTGAGATAAATCCAAGTAAATTTAACCTTTCAGAGAAAACAGTTCAACACTTTCATAAAAATAATCCCGCAACCGATAGTTTGTTTAATCCACTTTTCGTATCGTATGATTGAAAGTGCTGCAATAAACCGAAAATAAAAACAAAATTTTGAAAGTATATCGCGAGCACGTGGAATATTTAAAAAAATATGCTGAGCAATATGCACTCGTTCTTCTAGCTAACGATCTCGTTATCCGTTTCACTGCACAGTTCGGAAAACTGGTCGAAATTTTCATAACTTTTCCGGTTTTATTTGTTCATGCGAAAAAAATGCATATCCAGTGAAAGGATCCATTTCAATTTTATGCAGTTGCAGCGGCTGTGAAGACAAGCACGTCGGCGAAATGAAATATTCGAGATATGCTCTTCAGAATGATTTTTTGAACATATTATTATATTGTATTTTATTCTGAATTTCGCGCTTACCTTTTTTCGAATATATCATAAAATAGAATT
Organism: Cheumatopsyche charites; assembly: GCA_024721215.1. NCBI lineage: Eukaryota > Metazoa > Arthropoda > Insecta > Trichoptera > Hydropsychidae > Cheumatopsyche > Cheumatopsyche charites. The sequence continues at coordinate 5,046,985 of CM045585.1, read as the reverse complement.
TGAATTAAAAGTAAATTTCAGTTTAATTTTTGCTTAACTCGGCTTGAAAATGCTTTACGTTTAATTGATTATATAAAATCTTAATTAGAGTTTATATAGTGCGCTTAACTCAAGTTTAATAGTTTTCTTTTCGTATTTATAACGATTAAAAGTTTTGTTTATCCAAAGTCTGAAGCCATTATATTCATTAAAATGTAAAAGCTTTTAGGAATAATTTAAACAATTTTGCTCCACTTCTGGTCGACAAACGTATGTAAGAAGTTTAATCACTCAAATGCAGGTCTGCTCTTTACTATTAAATAGTTTTTCGTTGGGAAGTTTGTTGGGAAGCATTAAAGTTAGTGGTTGCAGTTGTGGTTTTAAAAGCTCATTACTTTCTGACCTGAACGGATGCAAGTTTCCCAGCTGCCTTTTTTATGTGCACACTTCTTTGTGCTTTCACCGTGTTTTTCAAAGAACGTTCGCATATGGAAAAATAAAATTACGTGCTCGAAACTGTGTGAAATTATTTGAAACGAAAAAATTTCATTAATTTTCATTGAATTGGAGTTGTTTTCGTTTCTGAAACCAATTAAGTTTAAATCGGTGGATTTTTTATATTTGCATATAAAGTATGAAATTTTATATTCGACAGCTTTATCATTTTTTATTTAAGAAAATTTAATGCAAAAACAAGGTTTTTTTTTCAAAATATTTCAAACAAATCTGTGCGTTTGTATTATTTTTCAGTAAGCCGGCTTTGTGTGTGAGACAGACCGTTTTTCGGATTCAATTTTTTATTTATTCAGAATACAGATAGATGGACGGATTTCGTAGTTCTCGGTAAATCCGCAGATGCGAAAATATTTTTGTCCCCGTGAAAATTTTCATTTTTTTTTTCGGAGATACTTTCTACCGCGCTATTTGCATTACGTCCCCAGAAGTATTATTAAAAAAAAAGGAAAACAAAAACAGCGGAAAGGACAAACGGCTGAAACGTTTTTTTGTCAGTTTCATAAAACGTCGCTAAAGTGCAAATCGGAGAAGCTTTCTTGGTTCCTTTTGTTTTCTAGATTTAACAGGAACCGGAGTTGTTTAGCCTTTCTTTGGAAAATTGACTGGAACGAATCGCTCTTGCTTAATTATGCATCGAAGTTTTGATGGAGTATTAAAAACATTTTATGATTTTGAAGTATCAAAGTGTTTATATAAAGTTTTGTGAGTTTGAAAAAATATTTTTAGACTATAGGATTATATTTTTGTTATTTCAAATATTTTTTATTTTAATATTGTTGTCAATGAATATGAAAACAAATGAGTTAATTAAAAAACGTAGAAAATTTTTGAAATTTCTCCGACTAGTTTCGACATTTTTTTCTGTGACTTCTACGCTCTTCAATAGATCTTCGCATTTTCGCGGCGGCCAATTTTCAAAAACGACTTCTTACACGGCATATGAACACATTCTAGCACGAAAAGCATTATTCTCCCAAATTTCCTAGACCCTCGTATGAATTTTTGAAGCGAAACGTAACGCGACCATCCACCGCGTTCTTGTGTCTTTAACAAATGTTAGCGCACTCTTCTCACGAACCTTTTTGGCAGTGGCGTTTCAGCCGAAAACGCCATTATTCGACCGAAGAAAGCACGCCGTTATACATTGCCACACTTTCTATGTATGTCTGTGTATATATGACGACGAAATAGGCCAAGGGAATCAAGTGACGTGGCAGCGATTTCAAGAGACACCCGCACAAAGTTTTCCGTGTAGCTGTAAGTATGTAATGGAAAGGAAACATGTGATTTAATTATGTGCATATCTCAATAGTGATTCCTGAACAAATTTCAATAAATGACATAATTTGTTTGGCCACTGGATAAAAATCATTAATTCCAGAAGCCATTTTATTGAATTCTTCGGTCTAATGTGAATTGACCACATCCATAGTTCATTTTAAACAAAATTTTTACTCATATGCTTGTAATTTCTAAAAAAATGGAATAATGAAAGGAATTCTGAATAACGTATCAGACACTTGATCCTCTTGGGCTATTTCGTCGTCATATATGTATATTCGCACATACCATTATATTACGTGTGTGTCGATTCGGCAAGCGCTAAAGCTCCGTTTCTTTATGAGTGTTCGGTGTACACTCACAACTATTGCCGAAGATTGATGGTTATTAAACGTTTCCAGACTCTCTCTCCTTCTATTCTATGGATATTTCCATATACGGTTCTGTGTTGGTTTGTATGTTTCGTTATATTCAAATGCGTTTCGATCGGGGTGCTTTGAAAATAGCTTTTGTGAGTGTGTATGTGCTTTTTTGCGCCAAGTCGAGTTACAATCTTGTTCTTTGTTGCTGCTGAATGTATTTGATTCGAAAGATAGCTTAGCATTGTATGGATTGTTTAGATTCTTTATTTCGTATAAGTGAAATAAACGTGAAGTGAATTGGAAGTTTAATCTGAATACGATATCCAATCTTCGTATAGTTAGATCGGGTTGATTCATTTCAGTTGATAAAATTCTCCTTTTTTATAAACATTTCATAATTTAAAATATGGAAAACGGTATCGATCAGTTTGTTGTAGATACAATATACGTATTTGTATCTTTTGAAAAAAAGGAATTGGAAAATGTAAGAAAATTATTTTTTATTTACACTTTAACGTTATTAATTCTGCGAAGTGCGTGTGCTCTCGTAAAAGCTATAAATTTTGTATAAAAAGTGAATTAATCATTTATTTGTGGACTCTTTTTTCCATTCTACCGCAGGTTTTTCTCATTCTCTTAATGTTTTTGTAAATTTACTTACCTTAAGTGCTCCGTACACATCGATTTTTGAACGCTTCACTGAATCACATTATTTGAGTACCGAAAAAACAAAATTGATGAAATAACATTTTCATGCACACAAATATACAAAAATTTCAATTTCGAATCTAATTCGAAAGTGTTTTCAAATTGAGACGTAAATCGAATAAAAAACACAGCTATCGTAATTTATCGATCGTAATAAATTCACATATCCATCTAAGTGAATAAAGCACCATTGTAATATTGATATATAGCGAGAAATATCTTTCTATCAAGAAAACGACTGGCCTATCGAACAAACGAGACTTTTTCTTCGCACCAACATAAAACTTTCCTTCAGAAACTTCGTAAGTTCGTAATCGTTTCTGAGCTCCAGAAAAATCTATTTCGTCCCTTTCTAGCCGTTATATGTAGAAGTGGAAACAAATCTTTCTAATATGCAAATCCGATCGAAATTTATCCATTTTCGATGTCGTCGAGCGGACAATATCGCGTTTTATTGGACTCGGTCCGACGCCCCTTAATTCGATTTTCGGACAGGTTAATTCGCGCCATTGTTTTCGAATTTTCGCGGGAAAGTTCCGCGGGAAAATTACAGATGGTGAATTATGCCACTGCGGTCCGAATTAATGACGATTCGTGCTTTTATATTCCATCTAGATTTTGTTTATATTCATCGGTATTTTTTCCATTCATTTCGAATTATCCCGAGGTTAATTAATAAATATAAATTGCAAATTTTCACATTTTCTGCATCATCGTTGTCGATTTTTTGTTATTTCAATGTGTTTGTGTTCTCAGCGTTGCTTTTTCTTTTTAATTTCAACAAAATATGTTTTCACTTATACATTTATATAAAAAAAAAATAACGAATCTAATAAAAATCCAATTATCGTGCAACTCGCTCGCATGGTAGCCGTGACAACGTCGATTTTTTTCCGTTTAAAAACACGAGTATATCCGATATCAACGCACTTGAACGATTCACCTTTCGAAATCGCTTCCAATGGATTATTCAATCGAATTTCACCGTGAATAATCGATTCAAAAGTGCCTTTAGCATTACTGTACGAGGACGGTTTGAATAATATGTGAAGTATTTTGAATGTCTTCCTGTGTTTCATACGACAGTGTAATTGACGAAAGAAATGTAATAACGGACTTGAGTGGAATTCTTTCTTAGATCATTGAGCGATGCTGAATATGTACCCATTCTTGATTTAATTCCGAAATTTGTCGATGTGATGTGAATTTTTATCATTCTTTCTTGTTAAGTTCTTTATTATATTTTATCGTGCGATTATTTGGATTTTGAGTTTATAACTTACCGATGTTATGGGCGTGTTGTATCGATTTAATATATCTCTGATGCTGATTCAATTTTTTTTTGGATATTGGTGAGAGTTGTTTGTAATTTTTCTTAATCAGTTGATTGACATAGGCTCAATCATTACTTTCAATATATTTTTTTGATAAACAGTATTGATTGATTAGTTAACGAAACTATTTCTAAAAATTAATCATGCACCATGTCTGTATTGATTAAATTCAATCGCTTTAGTGACACCTTTCATGCACTCTTCTCTTCAAAGTTTATAGCCTAGCTTGATTTTTAATAGCGAATTATTCCATTCAAAAGGAAATTTTCAACATTCATCTGCACAAAAGTAACAAATCATTAAAAAATCCGTACAAGCCCCATCACTTTTCGTGCGTACAACCTTCAACAACGACTCTAGTAGGCATAGCACATAATATATTCACAGAGTTTTTCCGAGGAGCTTCTCGTTATTATGCCACTTCACCGTCCGGAAAACCCTGCTTTTAAGAGGTCTCACACCACCATTCGGGGAGAGATGTTTCCCCGCGCGTTGTTGATGTGTGGTTTTCATAAAGTGTCGTAAGTGTCCATTAAGTGCGCCGGTTTGCCGAACCCGGAAAATGCCGGGTTTTTTTTTAGCGTAGGACGTCTTATTGGTGATTTTTCAATTTTTTTCCTCCCGGTTCTTATGTTAGATCCGGACCGAGGTTTTTTTTTTGCCTATGAAAGCATCGCGGTGAAATAATAAACACCGGCTTTAATGAAAGTAGACGCAACGTCTCTGCGGGTCTTTATTAAAATTGAACGATATTAAACGCGAAAGTTATGGGTTTTTGTTTTTGAAATTTAAATTTTGGCTAGTGGTGTATTTGTTTTTTTTTTTGTATGAATTTATCTTTTGATTTAATTTTTTGATTATATTAATCATTGAACGAATAGCTGAGAATCTCATTTTAACAATTTCAGAAAATTATATTATGAAAAAGTTATATTGACAGAATTATTTATATTTTCCATTAACACAGCTTTGTGTTTATTCAAAAAAATCTGAGTAATAAAAAACATCGTATACTTAATATTTAAAATAATTGAAAAGTTTTTAGCTACCGAAAATAATCCTTAAAAATGAATTATCAGCGTCCCGGTCGAGTAATTTTTCTCGGTTAATATTTTTTCGGTTTGAGCTGCGAATAAATATTAAAAGCGAAAGCTATTTTCTTAAAACTTTCTTTTAGAGTATAATAAAATTTCATCTCTGAAAATGCCTCTATATAACGAACGCACTTCGCATAAGACAAACGTTTTTTTTTTCGGTTGTACAAGTTGAGTTGAATTATGCGGCTTTCTCGACGTCAACACTGATTATTATCATATTCTGCGACAAAAAATACTCGATTAATTGGCGTTTCGTCGTAATGTTTTCTCCTACAAGCTTTGAATATACTAGAAAAACCCGAATAGCGGAAAAAACAACGTGAAAAGTTATTCGTTGACCCGGTAATGTCAAGTTGCCATGTGGTTCACGTTATTTACCATATTCGGGTTCCAGAAGACCTTCGTAACGAGTGAATATGAAAAAAGTTGAAGAATGTTTTTTATTAAAAGTTGTATATATTGTGATACGAGATTTTCTTTGAAACTGCTCTGTGATATTTGAGTTGACGCAATAAAAAACTAATTTACTTACGAAAGAATGCTGTCTCAGGTTACTGCTTGAACAAAACGAATCATAGTTTATTCAGTTATTTAATGTTATATTTCAGTTATATTCGTACAATCACATATATTCAAATATAAATTTTAACTACATATAACTGTATTATAGACGATTCGAATTCGTAAAATTTATTCTGGTTTTTCTAAATTTAAGACTATACCGCGTTTCCTCATCTTGTTGATGCTAATTCGAACATGAATCTGAGCAGTTGGTGGACCAAACTTTTCCTCGGAAAATTTCTCCGAAGCGTCGGAAGAGCGGACATTTAGTTTCTACAAGATCGCCGTTAAGCCTTTTTCGGTAATTTATGAAAAACATTGCAACAACAATATGGTCGGAAGAGGGGTAGAGCCATGTTGCGCACGATAAACCTCAGAGTAACAAAGAAAGACACTAAATAACCACAAAGATAACGATGGTGAAGGTTTTATGAACGTCCGAAAAATGTCTATAAATATTTTTTATCCTGCCCGTGAATTTTCTCAGGTTTCCCAAGTGTAAATTATAATGCAATATCAACGAATTCTATTTTTTTAAATTGAAAGTATTTTTTCGAAACCCTATTTTGACATAGAGAGTGATAAAAATATTACTTACACTCGGTGAAATATTATATTTTACAGTTTAAAGGAGTTTTTCACGGAATAATCGGTCCGTGGTGCGGTGGTCGTTTAACAAAAGGGATTTAATCGGTGTAAGAGCGGAAATCGTTCGCTCGTTCGGTTTTAGCCTGAAACCTTTTATATACCGAGTATTTTTTGTAGGTTTTCTTCGGTTTATTTATTTTTTTCTTCAACTCAATTAATTTTCTTGAAATTCTAGAAGGTTTTTGTGAGTAAACAGCTTAATTCGCCTCTGAAAGCTCTTTGCACTTGATGCGATTTTTTTTTCAGTGTCTAATTGCTCGATTGTCCCACCGCTCTTTTTGGCGAAAAAATAAAAGCACATTTCTGTTTGAGAGTAGAAAAATAATCAATGTTTAAATTAAATCATTAAAATCATCAGTGTTTTCAAATCAAACTCACCATTCGAGTTTTTGATTTCCAATTAAATGTTTATTCGTTGTATCCTTATAAGACTTTTTTACAACATTCTTATTTATAAATGCACTTTTCATTTATTTTGCAGTGATATGAATTTTTATTTCATTGTAAAATGTTCAATATAGCCTCGGAAGCGTAGATGAAAGTTTTCTTGTATGTTCTTGGTGTATTTTATTTATACAATATAGTAGCGGTAACCGTTCTTTCAATGACAATAAAGCTTTTTTTCTAATAAAAGTTTCCATTCAGAAAATTGAAAAACAAAATATATTTTCAGATATTTTATTTTGTAACAGTTTTTATAAATTATATTGAAATATGATCGTGTTATTAATATTTGTGATGAGCAATTTATATTTCCGAAACGCACTTACGTACTTAACATAATAATACATATTAATGGTCGTTGCTTATAATTATTATTTCCTTCGGATCGCATTCATTAAACGTCGCTTTTAATTGCCGCTCCGGAGTGTGCTCGAGGAATTCCCAGGAATTTCCAATTTAATTGCTAAAATCGAATATTTATCGCGCTCCTACCTAGCGCTTGAATTTTCCCATGTTTTCACTTAATAACCTACGTGAGGAAAATCCTCCACACACCTTCTCCGCCGGAATTTTCCGCCGTAAAAGGCGAAAGAAAGGCAAAACGGCTTTTAAGTCTCCGCCAATAAAACGACTGTTCTGAATAATTTATCGTTATTTTATGACCAATCGCAACGGGAAGGTTCTTTTCCCAACAGCGCGGAAACAAGCTTTATAACGTCTTACAAGCAATATCGTCGACAAAATTGAGTAATAATTGAGTTTTATACCTTTCACGGTTATGAAACGTAGCTTAGAAGCTTCGATAGAACGTTGCCTATTACTTTTACGTGTCAAATATCAACCTGATGTAGGTTTCCATCGTATTTTCATCGGAGCGCATGAGAAAATTGTAACTTGATCATTTTTTCATTCAATTTTCCGAAATTTATTTTTCATTTCAATACAGTATGAAATTAGATTCTTTCTACAGAGATCCGATGTAAATTGTTTACATTCAATATATTATACATACCACATTACTGATTATATAATATAAAATAATGTATAAAATATTCAAATCAAAAAACTTTTTATAATCTTGTGAAAATATGCGATTTTTTCATATTGACATGGTGTTTTTTCTTAAGATGAATATTTCTTATATTTCATCGGGGTTCGCTGTTTGTGAATGCCGGAACATAAATCTGGTATAAGTACTATCTGTCTTTGGATTCGAGGTAGATAAGTTACGTTCACGTAGGGATTTTTTGAAATATCGCCAGAAATACTGCAGTCGTCGTATCTCGTTCGACCCACAGAAATATCATATGAAAGCATGTCTTGATAGATGTGGTTTTGTCCCATTTTCGTTATTGTTTGTTACAGCATTATGTGGTTTCGTGTTTTTTTTCTTCTTCATCTGGATCCGTTATATTGTACAAATGGTCAGTTCGATCGCTATATTGTGCGGAAAGAACCCTTATCTGACCGAAAATTGGGCGTATTTTGTCGATATGTGTGATACAGGTGATCTATTGTAGTTTCGGAAAAAAATAAGTTCAAGCATGAAATATGTGAAATTGCGTTTTCATTGTTGAAAAACTACGTACGTTTTCGTCACGTTTCAAATTGGGAAAAGTGTCTGGATGAAAATACATTTTTCATCTTATTGTCGAATTGATTTGTATAAAATATTGCTGTATTATGTTAGCGATTTAAAATTATATTGTTTGTTTTTAAAATTTGTGAATCATTTGACAGGTTTTTCTCATTATTCAAGTATTACCATTTTAAATTAAAAATAGGAGTGGAATTGAATTTCAGTATAATTTTCTTAATGAGATTTTCATACTGCCCTCTATTGCTGGAAAATAAAATATGTTGTGGAGTTTTCTTAGAGAAATTTCCTGAATTTTCTTGTAAAGGCTTTAGTGTATTTCTAGATGTCTCACAAAACCTCGCAAAAATCTCTTTTAAAATATTATATTTTTCAACTGATACGATCGGTTCGATTGTATTACAATTATTTTTTTGAAAAATATATCTTTAGTCATTAATTTTAAAAATCAACAAATGAAAATAATGTGGAATAATGAATTTTGAAATTTTCCTCAGTTATTTTCCGGCTTAGATAGATGTCTCGTAGAAAAGTCTGATCAATTTTCAGAACTTTTCAGAGCTTTTTGATTCATGTTCGTCTTAAATAGATGTCTCTGAATTTATTTTATTCATTTGAAATTCATGCATTAGTTATCAGATTATAATTACTTTTACCCATCATTGGGATAGTCGGAATCATTTAATGAAAAATCAGTGCAAGAATACAGTTATTATCGATTAAATATTTTGACATGTAAATTAAAAGTGAAATAAAGAAAATCATATTAATACATTTATTTCTATATCGAAATAACGCCATACAAACACTATTCTTGTATTTTAGATCTTTTCATATCTTTTACATAGATTGGCGAAGATTTTTGACAATCCGCACACTACTCCAATATTTTATTGTCATATTGTGTATCTGTTGACGTCATTCACAATTCCTATAGCAATGGCTAGTCGTAAATATACACATACACTTTCTTATCGTTCGATTTTCGCATGAGATCCCTTTCAGCAAGTTTCGGCGCAACTTATACGTATACAACGTACACTTATACGTTGTAGTTTTGGCAACTGAAACCAGTGCCATAATTGAGCCTCGTTTTGCGACCGAAACTTATCGTACACAGACGTCGTTAAGGCCGACCCGGAGAGAATATACGGGTATCTTCAACTTTCGCCTTGTTATTTTCTTTCGAAAAAATATCGGATGGTGAAATTTTTCCGCTCTATTCACGAACGTCGACAATTGCATTTGAATCGTATTATTTTTGCAGATAGACTATTCGAAAACCATTCAGTGAACTCGTATAGGATTTGCATACTCTTTAATATGTCGTGATCGACTGATTTTATATACGATTTTAATAGTACGATGGAATTTTATGATTATTTTCGTGATTATAGTGAATGAATATAGTGAGATAGATAATATGTATTAAATATTAAACAGAATTTTAACATAACTCGTATATTTATGTAATAAAAGTGCACATAAACGAAATAGTTTCCGCTTTATATAAATTGCATCAATGTGAATATAAATAGATGTTTACTATTATTTGGTGTCCTGTGTAAAAATATAAGTTTAATTGATAATTCATATAAATATTAGTGTATTCAATCAGTGTAATTAACATTATAAAATTTTATTAATTAAATGAAATGCTCAATTATCTCTTCAACGAAGTTACTAGTGAATATTAAATTAGTGTTTAAATCAAAATTATCAATCGATGAATTTATCAAAATTTGAATTAAGTGGATTTGAATAAAATCTTATGATTCAAACCAAAACAAACACGAATCCCAAAACGTGAATAATAATCGACAAAAACACAATCCAGTGTTATATTTTAATCCGAAATGGAATCGCCGTGAACCGTCCACGATCCCATGTACTTTCGCACCACCATAACAACACTACACGACGATATAAGAGGAAATGTCGATGATCAGATGTTGATATCGTCCTGGGATGAGCACACCTCTCGTCAGGGACTTGTACCCTCCGTCCCCAAGGGGGACGAGCTGGATAGGTACCGAGACGAGGGAGTCGATGCCTCCCCACGTCTACAAATACTACCTGGCCAGGACTAGGGATTACAGGAGACAAAGTATGATTCAGCACCACAAGGTGAGTTATGTGATGTGATCTGTCCACGTGAAAAGAGGGTTTTTTTTTTCTATTATAGTCTGGTTCAAAGTTTGTCCGGTTGGATGTTTATTTGAACTATGAGTTGTTTTAATTAATTTTATTTCGTTTAAATATATTTTTATATTGATAAAAATGATGATTTTTAGTTGTATGATTGAAATTAGCCGTTTTAACGAATTTTATCTGCCACCTATTGGTGAAAATTCGTACTAGTGGAGCTTTTCATTTTGCCGTTACGTTGAAAAATTTTTATATTTTCCGAAAGGATTTGCAATTTTATTTATTTTTCAAACGTATTATATTCACTATTATATAACCGATAATTTCTTAATTTTCATTAACTCGTATTCCTCTTCGAAATTATATAATTTTTATTGTGAAAATTTTTGGAAAAACATTAAACACAACCTTATTTTTGGCTTAGCCTATCAAAATTATTATATGATTATTCATTTGTCGATTAGCAATTAGTTTGCTTTGTTAGAGCTTCAATATTTTTCTAAATGAAAATCGTTCAGCTACATTTATCTAATTTAACCAACGATCTGAAAACTGATCGATAATCAAATAAATTCAAATATAACTGTATGAAAATGATTACAAACGAACTCCGGTAATATCGAATCGCCGAAATTTTCGAATTCGAATCGAAGATAATCGTTCGATTCCAGTATCGCTCCGCAATTATTAACGCTTCGCATGAGCTTCATACACGTACTCATTACGCCATACAACGCATACGTCGAACGCCGAGGAAGATTATTGTTATCGAAGCGGCAAAAGCAATACCGGGTATGCTGAAAGCGAAGTTACAATTGCCGCCGCTGAATTATCCGCTGAAAATATTATATATACCTAGTTCAGAAGCTTCATATTATATCCTCGCGTATGTATGTTACAATACATACACGTGGAATTGTTCGAAGCGCGAATGCTTTGTGGCTCGTTATTTTCTACGTATGCGAGAATTCAGGCGTGAACTCTACGCATCAATGGCATTGTTTTTCGATGTATTGTTTTCGAATCGAGGTTCGTCATAAATACGTTTGCGTTTCGTTAGTTTTGTCAGAATTCGCGGTGTAAATCGGGACAAAAATAATTCGATCGATGTTCGAGGATGTTCATTGGCGTGTGATTGGTGATTGTTTCATTTTGAAAATTATCGAATAAATTAACGATTAGCGTTTTTTTCATGTTCATATTATTATAGCTATATTTATAGTTCAAAATTACTTTCGTTCACGCGCTCTCATTGTTTTATACGAATTGAATATTCCTTTCTGGTATTCGCTTTGCGAATATTCCAATTTGCATTCACGATGTTCGATCATATTTCATATTCATATGGTATATTATTCGTATTCAATGATATTATTTTCAATGCATAATTTTAGATTCACATTTAAATATAATATTTTTTATACTATTTAATGAAAAGGAGACGATTTATTAAAATTCTTCTGAGCGATGAGTAATATGAAACTCATTGCAGTGAAATTGAAAAAATATTTGAATTGAAAGAGACTGTTTTAATGAATTTTCACAAATATAAATTTATATCTGACGATTCAGAAGCCAACGGATGCATTTGAATATGATCAAATTTTATGAAAGACACATATAAAATTAAATGAAATATTGGAACATCGTCATGTGATGATAATGAAAATCATGAAATCGTTTATATATTTTTTGAAATCAAACATCTGGACAATTAAGAGATAATTTCTTTAACCAAATCTAGTGATTGTAATTTGTCACTTGTATCTATTTCATATACATGTATGAATCATATCAAACATCACCTCTGAACATGAATGCCTATAAATTTCAAAAACATCACATCAAACACCACTCTCCACGAACCAGCGGCCGCAAAACGAACAGAAAACACAAACCCAACTGAAAACCCATCAATCCATCGCAATTTTCCCATCGACTGAAAAGCGACGCGACAAACGCCGAGGTGCACGCGCGCAATTTATTTCGCTGAAATTTATCACGCAGACCGCAATTAGTGAGATACTGTTGCTGTCGTCCAACACTAATAATGGACCTGGCCGAGCTCATTGCCATTCACCGTGCGGTCCTCAATAATTCCGACACTATTCATAAATTCAGCTCACCACCTCGGACCCGGGGGCCCCGAAGGGTGGGCGAGGGCCCCGAAGGTGGGCGAAGGCTCCAAAGGGTGAGCCAGGGGCCCCTTTTCAAAAGAGGGCAAATTAAATACTAGCCGAAGTGCGCTCTTTATCTATTCGCGGCGCGTACGCAAATAAACGTCGCGGGCGTTATAATGAAACACAATTATGACGAATTTTCGACGATTTGTTGCCGAGTAATACGGCGAGAATCTCTAATTGTGCTCTCTCTCTCTCTCTCGATTCGGATATGGAGTTAGGGGTGTGCCGCTTTTTCTAGATGGAGTGGGGTTTGTGGGGGTGTTTTTGATCTGGGTGAAGCGGGATGATTTTGTCGAAATTATAAATGCGCATGAGTTTTTGTGTATGTGTTATTTTGTAAATAGAATTCGATGTTTGTGTTGAAAATTGTGTTGTATTTTCAATCTGAGGTTGTTTGTATTAAAAATTAATATGTTATTGAAAGCTGGTCTTTCGATTGTTGGGTTGCAGCTTCAAGGTTCGATGCAGTACAATAATTTTCATTTCTATGGAAAAAGAAAATGTTTGTTGAACCGATAAGTCGCTATACAATAATTTAATGATCCCCACTTAATGAAATAAGTATGTGATTTCAATCTGCCAAATCGCTTTAGAATAAAAATATTATCTTAAGCAAAAAAATTTTCTTTCGAATTATTACTGAAGTAGATCAACTCAATTTTTTTCTACGAAGTAAAGTTTGTAACGGTATTCTTTTGTATTTTCTTCGAATATCTGATTATTTTTTATCATATTGTTTATGATAAATTGTTTTTTTAATCCATTACTAATTATAATTATTTCTTGTTTCAGGTAAGAATCATCTCTTCTTTCGATCGTATACAAATTACGTGAAACATTCATGTGAGTACACAAGTCAGCTAAAATATTGATATTCATTCATGCGGCACAAATTTGAATATCGCTTTGATTTCATTTATTTTATCTCGTTTGTACCATCTGAATTTATGAATGAGGTTTCTATGTCAAGTCATTTTGTGCACCACAATCGTATATTATGAACGCCATTAGCCAACGTTTCAATACATAAATATACGTACAGCATCCACGTAAATATAAAACAGACCAGAGACACTCAAATTCAGCATCGTAACTTCTATTTTACGGTATAATATAGCACATTCTTAAACGCGTCTCGTATAATATAATACATACCTAAAGAGCAGCTGTATTTTACATTAACTGCGACAATTTGATCCCATTACGTGGAAAAGTCCATGCACTAGCTTTCTTTGATATATTTAAAGTAAAATTTTCTTGTAATTTTTTTTATTTAATTAATTTTATATATGTATATGAAAAGTGAGTGTCAACATAAATTCACAGCGAACATTGTAACTGAACGCTGCCATCAAAAGACCATTCAGTCCCGAACAAGCCACAAACAAGGTCTTGACAGAACCGTCACGTTCACATACATACACACACTCTTCAACGAGAGATTATTCGCGAAATATCATATTAAGGACATCCTCAGTACACGGGATATATTCACAAGACATTAAAGGAGATAAGTATTTTTCGTAGCCCGAAAAGCGAGAGGGCGATTAACAAATAATTGAAGTCGTTTTCGAACGAGAACGTTCCCTTAAAGATTGAACGGCGCGACAAAGGGATCGCGAACCTTTGATCGCTTCGGGCTCTTGGGGGAAATTTTCGAAGCACTCCTCGGTGACCCGGTTTTACAATTTTACTTAATCGTCTCCTATAAATAAAGATCGTTTCGCTATTATTTCCGCGGAACGCAAAGCCGGTTGTGTATCATTTTATTGCTTGTTCGCCGTGCGCTGGATTTACTGCGTTGCTTCGTTTATAAGTATATATTTATGTATGTAAGTGTGTGTTTGTTTGTTTGTCAGGGTTGTGTTCGTTTTAATTAAAATTTTGCATTATAGGGTTTTGTTGGAGTTTAATTTTTTTCGCGTTACTTACTGGAGGGTTGTTAGTTTTGTGAAAGTTAATAATAAAAAATAAAGTATTTCGCACGGTGAAAATGTTGTGTTGAGAAAATGAAAAGTTTTATAAACTTGTTTATGGCTTGGGATTTATATTGTTTTGTTTCTTGAATCTTTGGAAATTTCGCGAGAAAATGGAAACTTTCATATTGAAAGTTTATTACATTTCAGAATAGATGATTTAATACATGTTGCAATCAGAATTGTAGTAGGTGCTGGAGGAAACTCTCATATTGCTCTAGTATTTGTATTAAGATAAGCATTCCCTTTTGTACTACAACTCTAGCTTACATGATATAACGAAAAATTTAAATTTACATCGAAAACAAAATACAGCATTCGATGCATACAATCTACTTGTAAATAAAACATATAATAAGTACGTAACTTAACTCAGTTCATAAGAAGATCAAAACAGCCGGAATCGAACAGAAGCAGCAGCATCCATTCGCTGAAACGTTTTTTTCATTTATCTCCACATAGGACACATCCGCTCGTATTTTCCTTTATATTCCTAGGCTCCGTCTAGACTACGTATTTCACAGCGCGAAACACAAACGTAATACGCGGCAGCCACCGCTATCCGAGTTCGAATTATTTCCAATATGTCAAGTATTCGCCCGACTTTATCCCGGGTCGAGATTACGGCTAAATGAGGGTGTCTTCCTTCGAATATATACGGCAAATGGATATTTCGGATGTCGTTTAGCTTTTTTCACGAGCGGCCGTATTATTTTTCATTTACGTGCCCCACCTATATATGATACGATGGTATGTTGTTGGCGGCGATATAATATTATATTGTATTACCGCACTAGGGGTTATAGCGCGAACAATGTGTGTGCCTCTCTTATGTGTGTATGTACGTGGTTTGTTTCGAAACGAAGTCGGTAACTTTATCGATGTAAAATTTCATATGCGGCACTCTTGCGCAGTGCAAAAGTTTCTTTATGCGATAAAAGTTTGTTGGAGAAGTCACTCTTGCAACGGCACCGGTTCGCGTTTATGTAGATTTTAGGTTTTAATGCCTTTTTTTTCGAGTACAATATATTGTGCTTTTCCTGGAATCTGTTTTGAAAAAAATATTTATATTTTAGTATTATAATCTATTTGAATCGATAGTGTTAGTATTTTTATTCGATCGTTTTGATCGATAGAAGAGAATGATTTAAGTAAACTTGTTTTAATCTATAGCTAAAATAATCCTAGTCATATCGTATATCTCGGTCATTTCACTAAATAACCGCATAAAAAATGGTTTTCTCGTAAACGTGAATCGTAGTTTGCTGCCAACGTTGAACGTATTCCCGCGGTCTTGGTCTTATAAAATCTCCATTATAATTTCCATATTCACAATACGAGTCTTGTGCAGACGTCGGATACATCCCTCGAGAACGATGGGCAACATCCTGAAACATAGCCGAATGAGATTCTGCACGTTCTAGTGACTATCAACCGTTTCGTCTTGGAAAACGTCGAAATTTGAATCACTACACGATATAACTAAATTCGAAATATTTTTGAATTAAAATTTAAGATTAATTCGATTTATTGGATTTTTATTATGTGATTGTTTTCATTAATTCCGATAATTCAATTAATATTTTCAAAATATTTATTGATTTGTTGCAAGTAAGGGTGTTATGCATTCGTTCTTTTCGTTATACGGTTAGGTGTTTTGTCGTTCGCTTCATCTAGTTCGGTACCACTGTTGAGATTTGTTCTCTACTTCTTTGCAGTCGTGTTCTATCGGGATTACCTTAGCATTTTTCCAGTAATAACATTCTTCGTGAAGCACCATTGTCTGAAAGTCGTCACGTTTCTGGCTCAGGCCGCTGAAGAAATATATGCCACCGCCATGTACTTATCATATTACATCTTATACACAACTCAAGTTTGCTTTCCACATATGTATTTTTAGTGAAATATTTTTAGAATTCTTGAAAATACTTTTACTGGAAAAGCGGTATGATTTATTTATATTAATGTTATTCTGAAGAATATCAAAATTTAATTTTCCAATCTGAATATATTTTATGCTTCATTCATGACAACTTTTGTTTATATTTTTTCATTATCAAATAAGTTTTCTCAAAATATATTTCATTCAACTGATTTATGGATGCCATAAAATAACTCGATGATCGACTTCTAAAGAGAGGTTTGATTGAATTACAAGTCTACCCGTTCGACTGATCAAATATGCACAGTTATGAAAAGCAAAATTTATTTAACGAAATTATTATAGGAAGCTTTCGAGTGAGTAAAATTATGTTGTCAGTTA
This sequence comes from Cheumatopsyche charites, assembly GCA_024721215.1. Taxonomy (NCBI): domain Eukaryota; kingdom Metazoa; phylum Arthropoda; class Insecta; order Trichoptera; family Hydropsychidae; genus Cheumatopsyche; species Cheumatopsyche charites. Next base: position 5,029,888 of record CM045585.1, on the reverse strand, counting down.
TAACATGCTAGATATTATTTTCGAAATATTAATCAAACATAATAATAACATATTTTTTCGGGTTCCGAGCAATAAAAATGGATCGTTATATTATTTCAGTATATTACGCCACACCCTATATTTTTAATGTTTTAATATCAGCAATATAAATCATGTTTACGATCATTTCTTCATTATGTCTCGCATTTTATGACGACCAACATAACGCACGATACATTTGCGACGAAATAACCGTTTCATTCAAAGGCGAAAACGTACCCGGTTGAATTTCGATACCAAATAACATACATAGGTGCTTTATACGAAAATAAAAAACGTAGAAACCTACATATACATATAAAAAGCGACAGATTTCGCAATCAAAACGGCGACACAAATCCAATAAAGCCAATCGGACGTGATTTCTCCGTTTCGAAAGGGAAAATTCCATCAATTTCACCATCGTTTTATGTTGACTTATCAATTTGACCGAGTCCGTGTTTCGCTCGACGTTTACAGCGACGATCCAATTATCATTGATTGAAAAAAATATGAAGGAAAACGCGGAACGAGCTTAACGAGACCGCTTCGAGGTTCCTTTTATGCAAAATGCAATTTGAACGCAGTATTTGCAATTGGAAATTCACCCAGATTTGAAAAGTCGTTCGTTTCTTCGTTCGCTCGATTAGTTCTCTGGGAAAATAGGTGATTGGTTTTCGCGTAGTGTTCTATTTGTATAGGTACATATATCGCGAGTTTCTTATTTTCGCATGTGGGACTTTTGAAAATTTTCTGAATGTGAAAAAAATAGTCGTTCGATCGATTGAACATTAATTGATTGAAGGGATGGAGGTGAGCTCTTGCGAATTTCGCTGACATTGATTAATCTCTATTCAGTGGGCTTTCCTTTAATCAATGTTTTCTATATAATGTTTTATATTGATGTATAAGCTCGACGTTTTTTTTCCTCTTCAAATTTAAAAAATGAAGAATTCACGAAAATCATATTTTAATAAAAGTTTCATGATTCTTTGCTTTCCGGTGCAAATATAGAAAATCGTAAGATAGTGATTCTTTTTTATATTTTACTAGCTTCTTTGATTTGGTGTTGCTCGAGATTTTTTGGAATTTAAACTGATAGTGAATTTTGTATAGTGTTTCTCTTTTCCAATATGTAGGTAGACCACACAATATTTTCTATGGCTTGGTTATAACGAAGTTTCGCTCGATAATCGTCAAAAAACAGAAATCTCATCAACCGTAAAGTAGTCTATAAGTGACATAGAAATTCATTCATTTCTGTTTGTATCATTAATTTTTTGATAGTTTAGAACTAAATATGATCTGATTCGAAGTAATTTCCCAAAATATAAATCGCGATGTATAAATTATTTCATCGCAAAATCCTGAAAATAACAAACGAGATACCGAATGCGAGAGCATTAACGCTCGAAAACTGAAACTTTCCGACCGCGTTTTATCCACGCAGAAACTCATACGCCAAATGTGAGAGCTCTTTCAGGATGTGGCCGAGCTTTTTCAGCTCTTTCTTCGAACGGACGAGTCTTCATGAATGCTGCATGAGGCTCACGTCTGCGGTTCGAGAAAGCTCTCCCCAGAGGGGCACTGCAACCTGTTTTCTCGGTCCCTCATTCAAATCTACGTTTGAGGGTCAAGGGGTCTCCTTTTTTCAGTTTTTTGTTCATTTTGTATTTTTATCATTTCGTATTGTTTTATTCCATCCGAAGGCAGCGTTCCGTTTTACAGCGGCGTATGAAATTTCTCCCGAGGTGTGCGTCCTTTCGCTGGTCTTATTCGATTTGCGTTCGGAGTTCGCCGTGTATCTTATGCAATATGAAAAATTGTTGGGAATTGTGTTTATTGAGTGTTCAGGTATTTTTCTGAAGAATGTTTTACTTTAGTGTTGCACTAAAATGTTTCGATCTTTTGAATATTGGATGCTTTTCCTGTGAATTCAATCCGGATATTCTTTTCATTTGTTTTGAAACTATCGCCATATTCGTGTTTCCTGCATTTTGAAATTGTGTTGTTTCATTTCGCGTAAATACGTATATCTTTGTGTACGTATTCTTAACATAATGATCAAGGAATTTTGAGGATTAGTTACGTACCTGTAAGCGTTGCTTCGTAAGGGAAACTTTGAAAACCGCTATTCAGAGTTGTTCTTAATGAATGAATTTATATAAACATAGTAAAGTTACACATTTTAATTAAAATTTCAAAATATTCAGTTACATTTATGATATTTTTTTAAAATATGAATTCAAATCGAAAAATAATTTCATTTTTGTACTGTAAATTTTCTTCCTCGATTCGAATTGAAACAAATATTATCTATTGGAAGATGCAAGTACATTAATGAGTAACTCTTATTATATTTATACAGTCGTACGTATGCAAATTGACCGTTTTTAACCCAATAACCGGGTGGTTCAATTATGCGAGTTTCGACAAAACCGGAGGTCACGCCCGCGGTCGGAATTATCTCGGAAACGGATGTTGAATTAGTTAAATTTGTTCACTAGAACGGCTCTGATTGTTTCCCGTGCTTAGAGGCCCGTTTACCTGTCCGGGAAATTCGCGGAAAATCATTATTATCCTTGCGTCACGTCTGTGCGTGTTTACTTTGCCTGCTCGTCCGTTTGTTTATCTCGGAAAACAATGACCGAGCATTGTGGAAACGAAAAATTTCCGATATAACACTAATTTAATGTGATATTTACAAAGTATTATTTCATGTGAATGGACGTTTGATATCAGAAATATACGTACTGTACGAATGGGTTGTGTTGTGAAAAAATGCTGAATTTCAAATATGCCTTTTATCTAAATGGAAAATTTATCTAATCTCAATTTCGCTTCGCTTAGATTTTAAAGCTTTCAACTAAACCGATGTAATAAAGCAAAGTGCACCTTACAGAATAATGGGCATTCATTTTATATAAATTTACCGTATTATTTTACTACATAATGTAACGAAGCTTTTAGTCAGTGCTCTTCTGTAGGCGTACTTGTTTAGAAAAAAAAATCGCTTATGTTATTATACATTATATTTTCGTAATGAAGCATCTTAGTAATTTCGCATAACGTTTACATTGTTGATATTGTGTAAACAAATTTTAAGAAAATATTTGCTGAAGGTGCGTATATCGTCACGCATGCTAAATGTCAAACGACAGCGCATCGAGTCATAAATCAAAGGATCAAGTCGACACTAACGATTACAGATTGCCGCATTTTAGCCCTTTAACAGTTTTCCGCATTGATGTTAGAGCGTCGTACGTAAAGTCAGTGTGCGGTGCGAGTTTTCCACGGGCGGAAAATTCGGTGAATTTTCCGGGACGTTTACTCGACTTTTTGAATGCGGAAGGGGGTGTGGCTGTAAACGATTGCTCTTCTTGAATAAACTGATTTTATCGAGTTATATTTGATATAGATAGTATTTTTTTTCCTTATGTTTATACTTTATATTTGAAATTTTTAGTTTTGTTAGTGTTCATTGCGGTAGTATCATTTGAGTGTCCTGATGCAGTCTGTCCTATTAGACACTTGGCACATTGACAAATTTCTTTCCCACTAATGGTACCTAGGTGCTAGTAAATAGTTAGACAAAGTCACGTACGTAACGAAAGAGAGAGCATTTAAAAATAATTGAATTGTGTTGCATTTCACATGACAGTCGTTAAATGAAATATTGCACTTGCGTGCAACGTATCGACAAATCTAATAAGAACGTTCATAAATCACAATCGAGAGTTTAAAGCGGCGAGTAAACGTTGGAAAATTGAACTCGGCAATATTTCCCAGTTTTGACGCGACTTTGCAAAAAGTCGACAATCGCGTATACTGGATTCCATACGCGTTTGCCAAGTGCTGCAATTTATCAAGTCCACCAGCCTCCTCGAACTCCTCCTGCTTCTCCACAAACACACATCCATACAGTTGCACGAGAGGCGTTTCTTTTGTCGAACGGCCTTTGGACCGGCTCCAGCTATGCACTGCTGGTGCATTATTCGGGTTTTTCATTCTTTCTTTTCTGATTCCGCGCTCTCTTCTCTTTGGCTTCTGCGTGCACTTGACGAATGGTTTGCGATATTTCGAATATAAACAGTTCGGAAGATTGCTCTTGCCGTTGTTGCCGCGCTTCTTCTTGTTTTGTGTTGTGCGGTCGTATTATGTGTCACTCGAAAGTTTTCTCTGTATGATAAGGTTTTTCGACGTTCTTTTACTTTTTTATATGTATGTGTTGCAGTTTTGCTATAGAGGATTCAATTTGTGATACCGAGAGGTGATATTTTTACTGAAGATGGTGCACACGAACGTTTCTAAAAAACGTTATTTGTAGAAAGTACCGCGGCAATTTACAGCGTTCCGACTTTGGGGATTAGTGCACGTGAATTGTAGATCAATTAAGGGAAAATGTTCATTAAGAACGTACGGTCTTTGTACAAAAATAATAATAATAATTATACACACATAAATATAAACACACTCTTGTGTATATTTAACACTAGCAGAGACAGTTATTCTCGCGTTTCCATAATTGTGTTTGTTTTGCTCGATGGTGGCTTCTGTTTGACCTAAATCTAACTTTGTGTGAGTTTTGCGACTCTGTACGTCTTTTTCAGCGTTTGTAGGAAATCTTTTTTTCTCTTATTTCTAGCCAAAGTTTCAACCTGTGATGTTGATTCGCAAGATCCATACAAAAATATAAGTTTATCGATGAAAATTTATCGTTTTCCATATTTTCTCGATTCTTACGTTGATTACATTTTTTTTTTTTATTTAAATCATCGAATCTATTTTTAGTTCAATTTATAAATATTAATATTTTAATTTTATCAAAATAATATTGTAAAAAATTTCATTTGAAAATTTATAAAATAAAAATCAGGCATTATAGTGAAATCACACAAAATAAATAAAGTATCCAAGTATCTTAAAAATCGGAAACAAGATCTGCTTTTCCTACGAAAATCTGAACTAATTTTCGGATCGTCGACTCCTTTAAAACAATTTTAGTTTATCGTGATGTAATGTCGCCTTTCAGTCCCGGAATCACTTAATTTCAGTGAAAGTGGGTGCTCTTTTTTTTCCAGCTCGTTTCAAATTCTCGGCTTATCTGGCTTATGACTCGTCGTTTTTGGGTCATCGCTCTGAGTTTCGTTAAAAATATACGTAGAGAATGGCAGATCGAGGGGGTGGAGAAGGAAATTTTTTCGGGTTGAGGCGAAAATCGGGTCTTCCTTAATTTAATCTGCGCTCTTTGAAAAATTCGAAAAAGTTCCGTCTGTTAGACGACGAGCTTATGAAAGTTGCCCGTTATCTGAAAAAATTCGCAGATTTCGTAAACGTTGTTATTCTTTGTTGAGTTTTATTCCAATCGTATCGTTCTAATATAAAGTTTGATTATTCGATTTGTTAATTTTATATTTATATAATATGTACGCTACCAATGTTAAACGTGCGTATAACAAAATATTCAAATGAAGAAACTGCTGACGTTAAACTCAAACAAGACGGTAATAAAGCATATTTCATCCCTTTATTAATTCATCACGAAATCCCGCTATTTAATTATTGAAGTTTTTCCATCGCTCATACTAAACAGAATGCGGCAACTCTTCAAACAGTATCTTAACCGAAACTTGATTAAAATTCCACCATTCGGTTTCAAGTCTCGACTTCGATCAAAATTTCTCATTTTTACGATTTCGACACACGCAATAACGGCAACCGTCATATTTTCGCGCATTAATATCGAACCTTTGTGTACGACTACACAACACTTTCTTGTCATACCTTTATGTATACTTGTATATCCGAAATTTCATATCTGAATCGAGCTCGACCGCTCGTTAACCCTTCGCCGGGGATAACTCGATAAATATGTTGTTGGAGGCTTTTTTCTCGAACCATTGTTGTCGAAGGGCAATCGTGCCCTTATTATCTTTATGACCGTCCATTACGCGGCGGGAATTCTCGCCAGAAGCATCCCTGTATCCCGGGATTTCTCGCGAGTTTCGATCACAATAGATGTGAAGGTTGATGGACGACTGGGTCATCCAGGTACAGTGTAGAGCTGACTTTATGTATGTATTATATTGTAGGTCAGAATGTGTTGAGAATATGTTTCGATTTATTTCCGTACTATTGTTTTCTGTTTTGTATCTGAAGTGTGTTGAGTCAATTTTAGATCATAGTCTGCGAATGAAAAACGTTTCGAAAATAATGAATGTTATTTCTGAGACATTAATTGATTTGTATTTTTATAGCCGTTTTTATGATTCAATTCCTGATTGAAATGAAATGTATTTTGATTCGGATATACAATGAATTTGTTTGCACTATTCATATAATTGAAACGATTTCTATGAATTTGTTTAGCAGTTGGTATTTACTTTTGTGGTTTCAATTAATTATTCGTTTCCGATACATTGAAGTATTGCAAACTTGTTTGATATTGTTTTGAAACCGCAATTTTAGATTATATTTCATATCATGAATTTCAAATGAATAGATCTGAAAAATAGATATTGTTTTCATAATAATCGTTGAACGAATTTTGTGAATTTTGGCCATCGTAATGAACCTGCATATATTTATTTTTGCAAAAATAATATTGTCTTATTATAACATGTGGGTTTAGTAATACGTGATTCGTCCGTAATTTGCTGAAACTTTTTTCATGACCCAAGACTCTTTCCCCCGAAACGTGCTCAAGCGGCCGTCGTTTGATTTTGTTACGCAATTTGCACATTTTCTCAATTTTTTCGGTACCTTCGTCAGTTTTTGGAACCTACGGTATTATTTTTTCGTTCGTGAAAGAAACTTCAGTGCCGTTTTATTCTTAACGAAGAAAACCAGGTGGGCACGTTTCCCATTTCTTAGTGTAAACAAAATTGCCGCTTCATTACTTCGCCGTGAGAGTTTTCCGGTCGATTTCCCTGAGTTTTTCATTAAAATTCTCACATCTAGTCTACATTCACGATAGAATGTCGAATTTTCCCCATATACATAGATTATCATTAAGTTCGCCATTCAGTTAAAAGCTAAACTTGTTAAAAGAATCTTTTGTTATTTTTATAGGAAGTCGAATCACGTGGGATTTTCGCTTAAACTATTTAGTCGATTTCGACTTAATGACTGAATCGCAACTCTTGCACGATCATTCCATTGTTCAAGATTGACTCTAAATTATTGGGAATAATATATGAGAGAGTTGGTTGCTTTCCTATTGCGAGCACGAAATCGAAAATCTTTAACAAAAAGACCAAATAATGGTCTGCTGATTGTACTCGACGGTATTAAAAGCGCGTCGCTTCGTGACGTGAATAACACGCTTTATTGGACATTCAAAAGGCGAACTTCGGCGATTATCGGCCGACGAAACGTCGAATCTTTCCGAATTCTTCAGCCAAATTATCCCCGAATGTCCTATGATATCAAAAAATGTGATTTTGTGAAATTTTATCCGGAAGAATTCCGACTGGAGGGGTCGAAATGAAGCGCGCCGGAATCGTCGAGTGAAACGAGCGTATTAAACGAAAGAAAGTTTAAAATATACCTACATATAAATATTTGTTATATATAAATAATAAAAAAAAAAACTTATTGATAGATATATTCCCGTTTAGTATTTCGACGAAAATCAATGAAATGTTGTAATACGTGATGACATCGGGAAATAGAAAATCATAATATTTTGTCATGAAACATTGACGCGTATTTTATCCACGTTGATTCCATGACGTATAGCGTTAATCCCACATCCGAATGATAATCACGCTCGGTTAATTATACGTCGTTTAACCTCACACTAACCGTTTATATATCGAAAGCCTCTTCTACACAGTCAGCGAGTGTTCGTCGGCTGATAGACGTCGAATCTACCATTGAATTGTGACATACAATATTACATATGACGACTGAAAAGACCAAGGGGTACAATTGATATTTTTATGTTATATTCAAGAATCGTTTCTATGCATACTCATATATTTGGTGGCGAAAAGATATAAGAGCCTGGAACGTGTGCTCAGATATATGTATCATCAAATCACTCAACCTCCTCCTAATACATGTTCAACTTTGAACGTGCTTTCCTCGAAATCACTCGTACCCCTTGGCCTTTTCATTCGTCATATATGTATACAACACAATATAATCACGTGTGTGTGTTCGTATCCGATCTAGTCCGTTTTGCGCTCGCATGATTAATGGTCTCGTGATTTATCTGAGACTTAACTTGACGCCGTTAAATTAAACTATGTACGGGATGTTGCCTTCAACGTAACCCATGAATTATGCGAGCCTCGACCGCAACGAAACTATTATTCGACGATTTTACTTGTAGCCGAACTTCAATCAAACTAGGCCTCGGCAAGTGATGTCGGAATTTGAAGCGTGCACGTTTTTCGCGAGATGCGCTCCGCTTCCAAACATTTCCGCTTTTCATTATACGTTATATTAAGAATGTTTCAAATAGTAATCGGAATATTGTAAAATTAATTAGTCAGATTGAATTCAAATATTTTAATTTTGTGCAAACAGTCGTAGTACTAGAAATTTAATTAACTAATTAACTTCTAGGCAGCGCTAATATGAAGTTACTTTACTTCAACCAACTCTAAATTAAATACAGACCAACTTTACAATCTACTTAAACTCATCACATATCATTAAATATTCAAGACACTCACTGAAGCACTTCTAGATTTCTCAAAGTACAAGTATAGCGATACAGACTTCAGCCGATAACATAGCAGTAGAAAGAATTAGTGCCCGAAATGTTGGACCATAGTGTCCTCGTAATTTTAAATTCAAGTACCATCTGATCCTATCAAGAGTGTAATTCTTTTCTAATATTTGATCCGACAAATTATTAATCTATTGTGCTATTATATTAATCTTCGGAAATTCTAGCCTAGCTATCTTGCTCTTCAATTTCAAAATAAATTATTAATTGGAAAATTCTAAATGTGTATTTTGGTCCTGTGACAACAAATAAATAAATAAGAAACACCTCAATATTCACAAACTAAGCACCCAAACCCGAAAATATTCCAATAACACCCTCCCCCAAAACCTACATAATTCCTCACTAATTAATCGCGCGACACCCTTCAATGAAACCCAACAGCATCATACGCCGCAAGAACGACTCCCATTCAAAACCTCGCAGCGCCATACCAAAACGGTCCTTAAGCTCACGTGCAACAGAGCCGATATTCGCCTGTTCGGAGACGGACGGGGGAAGTTCGCGATACGACCTGGGCTCCATCGTTATGGAGACGGCTTGTCGCCCTTGTTCGCGGAGACCAGGTCATCGTCGAGGACGACGTCTCGATGGGGGACAAGGACGCCGTCGTCATGGTTACCGCGTATCGACGGAACGTTAGGTGTGCGTGTGTGATATAATAATGTACGAATAACCCGTTTGTGCTCAGCGATTGTAGCGCGTTTTCGGCGGTTGGATCATTTTTTCAGAGATGAAATTTATGCGTATATTAGTGGTTTTCGTATATATCTATTACATTTTGTGTTAATTGAATGATTCTCTTGTGTTTTGATCGATAGTTTACGTTCTTAAATTGATTTGAAGTGAATTTAAGATGTGTTGATGAACTAACTGCTGCAACTTGGTGTTGCTTTTTGGATTTGGGAGGGTTTTGTTTCATCTAAATTTTCTAAAATTCGCAATAGATAATTATATTATGCATTTAATATTAAAATTTTCGATACAATCGGTATAAAATGTTCTCACCGTCCTCTACTTTTTATACTTTGTCAATTTGTCGACATTTGACTTACTATTTAAAAGCTCATATAGTACACATAGTCATGGATAGACAATTTTATTTTATATAAATCGTCATTGTATGTTTTTTTAAGACTATTGAAAGTAATGTGAGAAGTTTTATTTTATTTTAGTGCCAAATTCACAAGTGCGGTGGACGAACGAATGAGATAATATTAATCTTGCTTAAGGATCATAGCGCAAGATACGCAAAGTGACCGCGAGTCAACCGCCACACTAGTTTTCCGCACAAATCGCTCTTAATCCAAGGATGCACAGTATATGGGCTTTAACTGACCACACGAACAACTTTCGTAATATATTTAATCAAATATGCGCAAACCATTAGCTCAGCTTACATCTTAAGCCTACCGGCTTTTAATTTTGTGCGAAATATTTATGAATCCATCGATTTATGGAAGTTTGAAACTATCGTGTATAATATTCAGTTTATGTTTATTCGAATATAATTTATATGTATATTACTCATGTGTGCACATTTGAACACGCCGAATGTGAGTTTAATTTGCAAATGCATTCAAAGGTTCTATTCCAACTCGTGATATTCCATATTATAACGTGTCTAGCTATTTTCGCAAATGGAACCATAATAAGCACACTCGACCTGTGGTTCGACCCATGAAAATCATAATTGGAGTATCCTTATGCGAATGTTATATATTTCGAATTCTGATTTCGTGGAAATGTGATTTTGTTTGAAATTATATTTATATACTTTTATATACGAACGATGTACGTTGAAATTGTTTGCTTTAGATATTGCTGTGCAATTTCATTAATCCTGTCGAATTTCAATCACATACACTCTATAAAACGATTCATTTACGGAAAATTTCAAATGTATAAACTGAATACAATCAAATGAACCTGCCAATCTAAATCGAAAACGAATTGCGAATGCATCGCTTTGATACCGAATGTCAATCAACTTGGATTACATTCAGTTTTAATCACGTATTTCGATAATGGAATAATACATTTTTGTATTAAAAAATATCGAAGAATAGTACTTCTCTTTATGAATGAGTGACGACTTCATTTTTTATACGTTAAAGATGGGTTAAATTGATATTATGTATATATCCTTCGCTTTGTCGGTCATCAATCTTCCAAATGATAAATCCGTTCGTTTTATACATTTTTCCGCATTCAAATAAATTTTCAGTAAATTACACTGTTAGGTTGAACGAAATATAATGTTTTTATATTTTTTTGTAATCTTACCTTTTTTATTATATTTACTTAATAAAAATTTAAAATTTGTCTTGTTATTCGATTTAAAACTAAATTTATTTTAATTATTTGTCAATTTTTTAATATTCTATTTTATTTTGTTTCAGGTAAGCATTTTCAACTATTCATACGAAAGTGTCAAACTAATGTTACACGGTGAGTTCAACATAACAAATCCCTTGCGAATATAACATACATATAATACAATACGTTTATTTGTCGCAATTGCATACATGTATTGAAACATGTTACAAAAACAAAACTTGTTGGTGTAAATAACTTCATTATTCAGTTTGCAAACTCAAATTTATTCCTCTCGAAATACTTTATTTATGTTTCGTACGAAAAACATTTGTTGTTATCCCCTTTGAAAAGAAGTTTAACATTTATTTTTTTTTCGAATGAAATTTTATCAAAATTCCGGTACATACATGCATTGTATTTTTGTGAAGTGTTGGAAAACATATCAAACACGTACAAAGGTACGAACGGTTCTAGTAAATATGTCTCATGGGGTAAGTGCTGTTGACATCAATATCTCAAAAATTAACAGATATATCTAAAAAAGAGTCATCTAATATGCATACTAGATGAATTTTTTTTAATTTTTTTTGAGACATTGATTTCGATTGAAGACGCACTTACTCCAACTGACTCTATACATCTATGTGCTTTTCGAGGCAGATGTCGTTTTCTGAAAGAGCATTTTTTTTTTTACAAATCGTTATTATGTACAACGAATGTTCTATATAAACATTACAAGGTCATAAAATTCGTACAAAACGCCCCCTTTCCAACAAGCGAACGCTAACGACGAAGCCCTTAAAATTGCGCATTCTCCACGTCGCATTACGGCGCGCGTACGTCCGACGAACTGTCAAAAGCATAACCTACAAACCGCGCGCACTTTCCGATTCAACCTCCCCCCCCGCGAACGGCTACCTATCCCTTCCCCCCCTCTGTCCGAAATTATCCATCAAAAACACATTTAACCGCGCATTTTTTCCGCCGTGACCGTTCGCCGTCGTCGAGGATCCGTCTCGGAAAATCGGAAAAGCCGAGGCGCGGGGAAAAGCGGAGGCTGCGCGCGTCGATCTCTCTCACCCACGCCTCGTGCCAAGTTCCCAGTCGCCATGCTGGGTTTTTCGTCTCTGTCTATCTTCGAATTTCCACGTGTTTCCGTCTCCGTCCGACTGTGGGGTCCCTAGCGATCCAGACGTATCCCGACGTCAGTCGCGTTCGGGACGCTCGCGATCCGGCGACGCGACGCCGCTTTTCCGGCGATTTTCCGAGTTTTTCATCATCGTCATCGTCATTTTTCGTGCTTATTTGATTCGTTGAAGTCGCGGTCGCGTTTTCGATGCGGTGGCAGTATGCTGTGATTGTTCGTTTCGTGTGTTTGCCGCGATGACCTTCCGATGTGTAGTGTGTAGTGTGGTTATGTTCTTCGTTTGAGGTGGATTCTTCGACACGTGCTGATTTTGTCGTTCGGCACTTTTGTCATTCTGACCCATTTTGACATCTATTTCGTTCGATCGTTCACCATTTGTTATGATATGAGATCGATTTTTATGTCGTTCTATTACTGAGATGAAATCAATTTTCGATATATGAATTTGTCATTTTCATTTTTATGAATATGCATGAAATGAAATGTTTTGAAATTTCCGATATAATCTATTATATGTAGATCAAATACTGTTATAGGTTACCCAACGCTCTCATTTCCAATTAAACACGTTTCATCGGTTTCATTTCGTATTCGAATTTACTTGTTTTATTTCGTCACGTCACGTGAAATTGTATTTGGCACGTACGTGACACTACTATGGAGACCAGTGCTTTGCAAACTTACTCAGAAAGCTTTTTCATATTTTTACTGCTTCTCTAGACAGAGCTTTTTGAAGATCCTATACTTAGACTTTGCTATCACACGTAGCCACTACAACTATTGCTACTCAACTTTTCTCTTTTAATGTTGAAATATTTATCCTGGTAAAACCCTTACACGTGTTGTGTAGCATTTGTCTTCAACTGAAAGTGTGAGAATGTCTTTGTTTTGTTTTCGGTATTCTCAATGATTAATAGTGTTTCGCGTTGTAAGAATTCTAAAGTTATGTACGGTTTCGTTTTATTCTGTTTGGAAATTTGAAATGTCTTTCATTCGTTCATTTTACCTCGTATGTAAAATAGAAATAATTAATTTATTTTAATGAAAAAAATAATGTGAAAAATGTCATGAAAGTAAGGAACTGTTTTTTTTTTCGATTAACCGCAATATCCCGCAAATGAAAGCAATCATCGTATACTTCAAAAATTCAATATACAAATCGACTCTAATTTGAAAATATCGATATGGAAAACGTCAAAAAAACTCAAAGGCACCAGATCGAATTTGCATTTCTCATAAAATAAATACCGAAAATTCCCATCCATCGAATTTTCATCGTTCCGGTCGAAAAGTTCTTCCTTCGCGAAAATTTGCCAGGAAAATCTAGACGGTACGAATCCGTTCGTGCGTACATCTGGGTAGGTACGATTCGCCCCGGAAAATCCGGAAAAACAACCGTAGAACGAAATCACTCACATTACCGTTCGACTCGAGCATAGTTTTGAACATAATTTTTCCGATGAAAATAAAGAAAAATCACCGTAGTGACCCGTTTTTCCGACGTCGACGTATCGATTCGGACAGTGCACATCGTGTGTATGCATCTTTTCCGGTTTTTTTTTTCATTCGACCGGTTTTTATCCGACGTAGCTTTGGCCCGATTTCGGCGTTTTGTAGTGCAGTCGTTTTTGACACAATTTCCGCTTTATCGGGTAACGTTGCCAAACAGTGACTGAGCACTTTTGCGCGAAAATTATTTATGGAGTTTCGCATATTCATGGGCTTTGTAAGCAGGGTGTGCGCTGCGGCATAACAGTTTGCACCGCTCGACTTTTGCGTCAATAATGTACGAGAAAATTATCGTAAATGTATTATGCGACAACTTAAACCGAGTGTAAAGTTTATTGAATTTGCCTCGAGTAAAGTTGATGTGAGAACAACTGAAAAAAAAAATGTAATTTCTATTCATTGAAATGTTTGCTTTTGAACGTAATGTAATGTTTTTTCAGTGAATAGTTGAATTTAATAATTTCATGTATTCGTTTAGGGTGTGGTCTTAAAATGTGAGGGATTTGATTTTGAAATTTTATACACGTCTATTATGTAATAAAATGTTTTTACGCTGGAGGTGGTCTTGTATCTCGTTTAGGAATTTTCGTGTGTTTTTGCTGTACAGCTTAGCTGTTTGATTTTTCACTTAGCGAGAAAGCTTTAATGGAAGACTTTCTTAAAATGTCCGCGCCTTCAAGTTCTTAATCAAGTTATTTTCATACAATATAATACGATAATATATTCTTTTTATACGATAATTTCTTACTTTAACGATTGCTCATAAAAATTATTCCATTCAAATATAATGTTGTAGATATAAAAATATATATATGTACGTCGATAAAGAAAATTGTACATTATGAGCGTGTTTGAAGCTAGATTTAGACCGAAATCTCCGATTTTCGAAGCATGCCGTCATCCAAAGCACACATGAGGCTCGTCGTCTTTTCTTGTCTTGTTTTCTTATCGAATTACATTATTATTTTCTCGTATACGATCGAGATTTAGGCGATCAAACGAGTCCCACCCCCACACAGAACACAATCGAGTTTATTTTCTCGTGGCGTATGTATATGGAGCGAGATAGCGTTTGAATTATGTACCATCTTTCTGTTGTGCGAGAGTATCTCATTAATATCGATAGATTCGGCTCTGCGTGAAATTGCCCGCTTAATTCTCTTAAGACTGAACGTTCTCGCATTCATACTGGTCCATGTACGTAGGCAACTTCGTTAGGAAAATTTATTATGAAAAGGGCGTAGGTACTGTGCGTCATTATTATGGATGTATGAATCTCTCGTATGCCAGAATGAAATAAAATTGACGAAAATTCGTATATGTGCGAATGTGTGTATCGGCGATGGGCTAATGTGACGTTATTGAATTTGAAAAAGGGTCGAATTTATGTATGAGGACGAAAAAGTCGGTTATTTTTAAAGGTCGCTAGCGAGAAATATGGTGATTATATTGATATTCAGATGTATGGAAATTATGTTGATATTTTTCGTATTCCATTTCATTTGAAGTTTTCCGCGCGAGTTTCGTGATTTGATATGAACTGGTGTCGGGGGTTCGTTTTGATTTATTCGAAAATTGTGCAATTCAAATATTATTTATGCTTTAATAATACATTCGGTTGTTCGCACGACTTTTTGACTTGTATGAAAATTGGCTCGATGGTGAGATATTTTCTCGGGAAATTTATACGATATATAATAAATTAAATGCCTTTAATATTCAAAACATGATTAAATCCAATGGAATTAATTAAAATTAATATTGAAGTTTCAAAAAGGACAAAAGAGCGTGAATTTTCCGCGGCTGTGAAGTTTTGTCAAACAAAAGTTGACACGCCTTTAGTCGTTCGGCACGTCAAAACTTTCATAATAATAACTGTTCGACGTTCGCTTTCTGTTGCTAAAGAACGGAAATTGATAAGCGGAAAATCGCCATAGACTTTCGTCGATGATAACCACAGTGATGTCACGCATACGTAAAATCAGTTATTTTGTAATGATACTATTATCTATGAATTATCGAATAAATTCAATATTATATTAGGAAAAACTCTTACTGTATCAGTCAGGTTCTTCATGATTAGTTTGAAATTCAATATTTTTTTGTGAATATCTCAAAAATTGGATTTTCATGATGATTTTATAGGATGAGCAAACAGAAACATTGTTTTTCTTAATGTTTTTTCTACTTAAATTCTGAAAATAGGCCATTTTTGTATCTTTCTAATTTTATTACAAAATTGCGTAAAAAACCCGATAGATATCATGCAATTTGTGATTTCTATTATTTATAGCTTAACTAGCTTCTGTGATCCATTGTTTCTTGAAACTCTTTTGAACTTTAAGCCGATTGTGAACTGTAGTATCGTATTTCTCGTTCAAGTAGTAAATCTCGATGCAATTGTAGACCGTGCATAATGCTTTTTATGGCTAGGTTTCTAAAAAGCTCCTCTGGAAATTATAAAACGCCAGAAAGTCCGTTTGTAAAAGATAATGATTCAGAAGCCTTCTCAAACGTACATACAATACTCTGAAAACGTTTTCAGTCAAAGAATTAACCATCAATGAATGCATAAAGCATAGACGGAAATTTTCATTTATATTAATATATAAATTATTTAAAAACTCATCTAACCTTCACATAACCAAAACGAAACATTTACGAAACGATAACGACACAAAACAATCCCGGACAGCGAAATGCACGACCGGAACGCTGCGCATATGCAAGACCGATTCGCTAATTAATTCGGCGCGGCCATTTCCGAGCCGGCGTGCATAAGCGCATTACGAGCCCGAAACCGGAAGAACTGGAACCGGAAGCTGAGGGGGGGCGGGTCGAGGACGCCGGGAAGGGCGCTTCCGGTTTTGGGCGCTTCCTCCTTCCCGCCGGTGGCGAATTTGAATTTTCGCGCGCTTTGTTTCGTCGCGTGTCGGCCGTACGCTTCGTGGATTTTCGTATGTTGCTAAAACGTAGTTTGTGGATTGAGGTGTGTTTTCGGATTTGTCTTGTGCTTAGAAGTATGATTAGTGAATTTGTATTAAGTGCTTTAGTATTGTGTCGATTTATATGGTGCTCTGAAAATTTTCTGAATTTTAATAAATTAGTCGAATACTGTTTATGAGATTATTTTTCATTGATGTATCGAAATTATCTGGCAAAGTGGAAAAATTTCATACATTTGTGTGCAAATTATTTTTGTATCATTTTTTGAAGTTCAAGGTCGAATTCAATTTAATAAAACGTGTCCATAATTCCAAAGAGATTCCAATGCTCCGCACTAAAACCTAATTTTTCAATCAGCTACTCAACGCTAAAACTACGAAATACTAATTCGCGTTTTTTTTCCATAAAATTTTATAGGTTTTATTCGATTGACGTTCATGATAAGATCTATTAAATTTTATAGCAAAAAATATGATGTGAAATTGTGTTTCGTAATTCTAATATTGAGCTACTAACGACTTACAGATCTTACACAAATTACTAAGCACTTATTTCATATTATATTTGATAACTTATTCAGATCATTCTTATTAATGAGAGCAATCGAAATAAGTAATACATCACCCTTATAAAATCTCATTGATATAAACAGTCTTACCTAAAAAAGGCACACCACCATCAAACACAGACGTTCAAAAATCGCAGCTACAGCACTAGCGCGCGTCGATTTTCCCGATTTTCCCACACTAAATCGACCAGCACACAGATCCATGAACACCTTCGATGAAAACTGACATTGCGGACGCCCACTTTTGTCCCAGTTCCGATGCCCAGTTTGACCTAGTTGGGTCGCGACCCCGCAACGCGACCGCCACGTAACCGAGCGATGCGCCAAAATCGCCACACTTGCGCGAAATTTCCGCTAAATTCCAAAAGTCGACCAAAGGCATCGTTTGAACGTTTTTTTTTTCATTATTTTGGTTTAAGGATTCAGGCTGGAGTTTTCCTCTCGAAAATTTTTGGGGTTTCTGATTTTTTTTTTACAGTGAATCTCACGTTCGTGATGTTCGCGTATTCTAATTTCTATTTAAGTTGAGTGCATTGAATTGATATATATGTGTAAGTTCGTTTGAACGATTTTAATTGCGGTTTGATTGGAATTTGATTCATTTAGAAGTCTCTTAAAATGATGAAATTTAATTTCGTCGAGTGTAATCGCATCGAAAATAATTTTTATTTTAGGTATATAAGTAATGTTCTGCTTGAAATTTTCTATTAATTTTTATTTCATTCTACGTTTAATTGAGTTGAGAAAGACAAGGGAAACCGGATCCATTTAATTTTCCCCGGAGAGTAATTTCAATTAAGTTAATAGAGTTGACCACTACGTCCGATATTTCAGAAATTGGTTGAAATAAGTTAATTGTTAAAAGACTCAGTTAACTTTTATTGAACTATCGAAGTGATCCTAAAATAGTGAACATACATAATAAACTTTGTGAAAATTTGATTAAAATCAATTAAGAAATTTCTATAAGCCTCTTACACTTGAAAAAAATATTGATTATAAAACATAATCGATTATATACTTAACGAAATCTGAAATTTGTATTCATCCTTTCAGTAAATTACAGTCTTTTGTTAGATTCGAGCTACACAATGAAAACGTCTCCGAATATGGAAATGAGTCCTTTTTTGTGAAATGTCATGTTAAAAATCAAGGCCTCATTTAAATATTTTAATGATCGTTTTATTTTAACGTTTTTTTTTTACATCTTTCTTTAACTGTATAAACAGAAAATGCGTATAACATTAGTCGCTAGTGTATTATTCGATTGTGGGAAAATGAAAAATATTTACCGCGGAAATCGGAAAATACGGAAAACGATAACAATATTTCACACAAAATTTCTCTACTAAAATGTTTCGTTGGAAATTGTAAATGTTCGCCGATTACATTTTGTATCGTTACACAATATTGATGTGAAATATTTGGCCCATTTTTTTACTCGAAACAATTTCCTGTCTTTCCAGATGTTTTCTTGATTAATTAAAAATATTATTTGAAATGAAGTTCATTTATTACATTCGTAAATAATCGAATTTCTAACAAATATTTAAATGCTGTTTGCAGAAATAGAGTGTTTATATGTACAGTGGAAACAAAGATATTATATTAAAGTTAATGAAATAACCTCACTTTCATTGCAATTAACCCACTTTCTATTGCGATATAAACACGAACATCTTATTATTCTCCTCCACTCGAGTTAATATTAACACTAACGATATTCCAAACATAAAATTCAACCCATGAAATAATATTTCACAACATTCCCGAATGAACTAGCCATCACTCGACGCTTTGAACGGATCGAGCACCACTCGTGATAAATTCCACACATCGCAAGTACACTTGTGTGTATGTACACTCATGTACATATGTCCGGTCAGGGATATTCAACCGTTGGCCTAATTAGGACCATCTATTCATAACTTGATTAGCCTTACGAGCGCCGGTGCACCTCACTCGACCGCCTCTTAACGGCCGAATGAAACTGTTGACTTTTCGCCGTTAAACGTAGTTTACAAGTGTCGTTAACGAGAAAAGCACACCAAGCGATTCATTCTCGAAATTGATTCGCTTATAATACTGCTTTGAAATTTTCAAGTGTATTGCGCTTTTGTTGCAGTCGTAAACTGTGACTGCATCGTTCGTGTTCGAATTATGTACCCATAAATATAATCGAAATATTATTTTATGCGAAATGTGAATACGTTATAAAACGACCGTTTCTTTTCGTATCTGTAAAAAAATCATATGACACTTTTTCGCGTAGACCGAGTTTTTCAAAAACACAATCGATTTGAAATGCGATTTTTTCACACTTTGTGCCTCTAAAGCGTATTTCATAATAGCGTTGTGAAACATTTTCTCATATTTTTAACGTCTTTTTATTCCCATTTTCCCCTTGCTTTTTTAACGTTTTTTTCGGCGCCAAGCACGAAAAGAATAATGTTCAATGATTTAAAGACGCAAGAGCGCATATATTTTCGCGCTCATTTTTTTTCAGAGTTCTTTTATCCAACGTCCGATTCTTTTATGCGTATTTTCATTCATTTTTATATATGCGAATTTTTCTATGATTTATTTTCTTCACTTATTTTAGAGACATTTGATTCTTTTGTGAAAAAAACTAAAAGGGGTTTTTGATCATTTCTAGCGAGAAAAATGACATTGAAAATTTCGCATTTCATAAATGGAACCATTGTTAAAATGAGATAGGGTAATTTTTTATCGTAGATACGTTTAGAATACCGAATAAGCGTTTTCTTATTCAAGATAAATCGTGTGAAACTTTCCACACATCGTATGCAAAGATAGTCATTAAGAAGCTCAGCTGTGTCGTTACTCAATATGCGCTATCACGTTGAGTGATCGTTTAATTTTTTCTTGTTCGTCTTATTACTTTGCGTGCTCTCACTACTACGTTATTGCGTTTTTCAGAGCACGTTTTCAGCCTTCTGTTAATATTCTGAGGGTGTTCCCCGTACATGTACAAGAAAATCCTTATACTCTGATATAATGGGAAAAAATCCGTTTTTAGTTATAATAACTAGTCGTTTGTAACGAAACATTTCGTGTCCAATACGAATAAATGTTTGAAACGAATCTCGTATTCGACTCGGATCACACGTCAGTGATTATTTGGCATTCTCGTGAAAAGATATCACCCATTGTATTACATATTTCATTGTATTTATACACCCACATATTCAATAATTTTTTCATGTAATGATTCGTAACTTCAGATTCACTGATCGAAGTTTCAAGTTATTTTTTTTTATTTTTTAATGCTAGATGAAACTTTAAGTTTTCGATCGGATTCTTATTTTATACATTCATAGTTTACTTCTCATTCTAAACATTCGAATTAAAGCTCATTTCCAGAACACAGGAACAGTCAAAACTAAAAGCTCGCTTTTAATAAACGCCTTCGAAATTAACCCGTTCGGCGCCGGTGCGTTATTAACGCGACTTCGACAGTCGCGTCGACTCACCCATGAATAATTCCCAAAGTCGTACTTAATTAGCCTCAAAACGTTGTTAAGCCTCATTCTAGCATCGTCGCCACGTGTTGCAAAATTAATGATCAGTACGCACATCAATATTTACCGCGAGAAAAACATCGTTGATGAGATCGAAATATCATTGTAATTTAGATATTTTTATAGTTTTTCGCGCATTGAATGTCGAGGTGCGTACAAATCATAAGTCAAACAATTGTACCTACACCCACTTTGGCGAAATTTAACTGCTCGATGCCGTTCCAACGAAATGTCAGATCTAACCTCGAGGCACAAAGGCGACACACACTGTGGATTAAATTAATCAAATCATCCCGACAAGTTCTGGGACCAAATGTGTTCGGGGATGTTTCCAATTTTATCTCATATTATAATATATGCGCAATCACCAGTGGCGTACGTTATTTTCTAATAGAGGTCTATTTTAAAAAAAAAAAACTTTTTTAGAATCGATTGCTTCATTAATTGCATTTACATTGAATAAATATCTTAAAAATTAAAATATTTTATTTGTCAATATATAAAATTATTCGATTTCTTTGTTTTACTAATTCTAAATATGTAAAATTATAGTATAACTTTCATTATTTTTTTCTGATTTTTAAAGAATGTTCCATATTTATAGGATAGGTATATGAAAAGGTACGCCTCTGAATATGTCGTATGTGTGAAATTCGAACGTTTCTGGTTCGAAGTTTGGCGCGTATCTCGCGAACAATGGACCAACAATGGGAAGCGCATCCGCGAACAAATTTATTGGCGCGGTTCGTTAGAATGTCGAATTGTTAGGAGTGATCGAGTCGTATAAATTATGGAGTTAATATCGTTCGATTTTCCGGGGCGCGGTGTAATTTTCGCATGTCTTAGTTTTCGGCTTCTCCGATAACTTGGTTTTCGTTATTAGATTTAATGAATTTCATAAGATCGCTCTCAGTCTGTTAACGACTCGGAATGTGTGCGAACATAATCGAAAAATCTATTAAAGTGTCGTTCTTGGGGGAGTTAGTTAAGCGGAGGGTCGTATATATTATTTAATCAGCAGATTTTGGCAGAAGATTGATTGTGTGAGTTGTTAATGAGTCACCGTCGTGTTAATTTATAATCACCTTGTTATAATAGTTAAAATTCATGTCAATTTATATTATCTTCCTGTAATGGTAGTAATAGTTGTTTTATTTTGCGAGAAAAATTGTAGGCACTTACTCAAAAATGAACAAAAAATATAGTTGTAAATTTTCATTTATTCTCTTATCTAATATTCAATTTTCACGTACTTTGAAAAATTCGTATATTCTATGTGCACTTTGAGTTTTATATACCTAAGCCTACGCGTTTCAAAACAAGCTCTTATATTCTATTAAACGAAATTCTTGGAGTCAAAGTCGCGTGGGCTGAAACTAAGAACGCCGGTGGGCGGATGGTGACAGAATTTGAGCGATTTCGTCACTTGTATAACACCCTTGTGACAAAAATAAAGAAGTCAACTCTGTGCAAAATACCACGCACTGTATAGGCGCGAACGTCACGAATTTTCATCTGTATGCGAAATGATAAAACATGAAAAACGAGTGCAAGGGTTGGCCCTTCAAAAAAAAAACCACAATGCATACGATCTTTCATATATTTTGAAGGCTTGATTTTTTTATGTATTCATATAGCTGCGTTACTTTTCGTGGAAAAATTGCACAATGGGTTCCAGGAAAAATGCGAAGCGTGCTGGGCGCAGTTTTCGAGCTTTTGTCAGTTCGCCATTTCTATCTAATCTAATCTGTGTGATAAAGGTTGAGTTTTTTCATACAAATGTTCTTTTTATAGCACGATATGGTACTTTTGTTGGAAAAATATATATTTTTGGAATTTATTGCCCATTTGTGTAAACACAATCATCATACAAATCGAACGTTGATAGAAAAATATCATGTTGTATTTTTAGTCAAAACTATTTTTTCAATTCAGTAAATAGACTGATGTTTGAGTTAGTTGTTATAAATTTCATTTTTCTTTTTGTGTATACAAGATACAGCCGCAACTACACATAGTAGTGCAGGGGAACTCTCGCGTTGTCGCTTTAGAACTAAAACTACGGTCGTTCGCCGGGTGTACGTAGAAAGTGTTTCACTCCCATAAAACACAGAACCCTTAGCTTTGATGTGGGATTAATGGTGTCGATAATGGCCACGAACGACGAAGACCTGGTCTTCCGAAGTCGAAAGCTTCCGTTACGAGCTGACCCACATATTGGAAAGGACATGCAAACACATACTATTACATAATGATTCTCTCAAGCATATTCTAAAATTGATCGTAAACACGAATAGCGTCGAAATAATTTTGATTATAATCAAATAAATTTTTGATGTGAAAATATAAAAATGGGGTAGTTTTTGTAACTTTAATTTTATCGCACATTGTCACAGTTAATTTCAACTTTATAGCGTTAGGTCATGCTGGCGAGTGGACCGCAAAATAATTCACGTTGACTGCCTGTTCAACTTTCGCATTTTCAGCTTGTCGTATATATGTAATATTTATTATTAAAGTTGTCTCTGTAATATGCGTCTGTTGCGGGACTAATTGTTTTATAGACGTTGAGACAACTTTATGAAACATAATTTATGGTCATTCTCTTTTGATATTCGCTACAATCTCGAGTTGAGGCAACTTTATTTTTTGTTCGCGAGTAATTTAGCTTGTTTACTAACGACTTAAGGTCTCCGCGGACAAAAAGGCAAGAAAGTATACGCAAACAAAATGTAAAAGGATGTGAACTGCAAGCAGTTAATCCTGACTGTTTGCCGTCTCGTTTAGATACGACCTAGTCGTTGACTGAGAATGGAGCAATTTGTCACTTAAATGAATTTCATTCAGACACTCGACAAGGCGACATGACGCGTAAATACGCTTCTAACAAACGAGTCTAAGTATCCTTTGTAATATTATATGTTAAATATGGGATTAAAACGTGTTCAATATTGACAGATTGGTAGTGGGAATTTTCTGTAATAAATAGAGCGCGAATTCCAAGTTGATAAATTGTGAACACGCGTTCAAACAATATGTATGCAGGCATAATTGTTCGTTCTTAGAATGCACCGAAATGCTTTACAGAAATTGCGGCAAACGACGTATTCGCCGAGGCGAGCTGCATTAATTTGGCTGAAAGGCCATTCGTCTTCGAGCCGCTGAAACGGATGCCGAAAGCACTGAAATTTGCAAAAGCTGTGCAAATAACTCGTCTGTTCTTTGTAAATAAGCTCCGATTCATTATGACGCGAGGAGAACGTATCTTTGAACTTCGAATCCGCCCGAGCAGATGGAGTTTTGAAAGCTTTGCTAGATTTTTGAACGTTTTCGGATGTGCGAGCTTTACGAGCGAAATTTCCAAGCGGTGTCTCTTCGGAATGAAAAATTTAATTTGGAAATATGGCCATTTTATTGTGCGCACGTGCTGTTCGAGAGAAAAATTCTATGGCTCCCCGAAAATTTGACATTGTTCTTTCGAATTTTTTTTAGAGAAATTCAATTCAAACGTGCGCTGCGGATTATAGTTAATTTCACTTGGTTTCGTACGTATTTTTTATAGTTCGTATTTTCGAGAATATTAGAAAATTCAGTTTGTGAATGTAATTTAATGAATCAAGCGATGTCACGTAATACCTATCGTATGGAAACCGTACTTTTTCGCAGGTAATCGACACGGTATACGGTTAACGGGTTAATTCAATATTAACGGCGGTCTGCGGTCATTTGCGGAATGGCGAATCCCGTACACCAGTGGTTCGCAATGAAAATGCCAAAACGAACCTCATAAATTATAATTTTCACAAAAGTAATTGACAAATGTTATTTTTCATACATATTTCGATGAAAATTTATATACGAATGAACATCGGCACAACATAATCTACATAAGATCATCACTCCGAGGACAAACCCGAAATTAACATTTTCGCCTGACTGACACGACAATGTCAAAATCCAACACACATATTACACGACACCAAACAATTCCATTCTTACGAAAACTTGCAAACCACTGCCTTATCCCGTGTATACTGTGGGAGTAGAACGGGCGGGATTTTCTCCGTCATTAAGGCGGGCCGCCGCTTTATCAGCCGAAGTTCAGGGCCGAATTTGCATATTTCAGTGACATTCAGCCCACAACGAAACCCCGACTCTTTTAAATTATTGATTCGCGCCGTTTTTGTTCCACGTGCGCGCATAAATTCACGCGCGGAGGTCAGAAAACGGCGCGCGGTCGAAATTCGAAATACGCGTTCGCGCCATATTGTTGTCGATTGAAAAAATATGGCCGGTACGCGCCGAATTTGCATATCGCCTTCGTTTGAGGGTTTTTTGAATTTTCCAGTTTCCGTTTGTTAGTTCGTTCTGGGTCGCCTTTTTTTTGTATATAGTTGTATTTGAATGCAATCAACGATGGACGGTGCGGAGCGTTCCAGTCTTATTGCCGAGATTAGAGCGGTTTCGTTTCGTTTTTGTTGTTGCCGAGGATAGCTTTAGAGTTTTTGCTCATTAGTGCTCGTTTTTGTTTTCTCTTTAGTGTTTTGCTGATTTTTTTTCGGGGTGGACGAAATTTGTGAAGATCCTGCAGTATTTTCATTAGTTTGGTAGTTAAGATAAAGATTTTTTTTTATTTTCTCTAAGTGCTAGATTAAAAAATATAAAAAGCGATCTCATATCATTTACGTTTTAATTGCACTTGGGTTACATTTGATCATAAATGAGGACTCTAGTAGCTAATGAGCTCGATATAATACACTCATTGTCAGTCCTGGACATAATCAATGTCTTAAGTAACTTCCGTATTCAGGTCCAGTGAATTGTATTCTACACCTTTTGACTCCCAGAGTCCTCATATTGTTCGACTCATACGGAAATTTCCCATGTTCAATTTGCTTAAATCATTTTTTCAATCAGCATCCGCAACAATAAAAATAAAAGCCAATGCGGCCTTCAGGCCCCACGTTCGTCGTGCCCTAAAAACAAACAAACTCAATGATATGAACATCGAATATTCCGATTCACACTGAAGCATCCGGATCACGGTAGCCAAATGAGCGCGAGGTGCTGCTGTTGCGGATCGGCGATGATCCGCCATAGCGAGAGGTGCGAGCCGTCTTCGTTAGGGCTGCGCCCCCACGGCTCCCGGTAGGCGTGCGCCGTGGCGGATCCGTACTCGGGGGGCGCCGGGGGCCCGCCATGGCCCCCGCACGGCCCTCACTGCGGGGCGCCGCACCACGGGGGCCACGCGCCCCACTGCAGCTCGAACCTCGCGTTCATGGGGACGCTGCCCCACGGGGGCTCGCTGTCGCACGCGCCCCTCGGCCTCGGGGGCCACGAGGCGCACTGCGAGAGGCGCGCGCCCCCGCCCGGCCTGAGGGCCGCCGCCCTGCACGGCAGCGCCATCCTGCACCACGGGGGCCACCACTCGTGCGGGGGCGTAGGCCTGCCCGTCGGGGGCATCGGCATCGGCCTCGGACCGCCCAGGTGGTGCGAGAGGGCGCAGCCCCCCATGCTCAGGGACCCGCCGCCGCCGTTCAGAGCCTGTCCGGTGCACAGCCCGTACAGGTTCAGGTGCTCGAACGGAACTGCAGTCACTCCTGATTACTACGCTCATGGACAGGTATTTCACGTGTCTTAATGTTTTTGTCCATTTTTAAACGGTTTTAATTAGCTCAGCCCGTTTGTTTTCTTTATTCTTTTTTCTTGGATCAAATTTAGTAATTCAAATTTCACCCACTTCCTGTCAACCGATTAATCTGAAATTTTGTATACACTTTGGATTTTGGTGACAATACAATTATGTTTATTCACTATCATTATAAATTCAAGATGGCCGCCGCTACAAAATGGCGGATGATATATGTTTTATTAATCCTATCAATATGGGTACCAAATGAAAGGGCTCAACAAGCAGAATACAATATAGTATAAAAAATTGAAATCCAAGATGGCGGCCGCTACAAAATGGCGGATAACGTAGGTTTTATCAATCCAATCAACATGCGTATCAAATGAAAGGACTCAATAAGCAGAATACAATATACTATAAAAAACTAAAAACTAGAAAATAAAAAAAAATAGGTAAAAAAACTTTTTAAGTTAAACGGTTTTATGTTAAACATACATTGCAATGTTTAAGATAAATGTACTAAAAACCAAAAAATAATAAAATAGATACAGTCGTAGGAATTATAAACATATGCATAGACTAGACTAAAATTAAACCGTGGGGCACGTCGAATTTAACGACGAATTAAACGATTCTTCTATCGCACATTAAGTCGATAATTTGTAGACAATTGACTTGCCCCACGGTTTAATTTTAGTCTAGTCTATGCATATGTTTATAATTCCTACGACTGTATCTATTTTATTATTTTTTGGTTTTTAGTACATTTATCTTAAACATTGCAATGTATGTTTAACATAAAACCGTTTAACTTAAAAAGTTTTTTTACCTATTTTTTTTTTTTGGTTGTTCCTTCGAAATATTGATATTTCGATACATTTTCAATTTATTTATCGCAAACGATTCCATATTTCGTTTATTCCTTTTTAATATGCTTTGCTACTTGTAACCGAGTGTGTACGATCAACAAGTCTATTATACCTGAGAAAGATTAAATTGCGATGGTTTCTCGTTTCCTTTTCCAAGAAGATAGACAACACCAAGTGAGCGAGACTCGCGTATATCGTACACACACACACAATACCTACATATTACGTATACACGATAAATTCAAGCTTTTCACAGCAGATGAAAGATGAAGCCAGCCGATAGTGCAGCGGTATAAAGCGTTTGTGCATGCCGTGTCGATTCAGCATATCTACTTGGGATGCGTGAGTTCGAGTCCTATCTTGGCGAGTGTCAAAAAAATTTCGTTTTTTCTTAATTGATAAAAAAATTGATATGAAGACACGGTCGTTTCTTTCGAATGTTTGGATTCATTTGATTCGAAAAAAGTGTTAATTTAACGCTTTACGAAACGGCTCCGCAAATGATCATCACCTACACCTCATATTTCGAGTAATTCGAATTAATTTAGTGACATCTGTGTATGTACACTATAATTTAATCTTAGGAGTAGCTTTGCCATATAATGGTAATAAAAATTTCTTCACTGTTTAGTGAAATGATGTTGATTGATGACGTTGAATTGGGCTTCGGCCTGTAGAGAGAAATAAAAACAAAAAGAATCATGCTATTTTTATACGATATTCAAATCTGATATATTGTAGTAAACATTTATTATTTTAATGTTTTTTATGTGTAAAAAATATTCATCGACATAAGAATTTTTCCATTTCGAAACCGTATATTTTCACCTGACATCAGCATTTTTCTCATTCGCCGACTGAAAACAATGAATGCATTGACCGTGCACTCTCGACGGTGACTCTCCCCAGACTCGAAACCCTTTCAGCTGAACATTTCTAAAGCGAAGCATTGATGCATTCCGAGAAGCCTTCAGTGGTCGTAGACATCGACAGCGCGAAATAAATTACTGCCTTGGAGAAATTCGAGTCCGCAGCTCGTACAACCGGTACAAATTATACTGTGCTCTTGGTTTCTGGATGCATTAGCAAATTGAAAGCGCGCCCGCATGTTAAACGTCTCATAATATTATTGTATAATTGCGCCAGTTCTCTAATCGTGCACACACATCGTATTATATAAATTAGATGTGCCGTTGTCGAGCGAATTAGTCGGCTATTAATTCGATTCGGTTCGACGAAATCATGCCGACGACTTGTCATTACAAAGGATTAACGTCGCTCGTTCATTAACGGGATATAAAGTGCCCTTCCCCCTAAAGGCAATGTTGTTTTTCGCTAATTAATTTCGCGATCTTCTGATATCTCTGACCCTATTATAAAGCTCGAAAATGAAATTAATTCAACGAGTTGAGGGTTTTGTATATTTTCTATATTCATGATCTGGTTTGATTTAGTTTTTTTTTCCATCGTTGGGTATTTTATTGAAAAATCTTCTATCGCTTTGTATTACAATATAAATTCGCATTGTTTTTTTATTTGTGGATCTATGAAATGCGTTTGAGCTTTGCGCATTTTACCCACTCAATTTTGCGAATTTCGTTTTCTGAAAGTCGAATAAGTTCTGTGAATTTCTTTGTGTGGAACATAATCGAATAAATAAATAGTCGTCGAATTCGTCTGTGCATCGATAATAGAACTCTCAATTGACTTTCAGATGCTAGTAAAATATCAATGATATTATTTTCTCAAAGTTCACAAAGAAAAATTTTGGAGAAAGAAAATCTAGTTGTTTTGCGTTTTTTTTTTCTGTTTAATTCCGCCCCAGAGCATCTTATTTAGAAATAAACTTCACAATACAAATTTTGTTTACTTCAAGGCGAAAATAGCATTATTGCGTCTGTTGAAAGCACATTCGTAAATGGGAGAAGCCTTAACAGGTGAAGTAAACATAATCTGTGGTTTGAAAACAACCGATCCGTGTATAAGAAGGACAATATGGTTCAGCAGACCGAACGTGATAAACTACTTCAACGTCACTTTGCGGCCTAGGCAATATTCCCCAACAAACATTTACTTAAACCATTATTAAAACGTATTATTGTGCTGAGTATACAGTTCATTTTATCATGGAATGAAAGATAGTTTCTTCGTTTGCTTAACGTCTTCAAACCTGTCAATAATCACATAACGAATCGTTTCTCTAACGGAAGATATTATTTATCTTTGGCGGCGAGACGAATTGATAGATATTTTGTATTATTATTAATACAATATTTGTTCGTTGTTCTAAAGAGATAGAGCATGAAACTATAGACAGAGCGGCGAGAGGATAATATCGGTTAAAACAAAAATGTTTACATTTACAGAATGCGGCATATGGTCCGTTCATACGCTTACGTATGCGCATAACTAACACTATGTTTGTTTGACCTAAAATCCCAATTCAAATATATAAATCTCGATGTGGCTTTACAGATTTTCGCTGCAAAATAATCGTCGAAATTATATTCGAAAATTTAACTCTTTTGAAAATGCGGATACGTTCATAATTCATGAGCCGAAATGCGAAAAAGAATTTATCATGTGTGAGTCTTTGAATGTTTTCGCCTCTCTTCGTACATTTTCTTTTTTGTTAATGAAGTAAAAAAAGGAAATTTTTTCATGTTGAGCTTTTAAAAATTCTTTGCACACAAGAGAATATGCTTTTATACGAGAAAATATTTCTGATATGAATAGCTAATTGTTGAACGTGAAAAAAAAATCTTGCATGTAACTTATTACTTTATGATATTATTATTTTCATATGTGGATTTAAATGAATTAATTCATATTCAATGTTTGTTAACTGAATGATGAGTAAATGTTAAGAAGCAATCCTTGGGTCTAAATTTCAATTTGAATCACTTAGAGTCGAACTTCTCTCTAACCTTAACTAAATCATAGTTAGCAGTCTTTTTTTCTATAGAGTTCTGCGCTGTGAATTCTCAAACACGCTTTGACAGCTATTGTATTTAATAGAAAAGATTGCTAGTAAAGTCATAGTTGAGTTTAGGTTAGTCAAAAGATTATAGTTATAAATAACCAAAAATTTCGTAATAAATGCCACAAAGATCTTCAAAGGAATTCGTCCACGACAAAACACACGTGCTTTTTTCGGATCGCGAGACAGAAAAGTCTCATACGAGCCGAGGCCACTTTCATTGTGTCCTAGAGGGTTTGAAAAGAAGCACGACGACAACGTCGGATGTTGGGACATCGTCTGCGGTTGGAAACCACACTTCCTAAGGATACGCCGACGAACAAAGGACACTGCCACACCAAAGGGGGCATAAAGGGTTGCCAACGAGCACAACGCAACACAACAACAACTACAACGAAAACAACGTCAACACAACGACAGCGCGTCTGTGAAATAGGAGCGTCGCTATGGAGAGTGAGCCTTTTTTCTAGTCGGAAAATCGGATGACACGTGCACAAAGGGAACACTGAGGGCGTGTTTATGAATCGCGATTCGGTTGGGAATTTCGGGGTGTTTGATGTATTTTTTTCTCTCTCGCTAAGCAGGTTTCTAGGTGTAATTTTGGGGGAAGGGTTTTCTCAGAGGTGTGTTTTTGTAGAGTTTCTATTCATAAGCTTTTCCAATGTAGTCGGGTCAGTGGCACAGTGGTTTAGTATGCATACATACATGTACTTCATAGGGTTGTAAAGTTGCTAGGGTTCGATCTTTTTCGAGAATTTTCGTTAACGCTAATTGTTTATCTATGTAGAAGAGTGTTTACAATACTTAACAAAGTAAGCTCATAGTTACGAAAATACTGAAAAATGTAGGCTCAGATCCGACTCGAACTGTAATGCCATTAAAAGAGAAATGAAATGAATATTTCATGATACATAACATAAATTCGATGTCATATTATTCCATGAATAAAAAAAATCAATATGTTCGAAATAACGAACGCTCTCCGAAGTTTCGCATTTTGTGCCAGAATTTATCCGACGCCCACGAAACAAGCTTGATTTTTCGGTAATAAAATATCGCATAATAAAATAGAGCCTTGTAGCGTAGGCGTCATTATTAAACCGAGACACGCCACTAACGTCCGCTCATTATTATATCGAAAGCGTCGGCCGACACGGACGATAAATAAATAAATAAATAAATAGGACCTGGGAACAAAAAGGGAATTGAAAAAAATATATTAATTGGCCGAGGGCACTCGTCGTTCGCGGCTCGCGGAGCGAAAGTTAATTGGTGGCCGAGATTTTCCACGATTTTCTTTGTGTGTCTCGGAAAACGCTCTCGTCGTCGTCGTCGAGAACAATCGCGGCGCTCGCGCGAAATTAACGACGTTTTTAATTAAGAAAAATGCGGGAAAATAAAAATTAACCGTTGCAGAACGTTAAGGGACACGTTCTCGCTGCTCCCGACTCGAATTTATCGGAGGCGATTTATATCCGGGCCGGAAAAAGTTCGCATATTAATCGCGGGAAATTTGAACAGCTTCCGAGCCGAGTGCCGCTCGCTTTTCCGAGATAGTATCGTCAGATGTTTTTTTTTTCGGTTAAATTTAATTATATGCATAAAGAAAGCGTGGGTTCTTGTGAAAAATTTGCATTTTTATTCGTATATTACGATTATTTTAAGCATAGATTGAATTTACTTATCTATACAATCGTTTTTTATAATAATTAACGTATGGTTTTCACTCTTAATTTTGTGTGAAATTCAATACTGCGGTGGATTGGTTTATATTTTATACCTTTGATATTAAAATTAAAGATAATTAATTTTGTGCAAATTCTATTAATGAATTCTTTGCCTTGTTTTACCTTTGTCAATTTCAGACGTCACAACGTCAGCGTTGAATAATTGGGTTTCCATAGAAATTTTCATGGTTATTTTTATTATGCGGCGTAAATTGATTTATAAAAAGAATATTTTTGATATTACGGTATTTTTTTACTTGCATTCATTAGTTGTTTGTCAGCTATTTCATAATATACATATACTTTGGATAAAAATAAATGATTTTATTTTCGGATCATTATACTTTTAGGGCAAATGTATTCGAATAAAAAAACAATGTAAGCAAAATAATTTTATAAACGAAAATTGTTTCTATACTGAAACTTTTGGCTCTTCCTTATCTTTATGCTGAGCAAAGTAAGCGGAAACTATCTCGATGTAATCTCAGCTTATCTAATAGACATGATCCTTATATACGAGTATTTTAAGTAACCTACAAAAAACTCACATTCGTATTATTTTCATAATTCTTCGTTTAATCGAAAGAAATAAAAAAGTGAAATATTTTTATATATACTTTCTCATACATTTTATATTGTTCAGATATTTAACACAATTTCTGAAGGGCGTAAACATGAAAGCATAAACGCGTCAACTAGTAAAAAATCCAATATGTTACTAAAATACATACATACATACGCTTCCATTCACGAATACGTACAAAATGTACTGAATTTCACTAACCGGTCACCGGATTTTCCTTCTAATTTTCCGGCTCGTTGGTACCACAAATCGTTCCGGAAAACCCGACGCGCGCAAACCACTTGGAAAGTTCACGCGCCGTCGACTACTCGACCCCTAATTGGTGCCGATTTTTGCACGCGATTTTTTTCCCGCCATTCTTAAACCCCTAAATAGTAGCTAATAGACAAACATATTAGAACCTCAACCTATTTATCTTCAGAAAATTTTAATTTTTCAAATACACCCATCTCAACTCCACATTCGAACATATCGTTATCGAAATGTAGA
Source organism: Cheumatopsyche charites (assembly GCA_024721215.1). Lineage (NCBI taxonomy): Eukaryota > Metazoa > Arthropoda > Insecta > Trichoptera > Hydropsychidae > Cheumatopsyche > Cheumatopsyche charites. The sequence goes on along the minus strand of CM045585.1, from coordinate 4,996,819 downwards.
TATGTTGTTTGAATACGTTGAGAACATCGATAGAAACTACCAAATTCGTATTTATTTTAAGCACAATATTCTCTTGTGTGTTTTTATTCCCATCACTGTGTATCTTGCATTGCGAAACTTATATTGAAAATTTCCATCGGAGTTTTTCAGCCGGAGGAATCAACCGCGTTTTGTGTTTGGTGTGAGTTTCTCTCGTATATTTGCGAGTTCTATCCAAAGGTCGCTCTGTTCAATGGGAAAAGATAAAACAGAAAGGGCGTAAAGGACGTAATGGAGGTGAAAGTGAAAGCTATTGTTATTATTTTCTTTATGTAGCTCGCATTTTTCGAGCTCTCGCCCTACCACGTCTCAGATGGCGCACACGCGAGGCAATATCCTTGTTTCGTATATTGCCAGTATCGTATATATGAATAGAAGCACTCGAAAGCAACCGGAATATCTTAGCAAAAATATAATGAATATGACATATCTTTGAAATGTATATTCAATACGTATCATATAACACTTCAAAATAAATTTCTATGAGTTTGAGATCAATATTTTTATTTATTTATCGATATATTCAATAAGTCTCTTCTCTTGATATAAATTAGCATTGAAATACAAATGATGATTTTAATTCAAAATTATATTTTATTCCAGGAATTTTCGGATATTCTCTCATGTGCGTATCGCTCTCCGTAAATTTGTGTGAATGTATCGTTTATAATATGGCGAAAATTTGTTCTTCTGAGCTCTAGTTCTTTTGTGTTTTAGCATCGTATCGTTTTATAAGTCGCTGAATAAGTTGCTTTTGAGTGTTAGAAGAGAGGTTCGTAAATTTGCGGTGAGTGCTCGTTATTCGAGGCGAGTCTTATTATCTGTGATTTTTAATTAGGCGCACTTTAAGTTTGTTCGAAATAAAGTTTTTCCTTTCCAGTTTTATTTATTGTCGGTTCTGAAAAGTTTCGGTTTTTGTTTGAAAAAAAAATATTTGTAAGTACTCTTTGTGGGTTTTATGTCAATATTTATGAAAATCATGCACCTAAAAATATTAGTAAGTTTTATCATATTTGATAATATTTTGGTTCTTATTGAAAATTTTATGAAATTTCTTATTTGCAATGTTACGCTAATGAGAAAAGTTTTATCCAAACTATCTATCGATCAGCCAATTATTCTACGCGAATGATTTTATTAATAAAACTTTCATAATTACAGTGAATAATCTTCAATTTATAACAGCCGATTCTATCTCAAACAAACCTATTACTTTCTTAAACAAACTCAACTTTCAAAAATATGCCTCGACGTTTCCGAAAGAAAACTCATTCTCCGTTGAACTTTCCTTTCATACACCCACTTTCATTAATTTAACAAACGAATTTTCCCACTCGACTTTTTATATTCAAAAATAAAACCAGCTGATAGTGCAGCGGATATAAATCGTCTGTGCATACAGAGTCATTTCTCTATACTTTCGAGTCCTGATGGATTATGTCAATAGTGAGATTTCGTTTTTCTTATAGATTTATTGATATAGAAATTCGATCACTTCTTTTCAATACACAATCAAACAGTATTAATTCAACACTCTACAAAGCGGTTCCGTTCTCCAACCTTGTATCGATTAAATTTTATCGATATAATGGCGCTTATTTATTCATCGGAGTTTCTTGTCTAGCAGATCTACTTCTTCACTAAAAAGAGTATAATATTATTGAAAAATATAAAATTATAATGTAGCAATACTTTTAATAAAAAATAAATGAAAAAAATGTCGCTAATCCTTTCGAAATCGAGAGACATCACTTTGGTTGTTTTAAAGATGAACTCGCTCGAAACTCTCCAGTGTGGCCCGAAATGCGCAATTAGACGATAATATTTCGGTGAAAAAGCGGCTCGATTACGCAGTAATGGTTTAACTGAATGTTGGATCAGATTACGGCCATTCGTTAGCCCGCCTGGCAGTCTACCAACCAGGCAAAAGTTTAATCCAATATACGTCCGTTGGGTTGGTGTGTGTGTGTTTTTTTGACAATCGCGCGCTTTTCCACATACACACGCTGCAAGTGGGGAAAATCTCCCGATAAAACCGAAGCTGAGTAATGAAAACGCGGCCAGAGTTTTCTGGCAAAAGCCGGCGGAATTATCATTTCGTTTCGCTCGTTTTTCATTTTTTTTTCGCTTTTCGTTTTATTATGATTTTTTTTTCTGTATTTTTCGAAAAGAACCTTAATCGTAACGTACACCCTTTAGATATTCGATTTCTTTTCGCGCGTTTGTTTATTCAATTTTTCCGTTTGCAGATGGCGGGTGCTTTATGGTTTCTTTTCCCCTTCTCAATGGGAAATCTAAAATTGTTTGTTGTGCTTATGCGTTCGCTTCTTGTGTTCCTGACTTTTTGCGGTCTTGCGGTCTCGTCTCATGGTGTTGCTTTTCTTTGGTGTTACCGAGTGTTTTCCTTGAAACTCGAGAGGATACGTATGGGTCGTTATCGAATTAGCCAAGGCGTATCCTTTCGGTGTCTTGAACCTAATATGATTAACTTTTAGGTGGCTTGTCTTTTGTGAAGTTCTACTCTTGTTTGAATAACGGGTCCTAACGCTACTCGAATTTTTAATGTCACATTTGATTTTTGTATGAATGTGTATGTGTATTTTACAATAATATAAATATTTCGATTCGAATATATGTATGTAATACATAAGATTATAAAGCAAAGTCAAATCCGATAAATTTTAAATCGAATCTCTTTCGAAGATACGCAATCATATCGAAATAGTGCTCGAAATGCATTTCAACAAACATCCAAAACGAAAAATCTAAATCTCCATACAAATTCCACATCACGTCTGCGGAACGACACCAAAGCGAATTCGATTTTCCATCAGCACACAACACAACCCGTTTCCTATTTACATGCACGTTAACTAACTTGATTTGTTTGCTTTGTTTCAGGTGAGTCACCATTTCTACGTGCGTTCGAATTATCTGTCGCGAAACGAGGAACGTCACAAAGTCTCAACACAGACCCTCGATATCTGGTATGTGAGGTTAACGTATACGATTCGTACCTATCGTACGTATGCAGGTACGATTTAGGTTTGAAGGCACAATGCCTAGGCAATTCGATCGACTGGATGTACCTAAGTACAGCCTACTATTGATTTTCCGAATGCAGATCATCTCATTTTCGAATCTATGGTGTATAATTTTCGATAAAATTACAACACTTGATTTTCAATCCGGTTATTTTTAAGAAGAATGTGTATAAAATAATTCTTTTTATTTTTAGTTGAAAGAGCATTTCTCAATTTTGTTTTCTACATTGATGTTAAAATTGTTCGCACATTAGTATTGTAGTTCGAATCGATTTTTTTATGCTCTCTTCATGGATATTTGCAGCTGATGAAACTATTGTTGAACATTTGTGGCCTTCTATTGTCAATGTTTGCTTGAAAAATTAATAGAAAATCAGCAAAAATAGATAGTTCTCAGTGAGAATTCTTCGTGTGAACTTTTTGTATGTTTTATAAATTGATTTGGATAAATTGGCCTCGAGAAATATGATTAACTAGGTTGTCTTCACTGGTGGCAAATTTTCATGAAGAGGTATAATAATGTTGATATTTCGCTATAAACTAATATTTAAAGATATTTTTCAACTATTTGGAAAAGTAAATCAATAAATACTCCGTCATGTTAAATTAAATTAATTTTCAAATAATGTTTTTGACCAATTTTTTTCTTAATGGAACTTAATAAAAAGCGACTCTCTTACATTTTATATGAAATGTTATAAATCGAATATTCGATTTATTTATTTTACTTTGGATAAACACGCTCTGCTTCCACAAAATTAGCTCAGATAATATAGAGTACACTGTACGGCTAGATATTGAGGGCGTTCGTCTGGCTTGCGGCCAAGTCATGCATATTGTTCTCGACCAATCGCTGCGACATCTGTACGGGTTGTGTAAGCGCAAATATACTTCATATATCCGTATATGGATATACTGCATCGCATAAACGTGGGGGATATGTGCATTTCGGTAATTTCCGAATCCCGATTGTCGTTTTGAATTTTTGCATGCGGCGAACGCTAGTCGAATACGTATAATATAATATATCGGATTGTGCGCTTTCGACAAATGTGTAAGCCGCTTTACGTTGGGCGTGCCCTAATCCCTTCATTGTGCCGAAAGTTTATGCTATATGCTTAGGCTTATGCGATTGAAGTAATAGCTCGTAATACAATGGAAAATATGAATGATGAATTTTCGATTCGTGTTTCTATTGTATGTAGAACACTAGTGTAGTTAAAATTTTAAGTCTATTTCAGGGCGTATATTAAAATTTATTTAATCAATTCACATAAGTTGTTCGTATATTTATTGAAATTTTATAGGTAGTGGTAAATTGTAAAATTTTATCGATTTTAGTGCCAAAGATGAATTTTCTCGCGAACACGCTCGGCTCGTTGCGACGCGTGGAACGTAGACCGCACATAAACTTTTCCGTTCAAATTAAACCGAATACCGGATAATAAATAATGGAAACTTCGCTGCCGGATTCATGACGACACGAGCTTCAAAGCTTCGGAGACTTTTAATTAAGAGCTAGCGTGAACTTTGCGGAATTCGCGAAACACACGCCTTCGAAAGTACCAGGGCCAATTTGCAATTTTGAATCCCCTTGTTTGAACTACTCAGACACTTCCTAGAAAATGCTCTGTGTTGCATTTACATTTCTCTATAATTTAGCTTCATTTTCTTTATATAATTTTCAAATTAACAATGTAAAATTGATATATAAGTGAAAGCATTAACATATTCGAGCGATTTCGTTAGACGTAGAAACGATACAGAAATAAAACTGTTCCTCCGATTCTTACAAGCGCATAAAATCCTTAACGCGAAGCACATCCCAAGACCATTCGAGAACGAAAGCACCAGAAAAATATTAGTTCGAATTAAGCTAACGGCTAACTGAGCGATAAATACGTCCTCGGAATAGGCTTCGGAGCGATAATGGACGCGATAAAGGCGGCGCATTTCGCGTTTAATTTTTGTCGGTTTCGTAACGAATTGTTAGACGGCGGTTGTTTGTTCGACGTCGTCGTACGTTTTTCCGGATGGCGTCGGAAAAACCGCGCGATTTTCCCGCGGAAAGTTTTCCGAAGGTGAAAGTTTCGCGCCATCGCCTCCTATGGCCGCAGTTGTAGATATTGTTTCGCAGTTTGCCAACCGAGCTCTTCTCTCCCCATAAACTTTGTAATTATTTATCGGTTTTATTATGCGCAACTTCGTTAGATTTTGCGAAAGTATAAAGTTCGCGCTGTCGATTTTCATCTTTTGCTTCGTATAAATTTTGTTGATCATTTTTTTCAATTTTTAAAGAATAAGATTAGTCGAACTCCGCTATTCGTACAACTTACAATTAGTCCAGTAAAAATTAATTAATTGATGATTAAAATTCAACAAAATATTTGGCATTGGTACTACTCGTTATTCGTACTGTTTCCTGAACCGATTGTGTACGAATAGCTGGAATTTTACTGTGTTTACGATTTATACAAAATATATTGTATGGTTGTTTATATATTTTATCATATTGTTTACATGAAGGGCATGTTCTGAATGTTCTTATGAAAGTGCCTTGTCAGATTTTCTGACATAAACGATTATGGCTTGTATATTCGAATTTTGATTATTCTGAGAATTTCGTATTACTACAGCCTTACTTGTTTGTCTTTGACTAAATAAGGGAAGGATTTGTGTGAGTGAGATATTGACTTATTATTGAATCTATGTATGTATGTAACTTGCATATTATGCAAATACATACACCATACACATATTAATGCAACATACATACCATTTGTGCCACGTATATCACTTCTAACATGCGACGATACTCGTATGAGTATAAATATGAATATTATATGTCAAAGCTAATCCGGAAATGTGCAAGAAATCCATTTCAATAAAATGTTAAGTCCTTGTATATTTTATCAAACAAAATCTTATATTCATGCTGAATTTTACCTATTTGCGAACAGTTTCGAATGATACCCGACGAAAAAGTAAAAAAGAGGTACCTAACAGATAACGTTTCCGAGGGATCGTGACGAGGATAAAGCCTCGTTCTCGACAGGAAATAATGCCAAATATTCAGCCGTGATTTTTTTTCTGTGGATTCTCTGAAGAATTTTAAGCCTTTTTGGACAGTCAAATGCGTTTTTCGCTTCGAAATAGCCGCAACGTTCACCACAATCTTTATTTTGATTGGTTCAAAAATATATTTGAGATATACATAGTATGTACATTTATTTTAATTTTAAAATTCACTAGAAATATTCTAATGAGCTTATTTAATATTATAATGAAATATCGTTTTACATTTAAACGTAAACAGTTAATAAAACCGCACGAAAGGCAGTGTTCTGTTGCAGAAGTATGATATAAAATTTGCATAATGCTCCAGCTCTGAATATAAAGCAAACGCTGCTCATTTTATTTCATATATTATGCAACCCTTAATTACATTAAACATGACACTCGGCAAAATTTACGCTATTCCGAAATCAAATTAGCCAAAATTTCACGATTACACGACTCTCGAGACTCGCGCGATATTCGATTAGCACGCGAAGAAAAACCAATTAATCGAACCGCCCTTAGCGACGCACGAGCGCCGCCCTCATTCAACTCGCATGAGATCATCCCTTATTTTATGTCGAGGAGAAAAAACGACTATCCGAAACCCTAAAAGGGGAGTCGTCTCCAAACATAGCCGCCCTTGAAAAATTAACCGCTTCTCTCGCCGAAAGCGGCGTCTTTGCTCGTTTCGTCTTCCCGCGAGCCGACCATCCCCTATTCTAAGGGTGTCCATCTATAATTCAGCAGCCAGGATCTGTCCTGGCTGAATGATTAATGCTGCGTCGAATTGAACAAGTGCCCGTGAGCCACGTTTGCTCAACACTCCTCGCGGTGAAAAAAAATTCACTCTATATATCCCCGTTCTTATCCGAAGGAGTTTTTCCGTTTGATTTCTCTCTCTCTCTATCGAAATTTCGATTATTTTCATTTTGGATGTCGTCGTCGTTTTAGAGATCGTTTTGTCGCGAATGGTTCTTGACTTTTTTCTTGTTTGTATTATTCGACGATTCGCTTCGAGTCGGAATCGAGTTCTGAGTCTAATTCGCGAACGCTCTTTCGAAGCGCTTTACGGGTTGTATTGAATTTCGTTCGATTTTTCGATACGGCTCAATTTTGTTTTACGCTTTTTACATTTTCGATGATTCGTTTCGAATGAAATGTTAATTTACGATTAATGCGAAATTCTTCTCAAATAATTTTATTCAGATTTATGAGTGTGAATACGCATTTTATAGTTGACGCTTCGTTAATAGTATTTGTTTCACATTTATATCGTTTTGTACATTGATGAATTTTGTATTTCGGCGCAATATTTGCTAATTTGATTCGAATTAAATTGTAATTTGAATTTTACAATCGACAGATACGCCGCAAACGAGCTCGCGAATGCGAGCTTTTATGACTAAACTGAAAATGCGGATTTAATGAATGAATGTTGTGGCACGGTACAAAACACGGTTTTAATGAATCTCATATTATAAAATATATTCTAGTTATTAAAGTTTTAATAACTTAAATCGTTTGTAAACTTACTTTCTCTTGTTGTTTGTGTCGTATTTTACTTAACGTGTTTTAGTTTTATCAAAAACTGCTTCATTTAATATTTACCTGTTCAAACCGTTTACATAACGTGTTCCTGTAGAGTATTTTCGAGAAAATGTTTTAAATAAAATTTTCACCATGTAGATATTTACATAATAAACAGTGGTTAGGTGCATACTTTAACGTGACTTTTTAGAGACATTTAAAAGTGTTACTATCTAAATCGTCTTGTTTGAACAGCGAAAACGTGTGCAACAGCTGTCGCTTCGTTTTCGTGTACATTTTATGTAGTGCTCGAGCATGAAAGGACTAAAAAGTAAACATGAAATGTTTGGACAACAACGACAGAGATAAAAAAACGCAGAAAAATCGCCGACAAACTCTCGTTTCCCAATTAATATTTAATTTCGGCCAATATTGTCCCCGTAAGCCTTCAAAGCGGATTCCGCGAACCGGAAATTGAGCTTTTATAATTAAGCCTCTCGTTTTGGGTCACGCTAGCCGTAAGCTTCAGAAATTTTCAAAATGCGCTTGTGTGTTTTTAAATTGTCAAATATTTTTCTACCATTTGTTCAATCGATATTGTTGAGTCAGATCAGTTCAATCATATTATAGTTTTTCGAACTAAATGCATCATTGGTTTTTATGATGTACCAATGTCTTCATAATAAAACTTTCAAAAACTCCATTTCTTTCTTACCCAGTGACCTAGCATCGTGAACACGATCCACATTAGAGCTTCACTTAAAAATTTATGCAATTACATTCGAAACTCGCATCTCAAGCATCTCCCCAAAGGACACGCACAACAATTACCCATTGTACTGAAAACAGTCACATTAACCTACATCCGTTCGAGTTCAGTTGAAAAGCGTTCTTCTCGACCCCGACATCCTCAGGTCTTCCTGGTTTGTGACCTTCAGGTCATCCCGTGTATTTTCCATTTTCCATAGTGGAAATCCCGACTCGGCAATAACGCGTGTGACCCACGTCAATTTTTGATGTTGGTCGGGTTTTCTGCGTTTTGCAACTCGGTAAATTAGTTATGATTTCCGATAACAATGGTCGTGCACGCCTAATGAACCCTTATTACTCTTTAATCGAATAATATACGACCACCAGTTTGTGTATTGCCGTATCGTGTTTGTTCTTTCTAGAAAATGTGTTTTTCTTAGGGATCGTTTCGGCTGTTGTTATTGCTGTTCTATGTACAAATATTGATGAGTTATTTTCTTAATAGAAATATCTTGAAATAGAATGATAGATATGGATCGGTTTCGTTCCATCAGAGATTTTTTTTTTTTGACTTTTTGTATTTCCAATCGTTACAGTCGATCTGTTCGTCTATCCGCAAATCGTTTCAGACACCGAACGTATAAATTAATGTTTCGGAAACGTGTCCGAACCATTCTTTCACGCTGAAGTAACATATACGTAACCATACAAAAAATATACAACGTATAAAAATCTATCGGCACTATTTCCGCGTTATTAACGCTTTACCGTTCTTTCGAGGCAATATTGCGCACACTCGAGTTTTTCCCCATATGAAAAGGCTAGTGGCCTGTTGTGCTCGGGGAACTTTTTCAAAGCTCTTCCAAACATTTTCAGTTCGACGAGTGCTTCTCTTCTGTCGCTAATACGTTGAACTTTATATGCGCTTCGCGTCTGACGGTAAAAATTTACATTTAGATACTATCTACTTATAGTGTTGAACCGAATAGAGTTCGATCTGATCCTCGCTCTCGCCATTAAAGTGTAGATGTTTACAATTTTTGTTTTATTTTCGCGATGGTTCGTTATGAGTCTGCTTCGCGTCGAGGCACGACTACTTGACGAGGGTGAAAACAAATCTATCAAAGTGTCCTGAGACTGGAGATAATTCAATCACAAAACTCAAAAGTTTATCAAATTACAAAAGTTTCGTTGAGAAATTACCTCTCTTCGCTATCAGATAATATTTTTTCGAAATTTATTTATAACACAATACACCTCGACGTACAAGCATAAATAAATGCGGTCAAGTAACTTTTTTAAGAGAGAAAATTTCACAAAATTTAATTTATTATGTTGTCAAATTTATTTTTCATTCAGTTTAAAACAAGCAAAAATTTCATGAAAATTAAAAATGTTCGAAATTAAATTTCGTCGAAAAATAGTAAATCAAATCGTTTTTTTACTGCGGGTATCGAAAATAATGAAATGAATCTCTTAATACGGCTATAAATATTATTTAACTGCAAAAGAATATCTTATTTATTAATGGTGATTGTAAAAATAAATCACTCAGTTCTGAATTTTTCGTGAGAATAATTTATTATTCAACAACCTTAAGCATCGAAGACAAATACGCTAATAACGAGTTCGGTCCAAAAGTAAGAGACGTCTCGACGAATAATAGTGAAAGTCACAGGCTTCGACATTTCCAAGCAAAAAATCGGATATCCGAAATAAGTCCGCCATAAATAAGGATGTGGCCGCAAATCCTAGGGGCACGAGAACAGCCTTTTCGCGACGATTTTCTTGACCCCGAAAGGAAAATTCGCTGTCTGCGCCAAGAAAATCCTGACATTTTCCATCCAAAAGTGATATATACACACTACACATAAAAATATAGATGATGTATGAGTGTGTGCCATCTCTAGACTGATAAACAATATTCGAAAATTATATTTTTTTCGCGTCCTTATATTTTTCATGTTGAAGTTTGATAAATTGTCACTATCTCCGTTTTGTCGTCGAACGTTAATCTTCGTTTGGATATGAGCGATGTTAGTCTGAGTACGGAATATGTTTTATCGAAAAACTATTTGATATTTGAGTCAGATAATTTAAAAAATAAAATCAAAACGTGCCTTGAAATCGTCGGATTTATTTTCAACGAGCAACACGCGCGTATTCGTTCGAAAAAGAAGCATATAAAAATCTCCACGAAGGACAACGAATGGGTACACGTGTTTCGCGGTACGCGAAGATCGTAAAATCCTCTGCACAGTAAGACGACCGGTTTTTCCGAAGTCTGAGAGGTCGGAAAAGCTGGAAAAGTGCGTCGGCAGTAAAAGCGGCGAAAGAAAGCCGGCACGTTAAAACGTCTCGAAGAAGACACGAGATTATTTATCATGCTCGGTTATTGCCTTCGGGCGATGAGGCTATTTTTCAACTTGATGCACGGCCGATGGAATATGAAATTGGTTTTCGAATTCTGCTCGTACTCCTATAAGACCCTGTTAAAAATCCGGGAATATAATACTAAAGATTATTTAATATAATTGCGTAATAAACTTTTACTATCTTCATATTTGAAAGGAGAAAAAAAAACGGATATTTTACGGGAAACGATATCATTTTTTTCCGTTATTGAAATATTTACAACCCACATTACTTATATCGATAACACTATGTCGAAACAACACAGCTTCCCGATGAACTACGAAGCCTAGGCTAGAGGCCGTATTTCGCACACATACCGCGATTCGATTTCACATAAACTCCAACGCACGTAGAGACCGCATAAAACCCAAAAACGACATTTTTTTCTTGACTCGAGGGACCAAAAAGCGAACCGTTTTCTACGAACGCGTTTATCTTGCTCGCGTGAGACTCGACCTGTTGTTGTTGCGGTCCAAAAGCTCTAATGCGAAGCTCTACTTTTGCGACACGTGCTATTTTTCAGGGCTGTTAAGCTACTGAATTTAGAAATACCTTTTTTTGTGTCTGCATGAAATCCATTACATTATATAAATAAATAATAGTCTACCTTTTGTCTAAATAAATAAAAAATAAGATATCTGTTTAATATTGATAGAATTCTTAACGATTGATCATTCGGCACTGAAACTTTTCAGATGAACGACTTTTCGTAATGAGCAATAATCTCGAGCAACTTTGAGTTATAAAAGCTATTATAGTAACATATAACACTAGAATTTTTGTTTAATTATGGATTGTAAAAACTTCAATATTATATGAAATATCATTCATTTGAATATTTATTTAAGCAAATTTTAATTTTCCATTTTTCTATTGATCATATTTTATTATAAATTACTTTTTTTAAATGAACATAACTTTGGAGATATAACTATCAGAAGTGCTCTCAGTTGAGCATTCTTGTGTGAAATTCAATCACGATATCTACTATCGTAATAAAATTCTCGTGTAGGTTACACAGTATCAAATCGAAGTGAATATTACAGTCAAAATCCGAATACAAACCGAATTTTTTATAGTTTTATTTTTTTCGGTATCTCCACTACGACCCTGCAGATTTTTTTCGCTAGAGCTTTAACTCGAAATATTTTATTCGCGTTCTCGTGAAAACGTATCGATATTTCGGCAGAGTCGCTGTTGCAAAGCTCCCAATGACGAGACTTATTGATTTTCGATGAGATAAGTCGTATTATTGAGAAAATGTGAAAATGGAAGTGTGCGTTTCGATCGTTCGCTTTTCATTTCCGTGCGAGTCGATCTCGGCAGCTATTTTACGAAGACGTTTTTGCGTTTTCGTTTTATGTGTGTGTTTTTTTTTTCGTAAAATCGTATTCGATGATACCTGAGTTCGAACTTTTTATTTGCTTGTTTTTCGCAATTTGTATTTCCTCGTTCATGCAGAAACGGCTCTAGACCCTTACGCTGAAAAACAAATCAAATTACGTAAACGTCAAAGTAAACGAATCTGATTTATTTTATTTCATAAATTTTTATTTTTTGTATGAAATGTTAACAAACAAATTTTTATATCAATTATTCATATTTTTATTGATCGAAATGTGTAACATGTAAAATATAAACAAAAATTTTGTCATGTCAGCTAATACGTTAATGAATGGAGGATAATCTTTTGCAAATTGATTTTCAAGGACTAGTCTGAAGTTCCACTTAGTAACTTTGTGAAACTTGCGTGAATTCGTTATGAAAAGCGTTGTATACTACTACAAATTCTATTTAAATACCTCGCTAACATCAATGAAACTGTCAAATATCTGTTTCACGATTTAACCAAATCTCTTAAATAACAAATATCGCCGTCAAAAAATCTCAATTGTTCTTTTTATCGCATCGCATTTTATATCCTAAATCGTAAAATTTTGCATTTTCGCAAATGGAATATATAAATAAAATCACGACACGAATTTTGGACGCTTTTGTGTTACTGTTGAAACTCGTATAACTTCGAATAACTACAATTTGCATCATAACAGTCGGCGACTCGTCCGTCACTCGGTTTTACATTTTCGATCCGCTCCCGTTTTGACTTTTGAATTGGATCCGGATTTTGTAACCTTTTATATATTCCGGTTACGTTTTTCCGACCGCTAATTAAAAAGTTTGCTGTTATCTGCGGTGCAAGTGGCGTTTCGAGTCACCGGGAAATGAAAAAAAAAACGCTAACAATAGTAGAACGGGGTTTTTCCTATTATAAGTTTTTCCCAAAAATATTTAAGATACACTTTTCTATTTACCGAGGCTCGAGGCTAATATATTGGTTTTTTGCTCTTTTTTCATTTCATTTTGTATCCGGACTCCTGTACGTCTACTGTCGACTTATGTTTTATATCTCGTGTAATATATTAGGACAAATAAGCCTAAAAATATTATTGTGTCAAACCGATAAATATATTTATATGAAAGGTCTTTGTTAGAAATCCGTTTGATATATTTATATTAGCTAAGTAATTCTAAAAATAAACGCATTTTCTAGATTATTTTATGGTTATCTTCACATAAACAAGATGTATATTCGTGAAAAGGAATTTTCTTCATATTTTTATACTATTTCACTAATAGAATTTCGACCTATTTTTAGAAACTTATGTCACATTTTAAAATAAATAATTGTTTTTTCCTAAACTAGCTTCTATGATCGGCGTTGTTCGAGACTATATGGACTTTAATCCGATTATGAACTGTATTTATAATGAATACAAAAAGAACTGAAAAATATCTGTCAAAGCGCGTTATGTATTACACTGCGAGTGTAAGCTGTTCACAATATTTGCCGTGGATATGGTGCCCTTTGAAACTTCAAATGTAGATTGTAAATTGTAACGATGAAGAAATACTTCTCTCTGGAAAGTATCATCGTAAAAAGATAACCCATTAAATAGTCTGTAAATCATATACTACATAATTTAATTTTTATTTTTATATAAAAACAACAGCTTTACAATACATTATGTAGCACAACAGAGAGATCCCGTTACAAGCAATGAAAAAAAAACAAATCACGCACCACTATAAAACCCATCTCGTCCTCATCATCGGTGTCGTCTCATTCGGTGTCTCGGATTTGCTCCGCGACATAAAAAAGCCTTCAGCCCGAAGCCTCCGGTGAAAAACGCTTCAGCCGACGCTGTTTTATATGCGCAAGAAAGCCTTAGCGTAAATATTTGCATACTAGGCACTCGCCATACTGTATAAGCATCAGTCTTTCTAGTAAACTTTCTCGTTTTCAAGCCTAGCCTCGGTCGCTGCACTTCGCCATGTGGTTTCTTTAACCTTCAGACTGCTCCACATATCCACATTTGTATATAAAATGCGAAGTCTGAAAAAAAAAGAGAGGTTTTTTGTAACGTCGAGTTCCGCGAATGGCGAATTTCTAATTCAAGTTCATTCGCGTTCTTTTCTCTCGTTCTCTTTTCATCGCCATTGTGCGAGTGTTGAAATTTTCGAAGCGAGTTTCTTTATGTGTTTTTCGTTTTCGTTATACGTATTTCGTTACCGAGTGCAGTGTTGAGATTGCCGCGATTTTTCATGAAAGTTGTATGATGCGGTGCGAACGCTTTTTTCGCTGGCGGATTCGTTTGGCTTACATCGCTTTAATTCGCATTCGTTTCTTTGTGGGGTTTTTTATTAAAAATTTTCAACGTGTAACGGTCTTTTTGTTGAAATCTGATTATCTCAGAATTGTAAGAGCCCTGTTTAAATATTTAATGTGACGTTATCCCATTATGTTTTTTTTAATTATACTGCGGTCTTTGTTGTTTGAAATATTTTATATTGTTTAATTGTTTGTATATTCGTTGCTTTGTATTAGAAAAGTTTCACTATGGTGAAAAATCAAAAACTTTATGGGGTGATATATGTTTGAGTCATTCTTCACGTATCATAGTACGAGGTAGCAATTTCGTCTTTTTCTCATTCACATGTAACGTTTGATAAATGTTTCGCGTGTCTTTCTCTTGTTTCATTTCTTCCGAAAAATTTGTTTCGCTATTTTCCGAGTTTTCCATGGTGGAGCACACAGTTACGGAAAGAGTTGACAGTACACGAGATTGCATTTTATAGTTTCAGTCTGAAACTATTTCAATTCAACGGAACATTCTCTTTCAATGTTGTTGTTTTCAGCGCACAGTTTGATTACTTAACATTTTCTTAGTAACGACTACTCTAGTATCTTCAAGTAGATATTTCGTTTTATAATTAAAACGCTTTCAACAATACTAATATTTGCACATTTAATTGTAGTTGTGTAATATTATTCTTTGTGCTATAATAAAATATAATACCTTTGTACGAAATAATTCTCTTCATTGCATAGCAAGAGGAAATTCGCCATAAATTAAAGGCCTTTTGTTCGCTTTTTTTTCCACGTCTAAAACACATAAATATAACACAGAATCCAGTATTAAAACAAAAGCGTATATAGCCCGCGTGACCGGATTCTCGCCGATATTGGAACTCGTTTAATTAAAACGGAACAGTGCTCGCGGAGAAGAAAATTTTCTGGATTTTTCACACGCCAAGAAATATATCCTTTCAAACATAAAAGTATTTTAACTTATTGAAAATCGATGCACGCACAGGGCGAAACGAGAAAAAAATCAAAATTTCCCCCGCGAGCATTATTATTTTCCGGGGGTGCTCCTAAGTACGATCGGGTCTTCGGAGTGTGTAAAAACTGAGAAAAGTGAGATTTTCAAGATGTTCCATATATCAAGAAAACTTCGATGGCTCCGCTTCAGGCCCGAGATTTATTTCGCCTTATTTCTGCGCGTGTCGTTTCGGTAAATTGTAGCCGCGTTTTTTTTTCCACCCGCCGAAATATATACGGAAAGTTATGTACGCTCTCGAGCCTCCCGCGGAAAGTCTCTCATTAAAATAATTTGTTTTGAAAGTGTTTGAATCTTTGAGCGGCGCAATTTTAATTTAATTCTTCGGTTTATGTTTCGCAGAGTTGATATCGCGTTAAATACTTTGCGAAACTCTTTCGCGTAGCGTCGCTGCAAGCTTTCGGCGTTTAATAAGTCTGCATAATTTCAACGATATAAAAATTATTGACCCGTATAAAATATGACGCAGTTTTCAAATAGTTGATCTTTTTTAATGAAATATATTTTTTAAGTGTCAAAGTTTGTCGGTTTATATATTTATTAGCACAGATAATGTCCGTTAATTAATATTTTAATTATTACTTTTTTAATATAAACTACAAGATTTATGTATATCGCAGAATTTATTCTTGTCCTGAAGAATTTTTGCATTGAAAACGAAAATTTTCCGCATATTGAAAATTCAAAAAGCGTCGACGTGCATAATGCGACCCGTCGTATTATGAAACGACGAAGACTTGCATCCACCATGCCTCCATTGTTTTTCAGCGAAATTTTCCTAGATGCTTTCCCATTTTCCTTTATCGTCTATAATGTGTATTTGCAGAGGTGGACCGTCTCTCGTCCCCGAGGCGCATTTGCATCGATTTCAAATGCACCGAATAAATTCAAAAGAAAAACATCGCGACCGTCGTTATCATAATGACGACATTTTACGTTCGAAACTGTCGTAAAAATAAAAACGTTGAAAATTCCGAGTTTTCCCATAGTGAAACTGTGTTTACCTTTTTACGAATGTCCGATTCCACGCCAACCCCCGGGCTGTTTGGCCAACAGTCCTTCGGGATCTCTGTATATGAGTGGTTATATCTTTTTTTTCCCTATACTTTTTTTTCGGGAACGTATTATTTTATTTTAGCCCGGTGTCGTTTATGTGGCTGAAGGACCAAAGACATTATTTGCTGCGAGAAAACGGGCTGTTGCGGTAAGATATTGTCGCTTTTTTTGATAACGCCCACCTTCGACATTCCTCTTAAAAGGGAAGCGGTTATAACTTTTCCCTCAGGCAATATTACACCAGTTCGCTTTTCTTTCATACGGGACGATTTCGGAGAAAAACGTTTCACGTTATAGTCACGTTAGGCCTCTATAGACATTTTCACCAGACATTTATATTCTGGCAAGTTTCACTGATCGTTCATAATGAGATGTGATATTTTTTCATAGATATGGAATATTTCAATTTATTTCTTACTTCATATTTCATAGTTTTTTTTTAACATGTTTTGATCATTAAATCAAATGCATCATTATTTTTACTGAAAATATTTTTCGCGTCAGCAGCATCTCAGCACTTTTCGAAACGTTTAATGTGAGAAAAATGAGTGTCTCCTGATTTATTTCAGTATTATAATATATAATACATGAAAAGAACTTCGTCTATCTTTAGTGAATACCACTCAAACGAATTGAAGGTGGATTTTGTTCGGTTTTCGAGTACCAACATTTGAAAACTGTGTATCTCATCCTTTCGCCTTGATGGAATGAATACATTAGGGATGCGGCGACTCTACACTTTTTTTTCGATTTGACCTAAACATATATTTCTATGTGTTGGTTTTCATATTTTCGGGAATATGCTGACAAAGCGGTCCGTGATTCATACATTTTTATGAGAGACGTCCACCTCGGCAAAAATAAATTTATTCAGCTTCCAGTCCTTAACTTTTGATTAATTTTGTATCGTAAATAAATAAATAGAAGCGACTTATATATTTTTTCTTTGCATGTACTATAACTTGCTTCTTTTTCATTTCTCGAATATGAATGTTTGGCTTCTTTGAGAAATATTTTTTTCACGAATCTACAAATGAGAATAAAATATTTATTTTCAATAATATAATACAGTTTTCGAAAATAGTTCGTATTTGATCGTATTTTTATATATCTACAGTGTTTTCGTCCTCTAATGAAAAGATCCCTTTTGTGTAGTATTCAACCTCTGGAACGCACAAGGCGGCATTGCGGTTTTACAAAGTTACAACTTTTCGAGATCCTCCAATTTGTCATCCAGTTCGTCCCGATTTTTTAAGGAATCCCAATCTCCTAGATAAAAGTCGAAAAAGGTTAAATCGATGAGAGTGAGCGACCCATTTTCGAGATTGGACCAAAGAAAACTAGAATGGTGTATTAGAACCATCCGATTTAGGATAACGTTACAAACGTATCATATAACTTTCTTCATTAGATCGATAAATTCTCAGATATCTGCAGAGAGTCTTATATTGTAAAAAAATATTCAACAATTCTGTATACGAAATGTTTCCAAAATATATACTAATTTAGATTCTTTATGATGTACATATACTGAAATTCTTGAGAATAATGTGTTATAATATATTTCTTGAAAATTATAACACGTCCAATAAATATCCGCAGTGGATTGAGAAACTTAAAAAGCCAAATTGATTGCTTTTCCAGAAACGAAACGTAAGCACTAAATTTTTTATTGCTGCTTTTATGGTCTCACTTCCAGTTCTCTGTGTTCGATTTCACCCTTTTATATCTGGCGAAATAGTTGCAAACGGATCTCTTTGCATAACGGATATTTTCACCGCATCGTCGGACAATTTTCTAAGATTTAGCCGGTCGTTTTTCATATTTCTACAATTTATACGATATCCGCACAAGAAGAGAAGTTGTCTAATATACCATAATCCACCCGGCGAGTTTCTCATTAGTTAATTGAACAAACATTGTTTTGAGAGTTTACTATGTTTAATCTTAGCGCTCGTACATTTAACAGCTTCGCATGAAGAACTTAACAATAGTTTGTAGTTGAATATAATATTTTGAATTTAATTAATTTTAAACTGAAATAGATAAGCGAATGTGAATTTATTTAAGAACTATCGCTGTTGTGACCTTTGTAGCATCAAGATGATTGATGACAGTGCTTTATCTCTACCTTTTCCCTGCGAGATTCGAACTTTCTCTAGAGACGCATTTTCTCGCTTCTCACGGGCAGATAGCAATATATACGAAAGATACTCTTAGAAGGTTCAACTTTATCGCGGTTCCGGATGCACTTTGTGCGAGTAGCGTGCTTTTTCGTCGAGCCCGTGAGATTTACACGTGCTCGTCCTTTTTCCCTTCAGATTTTAAGCTGAAAGGAAAGCATTTTCCCCGCCGGGTAAAAGAAAGCATCCCTGTGGGTCATTTGCTTATTTTTCGCGTGCCTGCAATATGTCGTCGTAACGCGACACTGCTGTGAATTACGACGGCCCTTCGGTCCTTTCAGCAGCTACGGTCTTTCAGGATCGTGTCCTCGTTTATTTTTTTTTGTTCCTATCTATTTATTTTGACAAAGTTGCGTGTCAGCGTATAGCCCATGTGCGGATGCTTTATTTTATTGTTGTGTTTGCGTGTGAAATTTTGCGTATTCGCATAGAAGACTGCTCAGATTCTGAAAGAAGTTTGAACGTTCGCAACTATGGAAAAAGTCATAAAATATTACATGTTCTGTAAGAAAGTTCATCTAATCGCTAATGTAATCTCTTGATACAAAATATCGTATAAGATTCGACACTAAAAGCTTACATATTTTTAGTATTTATGATTGTTATGTCGACTTTCTGCTATGATGTAATTTGTAAGAATATATATTTTATATATAAATTAATTTAAAGGTTTATTTATGGAAATTTTTATAAGAAATTCGAGTCCATTTTTTACGTTGGATATGAAATTACATAGAGCATTTTAATATTCTTTCAATCAGGATGATTAGCACCAAAGGGGATCGTATCTCACATCAAAGCGCCATTTTTCAATCATTTCCGACGTCGCCAAATTAGCACAGGCGAAGATTCCACTTAAAAATTCCGGCTTCCCTTTCGTTTCGATTTTTCCTCCATCGGCCGTTGTTTCAGCATCCGAAATCCGAACGTTTCGCAGTCGGCACATTTATGAAATCTGATAAGTTGACGATCCCATCTACATCGTCCTCGTCGTTAATGGGTCCGGCTCCGGTTTCGAGCCTTCGAGGACATCCGAAGCACACAAACACCCCTCGTCCAGAAATCAGATAAAATCTTATTTTCGCCCTCCGGGTCGTAATTCAGTCGTTTCATAAACGTTATTCAGTCGCGCTGTGTCCATAAGCGTAATAAACTGTATAAATTGTGCCGTAGATTGAATCGTATTGTTCGCTCTATGGGAATTTTCGGCATCATTTATGTGTGCGTCGGATTAATTATTTCTTCCATTGATTTATATTATTTTATGAATATAATTATTATTTTGGTAGTATTGTGATGGTTTTGAGCTCGATTTCCACATCGGTATTTGACGAGTGGATTTTCGTAACTGAATATTTTATGGTTGGATGCTTCTTTTCGAATATTTAATTCGAGGAAGAGTGTTTATGACATTTCGAAAATGAATTCTTATGTGTTCATAGTTGTTTTAATAATATTTGATTCATGGTCGCATAATAAGCGGGTCATAAATTCGATGATACGTATGAGAAAAAGAAGGTTGATCTAGAGTCTAATCACTCCTCATCGAATGCACCCATGTTTACATAACCTCTGAAAAGTGAAGGTTCAGTTTATGTTTGTTGAAAATAAAATGAAGTGAAAATATTTTATATATCGTTTTTACATAGATATACTGATTCGTTTTCTTTTTCTCCCTTTCTGCGTTGAACTTTTCGAAACTTTTAATGTCGCCTTTGCTCGATAGCCTCGAAATCGTTCAGAATTTTCTCCTCGCTCCATCTAGGTCTTCTCACCCTCTCATTATCGAAAGTCTCGAGTGGTCCAGGGAGAGTTAACAAAGCCCACATGTCTAATCAGATTGTGAGAAGCCGGTTGATGGGATCTCTTGCGAAGCACTTCGCGGCAATCTAACTTTTACGCTTGTATGCGACCGTAAAAAAGCGTATTTTCCCGCGTATATACAATATTAAATTGCTTTTGTTAATGATCGTATATGCCGTAAGGGCAAATTGACTGTCGTTTTATTCCTCTTCTTTCTCCCGAGTATCGCCGAAATTAGGCGGAGCTAATGCTATTTTGCGGTATACATAGTGGATGTTTCGTTGCACTTATTTGATATTCATATAATGGCCGGGGGTAATTTCAGGAAAAATAATATCGTATTCTTACATAAATTTCATTATTATACAAAAAAATTTTTCTTCAATTATTCTCAAAAAATTTTTTTGCAACCTTTGAATGTTCGTTCCATGCATTTTTGATTAAAAATTTCTCTTGCTGAGAGAAAATGAAACCAGATTCTTCTAGATTCTGATTTTCTTTTTGTCATTCTATATTTTAAATAAGAATACTATGTACTTTTCAAATTACCATCTACTTTTTAATAAAAAAAATATCTTTAGATTTTATGCAATTTGAATTCCTTTTCGATTTGAATAATCTCATCGAGATCAAATATTATTAACAAATATCTACGTACACAGGTAATTTAATTACGCTTCGCAAGTCTATAACATGATAGTGCCACATACAAAGTCCGCAACCGTGGTACGTACCAAATTCGATATCCACGCGATAATTGAATTAATTCTTGAATACAGTTCGAATAGTCCGAAGAGTTGTGAAACTGGAGCGAACACACACACACATAGTAAAACATACATACATATAATACATAATGTAATACGTAGTGGAAAGTTTGTTCGTCTGAAAACGGGCCAGTGGATTATACGGGCTCGTTTTTCTGAAAGGTTCGCTTATTAATAGGCGGCGGCCACACTAATTCAATAGAGAGAGCCTACCAAGTGGTAGGCTCTTGTTCGGCAACCCTTCGTCCATGCAACCACTATAAATTGGGGATGAAATAACAATTAAATTTCTAAACAGCCCTAGGAAAGGAAAGACGCGGATTCATGTGGGTGTCCTCCGATGAGCGCTTATAAGATTCGGTATCTTCATCGTTGAATATATTCATGTTTGGTTTGATTTTTTTTTGTGTTTAGGTATATATTTGATGTAGGAATTTGAAAAGGAATAAACGTCTTCGTATTATGTTCAGACGATGAAGCTGTCAGATTTATATAGCGATAGAATAAATGGAATAGGGATTGAATTCGAATGCTGTTCGGACATCGGTAGGCTATTACCTTAAATCTGTAGTTTGTTTCTTTTTCGTATTCAAGTATATTGGAATATATTTAAATATGATTCTTGATGGAAACTTATATGTATCACATTTTAATAATATGTATGTATTTAAGTCTATATAAATGAAATTAAATGCATGTATGTACGAGTAAAATGAATCGCAAAATCATAAAACCGATAATTGCCCAAATCTACGCAACAAAAAAGTCGATTTATCGCGTCTTTCTCTAGCTTAACAGAGCAACTAATTAGATATCCTCTTCGAGACGTCCGGAAAAAAAAGGATAGAAAGAAAGAAATGAAAAACCATCGCCGATTGCTCACGCGAAAACAACACAAGACCCTTATAGCTTTCACGGTCCGTTCGTCCGTAACAATTTTCTTTCCGGGGAAAATTCGAAAGCGAGTCCGGGCCGCGGTCATTTATTTTCTCATTCAAATGTAAATTCCCGAGGGCGGCGCGTTCTTTTATTCATACGTTCCGTAGCCGGGATTTTTCGGTCGTACGTAGGTACGACCCGAGGGGATTTCGTCTTGTTCGCTTGTTGTCGATGTCGAATGTCGAATTTTTCGTCTAAAATTAGTTAATTCCTGCCGCCGTGCCTTTGTCGCGGTCGCTTTTTAATCTGCGGACCCCTTTCGTTCGTTCCGCAGACGGAAATAGGACGTTTGGTTTCGGTCCGTTCGTTTGACCTTTTTTTGGGGTTTTTGTCCATTGTTTTCTAATTTAGTTTGAGATTTGTATTCTGAAATAGATTTTTATTAATTGCCATGAGTCGATGATTCATTTTAAATGCAAGTAATACTAGGTTAATATTGTGTATGAATGAAAATGGATGTCTGTATGTGCTCGAATGACTTCTTAACATATTGTGTGTACGTTTAGAAAGGTTTCTGTATCGTTATATTTAAATTTTCTAACTGACGTCTTACATGGGTGTCTTAATAACTTAAGTAAATATTAGATGTATGACCTTCACAAAATATATAATATAATATCTATAGACATTCATTGGAAAATGTCAGTGATGGTAAATTATACGTTTTTAATTCAAAATTATTACGAAATATCATACACACGTCTTTATTAATAAAACAACACGAAAACATTCCGATAAATTCGTTACAACCGCAAATCAACAAATCGAATTCCGAACGATCATTTTAAAACCGACCAACATTCCCATCGTTCGCATCTAGCCGAATTTCCCAGAATCCTTCAAACACAGCATCGTTCATTTGGCGGCGGTTTTCTCCGAATCTTCACACAATCATAATACAACATAACACACGAAACTAAAACAGAAACGCTCCGCTCGAAGCGTAATAACATCATGCGGACGCAAAATGTACGAGGGCGGTTTCAAAATTCCGAGAACGCGACGCTCGCAGCGTTTTCGGTCCGGAAAAACGACGATTTTCCGAATTTCCCGGGCATATTATATCCGGCCACAGCGGGGCTTGTGTGACACGTACGAATTAGGCCCTGTCAATTTATTATAATTTTCGACGGTGAGCAACAAATTAGAGCCGAGGGTTGAAATTCTCGCATTAAGATAACGGTTAATTAGGGAATGCGGGTCGCGCGAGGGTTGAAGGAACTGTCCCTCTATGGCTGTTAGCGATGCTCGTGTGTTTTGTGTTTAATTTTGGGTTTTGAGTTCATTTTTTTTCCTATTATTTTTATGTGCAGATTTCGATTCGTGTTTTCGATGAATTGATTTGTTTAGCACGATTGTGTTTTTCGTTCGATGATTGTGTGTTTCGACAATATTTTGTTGCATTTTGTCTATTTGCTTAGTCATGATTGAAATGCTTTCATGGGATTTTCGATTGTTTGTTTTTATTCGTTCGATATCCATTATTTTTTTTCACAGGAAACAATTAATACATTTTATTTGTATATCTTTTTTCCCTTTAATTCAGTTTTCATGCAATTTAATAAATGGGCAAATAATCCACAGACTCTAATTTACTAAAATAAAAAAAAAATCTTATATCTTATCGAACGTTTAATGAAAATATTTCCAATACTTTTGCAACGATATTTAGAATCCCATTTATCTCAATATCTTCAGATATAAAATCCCTGGAGTCGATATGAAAGCACTTAAATCTCCTTCAAAGAAATCTCTCTCTTGAAGCATTATATATCGTATTACATTATGTTTTTATTCATAAATTATACAATTTATATATAGATCCATAAGATTCATTATGTGAGATTTAAACCGTTGAGAATTGTACTGTACATTATGAAATATAATCGAATATTTACATATTTTTTAGGTACAGATTATTTTTCTGATTTTATAAACACATATCCAGTTCATATACGGCACAAAATATGCATTTCAATTTAATTTTTTATGAATAAATTTAATATATATGACACCAGAGCGCTCTTAACGTTACTCCTGTATATATAATATTTTTAATTTATTTCGAGTGTAATATGTAAATTGGCGCAGAAATGTCGCCAGACAATTTGCAGAGAGCTGCGCTTAACACAGCCACACTCTGGAAATGTTAAACCGCCGCAGAACCCATAAAAACCGGGTTCAACCTAAAAGTTAACCGGAAACTTTAACGTCAGTTCAAACGTACGTGTTAACTGCCCCGCAAAAGCGACCACTGATCTGTTAATTTTCACATTAATTCGGATCGACGAACAAACACAATACCAAATTTTATCACTCAGTATAGGAGTGTAAAAACCCTTTTTATTATAGGTTTGTCTACTTTATTTTATGAAAACTTTTTGATCAAATTCAATTTTTGAGCTAGGAGTAATATAAAGCATTTATGTATGCTGCGTCGATTCAGAAAATTAGTAAGCCTAGGTTTGAGTCCTGTCTATTCTGGTGAGATTCTACAAGTTCTTTTTTAATCCGTCTATTTTTTTCGAATATTTGGATTCATTTGATTATAAAAGTTTTAATTTATCTCTTAACAAAAACATATCAATTAAATTTGATCATCAAAAATAGTGTCTCGTCTTTTTTTCAATTTTTTTTTTATATCTTCCTATCTTAGATTCATTTTTTCAATGAATTCTAAATATGGCAACCCTTATTTTTTCATCATCGCTTTTTTTCATATAAAAAATTCAATATCTCTCATATTATTAGAATGTATTTTATGCTTTCGCTTTTTGATTATCGAAAAAATAATATTGTTTCATAATTTGCTCGATTGAATTTTCGTATAGCAAATACATAAGTATAATACACATGTGTGTTGTCACAATGGAATTTTCATCGAGTTTTTTTTTCCTTTCGCATATGCGGCTCGCGCATACATAGATTTTCCAATATACGTTTTTCGCGTCGTTCCAAAGAAAAAGCGGGTCGACTTTTTGTAGTTTTTCCTGTCTATCTTATCTTCGTCTTCATTTTCATCGCATTTTCCACGGCCCCGGGCGTCGATGAATTTTTTATCATTTTGAATTATGGCGAACACCCGCTCTTGACGAAACGTCCATTACTTTGAGCGCTTTCCAATAAAACGTTCGCCCGTTTTTACATTGTTTTACGATCTGATTTCGACTTTCTTATGGATGCAATATTAAAATTTTGCGATTTCATTCACACGAGACGCGTACAGATTTGGTTGAACGCTTTTCTAATATAAAAAATGCGCATTGTATCATATTATATGAATTTTTCATAATATTATAAATCGAGTGTGTTTATATTTGACTGGGATTAATAAGCGCCGATTCGTATTCCGCTCTTTTATAATACTTTTCATGGAAAATTTTATTTTTTGAGTTTATTCAAATGAATATTTCGATGAAAAGCTGTTAAAATTGTACTGTAAACTTCATGTTATTTCATTCAATGTTATTTTTTTTGATAAACTGGTTTGTTAATACGCTGATCAACTTTTAGCTTTCATAATATTATGATGTTTTCGAATTTACGTGAAATATTATTATTTAATAGCTTCTTTACAAATTGTTAAATGTAATGATGCAAAAAAAAAACCAGGCACGTATATAATATTTCAAAAAAGTTTCATTGCCAAAGAATTAAATGTTACAGAGTCGTATGTTCAGTTTTATTTATATAGATGAAAGATGAAGATAATTCAATTTAGATTAGTATTGAATGTTATTGTTAGATGAAATTGACACAAACTGTGTATTAAAAGAGTCTCATTAAATTCAATCGATACATACATAACACAGAATATCCGTTTAACACTCCACAAACGAGCCTTTTCGAAAACACACATTCGTTGCCTATTAACGGCGCCTTATACACGTAACATACCAAAGTAAAAAGCTGTGTTATTGGAATCGATTCTTTCGCAATGCAGCTTTGTTTCGCCAGAAAAAGAGGTACGATTTATACGATTCCCTCCCCGGGTCATGGATGTATGGTGAGGGAGAATTCCTGTTCGTAAAAAGACCCCGTCGTTAGGATACCGCAAAAAGATCACGTATTATGACCGGCGGGCATTTCGGACCCCAGAAAGCCTATATTTTTTACGTACTTTTTACGCTTATTTACGATTGCAGCGTATTAAAAGAGTCACATACGCGAAGAACGCTCGCTCGTTTGTTTGTTTGTTTGCGTGAAAAGGTCTAAAAATACGTTTTTTCGTATTTAACGCATGGAATGCTTTTTTTTTGGAAAATAAATTAATTCTCATTTTTTTCAATTTTTTCTGCCTCAAAGATAAATTTCGTTTAATTATTTGATCGTAATAAGTTGTAAATAAAGGTGTGTTATATTTATTTTGAGAAAAAGATTTTTCGATACACTCAAGTTTCGGGCGATAATGGAAAAACTTAACCCATATTTAAGTAGTTTCTCTTACGTTTTCCTCTCGTATCGAACGATCGATATGCTAAATATCTCAAGTAAACTCATTAACGCTATCAAAGTTGCCGCGTTCGCACGAAAACTCTCAACTCAAAAAAAATCGACTCTCGTTTAATCGAATCGAAAATAAACCGCTTTTGAAAATTGAAAAAGATACAATACGTCTTTTCACCATCGATCTCTGACAGTTTTAAATTGTAAATATAAATACCGGGCCTGCGGAGACACTTGACCTTATAAATTTAGCCACCGTTTTTTTTTTTACCGTACCTTCTTTAAACCGGGGTCGCGGACGGGAATAAAATGAAATAAAATAAAGGGGACCAGGGTTGAAAAAGAAAAGGAGGAAAAAAGGGAAAAAAATATAAGGACCCCGTGTGACGCATAAACGTCGCCGTGATACGGGACAATTGATTCGCCCCCATGGGGTGAGTATTCCGCGTAGTAACGTATTCGACGCATAAGCTTCTAAATTTTATCTTTTTTATTGTTTTATTTTATTTTATCTTATCCTCTTGTGAGTTGTGCGTCGGCGATAAATAACGAGTGTAAGTGTCGTGCGCTCTCTCTTTTTTTTTAGCCAGCGAAAGTGCGTTTTTCGCTTTCCCATATACGTATGTGGTGTGTTTCCTATACGTGCGATATTTTATTTAGCATGTCGTATTTTCGTCATGGACGTTTTGTATTTTTTCCGCGTTTATATTTTTATTGAGGCTTTATATGCAATAAAGCTTCGAGTGTTAGCTCAAATGAACAATATTTGTTTTGTATGTTCGGAACGATCGTACAAGCCGCTGTCAAGGGAACGTTATAACAGCGAAATTTATCGTCTTCCATAAATACGATACTAAACGGAAAATTCATTGTCTATTACAATTTCGAATCTCTCCGAAGGTTAGCTCATTACAAATTGTTTCGTGATTTGATATTCAAATCTGTGATTTTACCATAATTTATCAAATTTATTATTTATCTGAAAATATGTAATGAAATACTTATTCATTTGAATGGTATGTTTCGTATATTGAAAATTTATATTGTATAAGTGTTAATTTGTATAACGTTGTTTTATTATTAAATACTGAAAAAAAATGTATTCACACAGTCCTTTGCAATGTCATTTTCGAGTTCCGGGGTCAGATCCGCCTTTTGCATGTATTTCGAACGCAAGATGAAAATTAAATTCGACTTTCTCATCGCGCGTTCAAAGCCGGCAATTACAAGCCCTTTTCCTAACCCGGGAAAATCCCTTGTTTTATAATAAAATGTGCGAAAGCATAATATATTATTCCGGGGCTTGTCCTTTTCGCCATTACCGATGTCGCGATTTACAACATTCGCAGACCTTGTATCGATTAAGTCTGACTGAAATTCACTAAAACGTACAGAATTTACATTATTTCGAATCTCGGTGCAGATTTTGTCCAACGGGGATTTATGAGAGTATAATATCGTGCGGAATCGAGTTATAAGTTTGTTTCGCAGTAAATTGCTTTTTGTAACACTGTTCAATAACGTGCTATCAAAATAGAACGAAATATGCTACTTGCTCGTTTTATTATTGGATGAAAATGTACACATCAAATATTTAAATATTCTGTTGATATTTTTAATTAATATTTTGCTGAAATAATACCACTGAATATTTTAATTTAAGAGAGTGTCGTTTGGCATAATCCAAATGTCAATTAACTTTGGAAGATCAGTCATCGGGAAGGGTGCATAATTTATAGAACGCTCGATGAAAATCTCAAACCGTCATCACACCGTAGGTACAGGAATGAGTTACTAAAGGCGAAACGCATTTTAGGATAAAAGCTTTCAACTTCGTGAATAACTTTCCGAGTAATTTCCTGAGTTGAACTGAATTATCAGAACTCGCTTTCATCTACGTTTCACTTTCCCCGTGTCTTTGAATTTGCCAATTTTCCCGCCGTTTTGTTAACGCGATAATTATTTTTTTCCCCAACTCCAACTCAAACAAATCCTTTTGTACATTTCATATGCGATAATTCAGTTCAACATTTAAAGCACAATACATCCGTAAATCTTAATACCTTGGCTTTCGCTAGCACGTCGCCTAATTTGGCAATAGCAAAGCTTCTTAAACTTCTTGTTCACTTCGAAGAAACTTATAACTTACAAAACGTACAAGGAACTATTTAATATATTGTATATTACGAACACGTATTTGCAGTTCTAAGTAATATTAGCGTCTGAGGAGTCAATACTTGGAACATAGCTTTCGAGACTCGTTCGCGGAACGCAAACTTTCGCCGGAGTTATTATAGAAAATCCAGATTAATTAACAAGACACACGAGTGCACAGTAATAATCTACCTAAAAAGGAACACGTCGATCGTGAAATTCATCGAATTCGAAACGACAAGTAATTTCTGGGCCAGAAACTTCGCAAATAGGAGAGAGATTGCGAATAGAGAACGCGTCGGCACGAGAATGTTACGGACAGGTAATTCGGAACGTGTCATGAAAACCACCCAGTTTTGAATTATTATTTTCATGCAGAGCGTTTCGCGTTATGGCTTAGTACTCGGTGGCATTTTCAGTCGAGAATGCCGCTGAAAGAATACGGATTTTCATACGCGACGCGCGCACTTCAGAGGCTCTTTCGAGATGGAAACGTTTCGCGTACCTTTGATGTCGAATTCTATTTTTCTTTACATTCTTTCCGAAGAAATATATAAATCATTCAAATGTGCTTCTTTTGATTTTTATAATGAGCCCATTTACGGTTCAAGAATCACTTCTTTTTATGAAAGAAATAAATTTGTTTAACATAAATATATTGCGTACAGTTCCAATTTTCAACATTTTTGTGTTACTGCAATCTTTTATTTTAAGTAGCAAATCCGTTTTTGCACTGTATATTTCGGGATGATAATAATATTTCACAGTCAAAAAAAAAAAGACACATCTCATGCGAATTGTACAACAATATTTCTGAAATGTTTTACTGAAAGAGCTTAAGAATCTCTGGCTCGTGCATTAGCGGATATGAGTTTCGAGAGACTTGGGCCGCGCATTCCTCCACACCGTGGGAATTTCGTATTAACCCTATAACTGCCAAAAGCTTACAATGTCTGTCCCCATCTTTCCACCCCATGGACCCACCCTCTACCCCCCCCCCGTCTCGTCTCGCCCCACCCCCTCGTCTAGGTTGGCAAAAGCACTGTGCGCTCTATGAGCGTCCATTTATTTGAAATATCGTCGTTTTCAACCGCCCCGACCCGAAGGGGTTAAGCGATTTCAACCCTCAGTATCTGCCCGCATCCTCCGCCAGACCACAATGGCGGAGATTTTTTCTCGTCATTTCAAGGTGCAGGGTCGAAATACTGACATTTCGAAAGTTCGCGTCACGGTGACGGGATTGTATGAAATATTTTCGGAATTATGTAAAAATATATGTATTATAGTATATTTGACTATTGAATTTCTGTACAAATATTTCGATTCAATTCACTACTGTCTAAGAATTTATTTCTATACAAGTTATCGTTCTGTTCAAAGAATCAACGCACTTTTGGTTAGAATAACGTTAAAAGATTTATTTACTTCTTTACCTGCACCTATTGCAACTTGAGCAACATTGTGACAGACAGATATACAGACGAATCATCACTATTATTATATTAAATGTCAGTTTATAAATATTATATACAGTGCCTAGATTAGATTTTTTCAAAAGTTTCAAAAATATTTCAACAGTTTTGTCATTTTCATTTGTGTTTGTGAAGTTTATAAAATTGAAATAATTTTTATGGAGGATTTTTTAAACTTTCGTGCCATATTTCCATATTTGTCGTATAATTATGTAGCAAAAAAATAAAATTACAAAACTTAGTTGCTTTGTGTCTCGGGAAGAAACTTTTTAAGAAAATAATGAAAAAATAATATATAAACTTCCACTACGATCATAAAGATACAGCTAATTACATCCCAACTCTATATAACTGACACAAAATATTAAAACACAACAAATTCACATTTCGTGAATACACAACACAAAAATCGAAACACACAATCGTGCGTATCTTTCTTCGAATAATTCATATAATTTCGAACCGAATCAAACCTCGATCTGACGAAATTTCACACACTCTCACACAGATAAAATCGGGCAACACTAATTATAAAAAATCATCATCCTCCATCATTCGCGTTTATTACGCTGTCAAAACGACACCGCCCACCATTATTCCGCGCACCATGAGAGATGTTCCCGACAGCTTTCGGCGCACGCAAAAAGATTAGATCTTGTAGGGGCCCCCGGTGCGGTCGGGGGCTCAGCCCCGATTGGGGCCCCCCGGTCATGTCTAACAAGCGCTTGTAGATCGTAAATAACGCTCCGCAGACCGCTCTTCGGGGGCCCCGAAGGCCCCGTATCAATCGAGGGTCCCTAGATATGGAAAATTCGCTCGTGAAAAATTATTATCCGAAATAGGGTCGTCCGGTTCGCATAATGGAAATTCGGAAATGCTTAAGTTTGCAACCTTGATTTTTTTTTTTTTTTCACTTTGCTCGCTTTGCTTTGCTTTGCTTCGCTCTCCGAGACGAGATCTTCTTTATTGAGGTCCCCGTTTTTATTATGGTGAGGAAATCTCGTTCGGAAAATTCGATTGTCGTTTGCATGATTCTTCCGTTTGGTGTTTGGATATTTGAGTTACTTTATAGTATGAGCGATCTGTCCGCTTAAAATATCAACGCAAGCCTGGTTTTTTCAATGTAAAAATAATTATCCATAATAGACTAAAGCATCATTCTCAAAGTCATTACTATATTGCGTTTCAATGAATACATACAGAAATAGGATATAATTATATTAGATTTTTAGGTGCATCTAATAGGTAGTATTCCTAAAGTATCTGTGAAAATTAAATTTTTAATGTGAAGTAATTTATTTCATTCCTTTTGCTCTTTCTTAATCTCTGTGCTTAATTTAGTGTAAATTATTCATAGCCAGCAAGCTGTAATACTACCGAGTAATTAAGAAAATTTAATGAAATGATTTTTATTCCAAATTAACATTATAACTTTCTCTTTCGTTAATAATTTATTTTTAAAAAACATTCTTATTTAGTTGTTGTATAATATAGTCACATGTGCCAAAGGTATACTGAACTGTTAACGTTGTCGGTTAACCGCGTGCGAATTTCGTCGATTTCGGTTCGGGTTCAAAACCAAAACAGGTACTTTCGTATCATGATTGTAATTGGACCTGTTCTAATTAAAGGGATTTTCGGAAAATTGGAAAATTAGAAATTACGTCTTGAATTTCGGAGAATGTTGCGAGAAACGACGGTTCTTATTATCAATGCGTATTACCTATGTGTTTCGCTTTCGTATGTGTGCCGTCATATCGGATAATCCTGTTACTTCGATTAATTAATGGTGTACTTGAAATAGCAGTCTTCTGAATATGTGACGTATTCGTTTAAGATGTGTATTTTAATTAAAATATTCAATAAATTGCGTCGTGAAAGAACTAATCGTGGATAATAATGTATTATAGATATTCTTACACTCACAAATGAATTTAAAGTTTTTGACTCATAGTGATCCCAAACAAAAGTAATTTTCGTTTTTAACACCGAAATCATTGATATTTGTGAAAAAAGAGCATATGATATTAGATTAAAAAGACTTATGTGTTAAAATAAAATTTTCATTTAAAACCCAATATCTGCTATGGATGTTATCATAGAGAAAAATCATCAAACTGCCTATATCTATCAATTAAGATTAATTTGAATTTTTTCTAGTGGACTTCACTATTCGCTAAGGAAATCTTTTAAATCCTTTGAATCAGTAGCATTGAATTGTTTATTTAATAGATTAGAATTAATATGAAAAAAAATATATTTAATTTTATATGTATAGTTTTAGTGCAGATATGAAAAATAGCGTTAATCCACATACCGTTAACCGATTTAATACGAAAAGACAAGACAATGCCGCGTCTATCCGAACCCGAACCGCTATCGAAACGCGCGAACGAACCCAAAGCACAAACCCGCGAAATATTCCGAGATAAAACCGCTCTAACAATATCTGGGCCCCCGGAACCCACTGGGCCACTTTATTCCGAGCGAAGTATTCCAAAAGGAGATAGATACCCGGCCCCTAAGAGAAATCCGCAAGCGGACAGCGCTCGGACCGATTTAATTGCGATACAAAGTTAGCGCGGGTCGCCGGGGTCGTTCATCACGAGGGTCGCGGACCGTTTAGACTTAGGTTAACCTCGTTAAACTGGCAAAAACGTCGTGCTGTGCTTCGGTGATTCGATTTTTTTAGCGTTGACGCTTTGTGGTCGATTCGCATTTGAAGTGAAACGAACGAGACATATCTATACTGCTATGCAGCCGTCTCTTTTTGAAAGGGATTGAGATCAGTGTTGTAGTCGAGGGGGAGCGCGCTCCCTTACCTCTTTCTGGCGGGGGAGCGCGCTCCCCCTTGAAAATTTCAAATATCAAAATAACATCAATGTTTCAAACATATTGAATTCTAAAAATCTAGACAAAGGCAATGAAAGCACATAAAATCCTTAACATTTGCTACGCATAACGAATTTTGTAACAACGTCTTTCGAATAGTCATCTCTTCATTCTCTCATTTCCGGTTGACAAAATTTACCGCATGTTGTTTTTTGGAGAACCATGTGCGTTTACGCAAAAATCGAGCCCAATTCGATACCCAATCGGGTGGTGAAAATCAAGCGCTCCCCTACTTCGAAATTTACCACTACACCACTGATTGAGATTGCTGTATAATCGTATAAGTGTGTCTCGCTTGTCAGTTTCTATCCCATTCGATTTGCTTGCAATGCGAATGCACAAATTCAGTACGACCTACACACCCGACTTAAGTCAATAGATAATAATTAGCATATTTCGTTGTTTTGTATATGTTATAAAACCAGGTCACAGAATTCAATTATTACACAAAAATCTAACATCTTTTGTGATGCAAGTGAAGATATCTTCATGCACATACTTCCACGCTCCTTTATATTGCGTAACGCGTGGTTTCTCCCGACAATAACGCCGCGGAATTCGTCGGTTAAATCATCGGCGACCTTTTGTACTCAATTACGACGTCAGACAGGGCTATCATAACTCAATATTTGACCCCTTCGATCGGGCCTCTCGTAGGGCCGAACCCAGAAATTGGTCCGGCCCCTAAAAGCTATTGAACTGAGACGAGATAAATTGGCGCCACAGATTAAGGTTTTGCTGCCGAGATCGCGTCCATTGATGATGGACGAACAGAAACGAGCCAATTTCCTCGTGATATCATATTTTATACGCCGTACATTATGCTGTTGGTTAAATCTGGTTTCGTTTTTGTTCCATGTTTGAGTTTCTTTAATCATCATTTGATTGTATACTTATTTTATCTTTTGATATATTTGATGTGTCGATATAGAGAATATATCTGAGATTTATCTTGAAACTTGCATGGAAGAAAGTAATATGTGTAGAGGTGTGTGGGGCTGGAAGTTCCGGGAGTAAATTGTTTAATCACTTAACCGTCGTTGCCAGAGTAACTAAAATTGCAAAATTGCGGTTTCTGAAGTTGCGCAATACCTGATGCTTTAATTGTGCCTTTCACGTGATATTTTTATCCTTTTTTTCTTCCAAAATTTAATCTCTGGAACTTTCTGCCCCACGTTTCCTTTCATAGATACATTTATATTATATCAACAAAAGCTTAAAATAACATACAATTAAGTACATTTATCGATCTTATCTTAAGAAAATTTAATTAAACGTTCAATACAAATATGTTAATTAACGTTATTTACAGAAACAATTAAAACGTTACGAACGCTTTGATTAAACGTGGCGCATTCGTTCGATTCGGAATCGCTTCGCGCCAAAAACAATATCGAAGACGATAATTTACCGTGTCGAAACGAATCAAATAACGACCATAGTTTATACAAACTTAACGTGCACTCAAATTCGCGTTTATTAATTCTCCGAGCCGAAGTAAGTGCGACCGTTCGAAATTGAATCCGGGCCTAGTTGGGCCTGTAAAATTCGTAATGTATGAGAGCACAATATCGAATATAAGCCGTTGATTAACAACGCGTTTGTCATACAACGGGTTAAAATCAACTCTCCCCCATTCTCGCAGCGAAGCCTTCGTTATTAGTTTCTCGCTAATTAGTTTTCCATTAGGGTGCGAGCACATTATATCCTACGAAACGAGCCGGATTTTTCAAATTACATTATTTTTAATTCGATTTAGGCGTTTTAGTAAAATTAAAATAGTTTTTTTTTTTAATTTAATATGTTTTGTAAAACATAATTAAAATAAATTTATAGTTTAATTTAAAAAAATGCAATCCTTGTATGTAACTATGTGAGTGTACCTTTATCGTGTTACGCCCGCATTTTTCTCGCTAACTAAACGGGTTTTAATTTCGGTACGTAACGACTAGAGATTACGGACCGTTGTTCGTTAATATTACGTACATATATATATTTTTTCGTTAAAAGTGTTTATATGAATGTTTTCAGCTTTATAGATGCGTACTCGTTTGGAAGAAATTGGGTCAGATTTCCATCGGTACGAATTTAAATGAAGGGAGAGTGTTATTGCAGCGAGAGAATATTGAATTTTGTGTTCGTTATTTTTTTACATTTGAATTCCAACTAAATATAAAGTAAAATGAATTTATTTCCTAAGTACTTGTAATTTTATTGAAAATGAGATTAGTCTCATTTTATGTAAAATTAATTGCAATGTTTCGTTATGTTTGCGTCTCTTACGCATACAGTGACTTTTGTTTAACGAACAAATCGCATTTCACCCTCCATCCAGTCTAACTAACAGCAATTGTTCTGACAATATTAGATCGCTCCATTTTCGTTTGAATGCGGTGATTTGTCGCCGAGAGAGGAATTCGGCATTAAAACGTCACTCGCACATAAAATATTTGACTGTGTGTATGACCATTCGGCGAATCCACGATATAAACGTGCATCGCTTTTTGTATAATATTGCACTGCGTGTGTTGTTAGCATTTTATATCGTTCTAGAGTGAAAAATGTTCATATTGTATCATACGAGGCAGACATTTTCATATAAACGTCAAGAAGAAATATTCGTAAACTGTATTTCGCCCTACACTGCGCTTCATCAAACTTTTTCATGCTTTTTAAATGAGTTTGTATTTTGAACATTTCTTTTCAAATATAAAAATTTAATACATATTATGCAAATAATTACAAAAAATATTTATTTTTTAAATAATATGTATTGATAGCTTCTAAATTTAACTCTGTAATGTGTAAATATTTCATATGTAATTGAAAGACTCATTGTTTTGTATTTTAACACGATTTGAGTGAATATCGAAATAGACAATTATCAAATATATTTTGCGCATTTTTCGAAGTGCGAGATAATTTAGTTGTGAAGAAGTCCCGATTGAAATTTTAATCGATTCACAAGAGCTGTTTCGCTTAAAACGATTCCTTCCGAGAAAGGCGCTTCGTTAGCGAATTTTCCGACGCTCTCGTCCGAACGAAGTGTGTCAAAAAAAAGTGTACAAGAAAGGAAGAAGGTGAGGTTTTTGAATCGTCGCCGCTTATAAATAATTCTGTTTTCCTCGAGAATGCCTCCGATATGGAAATTCGAGCCGGAAATTTCGTTTGTGTTCGCGCACAAAAAATTAAGCTTCGTCCTTCCCGTGTTTATTACAAATAGATTTTCTCCTGAAGCGGAAGAGCATAATGTGGGAAAATCCTTAGAGAATTACATCCCTCTTACTTCCATTAAATATTAATCGAAGACGATTAATATTTTTTCCGATAAAATTTCTGGGGTGTTTACTTTGAGTAATTTCTCAGAGAACGCAGGTGTCTCTGTTGTCGTGAAATACTGGTGATTAATTGAAAAATTCAATTTGAGTGAAATACGACAGATGCATACAAGTTCGTTAATAAATCCGAACGTTTTTTTTTTCTTCTTTACGACCGTCGTCAGCGATAAAAGGAAACGCAGAAAAAATCTCGGTTTAAGTGCGACCCGAATTTCGTTCCTATTCACGGCGCAGAAAAAGTTATATTGCCTCTTCGATATTAAAATTATTTTAATGGCGGTCGGAAAAGGGAAAAATATAATATTATATTATATTTTATACATATATTTTTATATAATAAAACTTGGGTCGTTTGGTTTTCGTGGTGAAACTTCAGCAATATAAGCGCCGCATCGTCGGCATGGGTAGAAAAAGATATGTTTTATGATTATATAATGTGCTATGTGTTTGATCGACGATTTTCACGTGGAAAATCTTCGAGTTTTCCCAAGAAGGCGACGCTCATCAGCCGTAATGGCCTCACGTGCTCCTGCGCCGAGTGTTCCGGTGCGGCTTCTTTTTTTATATCCCTAGCTTATTTTTTATGACTTTATTTTATTTTCCTGTCGAAAAAACTTCATAAGTGTCAGGAAAGTTTTTCCGAACCGATTGTTATTTTATTCATTCATTTGAAAGCATTGTTCCAAAGTGTGTCGACTAGGGATGAACTACTTTCATATAATTCTTCATATTAGTTTTTTCGTAATATAAATAGGTAGCTACTTGAAATTACTCATTTATAGTGAAAATAAACTGATGCACCTTACAATGAAATATTGATAGAGTTACATTTCCTTAGTTCACTATTATTCGTGTCTATATCTTTACAATGTACACTTCTACAAATTTTTGGCGAGATCTTTAATATGCCTTTTCTTTTTAGTAATAATTAATTTCTTATAAACTTTCATTTCAATATATTTTCTTATCAAATTTAGTTTGATATTTCAAAAGAAACATCTACATTTATTATGATTATCCAATGATAGGTACTTATCTGAATAGCATCACATTTTTACCGATATCAAAACGTCATCGTTTCGCCATTATGAATACCGATTCACAAACAGTACGATGTGAATTTTCCGCCAAATTTCTCTCGAAATTTTCCACAATCTTCCTTATTAAATACGCCGAATCGTTCCGTAACGAGTCGAAAGAAGAAAAAAACCATATCAGCCGAGAAGTCCCTCGTCAACGTCCATCAGTAGTAGTACTTAAATTTATACTGCTTTGCGATTGTCCGTAGAGTGAGCCGGGTTCGGTCGGCACTCGGAAAATATCAATCATACACGTATTATTTAACACCCGCATTATTATACATTATTATATTATAGTAGTAGGCTTTAATATCCGTATATATTCCGCTCGTGGGGAGGCTGTTGGATCTCGGAGATTGTCTCGACATGTCCAGGATGAAGCGCTTCGTGTCCGGGGTGTCACTTTTCAGGTTTAAAGTCGAAACGTTTGAGAAATGGGCTCAAAGAAAAGGAGGTCGGAAAGTACGTATCTTGGCGAGAATTCGTTTCGAGTAAAGTCGGCTTACTTTCTGGTTACGGAGTATTGTGTCTGACTGTGAGTAGTCGGCATAATACACTTATCTAGAGCGAGCTGAAATTTTCAACTTTTTATTTTATTCAGTGTGCAGCAAATGCATTTGCTATGAAAATAGTTTTTTTTTGAGAAATATAGACTGAAACGAAGCTTCGAATATTGATTTTTAATTGATCAACATTTTCGTTTGACTTTCTTAATGTAAATTAATGTTCATCATTTCGAGACTTAAAGTGGATTCATATAATGAAAAAATATATTCCTCAAAGATGTGTCTATGACTTATTTTCGATATAATTTCGATAAATTAATATATTTCTTTACATGCCGTTTAGCTCTTTATTTATAAATAAAAGTCTCATATTTTGAAATCAACTTTCATTAAGGAACATACTAATAGATGAGTTTGCTCAAAACTTCAAGCTTAACCCTACTTTTCCCCCTCTATAAAATTAATGAAACTCACAAAATTTTATTTTGTACTTTTTCTTTAAGTAAGAGCGACCAAAAAACAAAGTCTATCACCAATGTTTAATGCAAAATCTAATTAAAGACTTCATTTAATTTTCGATAAAACAACATTTAAAACTAATTTCACTCAAATAGAAACGAAAATTTTCCAAATTCGATTTTCAAAACACACCTTTCGCCGAACGAACCGAAACGAATTATTCCACGGCGACGCTCCGCATGCGTTACAACACGTGTATGTATCGCGCATTACGACGTCCGTCGTCGCGGCGCTTTCGCATTATAAGCACGCCACCAACTCCGTGACGCGAATTCTGGTCCTGGTCCTCTTCTGTGAGACCAGAGGAACCCTCGGAGGCGCTAAGGGGTCAAAAGAGACGCGAACGGCAATCTTATCGAGGCGCCTATTTACCCGAGGGAAAGCCTCCGTGATGCGAATTCGCTAGCTTTGCTTATATTATATATTGTACGTATGTATAGTGCGAGGGGAGAAGGGATGGTCTTTGTCGTAATCGAGTCGTTTCGGATGTGCTTCGATCTCGTTTTGAAGGGTTCATGTGTTATTTGAAGTCTTTTCGGAGCCGGGTTTGTATTTTATCAGGTCGGTGGTGATCGAGTGGTTTTTTGTTGGGTTTTTGAGTTGGACGGATAGTTGATTTGTTGTGGAAGTTTGAATTTAGTTTTGAGTTTATTTCATTAAAATTTAATATTAGTGACCTCAATGATAGATATGTGCTTGTTTCATATTGATGCTTTTGAGTAAGAGTAGGTTGCTGGGTTGGCTTATCATATGTGAAGTACGACAAACTTGGTCTTATGAACCGTATGTTGTTTAACGATATCGATATATAATGCATATGTATGTATAAACAAGATAACCTTAATATAAATTTACATAAACAAAATGTCACTCAAATCAGGATTCCATTCAATTTAAATTCTGCTTCACGATATAGTTTAAACAATCGCGTGTATCTCTATGCAATCGATCTATTCTTTACACAAATCTCCAAATATCAATTTACATAGAATATTCACAAATTTTCTTAAATATTATTAATAATTCAATCCTTATTGAATATATTTCGAAATTGACAATAAAATCTCAGAATAAACCGCACAAAACTCTTCTACGTCTATCCATAAATCATTAATAGCAAAAGCCCCGCTCGCTTATCTCCATCTTAATTAATTTCTCAACCAACATCCACTTCATTGCAGAGACTGCGAATATAGCGCAACGAACTGTCCAACCGCCAATCCGAAATTATTACAACAATAAAACTCGAACGATTTCGCAGCATCATCTCGCAAACTCTCCATCAATAAAACGTCCGACCGAACTTGCCCCGGCTCCGGAGCAAGAGAACTATGCACCTGATGCGCCCAGATATAAGTTGCTCGAAGTGCCATCATATTTCAACGTGGCAATTAAGCCCGTTCGAAACTAATGCCCTAGAATGGCAATTCGAAGTCGTTGGCATTCGCATCGTCTAGACTGGAGTGGGTTTTTGGGCACTGAGGAACGTGTCCCGGGACTCTTTCTATCCCTCGGGTCAAAGCCTTCGAAGTGTCTAATTTTAAACTCGCTCGATGCGTTCATCGCTGGGGAATTTTTGGGGTTGAAGCGTTTTTGTGTGCGTCTGGGTTTTTGCTTGCATTGTGTGCCCCGAGCTAAATCTGGGTGGCGGTGACGTCTCTTTATTATTATAATTTCTGAAGCTGTGTTGTGTTTGTGAGGTTTTGTAGCTAAAGGCTGGTTCACATTTGGGACAGCAGATCGACAATTATACCAATGTTGATTATAACTTGACATCAAATACGATGTTTACATTGGCCAGGTAGATAGTCAAATGAATAGTAGATGCTTGATTGAACTAATGTTAGTGCTGACTTATGTGTTCACATCGGTCAAGTTGACTCAATACTATCCATTTGTCTATCTTTTGTCCTCGGTTTGATTCAGCCTTGTACGATCTTTCGATTGTTGAGTTAACTTAACACTTGAGTTAAGTCACGGTTTTTCTTTTTTCTTTTTCAATTTTTTGGCTTAAACAATTGCCATAATTAAGGGGAGAAATGTATTGTATCATGTGGTGAATTCGGTGCGTGACTGACTGGAGTTTGTGAAAT
Organism: Cheumatopsyche charites; assembly: GCA_024721215.1. Taxonomy (NCBI): domain Eukaryota; kingdom Metazoa; phylum Arthropoda; class Insecta; order Trichoptera; family Hydropsychidae; genus Cheumatopsyche; species Cheumatopsyche charites. The sequence continues at coordinate 4,956,055 of CM045585.1, read as the reverse complement.
GTTTCAGTAATCGCGTGTGTTTCGGTCAGTTTTGGTTATTTTCGGAATTGAATCCTATTTCAGGATTCAGAGAAAGTTGTATTCTCAAAAGAGTAGTTTATAAATAATCATGTTTTCCGTTCAGAACTTTCCGCACATATTTGCATACTGATTAATTATTTATTCGTTTTTTCATTTGAAAAAGTTAAATTCCACCTCAAAAACAATTTGTTTTTGCTATAATACAATGTTTTTGAATTCACTCAACTGAATTAAATAAACAACGTTGTTAACATAAGCTTATTTATTTTCATAACTTTGTTGTATTTATGTCGATGATCATTATTTACTTTGCGTCGCATTTATTATGAATCATGTTATGTTTTTCATTCACAAAATTTACATTGTTATGAAATTTTATAACAAGATAATATATAATACTACCGCATTTTGAGATGTTCGAAGATATTATCTCTGCAAAAATCTTCCTTTTTATTTTATAAAAGTCATGTTTATACACCAAATTTTGTACTGATACATTTTCTGAATATTTTCATCTTATATTAAATATATGCAAAATAAAACACTTTTTAGTTGATGTATGACAAAATATCGTGGTTCTTAGAGCAATCTGCATACTTGTGTTGAATAGAGGCTCACTTTTCGAAATTCAAAAAGAAAAGTTCCATTTGAACCGACCTTGACCTTTAGTTTCAGGATCGTCCTGAATTCGAGTGGATCATTATTATAGTTCTGTTTGTGTAGGACAAACTTTGCGAAAAGCCTCTTGAAATATGGCCGTGTCAGTGTGTTTTGAATTAGAGAGTGAAGTTTAAATTTCACTCCTAATTTATGTTCGCAGAACACAAGTGAATATCATTTAATTTATTGCCTTCAAATGATTCACATTAAAACGCTGTATTTGCGCTTTAATATTTCAAATAAATCAGAATACCAAACAGAACTCATTAAATATATGTATACGAAAATTAATCTAAACTGTGTTTTGTAAATGTTTGTTGATTGAATCTAATATTTTCTTCTTTTTGTTTGTTTCAGGTGAGTTTTTAATCAAGCCAACTTCAAAATTTCTAAAAAACCTCCCCGAGTATCTGCTTTCAAAGTAAGCCACTCTTTATTAATTTGAATCAATTTCGGCTATTTTCTCATTCGCCAACGTCTATTCGGTTAATTGATTGTTCAACTTTAACCATTCCCTCGATCGGCACCTGGAGCATTAATCTGACGAGAAATGCTCCAAGTTTGCTCCACTTCCGTACAAATAATATAAAATAGAAATATAATTTATAAAATACATTATTTTTACGCGTACAAATGCGTATGGATAAATCGTCGATTAAGATCCCGTTAAAAATACGCCGTTTTCGTAAAGCGAAGGCGCAATTAATTTTCGGGTAATACGCCTGAAATATATTAATTTTCTTCGATGCGTCAGAGTGCGTTAATTAAATTGAAACGAAATCGTATTCCGTTTCTGCGTATTTTTAACTGTGCGCAATTTATATTAAATTTTGAAAAGTATCTTTTTCAAATTAAAGTCGTTAATTTTTTTATTAAATTTGGTTTTTAGACATGCTTACTTATCGTATGAATTTATAAAATCATGTTTATATAATCTGCAACGATTTTCGCCAGTTATCATATTTTTAATTATGATATGCAGAATGAAAATAGAATTCATAAATGTGTACTAAAAATTGAATTATCATCGAGACAAAAAACGGTTATCGTTTAATCTTGCTTGATCGTTTTATATTCAACTCGGACGAATCGCGCTTGAATAATGAACGGCGGCAACTTTGCTTCGCTTTGAACCTTTCGCATTATCCCCTTTCTCGTTAGGGGACACGAAACCGTCTTAATTCAACGAATCGAGCCGGAAATGTCTTTTCGAAACCTACCGGGATAGATGTATATTAAAAATATTTAATACCGCCCCGGGGAGGGCTTAATCCTTGTCCGTTCTGCGAATCTGTCCTCGGAAATGGACCATAATGGCCATCGAATCGAATTGCGCTGAGTGCGTTCAAATCGCATGATTTTTTTATTATAGTAGTATAAAAAAATTCGACAGTCATTAAATATTGATAAAATATAAATTTTTGTTAGTTAATGCCATTTTATTGCTTCAATTCATAAAATTGATTTTGAAAAAATCTTTGTTCATATTTTGAATTTTAAACATTACGTATTCTTGTTTACGATTCGTGTCATTGTTATATATTGCATATAAGATGTATTTGTACTGTACAATATACGTCAGTGTTATGAATTACTTGATTTATACCCCAACCATAAATTAATAGTTCGTATATTCTATGGTTTCTAAACATAGTTCGTATTATATTATGTTTCGAACTATAAATATCGTGTTACATAAGAAAACTTATCGTATTACTGTAGATAATTGCAATATTACTTGATGAAATATGAACTTTATATTTGCATATTAATTCTTTATTAAACTTAGATCATCATATGAATTTTTTACAATCTTATTGATAAAAATTAATCATCCATTCATTACTCGACACGAATAAGACTGAATCACGAATCACAAGAACAAAACACAATCGACTAAGCATGAAATTATTCTCCCACACGTAAAATCGACACATCGCACCGAAAATGATCGATCGCTCTTACAACGCGTCAATCTATCCATCGCTCGTATAGCACTACACTTCAATCGCGAAATTATAGCGTTAATTCGTCGCAAATTATCGCTCTTTATCGTCGAAAGTTTTCCCGAGTTTGTCTTGTGGGCGAATCTGCCGAATTCGCAGAGAGCGGTCGAACATCAAACGAAAGCCCCTTTCTGACTTTACGGCCGCCAAAAGCACCAAAGCAAACAGCGTTCCGTGTGCCAAATTTTGATATCCTCCTCTGCGCGATAATCGGTTACGTGCGTAGAGGTGTCAAGTCAAATATTTGACCGGACAAAAATACGATTTCGGTCGAATGTGTGGCATTGAGCGAATTTGAGTTTGCATTCAAACCGATTTTTAATATTGGATTTTTTGGTTCGGATTATGCTGACTGGTTGTGTATTCATAAAAGTCCTTATTCAATTTGAAGAAATTTTGTATAAACGTTCAGACGTAAAACAATCGTAAAGGACGAAAATGCAACTCTCAATAGTTTTTCGGTTATCGCAGATCAAATTTTATTATATTTTTCTGTGCTCTATCAAAATTTTGTTTCATGTAAAGCATTTTGACTTATTATATAGAAAACAATAATAGTACACATAGTCTTTCTTTCAATGAAATATACAAAACACTTAATTTAAAAACGTTATTTTTTTTAATGCACCCTACAAATGAGCAATTGACGCGTTTAAATGAGAAAACTATTGAGAGTTGCGTTTTTTCTTCGCGAATGTTTTATGTCTATATTTTTATAAATTTTCATTTTAATTGGTGAGTATCTTCACGAATACACCCCTTATGAGATCTATGGAGTAGCGGAAGGGTATTTGTTTCGAGCTTTTGATGAAAATTAATATATTTTTTTCTGGTAACGCTTTTGCGGAAATGTCGAAGTTCAACGTTGAAGCTTCGCAAAATTTCGAGCAAAAAAATATTTTTTTCGTTTGCAAATCGCGCAATTTATCAAAGCTCATTAAAAAGAAATTCGAAACCGCAGCATATTATTTATCATGAAAAAAGTGTATATCTTATCAAACATATCATTTCATCAATTATTTTCGCTAATTGAATTTTTACTATCTGCATCGAAAATCCAAATGCAATAATATAATACAAACGACGGAATTTCCACTGGAAAAAAAAACACACACAATGAAAACCAATTAATTTCGTATAATGAAAGATTATAAAGCATCGAAACGAACAATGCACGACCCGATTGCGCCCATTAGCGCGAACGTTTCACATACGATTCCGCAGATGTCACGTTAGAGAAGGACAGATATAAGATTTTCCCATTAAGTGTGACGATCGAGAAAGAGACGAATAATGCCATATGCGAGGCTCGCGAGCGACGAGCGATCGATAGCCGCGTTCGCGAGCCTTTCATAAGATAAACCGCTGAAAAAAAGTCATCACGAAACAATTAAGCGTGGGTTAATTCTGCAAATTGATCGGTTCGTATGTAAAATGTTGTATTTTTTTTTTTTTCATTTTGTGGTGGTTTTTTGAGGGTTTTCGTTTTAGGAGTCGGGTCACGCGTGTTCGCGAAAATTCTGAAAATTCACGTCACGCGTTGCGTCAACGAAATGCGAAGACGTAACCGCGTGAAGAAACATTATCATACGTTGATGGAAATTAGTTTAAAATTGGGTTAGTGTTTTTTTTTTCGGTACGAAGGTGTGATTAATTCAACGTCGTGTTCGCTAATTGGATTTTCATTCATTTTCGTTTTCGTTCATTAATGAGTGTAATCGTATACACTGTCGAGATTCGAAAATTAATATCCAGATAAAAATATAGTTATCTATACAACTCATAAGTCAGAGAAAAGTGAGGACATTTGATCCTTTGAGAAACTCGTTTTCCACTCCAGTTTCATAAAAAGATAGTATTAAAAGAGTTGCCAATCAAATTCCACATGTATTGACACCATTTTTTTCAGTACAATATTTCAAAAGAAATTATAGGGCAAAAAACAAAAGGAGGTCATGTGTCTCAGATAATCTAACATCCTCAATGCCCCCCCTAACATAATTATTTAATTTTCAGAAAGTTTTATAATTTTATATACGAGTAACTTCAGTGTGCGATCATAAATCTTCAAATATTATATTTCAAATTGAAAATTTTTTTTCGTTATTTTCTTGGTAATACATATTTCATATTAACCATAAATACATGAACAATAAATAAAAAAGAGAGATTTTTTCACACTTGCGTCGAGAATGTATGCCCTATCAAATCCACACGCTCGAGTTTATATCTAGCCAAGAAAATTCACTTAAATTCAGCCGAATTTATACACACGTGTACCATGGCCGATAAAAGCAATATGTACCGCTTTTGAGATATACATCCGACAATATTAAATTTTGCTTTTATTTTTACGATCGTCAAACGTTGGTATCCCGAGGCCGTAAAGCGAATCCTCTTTTTTGCCATGCACGAAACAAAGGCGTACTCCATATAAATTTCTATATCGATAACGAGTTTCGTTTCTACTGATATAAGAGTTGTAAGATTTATTAAATTTGTACCATTTGAAATTTATATAACTCATGTTACGAACAAATCAATTTTATGATTTAATTAGAGCTAGCACTCGTTAATCGTAAGCTAACTTGATTGATTGTGATGAACGCTTTTTTTATTATGTATGTTCAACGAATCTGTTGCGAATTGAATTATTAGTCGTACGTCAATGATACAAATGAATTCCGTAGAAAAATCTTGTGAAAACTTATTATTTAAAAGCTATTATTATCCTCAAACATGTTGAATAATACGTCGGATATGTAAAATTTGTTATCGATTTTTCGACTTTTCCCGATACATTCATCATTTTTGCCTCCTGCGCGTCAAAACCATTACTGCCCATCCTTCGAATACTTTATTTGACTTTGAATACATTTGGCCTCTATTCGACGTATCTTTTCTCTTATGTATGTTTGTATGTGCGAAGATCGATTGTTCGGCTTATATCGCAATGTGTTTCTTTAATACGCTCGTTTAACGATTTTCCGCTCCGACGATGCGAAGATGTGACTATCTAATGAAAAAAGACTATTTTTTTCCCGACTGTCTATTCTTATATGTAGGTTAGTTAATATTTATCAACGTAAATATAAAATAAATTTTGTGATGGAAAAGTTTTTTTGTATATACATACATATTAGATTTGCAATATGAATCTTCTCAAAATTAGTCTCAAATTATGAAATTTTCTGAAACTCTAAGGAAAATTTGCATTTTAGGCCGAATTAATTCATGAGTTTTTATCCTAATGATATTATGTATTTAACCTCTGAAACAACCAGAATTCTCAGTATTTTCTAACTGGACTCAAATTTGTTTACACACGAATCTTAACGACGAATTTTAGGCATAATTGCGCAAACACGGATCGAAATAAATGCAAAATTTTAAACTCATCACCGTAAACTGTGCGAACGATAAAACCGCGCAAATTTTCACGGCGTCTAATTATCGCGGAAATAAAAAAGCAATTAACGGGCAAACACCGTCCTCGAAAGTTCATCTTTTATATAGTCAAAACGTTACGATTGAGGTTCAAGAAGAAAAGGAGACTAGGGCGAGCGTAGGCTACGTTTTCACTATACATTTGAATGTTTCATTTATTTAGATTCTTTTCAATTTGATGCATCTGTTAACTCTAAAATAATCATAATAGAGCTTTTAAACTCATCATTAACTATTGGATATGTTTTGTGATGTGAATGAGATGACTCGTTTACATCATGGTAATCGCCATTCCTGTTGCTCCTACAATTAGAGATAAGTTTCCAGAAAGTTACCCAATATTGCAATGTTGTGGGAATCGAATGTTTCACTATTGCTATCGATATTGAGTGACGTTTTATGCCATTTTATGAAGATGCATTTCATCACGAGTAATACATTTTAACATAATGTAATCGCCGTTTAATTATTAGATCTTGTTGTAGCAATATCATATTCTAAGTGGGAAAATAAGTGCCCTGTAGAGATTTGCCAAGTGAAAACGTATCTTAGCGCCTTCAGAGAGTCCGAAAGGGAAAATCGTTCTCCATCGCCACAGGGCTTCGAACCCGGGGGTGGAATATCTCATTTGTCGCTCTAATCCCCCGGGGGATGTGCGAGGCTCTGTGAAAATAATAGAGCCTTCTGTGTGTCTCTTTACTTACCGCCCGTCGTCCTTTGGCCCGTGTTGCGGCAAATGGTAAAAACTGGGCCCGAGTAGTGGTAACAGCGGAAAAGAAGAAGAAATGGAAGAAGTGAAAGGTGGCGAAGACGCCGCGGGGGAAAAGGGCGAAAAGCGAAAACGAAGCGGGGAAAAAATGGCCAAGGAAAGTGGGCGAAAAACTACCTCGCTTAGCTGTGATTTTTACGCGAACAGTCCGCACTAGTGTCGCTTCTGTGATTTATCTGTTTTTGGTTTGATTGAATTATCTGTGCGGAGTTTTGTTTTCGTTTTTGAAGTGGAACGCGTTTGTAAGAATGTGGGTTCGAGTGTAAGCGATTTTTAAAACTTTTTATATATCTAGTAGCGTAATTCTAATTTCTCGTTTAGTTAGATATATTACTTATCGCTGTATTATGAAGTATGAATTTATGTCCAGTAACTATATTTATTTCTCTCTGTTAGGGTTACACAATATTTGCATTTATAATTTTGATACGTCTAGCATGTATCAAATATTAATTCATTGTTAATTTTTCAAATTTATTCAATGATATTTTAAAGTTTATCATTAGTTATTGAGTCACACTTTATGAAGCTTTCCAATATTAATGATACAAAAAATGTGTGCTAACATAAACGCATTAATTAATTTTCTCAGACAGAAAACGGAAAAATAATAATTATGCAACACTTAAAGCACTTCTGTTTAACTGTAAAAGCGCACAATAACAGAGAAGTGTTTTATTTGTAAATTCCTCTTTGATTGTAAAATAATTCAATTCGTTCGGAGTGAAAAACCAATAATTTATTCGAAGTGTTTCAAAGTTTTCGAAGCGATCTCGGTCTAGTTTTTTCCGTTGCTCTTCTGTCGATTTCCCGTCACCAAATTGCACTTTTTCCATTTTCTCCACTCTCTCCGGAAGTTTAACTTTGCCAACATCACAAACCAATATAGCTGCATCGCGAAAGTGGCAAAAAAATCAACACCGAGACCGAAATATATACATACAAGGCACATGAAAAAAATATAAATGTCGCGTAAAAGCGAAACGTGTATACAATTTTTGTTTGTCTGCGCATACACAGCGCGGAAAAGCGGAAAATGTTTTGCGTAACTTATAGCCGTGTTTACAGACACTATAACCTAGCAAAAATACAATAGTTTTTTTTTTCGTATGCTAGTGACAAATCGCTGGATTCTATCATAAATTATATCTTATCGATGAATCGATACATTTAACGTTTCGCTATTACGAAATTTGTGATGTTTTTTTGCGTGAAGTTCGCCGCAAGTAACGTACGTTTTCCGTATTATAATCTAATGTTAGATTTATGCGAATATAACCGAATGTCTGGATAATTTGAATATTTTTCTACGTAATGGATTTCGACATTTACACATTTTTTTTCGCTTTGAACGTATGTGAGTTTTTCTGCAATATTATATTCGAAATTGAATCGTTGACGATTTAGAAACTCGGATTGCGTATGTAATTTATGAAACGATGCTAAGTTGTGGCTTTCGAGATAGAAATTGCGATTTTCATCAAAATACATAAATCATGCGTGCGGGCCATAACTTTTCATATACGATATTTTCATACTAATCCAGCTTACTTACGAATACGTATGAAAAAAAGATCGATAGATTTTTTTTTGTTATTTATTACGTTCTTCATTTTGATTTCCATGCGCTTTTCATGTCTACTCATCTATATTGTTCTCACATTTTTTTATTTTCCTGAAAAAAAACGAACGAATTTTTCATTTTGTTTCGTTACAAAGAAAATTGCTTTTCTCAATCGATGAATCTTAATTTTTATTTTCGTTTTATCTTTGAATTTTTATTATTTTTGATTGAAACATATATCCAAAGTAATATTCAGCTTCGCTTCATGTGACCTCATATTTCATCAAAATGAGATGGAAACTTATGAGAACTGTCCACTCCATATATTACGTATGTTATAACATATCTCGATCGTTTGAAGGTACCATTCGTCTGTGAAACATTGAATATTTTTTGGGTCTCGCAAAGTTATCAACGTGTAAGATAAATAGTCTCGGTTGACAGCGGAATCCATCATCAACTCGGCGAGGAGTCCGAGTGTCTTTTCGCCTTTCTTCATCGTCATGGGTTTACTTTGCGATTGTTAAAAAAGGAAAAGATCAGATTTACATGAAACGCTAGGTAGGAAGGTTTGGGCTTTCTGTGGGAAAAAAATACATTTCCAAATGAAAAACGAGCTAACCCGTCGTACGTATACGTATATTGTATTTATTCATATTGCCTTTTTCTGCTTGTATCGTGGATATTGTAGAACTCAGCCGTCTGTCAAATAATCTCACGTTAAGAACGAATGATTGATCATATTATCTATGAAGGGAAAACCGTTTTTTTTTTCTTTGATCATTATGATCATTTTGATCGAAAAATGTTTCTGTCGTTTACATTTATACGTATCTGAAAATTTTATTAATTTAGGGACTGCATATTTATTACTGATTGATATTTTCAAATATTATTATCTTAAATATGTATTGTTTTATTATTAATTATTGATAAAACATAAACCATTCTCCTTGAGCATGCTAAATAACATTTATGAATTCGATCAACACATTAATCTCAAATCCAACAACATCTCTAAGTGATATGCCTTAATCCCATGCCCGCAAGAAGCATTATTTAATTAACACCCCAATTACACATCTCAAATGCGATAATCCCGCATAAATACATAAACATACATCATGCATAACACACGATAAGAAGCCAAATATAATATTCTAGTCGCCTTTAAAGCACAACACCGATAAAGCAACAATTCCCGTATGCAAACACCGCAAGCGCTCTTTTAGCGCGAACTCTCGTGTTTATTTTACCATCAGTTATCCTCCGGAGGACTCGAAAACTTATGGCGGGCCATTCTCTAAATTACCGACCAATTTTTACCCGACTCTGTAGGATCTGAACCAGGAAAAAAAATAAGAGAGCGGGTTCTCGTCGAGGCAATAGAGGCGAGTGCGGCAGTACGTCTTTCGGATCGGAGCTAGCTCTCGATCTTCCGAGGGAAAAAATCGCTTTTTTATGCGAGGAAAAGCCTTTTGTGAGGATTTTTCCGTCGCGGAGTCAACATTTGCTCTATGTTTTCGCCCCGATGCGTGGTGGCTCCACTTTCGGTGCAAAATTTGCATGAAAACAACGTGTGCGCGTCCCGGAATCACGTTTTCTTTTCGGCGCGTGTTTTCGGTTCATAGGCGCTGTTTTGTGAATTTTGTGCGAATTGACGTTTCATTTTTTGTTCGGTGGCAGTTTATAAATATTTGTTTAATTAAAATTCTTTTGAGTAATTATTTTAGTTGGAAAAATGTTGAGTGAACTTTGTAGTTCGTGCATTGTTCCTACTTTCTTTGGAGAATGTTCAAAATTTTAGCGTGGATATTTTATATGAAGTTTGTTAAGTTTCTGGAGCGTGGGTGTCTTTTATTATATTGAAAAAAGTGCGTTTTTTTTTGTACTGTCTTAACTTTTGAAAATGTCAGCTATTTTTAGAAACACCTTTACGAAAATATATCATATTTGTACTTATACGATAATATTCTTAGAAACAAACTTAAAATAAAGGAAAAGAATGATATTGGATTAATTTTTTTCTCTTATATTCAATATTTATATTGACAAAGATCGATTCTTCAAAATAAGCCTTTATTTTCGAAACATCTAACAATAAGACGTGCTTCACATATTCTGTAAATAATATGTATACGATTTCAAGCATCATATCAAACACGGTTACTTATTTTTTAACTGTTATAATATACAATCAATGTTTAATTTTACTTAATATAAACTGACTAGATGTTTTAATAGTTTTTTTTTTTATAAAATATGAATTATTATATTAACATATCATACGCTCAACAGCCGCACAACTACAAACGATACTCGAACAATTTTCGAATTTTCCTCCAAAATAGTCACCGTTATATAATAAAACAATAAAGTGCGCGTTTAATGCGTTCAATTTTATTTGCGAAATGTCATTTTCGTTTTCCGCCCGACACGTTCCGGCGTGCGTATCGCCAAATTATGCGTGCGAATACGTTTCTCTCGGAAAATTCGACGCGTTTTCCAAAGTCTGGGAAAATTTCACCAAACAAAGAGTCGCAGCTTTGAAAACATCGAATTTTCCTCCGTTCCCGAGAAAACTCCTCGTTATTTCCGCCTTTGGCGCGGATAAAACGGCGCAGATAGTGCACGCACTTTTAATGCCGCGCATCAAAAGTGCTATATTAAAAAATTATATTTAATGCGCCATTGTTGTGCGTTTTCATTATTCGCTTAATCTCCTTTCTTATCTCGTTATTGTTTCAGTGAAATATTAAAATTTCGCGTTTTTTTTTTCGTATTCCTTTATACTGTTTCGCATTGATTAAAAATAACATTGAAGCTGATTTTGAAAAAATCTCTTTAAATAGATCGCACATTTTTTCATTTTCATCGATTTAAAATCTCGATGGACACAACCATATTCAAAATACACTCGTGCATCTATTTACAAATATCACACTACGAATTTGTGACAGTTCGTTAATGGTGGTATGAATGTATTCCTTTATTTGAATATTTAATTGATATATCATACTCAATCTAAACGAATTTCGATAGCTTAATATATTCAAATCTCAACATTAGAAGTTAGTTTCAGTCAATTAAGCTTCCGTACCATATTTGTCCTAGTACAAATGTTACATCCTCTCCCAGAAACAGGAACCACATCTTCGGGAAATTCGTGAAAATCGGTTTTCCCTGGCATAATTGGCCGGCGATTACGAGAACCTGTCAAATCGAGTTTGGTGCGAACGAATTAAGACCCGGGCTTACGTAGTTCTGCATTACAAAATACCCCATTATGCATAGTTTGCGCAAGAAAGTTTATTTTCCCCGGAAACGAGTACGTTTTTTAATGTCGTTTAATGGCCGGCAGCGATTTAGCACACACCTGGTGTATGAAAAGTTTTATTTTCGTTATATTTTTTTCATACATTTCGGACCTTTCGCTTTATTTATCGTCTCGCGAAGATTACTCCGGTCTCTCTAGAGAGCAACTCATACTTCGGCTTCGTAATATAATACTAGTGACCTGTTTTTTTCTCCTGTTAAATTTTAATATTCAAAGCTCGCTTTAATTCTATGAAAATATATTCAACGATATTTTTGCTTTTTTACGCGTTCAATATTACATATATTTTAAGCGTATTTATTTAGGATGTACACATGTAATTACTTTCCAAGCGTATTCATTTTACAAATTTACTATTTAATAATTAAATACATAGTGAACCTTTTTTACTTAAATTATAATAGATTTTCAGTATTTAGTAAATATTTTATATTGTGCGTTCTCTTGAATAATTAACTTAGCATTAAGCGCACTCGTTATTCACGACCGCCGCTCGTAAACCGAAGGAGATTATTTTTGAATTCGCATCAGAGATGTTCAACATTTCCCCCATGATTGGATTGTTTCGTTTGATGTCTTCGACGAAAATGCAAATTAACGAATCCGCCGATGCCTTAAAAACCCCGCGTGATTCGATTCGTGCGCAATTTCGCCGAATTTTCTTTGATTTCGAATTCACCAGAAAAAAGTTTGCATGACGAACTGAACAAACTTTATTACGCGAGTAAATTGTGTTGTTGTTCGCTGCGAAACTTTACACCCAAAGTGGTTGAGTGCTGAAAAACCCCCAGAGGTTCGAGAAGGGTTTGCACGTATTGATTCGAAGCACTTGTGTCTGTCGGTACTTAGTCTATCTTTGATAATTTTTGACCAAAAATAGAATTTTCATTATTGCATTTTTGAGTACAGCATTCGTGCGTTGTTTTATTTAACGTTTTCCAAAGTCGCTAAGTACACAAGCACCGAAATTCTGTATTAATGTCTAATCCGAGCTCTGAGCATCGAAAACTTTTAATGCAAAAAGTTTCGAGATTAAATCGAATTGTGGAGTTTAAAGCGATCATTCCGTCCCGTATTCAATATTCTTGGCGATGTTCCGAATTCTCGAATTGTTAACGACAATAATTTGATTGGGGTCGCTTTTAAACAGATAATTCCGAGAGTCGTCAATTTTTCGATTTTATCTTCGGCGTGTAGGGTACGCTCTACGCTTATCTTATTATGTGGTGTGATGTAATGCTAGAATATTCAATTCCATTATCGTGATACAAAGCATGTAAAGGCGTCTCGTATCTGGCGTTAAATAATTTTCAATTCCATTACAGAGATATCTTTGGGCGCTGTTGGGGAAAATTGGAAAATCTATATTAGCAATTTTCTTTTATCACACGGCGAGAGCACGTGTTATTTTCGAGTTCGATAGGCAATTTTTTAATTCAATATTTCACGATGGTGTAATACTGAATAAGTGTCGTAACCAATTTCAATAGATAATGTCAAAATATCTCAAATCTTATTATGTACAAATGCATTAACAAATAGTTACATTTTATTAGAATCTATGCTACACACTATGCGTCAGTGTATACTTAATCTAGTAAAAAATTACATTGAATTGATGTATCAGTTATTAATGGATTTTTTTCTATTCCAATCTCTTTTTTTTTCAAGTTTTCTCTTATGCTATTACAGGATTATATTGTTTGATCAGATTGAATTACAGATGATGCTCTAAAGATCAAAAATGTATCTATTATATGCCTAATTACTTCTTCAACCATTAGTCTTTGTAGTTCCGAAGAAAAATTCCGTTGAAGCGATTTTTACAATCTTGACATAAATTTTGTCAATGCTCAAAATTACGCACGTACAACCAAGGTAATGTAATGTGAACTTTAACTAGACAAAGTATACATTGACGCATCTAAATATTCTAACTGTTTTATATACAAAATTCTCAACGAATCAAATCAATTAAACAACGTTTAAAAAACACAATCAGGTGAATCTCGAGCATAAAAGCGGCGAAAATAATGCGAATTCCGAGAGTACAAAACGCGTTTTATTCCCGAGTTAAAAGCTTCATGGAAATTCCTACGGGCGAAAGAACATCGCAGGACTCGACTTCCGCTTCATGACAAGCCCTTCCGTCACTTCTGTCTTTCTCTTGTAGGCTGTTGAGCTTTTCGGAGGTTTTCCGAGGGACGAGGTAACTCGACAACGCCTCAACACGATAAACTAATTTGACGTGGAAATGCGATTACGTGCGAACGAACGGCCCGAAAGACGAGCGTTACTTTCGATTATTCGATTAAAGCGAAAGTTCTTTCTGAATGTGTGTATTATATTTGTCTTTATGTGTGTTATGTCTGTTGATGTTTGTCAATTTGATTTTTTAAGCAATAATTCGTAAATGAGTATTTTATTTGGGGTACGTACATATATGAGCAACTTGCATATCTGATAATTTTTCATTAAATACGTACACTTGTCGAAATATATATTATAACTATTCAATTCAGACCCGAATTTCAATCATTAGTTACTCAACTCAAGTGTAATAATTCTTATCGCTAACATATTTTTTTATGGAAAAAAATCAACTTATTTTCAAATTGAGTAACCAACATTTGAAAGTTTAGTCCTAAATCTTATAATGTGTAAAATTATTCATATGAATTCAACTCAAATTCGTTCATTCAAATCTGAATACAAATGAAACTGATTTCCATTCTTATTAGCTCGGATACAACATTTCAAATGAATTTCGTGGCCATATAAAAAAACTCATATATGAAAAACGTATCGAAATAAGATTACCTTCAATCTCTTTTTAAATCGATGCGGAACCAAACTCTGGATTTACGACGCCCTAAAAGATCATCTTTCGTCGATTTATATCAATTAGTATCGGCTTCTTTCCCGTAGCTGTTTTGTACACTTTTTTTACGATGCCGCTCTTTTTTACGGAGTCGTTAATTTTTTACGAGATATTAATGCGCGATACGTTCGGAAAATCCTCTAGGAAAATCTCGGCCCTTTAATAATGCAAATGAATCCCGACATTAAAACCGCCGTAATGTTTGCCGTGGGCTTTTCGCAGCCGCGCATTTCAAAGTCGCATGTCGAATTCGGAATCGTCAAGTACGATATAATTTAACTTTTGTTGTTTGAACGTCGAAATAGCGGATGCCGTACGAAAATTTCGACCTTATGAATAATGCTCGCGTGTTTGCCTCAAAGACGTTTCCCAATATTTTTCTGCTTGCGATGTTCTTGTTTATTCTGTATATAATCAAATCTCGGGCCTAAGGGAAGTATTTTTGTATTCTCGTACAATGTTTACTCGAAATATGTAACCGAAAATGATGAATGTGTGTTTTTTTCTTTAAAATATGTTGAAATATTTATCAAGAATATCAAACAATTTTTTCGTATATTAACTAATCCTAATCCATCTAAAATTATGTATCTTTAGATAAAACTCTTTATATGAATATCCACATATTTTCTTGTTAAATATTCATCATCACTCTAATTATTAGTAAATCTGTTTACATTAATAATATTATTTTATAAGAATATTTTTCGTAAATAGTCATAGGTTATGAGTCATAAGTAATGTGGGCTTTGGTTTGATTCCCTAATTGACTAGATTAAGTTAGATTAAACAAACACGTACGTTAAAGCGATGCCTAGCTTTATGGGATATAATAGCAAACAATAGTTTTCTCATGAGCAAACACCAAAAACTCGTATGTGTATTCGATTAGCTTTCACTTTCCATAACCATGTGCGTTTACCGTAAATATATTTTTCATATTTTCCGTTGAGCATTAAGTAGTCTCAAAATACATTTTAAATTATCAACTATCTACATGAAATGAATAATTGAATTCAATATGTATTTCTTCTCTTATATATTTTTACGGTCAAATGTTCGTACCTAAGTGAATAGCGTGACAAAATCATCCCCATCCCATCGACATTTTATTGCCGAATTCCATCACACGAAAACAGCAGCAGCTTAATGGCAGAAAATAAAAAGAGAAGGTTTGGAAGTCTTTTAGTCGTCGCTGTCGACACTAAGGCTTTTATGATACGCGTTTATTGTTTAGTGAAGAGGTGAAAATCGCCTAAGTGAAAAATTCCACTTTGTACTGGAATCCCTACAGTTCAGATCGAAATCTGCTCTCTTTATGTCTTTCATATATATTTTTTTATAAATTTTCGATAATGATTTCCTATACATTTTTTTTCTCACAAAAAAATGTCCACACAATATTCTTTTACGATACTCAACATCACCATCATCCATCTAATCGAAATCCCTCTATTCCAACACACGACATCAAACTACACTGCACCAGGTGAAAATGTTGTATCCTCGGCTAACAGTCCATGAAGAATGACGACTAGCCATGGCCAAGGTTAGGCTGCATTCACACGTTCCATTTTAAATGCCACGTATACAATTTATCTCATTCAATTGCAATATACTCACAATCAGTCACTTTTTCATTGTACATATTTTTTTAATATTTCAAAATTTTATAGTATTTATCATAAATGGAATGATTAATTAATTGAGATGAAATATAGTTGGATTTTAAACTATCTGTTTCGAATTCACGATCTTAACGTGTCACTGTCAGATCTGGTGGTCTTATCTTCGACGAATCCGCACCGTATAAACGGTGCCTTAAGAGAGAAAATATATCAAGATGAGAGGGTGTGAGACGTGGGGTTTTGGGGGCCACGGGGGCGCAGGCTCCGAGGGCGGAGGCGCCCTTGGAAACGCGGGGCTCGATCGATACAATCTAGGCCAGGGTTGCCAGCCTCCTCGCTCTGTATAATCTCAGCGGTTTTTTTTTATTCACAAATATTCAGTAAATCATTTTCCGTGTTTTCCGTCTCTCTTTTAGTGGCGTGTTATGCTTTTTTTATGTATTTGTTGTGTGTGTTTTTTTATTCGTTCGAATGCATGTTGATATCGAGTTTTTATATTGCCATCTAACGGTGAGTTGCAGAATTCTCATACGTTCGGAATCGCTTCTTAAAAAATATTGTATTATATAACATTTGAGAATAAGCTATTTTTTTCACGTTAAGTGTCATTTGAAATGATAAATAATCAAATATGCTTACAATTAAATCGAATTTGTCATTCTAATATTAATTCAATTATCATCAATGATTACTTTGTTTAGTTTCACATCTAAACTTTTATAATTCACACTGATATATGTCAAATTATGATATTCACATAAGTTAAATATACATATCTTTTGAATAAAACTCAGTCATCTTTTTAATCTGTAAAAATTAGCGAAAGTCGAACCTAGAGTGTAAATTTGCAAAAGAATCATCAAAGGGAAAATTAACGTCTTTGATACAGAAAGAGGGCGATTAGCTAGGGACCGAACATGAAAAGTTACGTATTCAATCATAAAACGATAGATGATTGAATCTCGAGGATCTTTCGCCCTTATTTGGAAAATCCTTGAGTGTTTATTCAACCTTTTCCTAAACGAATCGATTTCATGGTGACCTTTCAATCTGTCGGAATGCTGAAGCGAATCTCATTCGGAACTTTTTCGATGATTATTAAATAACAGATGTTATAATACGTTTTTCTTTCATTTAAATCTGAATAATTCACGAAATGTACATACAAACTAAACATAATAACACGTTTCCGCGAAAATATTCTTCGTCCCAGACGACAAAAACTTCGCAATCACCAAACACGCATACACACTCACATTCGGCACAAACGCGCGGAATGTTTATGATTAATTTCCTTGGGGGTTTTTACCGCTGGAGATGGTAATTTATGTTTGTATTTACGCAACGTCCATTGTTTACACAGGTAAATTACGAAGAGGCTCCTAAAACATAATGCCCGGCCGTGTTTCCATTAAAAAGCGCCGGAGAGCGGATGAGGAAAAATTGTGCTGCTTCTCATCAAAAAGCTCTCGTTCATAATAAAGTGGATAGCGACGGCGACGTCGAGTGATATCAACCGAAACAATAGATATTTCGGATTATTAAATTGATACAAATTGAATTTTTATTGAGTTATAGCTGTATTACACTATTGTGAGGAATTCTGGACATTTTTTATGGATTCGATAAATATTGCATTTTTCGATTTTTTTTTCACTTAATGGGCTATTTTTGTAATTTAAGTATTGATCAATTACGGTTCATTGTATTGAATTTGATCCTGATATTGATTTCCATGGAAAAATTCAATTAATCGAAAACATTACTCGGTAGAGATTATTGTCAAGATATATAAAGTTAATATTATATTTGATAATTCTTGTTTACAAGCATTTTCTCATTTTTTTCAGACATGGATTTAAGGATAAAATATATATTTTTATACACTACGACAACTGTTGCACAACGAGTAATGTTTTCATTTAGTCGAATTTTTACATGAGAGTCATTCCATAAGTTGATGCCACATACAAAAGAATCTTACTCGATCATTCTTTTAATTATCAATTAAAGAATCTTTAAACTCATTTACGAAAATATCCATATATTTTTCTAATTAATCGAGAAATGTGTTCAGAATCGATATCAACAAAGTGTAGCTATGGAAAAAATGATCAAATGTTGGCATCGTTTGAATAATGCTAAAATTGTTTGGATCTAACGACTTGTTACCTTTGTATATTCTAATCTAATAATAATATGAAGCTACTAGATGTCAATTGGTACTGTGGGAAGTCAACGATGTTTTCCAGGAACACGAGCCTCATTACGTTCGAGCAGTATTTGATCATCGTTCCCTGTGTGAATTTCTTGAAAATAATTGCGATGTTGTCAAATTGTTTTCTTTTCTGTTCTGATATTATTGGTCCTTTTGATTCTTTTTATAAAAATATCAGGTGATATGAAAAAAATCCATCTATCTTTGGATTCTATGAATACGTAATAAGTAGGTACATATGTCTATATTTTACCGAATCATCAATCTTACAGTTCCAAATCTACTATCCAACTATCTACTCTTTTACTGTCTATCTTATTTGGTATAATAATTTTAAAATTTTGTCTTTATTTTATATATTTTATTAAATTAGAAGCATGGTAATAGAAAGGTCGTTAGGTTAATTCCCGGGAGCTCCTCAGTGTGTTTAGTCAGTTTGTCTCTCTTGAGTAACCATCCATTTCGCTGAAAACTTTGTAAGAAAATGTATATTTTTTCCTATTTGAAATTAAAACAGTCACCAGTAATTATATATATATTAAATTTCGAAATGATCATTAAAAAAATCTATGTATGTATGTATGTGATGAACTTATGTGTCTCACAAATAAAAATAAGAAAATACATTTAATGTGTTTTAACAAAAAATCCACTTAATACACCAACGAATATAATGAAGATATTTTTTTCTACTGTAGAGCATTTTTCTTCATCACATAACATTACATTAGGGCTTTCTGCCGCCCGAAGGTTCTATTGTATCGAAATTAATGATTCGGTCACACATAAAAAAAGTTTGTTTACTCCTGTGTCACGGATTGCGTCGCACTCCTGACAGATTGAGAAGGGTTAAACGAATCCATTAGCCAAAAGTCGAATGAATGTATCCCCTCGGTGTATCGACAAAAAAAAGTAAAGGAAAACTTGCACTGCCGGTGATATCCAACGTTTGTCTACTACTTTCTATCCTTTGTCAGTAAATTGAGTTCGTGGCTTATAGCTTCTGACTTTTACGTGAATGGTCAAAATTATTTCATATATAAAACGTAATTAATGTTATAATGCATGAAACATATTATTGTTATAATTTGAACAGCCTGGGTACGAGTCTTGTTGGGTGCTATTGAGTTACATGTCACATTTTCTAAATGATTAATTTATATGGAGATTCGATTGTTCTTTTCGATTATTTGATTCATTTTATTATTTTATTAGAAAAAAATGTTAATTGAACACTTTACAAAACAGTTCTTGAACACTTATTATAACTTGTTTTGTTTTATATCGATTAAATTCTATCAATTTAGCAACACTTATTGTGCACTCTTGTTTACTTTTCAAGCTTCTAGCGTACCGGTTCTACTTTTTCACATTAAAAATTAAGATTTCTTTTGAAAAATATAAAATAATTAGGCAGCTTTATCTGTATCGATAAATGAAACATTTTTCGATTTAGATTTTTCATTGTTTTATCTATTATTTTGACACTCTCGCTACTTAGGCCGCGATTAATCAGCCGCCATGCCAAACGCAACCGTTTTCCAAGCGGCTATAAATTATTCCACGAAACTCTGAAACATCCGGAAACAATCTCGGGACACATTCCTCAGACATTAAACGCTCAAATCCACAACGAAAAACCCCCTGTCCGTTTAAAAAGCGCGAACGAATCGGCGTTGATTGATAGGCGGTCGGTTCCTCGAACTGCGTGCACCGTTCGTCCATTAATCATGCTCGCATTTCGTTATTTGCGCCAATTTCCGACCACCATTTGTTACATATGACACTTCGGATTATCCCACCATTGTGCCGTTGTTGCTCACCGTCCCGAATCGGCCTAACTTCCCCTTTGTATACGTGTAAGTATAAGCAGGCTTTTCCTTCGTTGTCGTGTGCCGTTCCTTTAAATTCAGAGGGTTTCCTTGTCGCGAATCGTCTGCGATGATGGCGTGTTTTGTTTTATGGTGTTATTATATTCTTTTTCACGTGTGTTTGTTTGTCTCCGGTCGTTGTCGAGGATGAGCGATTGTGATGGTGCTCTGGGGAGATGATTGTTAAAATGGTTTGAGGTGGAAAGTGGGTGAGGGATTGTGAATTGTGAATTGTGTGTCGTGTTAAGTAATTGTTTGGGGTTTTTCATTTTTTTTTTTATGATATTTGTTGAGTAAATTGTATATTTTGCAATGTTGCTTCATTTTATGCTCTTCCAAAGATTGAACAGTTTTGGGATGTAACTTATGTATTGATCCATTGCGATCTTGATTTTAATACTATCTATGTCAAAGCTAATCCATTGACTTTTATTGTAATTAGCTTAAATTTTCGTTGTTTTTAAATCAAATTGAAATCTACAGATTTAGATACATGAATTTTTATCATTTTTTTTATCAAATATGGTAGAGTATTAAAACTGAAAACGAAAACGACGTAAAAATAATTTGACGCAAACAAACCCCTCCGGACACCGAGGGTTGAATTTTTATTTTCTATTTTATTCCAGCAATGTTCTAGATATATAATATATTTCTGCTGTCGTGTCATATAAATAAAATTTATTTATTGAAAAATTCACTGTGCGTGAATATTTCTCATCTCGGAATTGAGGCCGAACAGTTTTCCGCAACGTATAAACAGGACATTTTGTGCATAATATATTCTCTTCTAGAAAAAAATGTACGTATTATTTTTTCATATATTATATAAGTTTTGCATAAAAATAAGGAAAAAGTTTTCCATCTTCGTGAAAATATGCATATCACTTTTCATTCATATGAAAAATTCCTTGTTCTTTAACCTCTGCAGCAAATCTAACGTTTTCAGATTTTTTCCTTATGTATTATATTTCGCTCAGAACATGTGCATTCTTCTCCATCGAGTTTGTTAAAACAAACAACCCTTATTGACATAACATCCGCTTTGTAGAACTTATACGTGACAATTTCTTGCGATCTTTCGAAACTTCTTCAGCGCGATCATATTTATGAAAGAAGATGAACTCTCACAAAGAAAGTGGGACATAATTTTCTACTGCAGATTTTTTTATAAAACAAAATATAGAAGTTTTTAATAATTTTATAAATAGATCATGTCTAAAAATTACTTCGTCGGTACGCATCTTGTACATACATATTAGCAGGCTTATCTGGTTCTATTGTGGGCATCCAACCCCGAAAACACTAAGTTCCAGTTAAATCCTAAGCCGAGACATCAATATGGTATTTTGGTCGGGATTTCACGCCGCCCACAAACGTGTCGCAAGACCGGCCTAGATCCTTACGAAGTCCTCTTCAAATCCCTGCCACGGTACATTTCACAATTTATAAATATATGTGTCGGATTTCAAAGTTAATTTGTACGAAGAGAAGCCGGTTCTGTGTGAAAAATGCTCTGATTTCTTCGAAGTCGTCTTTGAATTATTTTTGTATTAGTACTCGAGAGTGTGCTTTTCGCTTTTATGCGTATATCGAAAATCAATACGGAGTAAATAGTTTTATTTCGAAACGTCAAGAAAAGCTCTCCTATTGTTGAAACGGAAAAGTTTTCCATACGATCTTCTTCGTACACAAGCTTTTGGTTCGCGTATTTGCTAAGCTGAAAGCTTTCAGAGTTAGTTTTAGATTCGCTAGATAGGTGATGCTGAAAGATTTTCACGAATTTTCTTTGAATTACGAAATTTTTTCTAAATTTTTAAAATATAAATTGATTTCTTACATTTTTCCTTGAATGTCTATTTCATCAATCAAATATTATGTCGGTATTTGTGAATTAAGATTTAATGTGAAATTTATATAGAAACCCTTTGTGTACGATATTCACATTTGAAAATTTCAATGACTATATAGATTTTCTTTATTGATATTGCCTTCGTTTCCTTGAATATTTTCACAAAATTGCATATTTCGAACAATAAATAACACAAACTATACAGCATTCCATCCGAATATCAATTCCCAATAAGTTATTATCGAACATAACTATTTCGAACTCCCCGAGCGGCGGCCATTTCGCGACGACTAACGACCCCCTTAATAGAATTCGAAACATCCTCGAGGAATGCAACCAGACACTACATATACACAAATAAATAATGCACACAAATGATGCACAGCCAGTTCGAAACACGTCCGATTTACGACCGGCAGTTGGATGCATTTGGCAAATTCCCTTTATTGCATACGGCGGCCATTTCGCGCGCGAGTTATGGCCGCCATTGCGACGCCATAAATAGCGAAGCGCGTTAAGTGCTAGGTGACGATCGTTCCGTGATAAATTCTCGGAATTTCGTCGATTTAGGATTTGTGGTGATCGAAGGCTTCCTGCTGCCAGTTTAAAGGACATGTCGGCCATCTCGATCCGATATGGCGGCGAAGAGGGTTAATATTAAAAAAGTGACGTGTATGATTTATGTACTTTTTTGGGATTAAAGTGAGTTTTTTTCTGAGAATTTGGTGTTTATAATAGATTTTTATACTATTTTTTTAATATATTATTCAGGATTTTTAAATGAAAACTAGCGAAACAGATGGAAAATGAAGATAGTTGTATTCAAAACTCGCTAGATGGCAAAATTTTCCTTCTTACTTCATTATAAATATTTGCATTTATCTAAAATTAATTTGAATCTTATCGAATATGAAATAATATATTTACGTATGAAATTTATTTTCGTATATGAATATGATTTAATGCGTTTTATTTATGTTTATCGTACGTAATCGAATACACTTAAAACTCATCTGTATTTGTACTTAATGTTTGTTTAATTTTGTTTCAGGTAAGCTTCAAATATTCAACGCGAAATTTCCAAGTTCCAAAGCGGTGAGCTAATTTTAATCATTAACACTCGACCCTGAGCCCTTCGCCAACAACCGAAAATCACAAATCTGCAAAGTTTACCGCAAAATTCACTCTTTATCCCTTGATACTTCGGAACGTTTACCGGACATCGAGTATGGCGTACTTGTATAACGACTTATTTGTAATTTATAAATGCTTTATATACCTACTTTTGTTAGGCTAACCGCTCCATTTCGCCAAACTCGATTTCGACGTCTTTCTTTCGCGCACAATGCCCACGACCATTAAACGAACCGAGTTTTCAACTCTACGGTTTACCCACACACCTAAGCTTATACAGGGCTTATATTTTTTTTATAAAATTTCTTAATCATAAAACATTGATCGATTTAAAAATAAATAGATTCATTAATATATTGTCAAATAGTGAGGTCATTTTATCAATTTCAGTATATTATATGTATCAATTAAACATGTTAAAAATACCTAATTTCAAGTTGACTATTTTTTTTTCGTATTGATTTTTTTCTTGGATGATGTTATGAGATATCATATCTTTATATAGGTCGTAAGTTCAGTCAGTGTTTATTTTCTATTTTCTTTCGACTACCAGGTCGAAGTATGGGGGTGGTTCGTTTCGGGTATTTAATTATCCGAACGAGGCGTAATGGAGTCCTTTTGTGTGCCCCCGAGGTGAACTCGGTTGTTTTGTTCGATCAAACTTTCCTTTCGCCTTTTCTACAGCCGAAAATAATTCGAGTTTAATTTTATTTATTTATTTTCGACTTGTTTACCCGCGGTTCGGTGTGGCTATCAAACGTCATTTTATCTGCAAGTCGAAAGACGATTCAATTTTCTATCGTGGCTCGGTTATTTAGTTGTGTCACTATCCTTTCAAAATTATTTTCTTTCGAATTCTATTGAGTGCCGTGTTACAAAAATATTTTCGTTGAAGGTTCTTTTAATAGGTTTTTTTCGTTTCGATAGAATTTTAATGAAATCATTCTCCATTTTGTAACATATAAATTCCATTGAATATTTTTCTTCTTGAATAAATTGAATTGAAGTTTTATCTTGATTTTGTATATTCTAGACCTATTGAATCGTTTTTATAGAAGAAATGTTTATTTATATTTTAATGGATGACAATACGGCCGAGCAAACAACCCTTAAAAAACATGGGATATAAGCTTTCCCCTTCATTTATTTTTATTTTTACCACAGTACGAAATTTTATTGACCGAAGCAAACGTGGTGTGAACAAACAGACGTTCGCAATTAACCCGACGTTCGGATGATCTCGAACCTTATTTTCTCCAATTTTATTTTCCCATCTCTTTGTTAGGCTTTTTTTACGCTAGCTTCGATCCTTCTCTTGGAAAAATTGGTTCTCGCAATTCCTTCCTTAACGACTCCGACGACGGTGTTCTAGAATTTAATGTAAATGAAAAACGCAACTGGAGAAACTACAAATGCCAACACTCCCGAAGGCTGCTATCTTAAAGAGGTATACAAATGGGTGCATAATTTTCTTTTATACAATACCTTTACACGAAACATTTTCTTTGACTCGTTCCGGTCTCGATTATACGAATTGTAAATTGTTGCAAAACAACCTTGTTTTATTCATATTGAAATAATTACAGTAAATATCCACACAAATACCTATTTTTGTATGATGAATTTTCTTCAAATAGAAAAAAATATAACAAGCATATGTTTCATTATTCATAATATGCTACAACGGGTTTCCACACAAAACACAATATCATATCGACATATCGTTATATAGACATCAAAAGAATATTTTTCTTTCCGTAAGTCGAAAATTTTTTCTCCATTTCGTACCGGAAGAAAATACCGTTCGTACGTCCTTTGTATCGTTCACATTTTCATGCTCATATTATAAAATCCTTTAACTGGCAAGTTTTTCCATTGAAATGTTTACGTGATCCTGTGAAAGAAGTGCCGATAGATTTTCCTTTGTCGAACTCGGAAGATTCACAGGGGTGATAATACCCACATGTTTCTTTTCAGGAAACATATCTCTCGAAAAAACATCGAGAAAAGCCTAGGAAATTCAACAATGGCAGCTCTAGATTTAATCTCTGATATTCTTTCTTTTTTTGCGAGAAAATAAAATAGTATATTTTTTCCTAATGGAATAATAACGAACGTTCGATTACAATTTGCATTCGTCTTGATTTATTCTCAGAACATAGTTTAAACGCTGTGCAGCGTAAAGTTTTCGTATCGGATGTTGAACTCGGTTGAGTGAATTTTCCTACCACATAAATTGCATTGTGGAAGGAAATTCTTGCCGAGAAACTCTCCGGTACTCGATGCTGTGTAAAATCCGATGAGGAAAATTGAAAATCGTCGGGAAAACGCATGCGACTCCAAGTGAAATATATCCTCGTAAATTTAATCCGTCTCGTTTGTTTGTTTGAGCTTTATGTTTCTACCTTTCCACGTGAAAAATTCAATAGTTCGTGTGATTTTGTATTCCACATCTTCTACGTGGCAAATAGCAACAGACTCGAATGCATATTTTATAATATCAACTTGTAAAAAAGAATCTTTAAAAGCTTCACCGCATAAACGTATTTATACCGAGGAATATTTGAACGAACACTACAATGTTATTTGCAAACATTTTCATTCAATTTGTATTTCAAATTTTTACATACAATACATTTACCATGTTGTCAACCCAAAAGTGTAATCAATCAACGAGCAGCGTCCAAAAGACAACACCGCAACAAAACCTCTAATGATGCGTTGAACTCGAAACTTGTCTGTTTTACTTTTAATTAACCCTTCGTTTGTTGTCACTATTTAATTTGCCAAAATTCCATTTCGTAGCACGCTGATGAATGAGTTAAGCTTTTAATTAAGTTTCAATCAGCCGTAATTCGATAAAAATTTATCGAGATGCGGTTCGACGCGTTGTCGGTCAATCTATTGGGTTTTTTCGCTCATGTATTCCGGTCGGTATCTCAATAACAAAATCCCATTTCTTACCAGAAATCTGACGAATTATCGATAAATTGATATGTGATTCTCTCGCAGATATTAGCGAGCTTTCCGGGAAGGCTTTCGAATATCATTCGCATTGTGCTCGATTTTTCTCCATCACGCTGACTAAGGGAAAACAAAAAATATAATAATATACGTTCTTGTCCTATTTATCCCAAATTCGGAAAGAATCTAACACGATTTTCTACAAACGTCTTGTTTCTTACGTGTCCTTATTTTTTACGCACTTTCCATATAAATTGCTCATGCGTTTGGCGCAAAATTCACATAAACACAAATGAAATGGCTCATGAAACTGTCCATCGGGATGCTTCATTGAAATTTTACGCATTTTCATGCGGCGATTTTAAGCCTTTCGGTTGAAAGTATATTTTAATTTGATTGTCTGATATATTAATGTAATTTTTGGAAAATGTACCCCAGTTTTATTATTTACGTTTGCGGTTTTCTACCCTTTCACTGCGGGAGCGCAGTAACTCGAATTAAATATTATAAACGCGTACCGTGTGAAAATTTATTTTAGTGCACTTGATTAAATTTTATTTTAAATTTATTGTATTGCTATTGCGTAATTTTTTACTCTATTAAAATTGAATCATAATAGGATTTTAATCGTTTATTTGATATAATTTACAATTTAAACCATAAAATTCATTATCTTTATTGAATATTTTCACATTAATTAATGAAATATTTCACAGAAAGCAAAAGGTTATATGTACATTCAAACTACATATACGAAGCATTACCATGTATATTGTTTTCCTTTGCATACATTATATCTTTGCTTTTAGTACGTTTTCCCATCTTGCGTAAAATTCCTTTTGTAAACATCATTATGAACTGAAATTCGATAGGTAAAACTCGATTAACTTCAGCGCCAAAGTTATTTAACGTCGATATCTTATACGTTCATTAAAAGTCTCATCCATTACATGCATTATTATGCAAAGAACATTTTCTTCAACATTATTTAATACTGATTGATACGTCTACAAAGTATTTATGTAATTTAAGCACTCTGTTTGATGTTTTTATTGTATTGTAGATCCTTCATCTGAAATCCAGTAATTTATTTAATTTTGATTCGTTTGTCTATTAGTCATGGTATAATTCGTTCAAAATGAATAATTTTTCATACGTATACTTTTTTTAATCTGTGTGTATCTCTTGATTTCATACACGGTTCCATTTACAAGGAATTCGATAAGAACGTATTTAATGAGTGCGATTTCAATAATGTCGAGGATGAGTGTACTTTGATATCCGGAAACGACTTTTCGATCTTAAAATAGAAATTCCATCACGAAAAAACACCAACTGTACAAAAGTCCATATACGGCACTCCTTTACGTAAACTCGGCGCGTACGCAACGACCGCACAGCAGCAACCTGTGTTTGATTAAGCCATTAAACCGAAATCGATTTGACCCCTCAACCCCCGCATTCGCCCTTTCACATGCTCACATTCCACCCCGTTTTCCACCCCATTTTCCACCCCCAGGGCGAGGGATTTCGTTCGAAAAGCCCGCGGATTGTATCGCGCCCGTGGCCGGGTCACGTGCGAACGAGCCCTTACCTCTAAACCCTTATCGTGAGAATTCGCTTTCTGCAGAGAAAGTCCCCGGGGGTGGTGTTTTCGGCGTAGGAACGATTAGTGGGCTGCTTTTGCTCGGCCACGTTTACGGTAATTATTCGAGATGGTGAGGTAGGCTCCATGATCGCTGGTGAGGCTTCCTTTGGTCTCTTCAGGTGTAGCGTTTCAAAGGACGGTTGAGAATTGATATCTTGGCGTGTTTGTGGTGTCGCGTTTAATTATGATCGAATATAGTGATAGTTTTGATCGTTAATACGAAAAATAATATCTATACATTTCATTTGTTTATATTTCGTGTTCAGTTTCAAATGTTGTGGATGGGCGATCATATTTTGGAGAGTGTTTTTATTCAATTTTTTCAATCAACTTAAGGTTTTATTCTCGGTTGTTTATCCGTGTGTTTGTGTAGTGAAATCCTTTTTGATTACGTACATAGTTGAACAGGAATCCATTTAAGTTCCCCTGTAAGTTGAATCCCAGACTTACGTTTCACTGTGTGAAAGCATAAACAAACTTCTGTTTTTTTATATCAGTTTTCAATATTTTTACAAAATAGTTCTTCCGATCAGATTTCCGTTTTTCTAAAACTTTATATTTATATGTAATATTCTGATGTATGTATTATATATTTTCATTATACATATGCAATAGTAGCAGCTTTGTTCACATTTTTGGATGAATCGAATGAAAAAAGTATAATACAATATAATCATTCAATGTCAAGTTCTGCTGATAAGGCTTTGCTTCCAATTGTTTTGCCTCCATTTTAATTTCGTGTACTCAAAAGGGACGAAAAAAAGTGTCATTTAACTGTTACGATTCAATCCGACGTTAAAAAGGACTTTTCGACATCTTCAGATTGATTAATAGCCCCTTTTATTTTGTCAATTGTAAATTATTCTCGCGACCCTAATGAATGCTTCTATACGAAACGTATTTATATCTTCCTTTTTTCACTCGAATAATACAAAGTAGAGCACGAACATCGACTCGTATCATATAACAATTAATCACAAAATCAACGATTCATGAAATTACATTAATTATGTATACGATATCGACATTAATGAATTCGAAAATGGCTCCAATATTATTTCTTACAATGTTACCGGAGACTTTGGAGTGTTTGCACAATATGCAACATAATGAACTCGTCGCTAACGATTATGCGTCGAATAACAACTTCGTTTAAGAGTAAAGTTGGGTCGTTGCAGCTGCGAGAATCCCGCCAAAAACCATTAACACGATATTAACGCGTTCTTATTCGAATAGAGACGCTCTTAAAATCGAGAACAAACGTTCTCGTCGAACCGTTAATTGCCGCCATCAAAGCCGAACACAATGCAAATGCGTTTTACAACCCCTTTGTTATGTTATACTTTAATCGGACCCCATGAATATTCATGGATATCTCGAATATTTCGCGAGACGGCGCAGTAATCGATCCTGGTGCGAAAATTCTATTTTCGGTTTATGTATAAATAATATTTGCGTATTGAATGAAAAATCGCGCTGTGCGTTTCAATTATGCAGATAAGTCCTTTGTGAATATTCGGTTGATATTCTTGATTTTTTTTTTGTGTGTTGTATCGTGAGCTCGCATCAACAGAGCGAACGAGTAATCCTCTTATACAGAAATCGAAAATTGGATTTTCGATATGTTCGACTAAATGGCCATGAATAAGGGAAAAAAGCATGAAATCATTCGATTGTTTCGATTGGCTTGTTTTCGTTTGGCGGGAAGATCTCGAGTCGACAAATTCAATTTATTTTCATACGAGACATACGATTGATTGAACAGATTCGATACTCATTAGCACGTAATGACATGCTATGTAAGCAAAACAAGATTATATTCGAAATTTATTGCTTCAAACAATTTTTAATCAAAATTGAAATCGATATATAATTTCATTTATAGATACGTACATTTAAAACAGATCGATTCTATGTTCGAATAATATCGTATATAATTCTAAAGATGACACGAAATAGCGTATTCTGCGACGCTGAATCAACGCAAACATTCCAAAATATGTATCAATTTGGCGAAATTCCTTTCGGGAATAGGTATATTAGAGACGAACGATATTATTACACAGCGAAATCTGCTTAATGAGAATTTGATGTTCGCTATTCGGCTGCTAGTATAGGTGTGTCTTTCTATTGTGCACCGCTGTGTTATAATGTAAGGGAAACCGTGTCGTTAGAAATAGTTGTATTGTATTTAAAGCTTTCCAACCCGAATCCATTATGGATTCGAAGTTCGACGAGCTTTAAATTACACGTTTTCAAAGGTCACGCTGTTTTAGATGTAGATATTGAATTGTGAGATTATATTGTGTAGGAGGAAAAGTGATAGTTTTGTCGCATTTGGCACGATTTTTCCTAGTTATTTGTGGAATTGTGCTTTGCAATATTATTATTTAGCTCGTTATTAATATATCACATTTTTTATCGTATTCTGTATTTCGTTTGAAGTAATAAAATGTGAAATAAATATAAATTCTGCATCGTCATAACGTCAATATAGCTTAAACGAAAAATATATTTATTTTATTTGTTCTTAAATTTTGATAAAGTTTATAATTAGCAATAATTCTTCTATGCTTAATGTCCTCTTTTAATAGATTAATTTTCAACTTATTTGCATTGCTCAAACATAATTCTGATTCATACAAATATGACATTCTACTCACATCAAAGACACAACTATACGCGCTGAAGAAAGTGACATAAACCAGTCATCGATTAAATAACTTCGCTAGGAAATGTTCATTCATATGATCAAGTATACTCAGAAATGACAAGCATTCTAAGTACATAAATACGTTCAACTCGCATTAACACCGTTACATTCAATATCACGTAATTCGAACGATCAACAAACACCTCATCACAATGAAATTTCTGCGATTTGAACTATGTCGTTAAATCAAATCGAATCTCCAACAACTCAACCCGTTAAAACCATCCAATACGCATGCCCGCGAATACAACCAACTTCGAAGCACCACAGAACGTTCAGAACGTTGCGACCATCCGCAAGAAGCGGACGTATCACGAAACGGTGTTGTAAAATTTCAAAACACACGTGAAATTCACGAAAACAATTTTACGAACTTAAGTGAAGTGCTCGTCAGTCATGGTCCTCCGGAACTCTTTCCCTTCGGTGTTTTGCAGATATAATTAGGTCGATCGGGTGTTGAAATATAGAGACTTTGAGGGTGAGGACTATGGTGTGCTTCGCGGTGGCTCGTCTGCGATGATGCTGGTGGTCGGCATCATCGTCGAAGATGATGATGCTGTCATGATGGCTATATGTGCGGTTACGTGACCCAGCATCATGCTCTGCTATGTGAGTTGTTTATTTGTATTTAAGATCCTGAGATGGTATGGAGAATTAATGTGAAGGATAAAATTTTCAAAATTGAATATGTATTATAATTTATAGAAATATCGGAAAGTTATTGAGAGATCTAATATAGATAATAAAACTGTATATACTATTTTTGAAACTAAATGAATTGTACATTCTGAGATGATTTGAATTCAAACCCAATGCCAATTATTTTCTGGGGTCCTCATATTTTGTGACCTTCTTTCGGTAAAGTTTTTTTTTTTGTTATAATTTGAGGAGTGCTTGATTGGTTTTAATTAATGCAGTATTTATTATGTGTGAACATTGAGTATTATTCTTATAATGTGTGCCTAAAATGCGTATGAACGCTGCAACGTTAAGTGGTGTGTATTTCGCTTCATATAATTTTATCACGCTAATTTATCACAGTTCAATACATAATTTATATTTTAAAATGTATTTTAATTTAAAAATAGGTTAATTTGACAGCACTTATTGTTAGTTTGATCATACGTGTGTGTTTTTTTGGAACCTATACGTCAACGCGGCTCATTTTTTAGTGTTCTTTCGATCGTTTTCTTTACCTACGCATAGCTTTTACATGGATCCGCAACCATTATGGTGATCCTCACTTCGAAAAGAGGTGCTTCACATAAATAACGTTATCGTGCTTTTTCCATATCACTATCTTAGGTCGTTCATATGGCCTTCCGATCGGAAACTAATTTTTCTTCACCTAGAAAAAAATGGTTTTCGTAACCTTCGTGTGTATGCGCTGTTCCAAAAGTATATAAATTAAGTTAAGTACATTTAATATATGTACTTTAATAAATAATTTCTTTATTTTTCCTTTTATAAATAATGCTTTGAATGATTTTGCGAAGTGTTTTTTTTTACTTTTTTTCAGTTTATTTTATATCTAAGTTAAATAATATTAGGTTTCATGATCCTTTCGTAGTCATCATTTTTTCTTTCAGTCGTAAATCTTAGATCATATTTTAGATTGCTTTCATTTTTCGCACTATCCGAACTTCCCATAAAAACTAGAGCATATTATTTTTTCTCACAGGTTTTCGAAAAGTTTCGTCTCAGTATTCAATGAAAAATCTTTTCTCTTATTTTCAGTTTTAAGTAAAACTTGCTGATTAGTTAAAAAAAAATTCTTAGTGGTTTTTCTGCAATGAAACACTTTTTCAAGAAGCAATAATTAAGACGGTAAAATTTTTGTTGGTACAAGAACCTTATATCACATAATACATAGATACATGTTTTTAATTAAATTTACGATCCTTAAATACAAAATATCTCAATATCTCTACACATTATGCTTACATAATTTCATTATAGAAGATGAAAGTTAATTTTATAATTTCATACAACACAATTTCTTATGATTGACACTTTCATAATTTATATTATGATTATCAAATTATACGAGCCGATTTGTTATATTAAAATTTCAAATCACTTGAAAGATCTCAAAATGTTTTTCAAAAGACGTAAACTAGCAATAAGGTGACATTTTCGATACAGGGAACGTTACAAAACAACAAAGCGACAAATTTTCAAGCTCGAATTTATCGAAATTTGTGTCACCTATTAACGAATTTATTTCGCGTACACCGCATAAAATTTCAACACGGTTCTATTCGGCCGGCAATAAAACGAGAAATTAATTCGCGAAATTTCTCGACCACAAAGTTTATTGCGATTTTAGCTTTGATTAAATCTCAAATGCGTCGCTTATATTAAACAGACATTGTAATAATTAATTCGGGACTTCCGATGGCTGCATTGTTACGTTCGTTCGCAAAATTTCTCGCCTTTCTATCCACAACAGGGCTGTTAACTTGTGTTCGAAATTTTAACACAATGAAATTAATTGAAGTTTAAAATTTTCAGTAAATATTCAGTCAGAAATATATTTACGTTTTTGTTTAATCAAAATGTAAAGCATTTGAATTTTCAAGATTGAATTTTTTTCAAGATCTTGTCGACCCTGCTTCGAGAAATCTTCGCAAATATTCAGTGGGCGTTCGGTGCGAATTTTCGCGGCCATTTCGCGAATGTGCCCATCTAGAAAGCGTTGATTTATGCCCTTCTGGCTACAAAGCTTTTGATATATTCGCAAACCGTATTTAGTATATTTTATTCGGGTTTCGAGAGAAAAGTGGCGGATGTTTCGCTTCCGAAGCTTGAAAAATAACAACGGCCCCGCTTTGTATGCGTTGTCTTGTAACTTCGTGCTTGTTGCTATAGCCTTCGAGATTTTCCAACACTACGTTGGAGACAAGATCGCATAATGTCGAGCGATTTCGCTAAATTTGCCTCTGTGCACAAAGCTGCGAATTTCGTGCAAAAATTGCAAGAGGACGGATCTAGATGCCGGATGGTTTAGTAGTACAAGAGACACTGTTGTTCTTTTGTGTAAGCCATAAAATATTATATTATTGCTCGAAGTGTTCGTATAGTTTGTATATTCTCTTATATTTGAATTATATTATTCGTTCTCTTTGAATTGAACATCCGGCGCTCTTTTGTTATTTCATTAGCTTAATCTTCCAAATTCAAGCAATAATAGATATTATTTAAATATAAATTTCGAATCAAATATATTTTATCTTAATTCGTACGTATGTTATCCTGTTTAATGGTATTCGAGCTATCTAAATTGTATTAATTTCACCTATCATGTGAAACTCTGCTACCTCATTCAGATACATAACAATTCGATATCTCTTAACTCTATCTCTCCAATAACATTCTCAATATCACTTACGTTCCATAATATTATCTAAATATCCACTAATGTTGCAATATATCATCTGCCTAATTTCCTCTCTACATATTATATCATATGTACCTATGTGTACGTGAGAAATGCATTAGACTATTACCTCGAGTTAACTTTGATGCGAATTCGTGTGTAGATATATTATTAAGTTCTATATTACAATTATATTTATTTAATACATTTTCCAATATAACAATGCTTTCATTTTGTTTTTCATGTTATATATGAAAATCTCATTTTGTTTCGAATTCAGATATTTTCATATACGCAACAAGGAAACGCGATTCGTCTTGTTTACTTATGCGTGATGGCGTTTTTCGCAATTTATCTCCATGACGAAAAAAAACTTTATAATATTTTATTTGCCCTAAATGCAAATTAATAGTCTTTCATTACTTTTACTCGAAATTAAGGTTTTGTTTTTTTCTCACGCAACACAACCATTTTTTTCTCGCAGAATCTCAACGGACGCCCGATTTATCGCTGCAGTGTTCTTTTGTGACATTGGCCGAAAGAGAGAGAGCTTTTTGCTTTCGACGCTTTTTTATACAGTTTTATTTTTTTCCATACGCTCAGTGTTTTTCCCCTCTTTGGCTAATAGACCTTTTCTCTCGTTTCATTCGACTTTGATAAAAACATTAGAGAACTGCGCTCGATATTCGACGACTCTCATTCATCCGTCGAACTTTCGCTCTCGCGTTCGAGCGCTTATTTTTCGATCTCCCGAACGAGATTTGCACAAATTTAAATAAATTCATATTCGCCAAAGGCCACTGTCGCCTTAACGGCTAGAAAGAGCGCGTGTTGAATTTTAATCTCGACCGTTGGAGAGCCGCGAAAGCCTCTCACTTATAATTTTACGTTCGCCCTCATACTGTACGGCGCTCATACAAACGTATACTGATTTATATGTATGTGGGCTTAGTACATTATGGATGTGCGGGAAATGCGTCAGATGGAAGTTTTCCCGCGCGAACGTTCGGGAAATTCGACTTTTCGCTCGCGTTTTCCCGACCGGGGAACAATGGCGCCTTTTGACTCGGTTAACGGCGCCTAATTAAATATTTGTCGATGGTTTCTGAGTCTGTTCAAATGCAGAATATCAAAAGTTGGTAAATTTACTCGCGACGACACCTGTTTGAATTTATTCAGACGTTTCGCGGATTCATGACTCGTGAGAATTCCTTTGAATGTCGCCCATCGTTTCTAACGTTATTTCACAGTCAACGAATGTGAAGCGTTGAAATTTTCGGAAATTCACGTTGAAATTGAAAATAAATTATTGTGATTTTTAAATGGTTTTTCAACCCTGAATATAAAAAGTTTCAAAGTTATTTTTTTATTATCGTAGCTCAAATGTATTATGTGTGTTTTTAAACTTTTAGAATCTCGTCTTATCCTCGTTTTTTATTCTTTAATACAATATTCATGAAGTTTATTTTCAGCTTTATTTCAATTTTGCGAGCTCAATACAAAAATATATCTCTTTGAAGTTTTTCTTAAATAAATAAATCTCCACTTTCGGTGTCATAATACTGTATATAATTGTTTTCATTCTCGGAACGGGCGACTTTCATTCTAAACTTGAATATAACGTCTTCTTATCTTACACGCCATTTCAGACTGCGAGATTTTCACGTGCTCGACAAACAAAGCTACGATTAACACAACAATAACAACAAGAACAACAGAGAAGATGGGAGAGAAAGTCTCCCAACGAACCATAAGCTAGATTATCCGTTTAAGTATCGAAAATTTTCATAACGAAGTAATTATAAATTACGACTTTTCGTATACACTATATTTACACTATTAAAAGTTTTCGTATAATAATTTATCTTTATTTGTATTACTTTCTCTTGTACTTTAATTGAATTAAGATTTTATTTATATTGAAGATATTATATAAAGTTCATCCATCAAGTTGAGAATACTTAACTTTTACATAAATCAAAATGAATGTGTGGTTGTATGTTGTTTATATACACTTAAACGACTTATCCTTTCACAGTGAAACTTTCCAAGTTATTGTGTACGTATCTGGAGAATTTCACACATCATTACATTTTACAATCCACGAGTTTCTTACTTGAAATTTTATAGATGGGTAGCTCTCCCTTAGCCCAGCCTTAGTAAATATTATGCACCATCTACGCATGCAATATAATTTTAACACAACAGTTTATAATCGGCTTAAAGTCTCGAGAAACGCCGGGTCGTGGAATTTAGTGTATACGAATAAATATATTTTAATTATAATGAAATATTAATTTTTCAAAATTTCGAACGAATCTGCAAATATCTTTTCGTCTACCAGTTTACACATATTGTCTTGTATCCGACAGCCGCCATTAAAGGCAGCTTTTAAATAGGCAGACGTTAACTGTTAACTGTTAAGACCATATCTACGATTATGATTATAGGCCCCGGGCTATGGTAAAACACATTATTTTACGGTCCCGTCTGAACAATTCGTCGAAAGTTTGAGAAATCGACCCACGCGTCCCGTATCGGTTTCGGTTTGCGTATCGTTTTGAATTGTTGTCGTGTTGTTGTTGTTGTTACTGTGTCGTTGTTAAGTTTACAGACTTTGAGTTACGTCTCCGTTTCGATTGTTAGAGATACCCTTTTTCAAGGTCCGCCTAATATATTTGGGATCGTTTCGAAACGATTCCGTTCGAATTTCGTCCGGTGATGTTGCATGTTTTCGTTTTTAACGAAGGCAATTCCAAGTTGGAAATTTCGAGTTTTTTCTGTGTTCGAAAAAAGTCTCGTTATATATTTTCGGGTTATAATTGCGAACTTGTTAAAATTTTTACGTATCGTGAATTTGAAGCTGATGAATTGGAAACATGTTTGCTTTATAAAACATTATTATATTTCTCGTTCAATTAATTTTAATATACATTTTTTTCAATTAAAATACATTTCTAAATAAATTTCGATTTAATATGGACAAAATTAATTTCAAACACGCCACAACCGACACCGTAACATTCTAATTGCGTCGCGTCAAATGCACTTCTCGCCAAGAGGTTTCACGATTCGAATCCGTTCGGCAAACTCAACGTTTCATCTCACAATTTATCAAAACACAACCCGGCGAATATCAAACGTGCAATTTTCCACAGACCATCCTCAGATGAACAATCCCAAAACACATACACACAGGCACCGTCTACTGTTTAATCGAACAATTCAAACGACCCAGCCGCAAACACAAACTCCGAACCGAATCCACATCTGCGGATCCCGTGGGACGTTTGAACAAAGCATAGGGAGCAGTTGACACTCGGTCGTCGCAGGGTTAAAGTGGGTCGTTTCGCCTAGTTTGAAAAGCTCTTATCTGAAACATTCGTCACGAAGCGCCAGAGACAATGCGTCGTTTCGCGAGAAGCAGAAACGTTCGCTTACTTGGGGGGGTGTGTGACGTGTGTTTTTGAAAAAGTGTTCTGAACGTCGAAAAAATGTCGCCTATTGTGCCCGAAGAAAATTCTAGACGAAGATAAGGGGTTGCTTTGATGCTTGTGTACATGGTTTGTCCCATAATTCATGTCGTGTGCTTTATAATGTCTATACATTCTGGCTTGTTGGTGTCTTTTGTCGTTTATGTGTTTACATCGATCGATTTAGGTGACATATATCGATAGATGATGCTTCTAACTATCTTTCTGTCTCATCTGTTCTAGCTACTTGATGAAGTGATCGATCTCTATCACTTTTGCTTTTATTGGTTGTGTCATTTATGGTCAATATATGGTAGAATTCCTTCGGTTAGCCCCTAAAAAATAAGCCATGGTTATAACATCACTGAATTTCATGGAAATCTACATGTGTTTTAGCACCTCTAATGGCTGATATGCCGTCTAAAGCTTCAACTGAAACTTTCTTTGAAATTATCACAGTAGCTCGCACCTCAATCAAGTCAAAACGACTTTAAAGTTAAAAGAGTCATTATTTTATTTATTCGTACAGAACTTGTAATTCAGAAGCATCTACTGTGGCATGATCTCCGAAAAAGAGCTCGCTGAATCACCAATCCTGACTCTGCTATCGCTTGGATAGTAATGATTAAGTATGCATTGCGTTAATTAAGTTATCACAAAAGAGCTATCATCCATCAGAGCGTGGTAAAAAGACATATAGCATGAATTTCGGAACGCACCTTGTACGCGAGAGTGCTTCGAGCGCGTGACGAATGCGATGATTAATCATAAGAATCGCGCGATTCTCAGGCTCGATTAGGTCAGGGATGAAAAAGTCGGAGTGTTTCGGTTTTGACGTTTGCAAATCTTGTTTTGATTAGTTCGGTGCGGCCTCTTTGTGCTATTCCATCTCGGATAGGATCGGCGAAGTTTCGATCTTGTAGTGGATGAGGGTTTTTCGCCGTTGTCAGATGTGTGCGATGAATGCTTTCGCCGCTCTTCGACAAGTTTTCGATATTGATCTCGAAAGTTGTGAATTAGTTTTTGATGCGTCGTATTTGAGCGATGTCGATCTGTACAGTGATATTGGTATCGTATCGATACGATTCGAATTTAATATATTTGGTTCTCTCGTTTATTTCTTTGATTTCGTATTTTTTATTTGGGAATATTATGTTTTTACGTAATTTAAGAATGTGATGTAAATCATATGAATTTGAGAGATGTACGAAACATGAATTGAATTTTTTCGAGTAAATCTCGGGAAAATTACTTTCTCTCGTACAAAACATGTTTCTTTATGCGAAGGCATTTAGACAAAGAAAAATAGCTAAATAAGCCTCGCAAGTACATTATTTTATTCAAAGAACGTCTCGAAAAAGTTCTTTTTCTAGAATTAATTCATATATTACAAGTCTGTATCGGAACAGCCCACAAATTCAATCGAAACACACAATTATATTTCTTTTTTTTACCAAAGATAAATCAATTAGATACGCGCCCTTCACAAAGATTTTCTCATTATTCTCGATGCTCGCACATAATGCGATTTTCTTCGGCGTATTCTGTTCGATAAAATCGCACGCTGAAAGCACATTGTGCAAAAGGCAACTTTGTCATTTTAAATCGACTCCGATATTATGTACCTACTGTATTTGCTATAAATATACTTTCGTATCAGTAGGTGTATACTTTCTGAATAAAAAAGAATGATATTCTCAAGCTTTCTTTGCGCGATTGCGCAATATTTTTTCTCTGAATTATAACTCACGGTGTGCTTTCGTGGATTATACATAATTCATTTATTTTTCGACACGAAAACTCCAGTTTATAAAAGATAAAATTGAGACTTGAACACAACAAGCCTCGCCCTTGAGATAAAACAAGTTTATACTGCACATTTTTATTTTTTGCCTACGCAATCGTTTATTACGTCGAATAATTTTTATGGACGAAAATATTTTCTCGTCCGAAGAGTTTTGTTTGTCAGCGCTTGTTGTCGAATCCTGACCAGAGGTTCTTAGGCGCGATAAAGGCGTGTAAAGGGACAGAAGGCCTTCGGCAATAATCTGAGAATATTACATAACAATGTACAATTCTAAGCGATATTATAGGGCAACTTTGCGGACACGGGTTTTACGTTCGCGTATGTGGGTTTTATCGGGTCGTTTATAAAACTTGTCAGGTCAAACGCTCGTGCGGCATGCACGCGCTCATTCTTCTTCTCTCGCAGCTAAGGAAGGGTTTTATCGAGTGACCCTTCGTCCCCGGGGCTTATTTAAAGGGTCAGTCGCCGGAATAGTTTCCCGTTGTAGGGATTCCGCCCTCATTTTGTAAAATAAACCGTAAAACGAAGCGATAAATACGGGAAAAGCCCGAGCGCCTTGCGGTTCGTTCCGATTTTTTTTTCTCTCGTGTGTGTATCGCGAATCTCGAATGTTTCAATACACTCAGCCTTATTGACTTCTGTGATGATCGATAAATCTCTATTTTTCGTATTGAATTTATTTATATAACATATTTTTTCTTCTTGAATATCTGTAGCCGTTTTTAGTGTTTCGAAATATTTTTTTCAATCATGATATCAAAATGTTTGCATGATTTTGATGCAATCTTAGATAAAAGGGAAATATTATTTCGTGTTTGCTTTGGGAGAAAAACTTTTATATTAGTATGCATGTGATATACAAATGCGTTCCCTTTTATTATCATAGACATCATATGACAACGAAACTTCTTTGTTTCATATCATCCCTATTTATTTCAAATATCATCATACTGTCAGCAAATAGACCCTATTCTATTTGATAATTCTAAGATAAGCAAAAAAAACTTATATTGAATTCATTTCTTGATTAAATATATGTATTTTTCCCAAATTTAATATTTATTAACTTTTTTACAAGAATTTTATTCCTCCACAAACTTCCAATATCACTTAACTACATTTCATTACTTGCAATATCAATTCCATCACATATTGAGACGTTTATAATCAAGTTTCAATATCCAAATGGAATAAATTTTCTAAAGATAATGGAATAGAATCCTATACAGTACATTATGCGAACCTTATGTGTGTTTTGAATATGTAAAGTGTGACTACATTTCGGTGGGACGCTTTTACATACCGGCTAAGCTTCCCATTGAATTTCGGCAGTGGGAAAACTCGAACATCAGTCACGGATAACCCGTTCCCGTTCGAAGGGCGAATCGTATTATCTGTTAATCTTTTGTATGAATTATTTATGGGGTTCCAGTGCCCCGATAAATATGCGGACCCTTTTTTTCATTTCGCATACGACACGAGAACGGGGCAGTACATTAATTTGACGCGATCGTGTTTATTTTTTTCATGGCGATCGTGCAGGCTTTTTCGATATTTATTTTCATGGCCGTGCGTATTTTCGTTAGGGATATTGTAAATATTTGTTCCCGGTGATGTGTGAGCGCTTTTTGCAGAATTGTTCCTTATAACACGGTTAAGCTAGACTTGTTTGCGCTCTCGCGAAATACCTTTTTTATGTACGTAAGGAGGTCGTTATTGATTTGTCTTTTTCATATTTTTTCTGCGTTCATTTCAAAGAATTCGATTCAGACGTGTATTTATTTGTTTTCTGCGCTTTTGATTTTTTT
The DNA here is from genome assembly GCA_024721215.1 of Cheumatopsyche charites. Classification (NCBI taxonomy): domain Eukaryota; kingdom Metazoa; phylum Arthropoda; class Insecta; order Trichoptera; family Hydropsychidae; genus Cheumatopsyche; species Cheumatopsyche charites. The sequence continues at coordinate 4,914,875 of CM045585.1, read as the reverse complement.
TATTCGGCAGAAGAAAAGTTGTGTTTTATAGTGATTTGTTTGCATTCGATAAATGCTTTGTTGAAACATTTTCTCGTATAATTGAAAATATTATTTTTTGTATTCAAATAGATTTTTTGAAAGGTTTCTATTCTTCGTTTTGAATTGATTTCCAATGCTGAAATGCTTATTTATTTGAAATAATGTTTTCATTTTAACAGAAACTACTTACAAGAATAAATTGCTAGATAAATTTCCAGCATAGCTTTTTTTTCGAGTAATACAACCGTCTTGGTGTTTTTGTATGAAACGAAGTTCATTTGCTCGAATTAAGCTCCGGAGAGCTTTTACACGATTTTCATTTGCACAATGCTTAGTTTCGAGCTAATGACGGTTGATATACAAACATATATTATACACCCGGTACATGGTAAGAACCTCTCAGAACTTTGTCACACAATTGTGACCTACGAAACAAGTCTCGTGAGCATTCGTTAGCAGTCGCAATATGTTTAGACTAGCGTTTAAGCACTAGCGAGTCGCATTTCAGTTTATACAATTAATTGTCGAGGGTTAATTTTTTCCCTTTCTCATTTAAGCGAAACGCTTCAACCGGAACCCGACTTGTAATTAAATTGTATAATTAACTTTTAGCGAATCTCTCGAGCTTCAATTTTCCGAGCAAAAAACTAAGCTACCAATTTCTTTGAAATTCGAGAGCTGCGAAACCGGCTAAAGACAAACTCGAAAACGAGAACAGAAAGTCTATAATTATTTTTGAGTTTTGAATAAACATCACTTTTTTTGTTCAATTTTAAATGAAAGTCATGCGAATTAATATAAAGCGACATGTTTTTGATAGCATAACTTTTTAATAAGAAAGCTCGGTCATATTACCTTTCAATAATATTTTTTTGTAAATTTTATTCAACAATAATTTGAAAATGTTATTTCTAATTTCTTTTACATTTTTTATATTATGATCGAAATGTGTGTTTAATAATTATAAGCCTTTTTTTTAACAAACCTTCTTACTCAAAAATGAAAATAGCTCTAACACAGTTGCTAAAATATCCATTCTGAGAGATTTAGACCCTAAATTGAAAAGATTCAGACCATAAAAAAGGAAACGCAGCCGAAAAAAGAGTAAATCGCCTTAAAAAATCGGGGTCCTAGTGCGAGGCCGGACCTTTATACATTATGCATTTTAACTCTTCACAAAAAGCGGCAACGGAACTCGAATTTTTTGGCCGCACCTACCGACACATTACACGCTAAATTCACGAAGATGAAGACATAGATTTAGATTATCCTTTTTTAAACCCCCCTCAGGCAGAAAGCCGAAACCCCATATACTGGGCCACCGATCCCTGGGACTACCCGCGATAAGGCTGTAGAGAATCGCATTACAGAGCCGTATCCAGACTTAGATTTTATTGACCCTAAGACAAGGATGCTGAAATTCTAAATAATAGTACTTTTTATATTTACAACACTAAAAAAATACGTAAAATATAAATTTTATATCTAATAGAACCATTTTCACATCTAAATAGTTGGAATATTCTGGCCATCCAGTGGTATAGTGAGTGTAACCACCCCTATTTGAATAGCTTCATGATCACAAAACTGATATAAATCTGAGGCCCAGTTCCGATCCAGATTATAATTCTATCGTAAAAAATATATAGTCGTAATGGCTGTAGCAGTTTTTCACCTTTCAGCGCGTGGAATGCACGAAAAATCGGCGAATGATTATACGGTGGATGTTGGTGAAAGAATACGAGAGAAGGTAGAATGATCGACGAAGATCCGCCTTCTCCACTAAGGGTCGAGGAAACAATTTATTTTTATGAAAATGTGCGTTTCTATAATATTATGGTGTATAATGGTATGCGGTGTGGGGTTCGTATTTTATCCCGGGTGCTTTACTCGGTTTAACGGGTGCGTTCTATTTTCGGATTGGAGCTTTTTTCGGTGAAGGTTTCCAGTATAGTGATGAAGTCACTCCTAAAGAATCTATTTTTTGCTTATTACCAATATCGTATATGTATATACAATATGAAAATTTAATTAAAAATTATCTTTGAATCTAAATAAATCTTTGAAAAAATGTTGAAAACACTAAGTGACTTCGGCGAAACTGACGCTCCGTTATTTGGTATTACACGTACCGTAAATTTTCAATGCATTCAAACTTTTCCATTCTAACGTATTTGTGAAACTAACGAGCTTCGAAATTCCAAACAATCGCATTTGGCTGCAGTTTTGGCCCTATTTCCTACCACAAACATAAAACTAGAATTGAAAACTTCACAGTATGAGGTTTTGCGGTTCGCAAAAGACACTTTAGCTTTGGCAAACCCCGTGCAAAAGTTGCACGCACATTCTTCAAACGAATTCATACACACTAGTAAATAATAAGAGTTATATGTAGCGTGAAATCGAGTGAGATTTTACGAATTATCCAAATAACCCAGAAAAGGGCTTCCTCTCGCCTTTTTTCATCCAATTTTCCAGTAGAAAATTGACGTCCGGTCCGAAAGGAACAGGCGAAAATCGTACATTTCCCATCATTGTTATCCCTATAATGATTCTCGGGGACATTCCACGTAGTGAGCGACAGTCCAATCGCCACTATTTGGGGACATTTCGATTCTTTGTTGCGAACGTGATTTACCGACAGCTCGTTACTTATATGTGGACAAAGAAAATTTATCGCCGGACAAATTGGTATTTTAACTTTGATTCGCGTATAGGTAGGTAGGCGTATTTATCTATAATGCGATGGGAGACCGTTTCTTTTTTTATATGCTTTACGGTGGTCGAGTTGAAACGTTATTGTATTTATTTCCGCGTAAAGGTAAAAGTTTCGCTTTATAGACCCTCGGACATAAAAATGTTGGTCGCTTTTCTGCGATGGATCGATGTGTCGTAAAAAGGAAAAGCGTTATTGATAAAATTTTATCGTCGAAATGCGTTTACTATGCTAAAGGTATTTCGATGAGTATTATGTCGGTATACCGCTTTTAGAATATAATACATTGTATTTTGCGAATATACAAATCCATTTCCAGCGATATATTTTTTCGTTGCGATTTCATTTAATTTCGCATATTTATTTATTTGAATATTTCAACGATTCACTTCGAAATATTGAGTTCACGAAGCGAATATAAAGGCACAGTTGATTTAACTCGATTTCGATGCGTACCCGTTTTAATTTCCGGGATTTTTCGATTCGAATACGATACGCAATCATATCTGTTTTCATGCATATCTTTCAGAGCTTTTATCCGAACAAATTAGAATAAATAATACCATTTTATTATTTCATTCAATTATTTTATCGAATATTTTTCATTATAATTTCGATTCAAACGTTAAATAACACATAAAAAGCCGTTTAAATCGTTAGTGCGTACTTAGGCTTCAGTGTCTTCATAATGCTAGGATCGAATCTTGTTGGCTCTTGGTGAGAAACACACGTAGTTTCAATTGAATAATTGATTAAAAAACATATTAATTTAACGTTTTACGTAACAGTTTTAAAAATGAATTCCTACTTTGCCTGTATCTATAAAATTTCATTAATTTAGCACCTTATTTAACTTTCTGAAATCACTCTTTGAAGTTCCTACCTTTATAATGTGAGCAATCAGTTGTGAAATTTGAAGAAAAATTGAGTACCGCTACCTTAAAAAAAATAAATAAACATACCTACTTGCATCCGATCGATTTAACGATTGAACCAGCCTTCGATCAATACTAAATCGAAACGATCCGACCAGAGAGGCACTCGAAACGACCTGCACAAAACCTCCGTCATAAAATCGACAGAACTCGAATCCCCCACACACTCCCGTATAAAAAAATAAATAAACTCGACCGACATTAAGCCACCATAATAAAAGAGGAATGTACCCGCGCAGCGCACTCCATGTGCCCTTCGAGATACGTACGAATGTATGTACATCTGCGCAAATCTGGGTCCGGGAAAGCATTATGCAGATATAACACACACTCACGTATATTTTAATGCACGCCACTGTTGTATGAGTGTGTCGGATAAGTTATGAGACTGGGTTTTTTTCTATTTTTTTTTGTAAACGAGCCTCTAGTTTGTATGGCAGAAATGTATGGCGCGAATAAATCTGCGCGCGATAGGCAAGTGTTGATTCAATTATGCAGTTTTTTTATTCTTGGTGAAAGAATTTTGAAAGTTTTTTCGTATTTCTTAGAAATTTTATAAGGTTTGTTTGATTTTTAAGGAAAATAATCTTGAAATATAATGAATTTTTAATGCATCGGTCTTGAGTTTGTTTTGCTAATTGCTCCGAGTTTTTATGATTTCCCAGAAATTCTAATCCAGATAGATTAAAATTACGAAGAATGCTTTCATTCTTCATCTGGATAATCCATCAGCTCGTTTAAACATTCTCAGAAAAATAATTTTCTTATATAAACTCTTTTGTATGTCGATAATCTAGTGCTTTTCAAGCGATCCGAATTTTATTTATTTATTTTATACTTGCAAGTCTAAAGATAGCGTCTAGATATGACTTGGTGTTGCTTGAGTCTCTTCGGACTTTAAGTCAATTATAAACTGTCGTATAGTATTTCCTATAATAAATCCCATTGCGTGTGTAAACCGTAAAAAGATTTGCTGCAGTTGGACTGCGAAAAGACCCCTTGAAAAACGTCAAACGATGAAAATCCTATCGTATAAATTTTAAAATATAATGACACTGAAACCTTTCCAGATGCGGAAAGTTTCACTGCGAAATTGTGAACCATCAAAGAGTCTATGAATAACCTTCAATGCAAATATTATTTTTATTGGTTAAAATGAATTATAACATAAGTCTTTAAACTTATTGACCACACTCCTTATGATACACCAAACACACGAATAAATCCACATTAGTATAGCCCCACTAGCAGGCGCAGTAATACCCCGATATGCGAAGCTGGAAAACGCGTGCAAACAGCTCGACCGGTATTGGGCTATAAATCATAGTCGCGTTCCGCCTATTTTTCGACACGATATTTACATATTCCCGCCCACTTCTCTATCTCTATCTCGCTCTCTCGTATGCTCGATGTCCGGTTTTTGTCTCTCTCGAACTTCCGGTCTAAAGCGGGGCCCGTTTCCGGTCTGAAAAGCGGCCTTTATCTGAAGACGTGGGCGACGGTTATATTTGACGCGAGATTTTGCATAATTTTCCCGCCAAAATAATTAGGCGCTTTTTGCGGGCGCGGGTGATAAGAATTTTGAATGAAAAAAAAATTTTTTTTTTTTGCAATTTTCCCATAGGACGAGAATTTTTATATGGCATTATTTGAATAATTTTCTGTGTGGGAAATTTTTGACGGTTCTATCTGTGTGTGATGAAGATTTTTTTTCTTATTGAGTTCGAAATATTTAAATGAATTCATGAATTATTCAAATGGATCAGAAATAAATTTGAATGATTTTCATTTTCTAGATTCTAAATTGATATTTATCAAATATTTTATTTTCAAATTAATCAATATTTTAAAGACTTGTAACAGTTATATTCTCGTAAAGAATATCGTAAACAAATGTAAACGAAAAACAAACGAACTGAATTTTCGGCGAAACAAACATAGTAGTAAATTTGCGTATTTAATCTTTTAAATTCCCCCTGCATATTTTTACGACTAATTATATTAAAATTAACATTGGAGAGAGAGAAAAGGATAAAATGAGACATTTCAAAGGTAATGTTTCATTATGCGCTCTGGAACTTAAATCCTATACTAAACAACGTTCCGAGTATTAATGAAACCGCAAACGAAAAACCTTTTAAAAAATCGTACGGATTACGAAAAGGCACGGAATTTTGTTTCATATTCATACCAAATATTCAAATAATAAAATCGAAATCGCAGAATGTTTCAAGAACAAAAGATAATTATACTAATAAATGTTACGAAAATCTGCTGTCAGATTGTGAAACATATCATTCTATTTTTATTTTTTTGTGAAAGTTTTATTACATATTCGATTTATGACATAACGATAGTTCTGAAATGTTATCAAATCAAATATCAATGAAAGTATAATTTCCCTGAATCGCGTTTGAATTTGATAGCGCTGCAATATCGTTGAAAATTTCAATTCGTCATGAAATTCTCTGAATTTAGTCAGCATTCAGACTCGTCCGCTTTCGAACTGACAGTCGAAACTGAAAACCCTCGCGAAACTTTTAATTAATAACACGCGGGAGCTTTTCAACGCGTTATGCCCCAAACTTGTAACGCTTTTTGCTTCAAACGTACTACGTACGTGCGCCGGATACCGTGTATCGTATTATATTATATTTTATATTATGCGTACGGCAGTCTGTTCGCAGCCGCTTATTTTTTCGCCGTTTTACTGCGAAAGTTTTTATTTTTGCGATATTAAACCGGGTGGGTACATAATTTTGTATATACGCTTACTACTGGTTAGGTATTATATTGTGTGCGGTATGCTAATGCTGTGGCCATCTAGTGCGGTCACATTTGGCGAAAGTTCAGCGCGACGAAAATGCGCAAAATGTACGCAAATGTAATGCATGGGTATGTTTTTTAAATTTTCTCGTTTTAGCACCTCGCACAGCTTCATATTCGAACAATATTATATTTTTTTAAAAAATATTCCTACGAACGTTAGCGCATTTTCAAAAGCTCGAATTTATGTTGTATATAATATGATTACATACTCTCGAACTTCGACAGTAAATTACAGTCATATTATCAAATCTATTATATTACCAAATTATACATGTATTTAAAGCATGACTAAATCATTAATGAATCAAATAAAAAATCAATGAGGCTGTATCAATTATACGATTTGTTTTGCTTCATTTCAAAAATCGAGTACTCTTAATAAATACCCTTAATAGTTGATCAACTTATGTATTTTTGCCGAATCTATTTATTTAAGCTTAACTAATGATTTAATTATTTTATAGTAAAGTAGATAGATTATTATTTCGGAGAGAATTTATATCTAAGTCTTAAGAAAATTGCTATTGATTGAAATAAATCACTTTCGTTGTCAATAATCGGCTTAGTGAATTTCGAAATCTTGGATCTGTCGTTTCATCGAAATTAATTGAATTTAATTGAGAGAGGTTTTCTACAAATCCAGAAGAGTAATAATTCTCGGTTCGTATTTATTTGTCAGATTATACTTCGAAATGCTGAATTTTCATGCGAGTAATGTTATAGTTGAATTTACATACGTTAACGTGTCTCTTTACAGTGCAAACCGCTAGCTGCAAGCGCAAGATTCACTGTTGAAATGGAAAATTTAAAATATCGAGTCGCTTTTGCGCATTCGTGGAAATGGAAGTTCGCTATCAAGATAAACTGCGAACGAATGCTAATTCGGGAAACTCGTCGTAGGTAGAAACTAAACCGCGACAACTCCAAACAAAAACCTTTTGTTCGAAGCTCTGCGGCGTCCCACCGAGAGCGAACCTTTTTTGTTGTTCCGTGCCGTCTTTTATAATACGTTCCGGCACGTATTTTAATACACAATTTTACCAAAAAAAATAAAATTGGAAGGTTTTTCATATCGGTCTCAATGGCTTCGGTCGACCGCGAAGATCGTTATGGCGTTCGATCTGTCTCGTGAAATATTCGCGTTGCGTGCTCTCGAATTCTGCACGCGAAACGTTAAATAAATGAATGAATGGAAATAAGTCGGGGATGTTTTTTTCCGCCCCCTTGACAAAAATGCCGATACGGCGTATCGGGGTTAATTCACTTTTGATGCGAGGATTGTCCTTGGTTTGTCGAACGGTGAGTTCCGCTTCGGGCATGGATAAGTTCGTAAAGGTTTTCACTGTTTTTTTATGTTAGATTTTTTCGTTGAGATAGCTTAGATGAAAATATACGGATTTTCTTTGTACATTTTTTTATGAAATATTGATGCTTACGCACGTCGGAAATCTCGAGTGAAACGATTTTGTCTGACAGAAATTGATTTCTCCGTTTTTTCTTATCTATGAATGAAATCGTTCGAAAAAATATTTTTGATTTATAATAAATATAGCTAAATTATATTTTTACACTAGATTGTGTGACCCAGTATTGTTTGAGACTATGAATTTTGATTCGATTGTGAACTGTTGTATCGTATATATTTCCTATTCCCTTTCTAGACTGTGCATATTTGCTTTAGCTAAACTACAAAAAACTTCCCCGAGAACTGTCAGATAAAAGAAATCTCATTGTTTGTCTCATATTACATATACATTGGAAAATGTAATGATGCAAAAATCTACCCAGACGTGTATACAATGACTGTGGAATGTTTCACTTCCAAAGGATCTGTCGTTGAGAAATCTATGAATGACATGCATACATTAATATTCATTTATATAAAATATTTCAACGAAATTTCGCCTCTCATCAACGTTAAATATCTTCACAAATCGCCGTAAATATTAACGACAACTTTGTAATCAATTTTAATGTCTCCGTCGTAACTTCGGCGTCGAGTACAACGCGCATACCAAATTACGACATCATCATAAACCATAAAATATTAACGCGCAGCCATCGACCAATTTACTGCGATAAATAAATGATTAAACCATCCTGTCGCTTTGCCGTTACTCAAATCGTTAAATATGTGGATTATGTCGCATCGGCATCATCGAACGTGCAAAGCACCCCAATTAATCCCCTTAGCTACAGTCGTCGGTCATATTATTGCGATGATGCGAAAATTTACATTTGGAAATATTCGCCGAATCAAAATTCGAAAGCCCGTTCGAATAAATAATCGATCCTGTTGCATATTTGATACAACGCGTATGCTTTTGCTGGCAAACCGTACGTTTTGAACGCGAGCGGTTTTGTTAAAATTCAAACAATGCCACCAACGTTCGTACTGCTTTCCGATTCGAATTGATTCTATGTAAAGAAGATATGAATTTTTCATCCCATCGGCTCGATTCCGCACAGAATCAATATTTAATAAAATTAACAAACAAAAAGGTTTCAATTTTATAAATAAAAAAATCGAAAGATATGGGTCGGATATGCAAAGCAATTATGAATCGATCATTTTTTCAGACACTTTTTCATCGAATTTTATATCGAGCAAAGTTTTCGACGAAAATTGAATCGTACGTTGCGTATCAAACTTTTCGCATCACGCCCCGAAATTCGCCGTAAACACGAAACAAAAAACTCGATTTTAAAACGCGAGCCGCACAGAAAGCTCCCCTTTAAGTTCAATAATAATGTGAAATACTTCGTATTTACATCTCAATACCCAAAACGAGCCCGGGACCCCGAGATTAATTCAAACTGCCGGTTAAATCTTCGGCGTCGCTAATTGCAACCGCGGCCATTACCTCGCTTCTAGTGTTACTCAAACAGTTTAGACGGTTCGTTATTAGTCGGATAATAGAGATCGTTAGTGGGGCTGTGCGATTGCGATTTAATCAAAAGGTTCTGTGCTCAACAGTTGGGAAATTCTGGGAATTTTCAACCGTGAAAAGGTTCGGGTTTGGCGGTTTTGAGACACGGACTCTTGTTGCTACGATACGCAAACTCGAGTTGCAATTGTACGCTGTAGTTTATCTCATCGGTTTCGCATTTCGTTTATGCAGATGTCTTGAATTTTCCAATAGTGGTTTCGTTTAAATTCAGTTTCGTATTTTCTCAAAATGGTTATTCCTATGTACATATTAAATATTTTAGAAACTGTTTCAAATTGATCATAAGTTGATTTTTTTTATAATTTTGCTTCGGTGACTTGGTTTTGCTTGAGACTTTTTATACAATATGTTGTAAATTGTATAAAATAAATCTTAAACGTAGCAGGAATCTTCTCAGAATCATTTTGAAAAGTTTCACTACCAAAGGATCTGTCGTTTAAGAATATATTGAACACAGACAGACATGCATTAATAAGTCGATTTAAAATTTTTGCATAATACGTTTCGAGATTTTATAACTTTTCACACACTCCTTGGAATCTGTTTAAAGTTCACAACTATTCGTGCGCGTGAAATATTTTCCGACAGCGTTTAAAAATTTCAAAACGCGATAGTACATTTTCATGTTCTCTAAAGTTTCCAACTGAAAGTGAAGAAGTTTCCGACGCGACATGTCACAATCGCAAAATACCCGAAAATTTCACATACAAAAATATCTTCATATACTTTTATAAACACCCTCAAGGGAGTCACACGTGCCGGTACGATGAAAAAAAAATACAAAATTGCAAAAATCTCGACACGAAGCGACCCTCTTCATACGAGCAACAAACGGCCCTACAAATGAATCGTAATTCGGGGGCCGATATTTTATTCCGGAGCCGAGATTAATTTCGCTGGCTCCTCGCCGTGAAAAAGTGTTCTCTTTTGATAAATGAAGCCCAGTTTTGGACATTGCCTAGTTTTTTTTTTTTTTCATTATTTTATTTTTTCGAACGAACGCTTATATACGTTCGGCGGTTAATCTGTATCAGCGAGTTGGCCATAATTCAACGACACTCCGAGACAATGTATCAAAAAATAAAAGGAGAAATTTTCATGTTAAAAGTGACGTAAATATATATCCGCTTTGTCGTAATTATTATTTTTTTAATATTGTGATTTTTCAAAACTGTATTTCAGCTCACGGTATAATAGCTTCATTCTGCTTGCCGTTTTATTTTTGCGTTTTTTCGAAAGTTTATTTTATTTTTTAAAATTAAGGCGTGTTTTAAAGAACAGCTCATTAAGTACCGTATAAATTCAGTAAATGTTTAAAACATCAAAATTCTTTAAGAATTCTTTTTTATGATGTAAATAATTTTATAGAAACAAGGCGAGAATGTTCATTTGAGAGTATAATTTAGTACTGTGTAAATTATGTGTAATGCTTTTTTACTTATTACTAGCTATTTAAATATACAATATCGTTTTTTTATATTTCAAATTTCTTTTTATTGAAGCGTATGATTTCATTTTTGAATAATAATAAAATTATACTTTTAAAATAACTAAAAATACATTTCATTCTCTTTAATATTACATCTTGTTCTTTCAATTTTATATATTAAATGTGTCTCGTGAGAGCAACGTAATGGCTCATAAAAACTCCAGTATTAAATTTTAATGAGACTAGAGGTATTATATCTTCTGAGAATTTTCAGCCACTTAAAAAATTTCATATCGTTTTTTTTTATAATAAATTTATTGGTTTTCATTTAGCGGAAATCTTGAAATATATACGATTATGTTGCTGAAAATTACTGCAGCACTATAAATGCTAAACCACTTCAAGCTATACTCAACAGTAGCAAATTACTTTCACAAAAATATTTTTTCTGTATCATTGTTTTTGATTTTTTTGTTGTATTCTACATGCACCTTTTTATAAAATCTCAAAGCTGAAAGAATCTTGCCTTTTACGATCCTGCCTGGAAAATCAATCTTCATTTCATCCCGCTCTTGAGCTCTTATGACAGCTCACGTGTTCTATTTTTCGGAAAATTCCAATTTCCTACTCCGAGGAGAACAGATTCTTCGACAGAGATCACCCAGTGCAAATGGTTGATAGGATTTGGTGTTCTTGTCGTAATATTTTCTTGATTTTATTTCTTATGCCATTTTCTACACTATTTTTTGCAAAAATATATGCTTTGCCGATATGTAAAAATGTTTGTCATCTTAAATGTTAGATTTTTAGCTTCATTCTACGAAAAGAATCAATACATAATATAGGTCGAAATAATCTGAATAATTGATTGAGACGTTCAACTCGTTCAAACATTTTTCGGAATTGGTAACGAAACTCACAAAATTTCTAAGATCGAATCTCTCAGATAAGAGCTATCTGAATCGACAAATATTTTCCTCGGTTAATCTCCAGCTTAACGAATTTCTCCTCCCGGCGAAAATAAGAATTTCTCCCGTAAATCTTAATTGATAGACCCTTCTTACATTTCGCACTCGAAACGCTAATTTTCATCGAATATCCATCAAAAATATCATACACACATCATTCTATACATCACTTTGATATCCCTTTAAAACCCCCTTTACTTTAAGATGTAATAAAACCGCGCAAATTAGCCACCCGTCACTTCATGAAACCCATAATACGCAGTAATTAATTTGAGGTTATTCCTTTATGCGAACGTTGTTTCACTTATACGCTCAGATCTTGTGTTTAAGTTTATACTCTAACCCCAAGACGAGCTCGAGATTTCCTCTTATCTCCAGAATGCGTTTGAACCTAGGCTATATTGAACGGTCGGCTGTCTTTGAGATTTCCTGGCTTGACATTTTGAAAGGTTTCTACATCAATGATTAAATTTGTTTTATTATGCTAGTATTATCTTATCTGAATCATCAATTTTTATACATTTTCATATTTATTCTATAACAGCCCTAATAAAAAAAAATGATCAAAATTAAATTCATAATAGATTCTCAATTTTTTTTCTATTTAATCTTGATACTTGAATCACTAAGAAATAAATTTACTTTTTTAACCTTTACTTGACAGTCTCATTTCACAATTGTGCCTACGAGTGAAAAGCTTTTTAAAAGTTTAAACCGAAACATCACATTTGACTATGATTCGAGCGAGTTTTATAACATCTGAATTTTAAAAAAGTTAATTTGAAATTGGAAAGCTTTTAAAGTGGGAATTCTGTTTTTCTGCTTAGTTATGCGTATGTTATAAATTGAATTGAAAAAATGTATTCTCGTGGAAAATTTGAATTTAAAGCTCAAGAAAAAATTTAATAATCTCAAGGTACGCAATTTGATCGTAGCCGTGATGTACGAACACGTTTTCGTTTCATTTTCAGCATTTTTCACGCATTTTTTTCTATTTCATGCGTGTTAGCGAGAAAGCATATATTCGCTTATATATTTTTTTGGAATAACATATGTTTTCTTTTATTTGGCATGCTAATTTATTTCACTTTTATCTTCAAGAAAATATGTGAAAAATCACTAGTGAAAGTTTGCTGAATATTTTTTCTTGAGTCAGAAAAGATCGTAAAACTCTTACATTTTTCATATGCGAGAAGGAAACGAGCGACTCTTTTCATATGTTTTCACATTTTGTAGGTTATTATCTAAATATAATATAATTCTCAGGCCTTTTGTGAAAATTCGCGTGGTTTACATCTGTGAAGAATACTTTTTGCTGACGCGAAATAATACTCGTTTCTTTGGAGAGACTGCTCACATACAAAGAAATCATTATGATTATCATAATAACGTATTTCACGTTCACTTATTCTGGTTTTATTCTCGGTAATAAAACACCACACGTTTTAACTGTGAAACACTGTGTAATGAAATGAAATAAAAACAAAATGTTTTTCGCATTTAAAATGAACCGCGTCGCATTTGTTTTTCTTATTATATTCGACAGTTCATTTTATTTGTTTGATCTAATTTAATGTTTCAAACAAAATCTATCGTTATTAAAATTCTTGTACATGTATGAACGCATAAAATATAATATTTATTTTGAATCATTTTTATGTAACCGAAAAAAATATGTACTTGAAAATATTTTATTTTTTTACGTAAAACCTTTGAGATATCTCATTCGAATCAAAGAATACGCAGAAAAACTTACGTTAAATTCTATAATAACATCTTACGTGATTTTTCGCTCGAATTGAAAATCTCACTACGAACGTTTCAAAAAGAAATTGAAATAAAACACTTTTGATTTCGTACGAAATACACATTTTTGATAATATGAAAAAAAATCCCACTTTAATAATAACAACGAAAGGAAAATCCTTTGCGATCGTCAACGTCACGAAAATCCCGACAGTCCGTCGGCGTCGCCGCAAACGATTCATGAAAATCGGAAAAACACGACGGAAAAAATACACACAAAATACACAAAACGTCATTGTTATCGTCGTCGTTATATTCGGAAAATCTTAGATACATTTTCTTTCGTGGGGGAAAGTAATTCACTTTGATTCCTTTTTAATTGTAGCCTATTAAAACCTGAGTAGTTATTATTTTTATTATGAAAAATCTATATTCTATATTTATTTTATTATTAAAATATCTTATTCGTTATATAACCAGACGATTTTACAGTGTTATAATGCATTTGTGCATTCCGCGTCGATTCAACACACTCATGATGCTAAGTCTGAGTTCTGACTATAGTCACATTACATTTTACTTTATCATTTAATTTGAAATATTTTATCCATTTGTTTCGGAAAAAAGTATTTATCTCTTTTTTGATAATTTGCTTTGTCTGTATTGATTAAATTCGACCAATTTAGGAACATTTATCGTGCATCGCTACTACATACTTTTCAGAGTTTCTATTCTAAAGGCCTCTGTTTCTTCACATTCTGAAGCAACACTTGTAACAAATCAATTCAATGAATTCGGTAGAATTAAATTTTTCATTATATGAAACTGCAATATATAAAAATATCATCTAAATACACCATTCTCCTTCGAATAAGAGTATATGATTTTTTTTTCCACTTTCACCATGAGATGCGTCTCCGAATAGACATCACCGTACGACGTTCGACGATCCGTCGACGTTACGGTACGTTAACGACGCCGCAATTAATCATCCGCGTCGGAAAAGCTATACGCGCAGGTCGGAAAAGCTCCCGGAAAAACCGGTTGACAATGGCGAAAAGTGGCGGAAAATAAACTCGGGTTTTTTCCGGGAAAATTAAAAAAAGATTGGAGTGCGTGCCGAGTGCATTTCTCGTCGTGAATAATATATGGTAGTGTGTACATTGGTATGTGTGTTTTACATAGGATTGTATGTCGAACGCGATGGTGGAATTCTAATTAATCACGTTTTGGAAAGTCGACGGAATTCGCTGTGGAAAGTTCCGGTTCCGAGTCGCCGGTAATTTATCAAAGTTCGGTATTTTCGCTGATTAAATATTCAGTTTTGACTCCTTTGTCTGATATGTTAATTTCACTGTTATTAGAGCGTTTTTGCATTTTTCTTTCATTTTTTATATTTCACCGAGAGATTTTTTTGATTGCCCGAAAATTCGAAGCTTTTCCAATTTTTCAATTGATGTTGATTTTTTTCATGAAATGTCAAAGCAATTGGAGTTTTTTTTTTAATATTTTGCGAAGTTAAATTGTCGTTCGTTACATTTCATATCGCAAATTTACTGACAGATTCAATTGAACTCTATTTGCTTACATTCGTTTTTGTCGTATTACGATTGTTCCATCGAAAAAAATAATCGGGATTGTTTTCATTTCTGTGTAAAATTTCTCGTTTTTATTTCCGCGAAATTTTGAATATTCAATCTGAATATTTTATATACCTTTGAGCGTTTTTTTTTATCTTTTTAATATAAAAGCCAACTTTAAACGGCAATACGTTTTACGGCGAGCGATAATTATTTCATGGCCGCTTAAATTACAGCGAGACCATAATTAACTCGGCTATATGTACAAAAATATCTGCGACTATCCGCTGTTGAATTATATTTCGTCGGTTTCATAGCCCCGATGAATATCAAGGGTCATCTCCTTAATTTTATTAGAATGAACAACCCCATCCTCCTTCGAAGTTATCCCCATTCATTTGAACAGCCGCCATCGCTCATCGCTTCCTTTTCGACGCTTCAGCTTTATGTTCGCATTTCAGGGGAACAATTAAAAATTTCATCGTTCCCTTAGGAAAAATATTTGACGAATATCTTTCACCAAGAACGCATGACTTCCCTTCCAAATTAAAAATGAATACTATATATAGCTTTGCCTTTCATTAAATACCAAGATTTTTTCAGATTAATACGTTTGAACTTTTTTTTTCGTATTGTGATTAATTACTTTTAATATCATACAAATGAAATTCATTTTGGTCTAAACTTTGAATTGTTTCAAACTCAATTTGAATGTTCTCAAATATAGAGTTTTTATTGTTAATGCGTTTAAATTTTATACCTGTGTAGAGAAAATAAATTAACTCATTATATGTAACACTCGAATTGATTGACAAACAATTATAGATCCGACCGTATAGTAACAATTGAAATATCAAAACAATCAATATTTATTCGTTCATTTGTCTCAACCAGTTTTCATTCGAATGGATTTTTTTAAGACATTCTACTTAAATCAATCGAAACATTTAGTCTGGCTGTAATAAAAAGAATTTTCTTTTAGACTGTTAAAAAGGGGAAAAAAGTACTCAATATATTTAAGACATAGCACCATAGCATGAACGACCTCGAATAACAACGTACTAAAAGAAAATCTGAGAAAAACCCACCCACGACGATCGGATCTTGTTAGCGCCCTATGGTCGCTCGTTGTTATTTGTTAACGACCGTCCCCTAGCCATACGTCGCGGTCGTAAAGAGAGGAAAATTTCAATTCTACAACGCGTAACCTTCGAGGCGTATAAATCGCTCGCAAATCGCCTCCAATCTATTTTTATTGTTATTTTATTTCCCAGGCAGTTGCCACCGGTTCCGAAAGTTGCTCCAGAGTCCGCAAACTAAATTAACTCATCCCGATCGGTTAATTTGCGGAGGGCCCCAAAGTCTAGCTTCGCCAGATCGATGGTCGTTAAGTTTTATTGGAGTTCGGCTCCATTAGACGAATCAATAGGGCCATCTCATATTCCACGTGCGAGATGAAGTCCCTATGGGGTTCGCTTCCCTTTTTCCCGTGATTTCTTTTGCGCGTATGATGTGATTTATCTGCGCTCCCTCCCTTGAAGGATGAGTGGCAAGTTGTCTTATTTTCGCTTTTATTTATCTCGTGCGATATTCCATTTATATAATTAAACGTTTCCAGACTGCTCTTGCTTCTGTGAGTTTCTCTAGGTCCCTTAGCGGGTATATTATATTCATTGTATTACACATAGGTATCCTTTTGCAGCAGTATATTGACGTGTCCTTTGAGAAAATATGTCAAACTGATTCGACTGTCAGAGTGATTTCGATATTGCCTACATTAAGTATTAGATATGCTTTTGATTCGAAATCGGATCGATACGTTGAACGGACTTCATTTCAATTCGAATCCATCTATATTTCAAAGAATCTATAAAATTTCCAGACGTTTCAATCTCTCATATTTTCACTTAGAACGCTTGAAATATTTTTGAGAAGTGCCGTTTTTATTTGAATATTTACATAACTTTGAAATACGACCGAAGGTTGCCTATAAGCCGTATACGTTCAATATGTAAAAATGTGTAATTTATCATACTCACGAGTCATTTTGACCGTCTTATTAAGCGACCCGCATGTTTCATATTAAAGCTCAGTAAATCGCGATCGTCATTTTATCGTCGGCAAAAATTTCATATGTACAAAGTGGAAAAAGAAATTTTGCGACCCGAGTCGAGTGATTCTGAAAACCTTGTCGTTAAAAGGGCGTAAAGTCTCAAGGAGGCCATTTGCTACTTTTTTCTACGAAGAGACGTCCGTCTAAAACGCTATAAATGTATAAATAATATTAAACGAAAAAAATTCTCCATATGAAACAGTCTACTCTATTTTCTAGAAAAACGTTCAGCGCATTTTCCAATTTTCCACTAGAGCGAACCGGAACGCGTCCCCTCCTCAATGACGCTAATTTCTTTTGTCGATTCTTTCTGTGTGATGTATGTTTTTTTTTTCGTATTCAACGCATTCGAACAATTTTCCATTAGCGTCGCTTTTAAAACTGCGCTCGTTAACTTTCGAATTCAGCCGAGAAAAATAAACATGCAGCTTTAGAAAAAATGCGGGAAATTCGCAAATGCAGCGCTTCCGATTCGGAGAGTTTAACGGACGAACGCAATTAATTTCGTGACCGAAACCAGAATTCTTTTGCCGGTTTTATTCGATTTTTTTAAAGTCTTTTTTGGGTCCATTAGGCGAAAAGCTCGCTTCAAAACGTTGAACAAAATAAAAACTAGAATTGAAACAAGACAACTGCAACTAACGGCACAGCAGATTATATTTTTTTTTAGAAAACTTCAGGAGATTTTTTTTCTCTTGAACTTTAACTCTCGTTTCTTATATAATATTCGTCTTAAAGTCCAGAACGTTGAAAATTCAATAAGATTTTCGCTTCTAAGTAAACTTACTAAAATTCAATTAAAGTGACAAATTTTTGACATGTTCGACAATCTCATTACATAGGCAAAATGGTTCACGTGTCAAATAGAATGAACCAATTTTTATTGACATTCAATTTCAAAACTCACACATCTTATTTGTTTTTCTTCTGTATAACTTGAAATAATTTTTCTGTTTGTTTTGTTTCAGGTAAGCTTATGAACAATCAACATTTAAAAGGAAATCTTACGGCCCTTTTACTAGGTTTGGTTATCTTAAGTGATTCATTATTTTCGTTTCCCGTGTAACGAATTGCATATGCATCTATTTTTAGATAAACCTTTTCCGATGAATTTTCCCTTAGAAACCACTTTTTCCTTTATCGCCAAAATAACAAGTTTTACTCCGGAATTTTTTCCTTTTTCCTCCGGTAAACAATGTCGAATAAACATCGTACGTTTTTCCCACCGAATTTATGCTCACACCTCCGTAGCATACGATATCGTTAGCATCGAATTGAAATAAATATAAGATTTTTTTTTATATTTTCTTCATATATTTCAGTTTTATAGCAGTCGTGAGATTCGAATTTTTTCAATGTATAAAGTGCCGATATTTTTCAATTATTAGACGAAAGTTTTTCGTATTCCTGAATACTTATTTTTATGGTAAACATTTTCATTTCTAAGAATCGAATCTTAAAATATTTAAATGTACTTTATTGATCTATTTTTACTAAATACGCTCACAAATATTTTCACATCCATAAATTTTCGTGCACAATATTTGATATATGCATTCAATTAATAGTTACAAATATTTGCAATGTCGTTACGAAACTGCGCGTCGACTCAAAACTTCATCGGTAGTGACTGAAAACTTTTCACTTTTGCATAATAACCAAACATCATAAACCAACAAGCCGAATATGAAAAAAATATATACTTTTATATAAAAATATATTAAAATTTGTAACATCTAGCTAACTGGCACAGTTGAATACGTTCGGCCACAAATCACACAGAACGACACCACGTACCGGGAAATCGCGAAGTCCTCCTTCTAATGTTCAACGTCGGAGAGTTTTCCAGGAGATTTCCCAGAAGGCAGCATACAGGAGGTTTTTCCGAGTGAAAAACGCTAATGTCGCCCGAGGTCGAAACACGCCCAGCACATCACCCGAATAAAATACAACCGTGGATTTTTCCGATAGCCACATCCCTAGCACGTGCCCGCCACTCCGTACGTTTCGGCGATGGTAATTCAGGCCTAGGGGCATCGACGTGTATGAAAATCGTCAGTGAATCTCGTTTCGGGGACAGTTGGGAATGTGTCGTTCGAATCCTCTGGAGCTCCAAGTTCCGAACGGGAATTGGCTGGCGTTGTACGGAGCTTTCGATTGCTCTGATCCAATTAAAATGCGAATCGTAGCCGGCGTTCGAATAGTTGCAGGAATTTCAAAGTATATTTCATTCGTGATTTCGTAATATTTGTTAATTTATGGTAATAAATTTCAAACGTTCTCTATTGGATTCAGTTTTGAACGTATAACTATAATTCATCGTTTGATGTTCTGAAGCATTATGCAATTCAATATGTTGTGTGATTATATAACACTCGCTTCTTTGACTGTTGCTAGAAACTCTTTGAATTTCAAGCTGAATATGAACTGTTGTAGATATATTATTTTCCATTCATTCAGTTAATCCTGTTGTGTATGTATGCTGTACATAATATTTTCTAAGACTTTGCCGTGTCTTTACTAGGGCTAAAGCGCCTTTCGTGAAATATCAAAGTAGAAACTCCATAGATTGTAAAATGTTATGATTCTGAAGACTTCACTGGCAAAATATCAACAACTAAGGAGTCTATAAATAACAAATATGTACATGTGTATATACATCGACACATTAATTTTTATTTATATAAACAAATAATTATAAAAATGTTTAAAATTAACAATCAAAAATGAAGAATCAAACGATTAAAACCGTCGACAATGAACGCAATCGGAAAAAAGCCATATTTCCCCGCCACGGCGACATCCCAATTTACGTCCGCCGAACGTAAAAAGCCATAATTATTCTCGGCACACGCCTCACGAATGGAATTGAATACGCAGGGCCCCCAAAATAATGGGGCCCTATCCGCAGGGACTATTACCTACCACTATACACATAATACTAAGGTACCTAACCTAACCCCGCGAGCACGCGAACTGCGCCGGAACACGTGTAAGGGCACTTCCGCTTCCGTAACGGCCTTTCGTTCGGGGCGACACGTGCTAGCTCGTAAAACAACCGCGAAAACCTGTCGTTGACGTTTCATTCGAATTCCGGCCTCTCCAAAAGGTGCTTCTCAAACTTCGTAATTGACGATCGGTTTAATTTCGCAGAATTGGGACGTTAGACTCTCTTGTGCTTGAATGTAATTTTAATTGTTATGTGTTTTATGGAGGTCGATTACGTTGTGGTATAGTGCGTATACGTATGTATAATATTATGAAGGTATTGATGTTCGTTTTCTAGCATCCGTGCATTGGCGAGAGGTTGATTTTTAAATCGGAAAATTGTTCATTGAGTCGTTTCTTCTTGAACGTTTGCTCCGTTTGATTCTCAAGTGAGGGTGTTTATAACACTTCATGAAGCACTTTCTCGAAAATAGATACTTAATCATTCGTGTGTGACTAATGATTGTGTCAATAATATTTGGCGCATTGTTGCATAATAAGCAATTCGTTATTTCTGTAATACTTCTGAGAAAGGAAGGTTTTTCTAGAAACTAACCATCTCTAGTTGAATTAATCTATGGTTAAAAATATAGCGAAGTTATACATGTTAACCTTATTATTTCATTGTTTTTAATATAAAGAAATCAGATTTTGTATTGTTTAATCTAAAATAGCATCACAAATAAATTACGTTTTGTAACAATTTGTGTTTTTCACGATAATCATATTGGCTACGGTCTGTGTGCGTAGTAGTGAAATGGATTTATTTCAAAAATACTAGACATCAGAACAACCACGTATTTGTTAGTCTGGACTCAGATTCGATTATCTTCAAAGCACTCCCGTATAAATCACGGCAATAAATTATTTATAGGTCCTTAATCCCGTACAATTTTACACTCGGTATATTACAAATGGACCGAAAGGATAACCGTACGACACAAATAAATCCATAAATCATTTGTACTTTTTTGGATGAACGTAGATTTTATATCGATAAATATGAAGGAGGCATTTCGAAATTCGTCGTTTGATCTCGTACCGAGATCGAATCGTTGTAATTTTTTGATAAAGAATCAAATGGCAAAACTTTTCAGTGAGATATAAGTTCGCTAATATTTCTTAAAGATTATCGCTCTTTTGCATTTAATGTGAAGTTACGCAAACGGAAAAGTTAATCTGGCCTTACAACTTAACAAAAGAAAGTTATGCAGTTTGGAACGTTTGTCGATACAGAATATTCATTTCGTCGTTAGCGAAAAAATAACTTGAAAATCGTGAAAATATACTTGAAAATTTTAAAACGCTCTACAAAATGTGGAAAAAAAACAAGACAATACAAAGATCCTTTTAAACGAAAGGCTTTGTTTTCTTTTCGAACCTTTTCGCGTCCCCGGAGAGCCATTAAATATTTTACACTGTCCCTATAAATCCTTAATTAGCGCTAAGGAGGGCTTTTTGCGTGAATGTAAAACAAACGCGCAAAAATTGAATTTTCTTCCAAAAAAAATAAAAGGTATGCGTTGTTTAATTCGACCTTAATCGAATTGGGCGCACTAGAAGCTTTTGTCCGCTCGTGTCCTTTTGTAGGTTCGTGCAATTTTCTGTTCATCAGTTTACACACATATGTATATTTTCTCATTAGCAATTTGTCATTGTTACACATGTCGTCTCATTGTTTCGCGAATTCGTTATGTGCGAACGTGTATTGCGAATTTAGTCTCAAAAGCGTCAACTTTGTACAAAGCTGTACGTGCCGACATTTACGTGTGTACAATAGAATGTGAACATCGTTAACTAACGAACTGTGCAATGCGATCATTTCATTAAAGCAGTGTGTATAATTGGAGGTATTTGTTTTATCTCCATACATAATTTGATACCTTTCGATTTACACAATTTGATTGCTATCTGCCGGCTCATTTCCAAATATGTACATATGTATTCATTAATTAGTAAATTATTCCTGGTAATTTCAATCACCTAAAGTGCAATAATATCGGCTTGTTCGATACAAATATTTAATTTTACCATATTGGTTTAATTTTTTTATTTGAATTTTCACATAAATGGTTTCTTTAAATAAAAATATGCATGACATATTTTCCGAGAAATTTTCACTTCCAACTGGAAAATCTATCGCAGAATACGTTATTTTCTAGAAACGTAATCGTGTGCACTGCCAAGTCAAAACTTCTTTATATTCATCCCCTCGTTCGAGAGGTGGAAGAAACACGTCTATCTTATACATATGAGATGTTTTTCTTTCTTTTTTTCAATCTTTTGTACTCTTCCTGTATTTCTATATTTTTTCATATAATTTTTGTTTCGAAATGCATGCACGTTTGTCCCGAGCAGATGGAACCGGTGCCAATTCAATGCAAGGCTGCATACTCGACAGACACGAAAATTTTCCATACATTTTTAATATGCACCTCTATAGTGTTCGACAATTGGAGCGAACCAAGTCTGATATTGCTAAATCTATACACATATAACACATTCACGTGAATGCTGATCTAGTATTCGACCGTTATCGAAAACTTTTTTCATCAGCGTTGCAAAATATGATTTTTCACTATTCCGTTTTTCCAACGATTTTATTTTTATATTTTTTTAATATGAAGTTAACATCGATTTATGTGTGTGTGTGCAGAAGTTTGATTAATATTAAAATTTCCATATTTCTCACGTGCATAACAATGCGTATTATACATAAACACGCATCGAAAATTTCGAATATGCGCAGAATGAAAAACTCCAATAAAATCCGATCCCACTTCAGCATCTAGCAATATCTGCCTTCTGCTGAAAAAAAAATACATTCGAACCGTTTCCGATACGTGCACTTTTCAGTATTCGAGCGCCGAACACTCCGGCACGTTTTGGGCCCGTCTTTTTTTTCCACGGAGGCGCAAGAATAAGAATGGGAGGAAGTGGAAGTAGAAGAAGAAGAGGAACTCCTCGACTTCCGGGAGACACGACCCGTCCATAAGTCACGTCCTTCGGCAGCCTCTTTCGGAGCCGTAGACACGTTCGTCACCGAATCGGAATTGTGCAAATGCAAATTCTCGGACGGCTGCACCGAACTGAAAAAGATCGCTGTCACGCTCCGTTTGGACGAATCGGCTCGAAAAATGTGTTTTTTGCTTCGTTTTTAGATTTCGTTAGTGGGAAATTTGTCCGGATGTCTTATGCTCTGGAGAGGAATGGAGTGGCGAGCCGTGATTTAGCGTTCTCTTTGCGTAATTGCTCGATTGCTTAATAGACCGATCGCTTGATTGCGCACGTTTCTTGTATCCACTCGGAAAATTGCCTTCTAACATTTTTTCGGTGGGTTTTCAATTACTCTTGTGAATGTTTCACTATAAATTTTGTGCCTGTTTGCGGCTTTATACGAGTTCGAAACGCTATACGGCTAGAATAATTTAATCTTCATCGAATCTCAACAAGCTCTATAAACATTATGTGCACATGAAAACTTTGATATTTTGTTTCAAAAAGACAATTAATTTATCATTAGTGAAATTAAGTGCAATAATTTTCTGTGTTTTATTGAAAATTTTCAATTAAAATGTGAAGATTTAGTTGCATTTTTTTGATGCAGAATGAACCTGGCTAAAGTTCTTCGATCTTTCAACGTTCAATTTTCCCTGTGAGCTTTTTGAAGGAAATTTGAATTTCGTTTTCCCAGTAGGTTGTTTTTTTTTTTAACTTTGACCTTGCATTAAAAACAAACGATTTACTGCAACAAGCTAAAAATATATGTTTTTCGCATACATCTTTCTCAAATCGACTAATCGTTTATTTTTTACCAATTAACGCCCGCTGCACAACAACCACAAATCTTTCCAACCCAAATGCATCCGATTCACTTGTAACCATCGTCTTCCATGCCATTTCGCATAATTAACCCCCAAGTCAAGTCACGGCCAATAAAGCCGAGGCTCGTTTCCGCCAGCTTCCACATCCGCCGACGCGGATTCCCAAGCCATCTTTAAAGCCTCCATTTACACCACCTACCTCATCCTTCCTTGTACATCTATAGTACGTGCACACCACCGAGACAATCCTCCATTGCTGCTTCGTCAGCTGCATCGCGTTATAATAGGAGATCGTCTCTTGAACGGTACAAAGACACGGTCGTTGCGAGCGCAATTATTACGTGAGTTGTAGTGCGTTGAATTCTCTGAGGGGTGAGTACAGTGTGAATGCGGTTTTCCGATTTATCCCTAGTTCGTTCTGATTATTCTGCTTCGAATGAAATATTGCTCTCCCAGCGCGCATAGAGCTTAAGAGTTGTTATGCGTTTTGTTCGGTTGTGATATCGGTCGATGCAAATATTCCGCATTCATATAGTGGTTTGATTTTCTAAAATATTGTTGCTGTATGAATCGCAGAATCAGCAGTTATTGATCAACAGAATTAGCTGATGCCTTTGTTTGTTGGAATCCATCAAATAATTCTGTGATAGGTGCCCGTTATTTTGAAAATTTCAAACTTTAAAATGAACAAATATACTTTTCCAAATGTTTTATTTTAATCTTGTACGAAATATAAACTTTTAAAGTAAGTTTTTTGTATGGTTCCCCATTGAGTATTTCAAACTTCTGCCGAAATATTATAGTTATTTTATTACTTACGCATACATATAGAACAGATTTAAAACTTTTCGCTGTGCCAATTTCATTTGTAATGAAATTTATTAATAATTTTTTTTTTATCAAATTAAATAAAAAAAATGTATACTAATCGAATTTTCACAATACGAAAAATTATTATTTATGAAATTATTTTTCAATTTAAACGAATGCAGTGAAAAATGCGAGCTCGGGCGTCAATGAAATTCTAACAATTTACAATTAGAGCCTAATTGCGCTTCGTCGCTATTCGTTAATCCGTTAATTATTCGCGGCCGCGCAATT
The DNA here is from genome assembly GCA_024721215.1 of Cheumatopsyche charites. Classification (NCBI taxonomy): domain Eukaryota; kingdom Metazoa; phylum Arthropoda; class Insecta; order Trichoptera; family Hydropsychidae; genus Cheumatopsyche; species Cheumatopsyche charites. The sequence continues at coordinate 4,889,674 of CM045585.1, read as the reverse complement.
TGCGCGCTTAACGAAAATTTAACGCCTCGTATAAAGCGAGAGCGCATCTTTGAAAATTGAAACGAATGACCGTCGCCGTTTATTTCGCTCAATTTCAAGAAATCCTCTCTATATTCGATTTACATCACGCATAGGTTATACTCTTTTATTTTTTTCATTGCCATACCCTTCGGCCTAAATATTTCGTTGAGTTTTTCCCCGTCGTTCGTCATCCCTTTTACATAATTAATTCATTAACGGCTCAACTCTAGTGCGATCGTCATACAAATTTATTCCATTACAGCTGTTAACTTTTGTCGTTTGAAGGTACGCCGCGGGACGTACTATTTCGACGTGTTGATTAAAAGTGTTTTCGAAAAGGGTTTTTATGATATGGTTAAGGTTCAAAAATATTTTTTTATAACGACCAAATTTATTTAAGTAAAAATGTATAGATTCAGTTTTAAATTTTCACATGAGCTTTAAATATTCAATGTTATTTTGTCTGTTTTATAAATGTATTCAATATAAAAAAAAAAAAACATTTCAAATCACTACGTAAACGCTCAAAACTCTATGTAAATAGTTTTTGCCCATTTAACTGATTTGGAAAAAACTAGGTCGTTTCAGCAAGCTGCGCTTTTCCGATCTACTGTATAATCTTTTTTTACCGTTCGTCCTTTTTTGTGCTTCGGAATCGTATTTGCTAGAATCTACGTGATGTAATTTTTTTCGACGAAAAAAATACTTTTGACGGTCAATGTAAACAGCACTAAACCGGATTAGTTTTTATTTTTTATTTATTTATTTATTTTTCGTAGAATATTGAAGGTAAGAAGAAATGATTTCTCTGCGTATTTACAAAGTTTTCATTTCCGTCCATTCTCGGGGGTACTACAAATGCGGAAAAGTTCTCTTCTACATTTTCTCCCTTAAAGCAAATTTGGGTTACATTTTCAAAAGTGTAGTTAGTATAAGCCTACACAGATTCGAACTGAAGAAAAATACAAGCGGAAAATTCTCAATTTTCATTTGTTTTCTTTGAATATTTTTGTATGCTTTCCTTGACGTTATTAATTTAAGAAAAATATTATCTTACTTTATTTCAATTTCTCTTCTGTCTGTCATATTCGTTATAAAGTAATATCAAATTCTTAATTTCATACGATAATACACAATTTTCGAAGTCAAACAGAGTCATTTTTTTATATAATTTCTTCTAACGAATGCCTCGAAAATTTCCCTCAGATATTTCGAATTTTTAATGCGTGTTTTATATTTTTTCCAAATTCAATTTCGACATCAACAGTCTTACGCTCAATATCGCTAAAACCGACTCGAAGCTTTTTTTAACGACTAGACCTAGCTGGAAACAAAACGTTCTTTGCTCGCCCACATATACCATTTCTAGGAATCAATTTATTCAGCTTTCACCCTTCTTTTTCATTCGACGCCAGGAGCAATTCCCGACAATGGTGCCGATAGGAAAAACCCTATGTTCTAGAATTTCCACGCACAAAGAAAACCGTACATCAGCCATTTTCCCCTATATAATACCCACTATCCGTGGCACATTTCACGAGGCCCGATCTTGAGAAATTTCGATTTTCTAGCCTCCGAGTCCATTATCCATTCGTCAAAGGCGGATTAGACGATTCCCTGCGGTTGTTGGGTCTGTTTTGGGGACTTTCGCTCTCGATAACCAACGGTCATAAACCGAACCGTATTGCGGTATCGGGATTTGTAAAAGTGTCGTTATTTTGTGACTCGTACTTAGAAATGTGATCGTGAAGCCGGATTTCGGTCCTGCGAGAGTTGTTTTAGGCGAATTGAAAATCTCGAGTTATGCTTATTTGTGGGGTGAAAGTGTTGATGTTATTGAAAAAAGGATTCTTATTTTTTTTTTATTATAGAGAATATTTATATTTATTTAATTTAAGAATGGTTGAAAAGTTTTGTCAACGTTCTACATATTGTCAGTTCTATAGAGCAGCGTTTATGCATGCCTCGTGAATATTTAGCATGCATAAAATGCATAAGTTCTAGTCTGGTAGGAGTCGCATTTTTTTCAGTTGATTTATTGATATGGAGACTCGGTTGTTTCTTTCAAATATTCAAACTACATATTTGATTTAAAACTTCAAAACGGTTCCTAAAAATGATCATCCACTTTATCTGCATCATACCACCTATCGAGCATTTTTATGACTCTTCAGAGTTTCTGACTTTACAACTCTACTATTCACTTGAAAGTGAATGATATTAATTGAAAAAATAATAATCGAGTTAAAGTTTCTATGACAACGAATAAATAAATAAGTCTATATTCGATTGATTACAGTGATTTGAGTTAGCAAGTTAGCTCGGTATCGAAATAGGAAATTGATAGGTTCGAGTGATCCTTTCGAAATGTGTCTATCTTTTTGTGCAGATGGAATAGAGCACGCGAACCTTCCTTCACACAAATAGAGAAAGTCTAACTCGGAAGAAAACGGGGGTCTCGTTCCACGGTTGGGTACAAAGGCTCCGAAAACCGCGTAATCCAATTTATGGAATATAGCTTGGGGTTCTGTTCCGCTTTGATCCTTGTATCTACCCCGTCGAAGCGTAATGAATATAAAAAGTCTAAGAAAAGTTTTCTTCAGGCAAAATCTTATGGCCTCTGCATTTGAATAACTCTGATTGAACTTAGATGACTTCATTTAGTATTCATTGATTCTCATTATTTTCAGTAATTTATATTTTTCTTTGTAGAAAAGTGGCATACAGCCATTTGTAACAGTGAATAAAATGCTTCATCATTTCATATAAAAAATTCTATCTTCAACCAGCTAGTTCCATCAAAAACGGTCTCATTTTTTTTCTCCGAGTCGCGGAAATGAATTATCCCGCTGCTACTTTTCTACTTCTATCACTTTTGCTTCGCTTTTCTCCAAAGGGTTTTTTTCCGAAGCGATTCTTTTTGTTTTCCTTTTATTCGCGTAAATAGCATATCGTCAAAACCCTATTATATGTTCGCCATGAGAAATATTACTTTGAACGCGAAATAAACAGGAAACTCCTTGTGAAAGTAGCTCCTTTGTCTCACTTTATCTCCGCCCGACATTAAAAGTGTGCCACTCGACTGTGCGAAAATAGCTTACGATTCGAATCATTTAAATTTTACTACAATAAAATACACATTAAACAATGTGAACATTGTACACGTTCCAGTTTCAGTTTTGTGAACGTTTACTCTAATTTGTCATCTCTCCGTAACTAGGGCAAGTATGCACAAAATTTCACATTGTATTCAGGAATTGACAACGATTTTCCTTTTTAAGCTCTCGTTAGTTTTTTATCACAAAATTATTAAATACATACATAAGATTAATTGTGCTTAATACAATATTTCTATTTACAATTCGTCATACGTAACGTATCGTATTATAATACAAAACCGAATCTCGTTACAAATTAATCTTTCTTATAATTGGATTTTTTCAACCGTTTTCATACAAATCGCATCACGTACTAAACAGACGTAACATTTTTGTGTCGTTTCGCGATTTACACAACATCGTTTTCAATTGTAAATCTGAATTTTTCGCTCACGTTTCGAAACATTGTCCTCATATGTTGGTTCGCCGTAAAACGAAACTTAACAGTTTGCCAAAACAATAACTTTCTGCGGCTGAAAACAATTCGAGCACGTTTTCCTCGCAATACGACCTAAAAATATCCCATTGTACGTATGTTTTCCACGGGATTTTTACAACAACCGTGGCTCACTTTGGCGGATTCAATAAGAACAAACGTTGTGCTGCGTTTCAGCATTGAAAATAAATATACGTTTCGTCGGACAGTATGGAAGTCTTAAATCGAATTATGGCTGTGACGTGCTTTATTTTTAGGTCGTAAATAATTCATATATCTTCCATTTCGCATGGAAATTTCGATCCTATTTTGTCTGAAATAAGACTCATGAAATGAAAATGAATTTATTCCGCGACCTACGTACGTTGTGAGTTTACGACAATTCATAAATCGTAATAAACACGTTATTGTTTCAAACGTAAATCTCATATGACACAATTTATGATTTTTGAAAAATTTCATGTATTTTATATTCATTTGATTCTGACTATTTTTCATGCCATAAAATTTTAATCCCGTTCATTTTTTTCTGTGAATCCTTCGCAGTAGTTCGATGATAAATTAGCATAGTCTTATCACTGAGCGAATACCTCTTGAGAGTTCGAAGATTTAAATAATGAATATGTTGAGAGGATTTCCTGAGCAAAGAAAAAAGTTATCGGTATTCTTTCGGTAAAAACACACGCCGAAGCCTACGCGTCTCAAAAAAAACTTAGCGTGAACTTATAATTTTTTCGCGCTTCCTAGAAGTTTTGCGCATTTTCTGAGAAAAAAGAATTGAGAGAATGATGTACAGAGTGCGGCATAATTCACAATATTTTTCAAGTCATTTTTTCAATACACAAACATAACAATTCTACATAATTAATTGACTTTATATTGGGTATTTAATAAAATTTGATTGCATTTTAATTTTTAATATCATATATTACACTTCAGATATGATATAAAGTATAAATCTGCATTTTTTCCACACCACCAGGCGGCGACTAGAGTTGAAAGGTTCCTACAATCTACAACGTCAGTCTTCTCACCTTTTTTTTTCACCACACCAAGAGAATCAATTACGAGTTTTTCATTATCCACGATCCTTGTACTCTATTTATCTCTCGGCTCGCTTATTTTTCCGCGAAAACTCTATCCAAGGAATAATACATATATAGCATAAACGTATTTTCCAGAGTCGTGAAAAAGACGTCTCTTTTTTATTAGACCGCTTTTCAGCCCCATTTTTTTCAAGTTTTCGATTCGTCACTTTTTCGTTGAATCAATTTTTCCGACTCTGAATGGTGTGTGCTTTTTTTCTTTTTAATTTCGATGAATTCGTATTTTCTGAATTTTTCGTCGATTCGAACGTGATCCATGCAAGAATCGAAATTATTTTGTTACACGTGTCTTACTAATATTTGTTTGATGTCTTTTTCTTTTTTGGTTTTTATACCTTTGTAAGCTTACAATATGAATACATGAAAAGATTTTATTGTACCCAATACCCAATTCATATTTATTTCTGGTATGACTTTTCTTTGAGGATTAGATATTGCAATCATGCTTCTTTCCGATGGTTATTAATTACTATATTATATATCGTTTTTGTTAATTTATATAAAGATTTAATCCTTTAACTCTAAAATTTAATTCATTGTGTCCGAAGGAAAAAAGTAATGGTTTACTAAACAATACTTAAAAATAATTACCCATCTTATCTACGTATATCGACTAAATTAGAGAGATTTTACGTCACGTATCATGAGTTGTTATGATTTTTTGTAGTTTCTTGTCTAGGGACTTTATTTTTTCACTTAAAAGAGAATGATGTTAATTGAAAAATTCAAAATAATTGTTAGAAATAAGTATATTTTACTATATGTCTTATCATCACAAATCACATTATACTATTACACATTCGAGCTTAACAACTTTCATTAGCAGATAATCATCGCTTTAGCCGAATTCCTACGTGAAAATTAATTAAGACGAAACGTCTTCGTCTTTGATTCTCAGCCATTTTCTCACAATGTAGACTCGGAGGCTGTGCGTGACGAGTATTATCGGAACCGGATATATTTCCGCCGGCTCATTTTTCATCAAAACCCCTCCAGAGGGAACGAGGCAAAAAGGAAGACTTTCACAAAGGCCACATACACACAAAAACATATATAGTAAAACATACAACCGTCGTATTTTCCGGGGTTTCGTTTCCCCTCCGGAGACGCGGCGAACACTTGATTACTCTAAAAGCCGCCTTCCTGCGCGGACACGTCGCTTCATTGTTCAGACTAAAGTTTACTTTGCACGGTCGAATTTTATATATAACACACATGTGTAAAGCTCGTTTGTACTAAGGTGTATACATATTTGACATTGCTCAAACGAGAGTGTTCTCGATATCCGGGCTTTTCCCGAGATCCCGGAGTTCCGGACGCCGCAGCAGTTGTTGTGGCGGAAAATTAAATGCGTTTGTGTTGTTCGAAGTTTTTCGCTTTCGTTGATTGTTTTCGGATATTCGCTCTTTCGGGATAAATTGACGTTTCTATCAAAAGTCGCGATTTGAGTTTTCGAGTTTCGTGTGATTGTTTTCGACTCGAGTATCTTTTTTGTAAATTCGAGATGTATGATGTTTGAGAGTTGGGGGAATTTCTGGAGTTATTTCAAGATCGCGTCTCTTCCGAACGACTACGCATTTTAATATAAACTCCTAAAGTTTGTTAATAAAAGCACTCATTTCGTGTACGAAAGTTATGCTCGCACTTCATATATCAAAGTTGATTTATTATATTTTTAACATTTACGCAACTGGGAAATATATTTCTCAGTATGTAAAATTTGATATTTTTTTATCAAGTTTGAAAAAAATCACAATTTGCTTCGTCCCTGAAACATAATTCAATTTGCTTACGGATTTGCGTCATGAATATGAAATTGATACGCTATACTTTCCAGTGGAATTCCGATGGAATTTCCACGTTTTCGTTCCGATATATTTCCGATTACAAAACCGCACGTGCGATTGTCGCATCCTGTACACACGTGATGAGAATATTCCAATATCAAATCTGCCATCTTCACTTAATTTCCTCATGTGAAATCAGAGCTCTGTAAAAAAAAGTAATCGATTTTGAAAATTTTTTATTCAGATATTTTCGAATTTTCTTTTTAAATTGTTTCCCATATCGCTTATTTAGTTCAGTTTTATACGGTAAATTTCATTTTTACTTTATACGATATGGTATTTTTTCCACTTTTACTACACGCGATATGTGAAAGTATGTTGCCGCAATATTGTCGCTGTCGCACAAGTGCTACCCGCTGTTTAACTTTTACTCGTTGCTCGTAAATAAGAGCACCAACAAGAAAGATTTTCATAATGCTCCCATCGTTTATGTCCCCTTCAGGAGTGCTTCTTTATTTCGGTTACTTCGTTTCAGGTTTTCAGTGAGGCCGTATATTGAGAGTCGAATTCAATGTCGAATCCACCAAAATTTATCAGCATGAAATCTTTTTTCAAGATTTAAATATTTCTATTATAAACAATACTGTTTATTATTTGAGGAATGAATGTTTTGAATTTCTGAAAATTGAATATGGTTGTTGCTAAAGTCGAGATTGGATATTGGTCGTTTAAAAAACCTTCATCCTTATTATTTAGCAATCGAATTGGGGACTTTGCGACTGTGATTTTCGCCTCAGGCCTACGCACTCGTCCGATCCAATATCGAACTCGTTCCGAACTTAATTTCATCGAAATTACTTTTTTCTCTAGCCTCGATTTTTTCCTCGTTGCGAAAACTCGCTTGGGAAAGCGATTCGAAGTTTTTCTCCATAACCGCTTCCCTTGCAGGCGAAGTTTTTCCCGCTCCGAGGATATAATGCGGAGCTCCGAAAATGACAATTCAAACGCACAAATTGCATTATTTAGATTGCTCCGTTTGCAATTAGTCGCTTGCATTATGCTCCGGGTGTAAATTTGTCATAATAATGCGTGGCATGATCGTATTCACTATTCGTGTTGCGACATTTGCATGCGGGTCTTGAAACGTTCGTACTGAGTTATGTATGATAGTGTTTGACAATTTGCTACTGTCGTCTATGTTTAATGTTTTGAATAGAGCAAATGCTGTTTCAATTGAATTTAAAACGATTTTGAAAATATTATTTTATAGCACTAGTGGTATAAATTTAGTTTAGTTTCAAATGAACACATGATTTAGCAATTTTATCGAATGAATAATTTCATTTGAAATTTAATACATACCATGAATTTAACATGTTTTTTGAGAAATATGATTAATGTACTTTCAGAATTCTTGATTTATTTGCAGTTTTTCTAAAAGTTCATTTAAAATTCGAATTATTTTTCATCGAAGTCCGTTTCGGTTTAAGAAAGCCGCAATCAATAACGTTCGTTAAACAAAAGGTAAACTTTTCATTTACAATTAAACTCTCTCGCTCTTTCGCGTCCTGTTGTTTTCGTATTTATTGCCGAAACTCTTTCCCGTTTTCTGAGAATTGCTGTTTTCTCACTTCAAACAAAGTTCCAGCACACATTTGTACAGACGAAACAAAACTACTTCTATGTGTGTTGTATTGTAAAGCGTTCCGTTCGCTCTCGAGTTATTTGCACGGGAGATATTTCATTCGAAAACGATTAAAGTGTGATTGATCGGTTCGAAATTGTGTATTTTACATATTAATATTGGGAACGTGTGATGAATGATAGGAACGAGAAATATGAGAGGCTTCGGATCGATTGTGTGTTCTGAAAATTCGACGAAATCTCTTAATCGCGTTTTCGTCGTTTGATTATATCGTCGAATTTAAGCAAAAGAGATTAATGTGAAAATTCATCGAGCTTTTGTTTCAATGCATATAAAATCAGTTAAAATGCGGATTTTGTTGAATCATACATATTCCAATTAATTCGCCGGATTTATACTGGAATTTATTATACGAATTTCACTAATCCTACATGATGATTTAATTTCGCAGCTGCTGTAGATAATTGATGAATATAAAATATATATTTTTTGATCAATTTGATTTTCATTTTAATCACATCTGATTTCAAATGTGCTTCGAAACTTTTTTCGAACACAATCAATTCCGATTGACTTCCTCTCCAATACTTTTCGACTTGTAAAGTTCCTGCGCATTAGAAAACGTAACGGTTTCGTAACTCGCTTCGTCAACGCGGTCTTCCGCATAAAATTCAACCAATAAAACCCCGCTGAAAAACTCCAATAATAATAAAAACTGAAAAAAAAAATGAAACAACATCGTCTCCAATAAAAATAAACGGCATCGTTCAAAACCGCGCATAATGAGATTGCATCTCGCGCGAATATAAACGGCCAATTTCGAACGACGCACATCTTCGATGCTGCTTCCCTTTGAAATATAGTACCGCAACGCACTCGTTTCTTATGCGAAAATCGCGCGATATTATATAAAAAATAATATTTTATACATAAAACAATATCGCGTAGAGAAAAAAGCGTTCCGTTTTATTCATCTTTCGCAAAAACGCTGCGCATATTTCGAACGCGAATACGAAAGTGAAAGCGTCGATGTATCGCATTACAATGCGATACGGAAAATACTTTTTATATATAAGTGGAAAATATAAGTGAAAACTAGGCGTCTTCTAGTCTCGCTTCCGATACGTGCGGTAGTTCTATATTGCATTCCATAAATATTCAAATAAACGGTTTCCGAGAGTCGACGTCTCCTCGTGGTGTCCCATTGTCCGTCGTATGAAAAGCCGGTGCATCGTCTTTTGAGGAGTCGAAAGCGAGCATGGTGAATTCTCAATTTGCTGAAACGATCTGCTCCTTTCAGCGTTTCTACGTTCGAGTTTTGTATGGTGGTGTATTGTGTTGGTCCGAATAGCTCTGAACCATTTTCCGTGAGCGGAAATTGAAATTAACCATGATCGAATCAAACGTTTCATCGGTTCATATTCATCGTTTAATTGGTATTTTCTTAGGGTTTGATGTCGGCAAGAAAATAATTTTATTATTAGCGTTGTCGTTCTATCGATTATATTATAGAAACTTAATCGGCTATGTTCTTTTAATATTCATAAATTCGTTCGTACATTAAAATTTCACCGAATTAGAATAATTCCATTATCGTTTTCCGATATAAATTGATCATTTCCGTAATGTCTGGAGCACTCAAAAAATCTATAGAATAAAAATTTCTCAGAAATCCATTATTGTAACTGCATCTAGAGCCATCTGCTTCTTTTCGTTCTCGGTCTTCTTATATGTACCTATAGAGCTTTTAAGTTCGTTTCATAAATTTTCCCTGAAACTTAAAAGCATTTTTGTATCAATTTCGCAGAAAATATCGCTAGAATTAACTACCACGAGACACGTCGCGTACATACCCCGAACATAGATCACATCAACCCCCATTTTCCCCATACAAGTATACCCTTTCAAGGGAAATTTATCCGCTACAAAGCGATAGTCGCACTTACGTATCATAAACAAAAGTGCCAGTTCGCAATATTGACGCGAAATATTCAATAATCTAGAGAAATGTCCTCGCTATCCTCGACTTTCTTGCAATACTAGAAATGTAATATACTGTCTACATTTCGATTGTTTTCTCGAGAATTCTCTTTTGCATATAAAATGGGCTAGTTCATCTTATATTGCACGAGCTCATCGTGTTACAATTCTTCAATTTTTATATTCGATACAATGCTGCATTATACTCACTAGTACCGAATTACGGCAAACGTTTTCTCGAGACATTTGATATTTTTTTCATTCATATGCTTTCAATGTATTTTTTCACTAATTCTATCAAAAAATGTTCATATAAATCGATTCTACGTGAAGTATGTTCGCTGTTTCCATACTGTCGAATATGTTGCGATTCAGATTTTCGCTCTTTTCAGCAACGCAGATATTCAACAAAATGTTCGTCTACAATGCAATATCTTTGCATTTTCCGGCTCGGCAAACGTTGTAGACGTAGATATTAGACTTTCGAAGCCACAAATGAAATTTTTCACGTAAATCGATTTGTCTTCTGTGACATTTCTGTCTATCCTAGTGTCTCGTTTGTCTACTCTCTTTCAGCGTAGCAAAAGTAATACGTCTCAATTTTTTACTTATTCCAACGAATTCCTTTCGCATCTATTAAAAATGACAAATTGTCGCTTTATTCTTACGTAACAAATTCGATATTAATACATATTAGAAAAAAATATTTTTCGTATTGCAATAATTTATTTGAAGTTTAATTTGATTATTCTCTGGAATCTTTTACAATTGTTCCAATATTAATAACGATTTAATTAAAGTCTAGTTATATCTAGAGAAATTTCTGAAATGACGTATTTCATTACTCTTGTATGTTACTAAGGAATTCAACCTCTCAAATTTACCCACATATTCCATATATGTTATAGTACAAATACACTATAATTTATATTTAACATTCATACTTAACATATATAAAGTTTGATATATGTATATACACGTATTTCCTGAAATTTATTCTTTATTTCTAGCAAATAAAGTGTGTCTCAGTTATCCATGTTGAACATTCAATCCTAATTATCCAGATAAATCTCAGGGATTGAAAATACTAGTTCTCTTTGAAGATAAATCGTATGTTTTTCTTAGCATTTTTTCCATCTTTTATTTATTTAGTACATGTTTCATTTAACGCAAAAGCGTGTGAACAACACAAGATACATAGATGACAATTTTACCGTTAACGATACGCTTAGATAAGCACATAGTTGACACTATCTATAAAATTAATAGCCCTCGTATATAACGTAGGCTTTTATATTTTCACCATTGTCCTTGGATGATGTGGCACTTACGTACTATCAAAGATATTTTATTATCTAGCACGATTGAGATACTTTTTCACTCTAATTAAATCGATCGTGTTCGATAATCTCATGTGTTAATCGAAGGTCATGACACTATATTATTATATATTTTGAATTAAAAAATACATAACCTACAAAATATTTCATTTTCTTTATATTCTTAATTTTAATGTAACTACGATAATAAAATAAGTTTGTTTTAAAACTGAAGATGTTCCAAGAACGTAAATTTATTTTGAGCACCACATATGCCATGTTTAGTATTTTTTTATCACTTTATCAAGCACAAGAAACCACTTTATACTCTCTAGTGTGCTTTCACCGAAATGCATTCGTGAAACTGCAACACATTTCTAACATATCATGGTGCATTTGCATTATAGTGGAATTTACGTTGAATTTTTCGTGTTCCGGAGTACTTTCAGCCCATTTTTTGTGTCGCTCCATTTAGAACCATTGTTCTATGGACATGTCACATCTACTGAATTTCACCCTCGTAATGTCATTCTAAAAAATTCGTATTCGCCTCTCGAATTATATCTCGTTTTGGCTGGCCTTTATTTTTAATATGTTTTAATAAACATTCCTAAAAATTTCATTAATTTAAAAGATTTTAATATTGTTCTTTCGATTATTAAATTAAAACATGTTGAAGAAATATGATCGTATCTCGTATTATATCTGGAGTGTTTCAGAAGTGTTTTCCCGGAGCATCGAATCGAAATCTTCTTTTTGTGGGGCTTTTGCCTCAATAAATCAACAATATCGAGAAATCTGTATCGGCAGCGACTGTAATATGTCACTGAAACGCGTTTGAATTGTAAATTTAGCCGAAGAACGACTTGTGTGCGCTTTAATGCCGAATAAATTTGCAGTAAACGCTGCGATGGATTCCGCTTCGAATCATGTACGGCTTAGGTCTTATATATTTCATGGTTAATGGTGAAATATGCAACTGATTGAATCACATGCATTTCGATAAATTCATGCATGGAAATTTTATTCGCATGTGGATATATTCGGGTTTTTTATGATACTCTACGCGAATGTGAAATATACGTTATATGTGTCCGGATTCGTGGTGAAATGTTCTTTTATTTTGCTTCTGTATTGTTACGAAGCGTTGTCTATGAAATTTTTCAGCCACTGTCATCGTGTGATGCGTTAAAAAATCTTTTGTTCTCGACCACCGATCATGAACAGGATGACAGTAAAGCGAGAAAAATGTAAACCGAATTTAAAGCTGTGAATATGTCTACACATGCAAATATACGCCGAAATAATATTAAAATTTATCAAATCGCTAATTTATTTTATTTTGTTCTAATTTTTACTCTTCTGTAGACTATAGTCGAAATATGATAAGACTTAATTCTTCATTAACTTAATCTGAATCACAAATTTCTATAAATATAGTACGATTGCTATCGTGTATCAAAGCGATTTCGTTTAAATTGAATTTCGTGGAACAACATCTTATTTGAGTTTATTTATTTGTTCTTTTAGAAATTCTTTAAGTCGAGCTTATTTTTTAACGAACAAATTTTTATTTATTATTCTCATTTCAATTGTGTATCGAAAATTTGATTATTTCGCATTATTAGTTTTAAATATAGAATATTCCGAATTGAAAAGATTTCAAGACTATAATTTTACATTTATATTCAAAACAATAAATTCGCTGTGTTTATATTTTATAACCATATTTTCTAGCAGAAATCGAGAAGCAGGCAGTAAATTATGGAATTCTCAAGTCGCTTGCTCCATTTATGTCCAAATGAACATCCCCAACAGTAAGAGATGAGGTCGAGGAAATGAAATTGCGATTGTAACGACGTTTCCTCTCATCTAGTCTTAAATTTTTATAACGCTGTAATGAAAAGCAAACGGGGAAAAAAGTAAAAAGAGCTGAAAATCCAAGGGGATGAGTAAATTGCTCGTTTAATTTTCCCGTCCGGGTAAAACGGTGAATATCTGACATATTAAGAGTGAAATTAAAAATGGACGTTATCTCGACTAATCCAATCCCCAAACAGATCTCAAAATGACGGTCGGCAATTGTATAATATTTTATTTACAAAAAACGTCTATTTTTTTACGTGAGTCGGATTTCAAGCGACGCTGAAAGAAATTAACTCGAGGCGAAAATGAGAATTCTTCTTTATGAAATAGCCTAGGTCGCTTAATTTGAACGTAATATTGTTTTATGGGATTTTTCTATTTCATTAGGGCAGACGAGAAAATATTTTTCATCTCGATCTGATATTTAATTTACTCCTACCCGAACACGACTAAATTAAGATCCATAAACGAGACAAATAAAATAGTTGAAAAAAATACATTTTTTTTATATTGTTTCACTCGTAAAAAAAATTCGCGTTATAAAATGCGAAATAATTTTTCGCTTTACTACCTGTACGCCTTGGAGGAATACGCTCGCCAATATCGAACCACCCCAGCCATAAATTGCGGAACGAGAAATATTCGAAGGGTGCAAAAATAAAATGTAAAAAAAAAGGAATATACAAATAAAAAAAATCGCCCTTCTGCGACTTTATCGCGTCGGGAAGAACTTCGGGAATCGCCGATCCGAGTCATAAACGTCGCGCGAATATCTCGCAAAGGAGACTTTTCCTGACGCGCGAATGTTTTACAGCCCCGGCTCTTTCTCTCTTTCAGGTTATATATTTTTTTCATTTTATTTTTCAGACGTTTTTTGAACGGCTCGAATAACCGAATTTCGCGCGAGATAACCGAAAAGCGGACATAAACTGCGAACCGAGGCCGTAACTTTGACCCCTCACTACGGTGACAAATAACCGTCCTACATAATAACAATAAAAAGTACATAGACGATCCCCTATAAAAAAAATATATAACTGTTTTTTTTTTTTACTATGAGTCGTATTTCGATCCTTTTTTTAGTGTTCAATTGATAGATTTTTGAATTTTATGGGAAAGAATTGCTCAATTATTGATGCACCTTTTTATTTTTTTAGAATAATCAAATATTTGGATGAAGAATTAAACTTTTGTAAAACGTTGTTTTTTGAAACTATAGACTTAAGCTGATAATGATTATGTTGTGTATGTAGTTCGTACAGAAAATTTGCTATTGAAAGATTCCTCTATTAATTCTCAAACGATAGAAAACCCATAGATTGCAAAATGTTAAATGTAAATTGTAAATATATTAATGCAGAAATCTTCCCATCGGTATGTGTTCACAATAACCTTGGAAAATTTCATTAGATATGAAAAAATAAGCAGCTTAGATGTCTATAAATAATATACATCAATTCATTTTCATTTTTATTTCATAGAAAAAGATTTCATTACATGTATAATATTAGAAATTTCTAATGAAATGACATAAATATCAAGCAAATATACACTTCACTTTTATTTCAGTAATGCGAAAATGTTGCTCGATATGTTTACACACTCATATTTTTTGATTAGCAAAGCGTACGAATTTTTCTCTCTCGTGTCTTTGTTAAAACGAATGAAAAAAATGTATTAAATATGTGAAACAAAACAACTCAAATTAGGCTTCGGGGGTCAATTTTTTGACTCTCGCTGGGACGATTCTAATGGAGTATTGTTTGTCGAGCTGAAAGCTTTGACTCGTCCGTTTGTTGTATTTTTGCTCCACTTCTTTCCGACATTATTGTCCTTTGCGCTAAGGATAACACTCGGTTCTGTGTTAATTTTTGGCACTTTGACTCTAGCAGCCCTTTTGTAACGGATACTTCTGACTTTCGCCTCTTTCGACACCGTTTTTTTAACGAGGCACTTCGCTGAAATCGTTTCGATGTTTTTCTCATTAATTTAATATCAGACGACAGCTCTCGTTACTCTGCGCGTATTTTCATAACGTCTCTGAAATAACTCAATAGGCGCTTCGCTCCGAAAGTTTTAATATACGAATGAAATTCATTAATTAAATATTTTTATGTGAAATAGAAGTTTTAACTCGTTTTTAAGTATTTAATTTGTGAAATGTTTTCGTTTAATTTCGAATGAAATTTAAAATGTAGAGTGCATATGAATTTGAAAGAAAAAAGTTTTTTCTGTGAATCAAATTAATTTTTCACATCTAAGAAAAATATTTTATACAAACTTATATATTTAAGCGAATTAAAACCCGGGAAATCTGTCTCCTCAAAGCGACCGCATATTGAAAATCGCTCTCGAAAAACCCTCAAAACCCGAACAAAAAAAAAAACACCGTGAAAAGCCACGTCCGAATTTCACGTCACGCTTCGCGATTCGCGCTTACGTTTTCGAAAAATGAAATAGGTCGAATGGCAAAAAAACGAAAAAATAAAAAAACAGCTGAAAATTCCCGAGAAATTGGCAAATCGGCCGAATCCACGACAATGGTGGCCGGCCATTGTCGAGAGGGCCTCGAGGATCCTTCATCGTCGTCTCCTCAAATTCTAACACTCCACTCACTTCAATCTCGTCGTTGTAGTCGGAGTGGGATTTTTTTTTTTGCTTCACCACAATGGGGAAGGCCTCGTTGTTTCGCTCTTGGAAGATTCCTCTCGTTTTTCTGTTTTTTCATCGCGCCCATTTTTATTTTCGTTTTTCGCCTCGTTTCTTCGGAATCACGCTTCGTTGTAATTAACACTTTTTTTTCTGCTCGGCCGTGTAGTGGAGGATTTTTCTTGTTTCTTTGCGAGGAACGTGAGCATGTTGAGGTGTTTGTTATTGAGGAAATTTTCATTTGTGCGTTTGATGTGTTTTTGAATTTGCTTATGTACGTAAACGTTGTCGTTAAGCTACAGTAATTTTATCGATCTAAACTTGTCGTATGTTCTTAATATATGTGAAATTTCGACTTGTGATTTTACTGCTGCTTAATGGTATCAATTGAATACATTTATTCAAGTTAATAATTTATTCCAGAAAGAACGATCAATAAAGTTATTTTTGTATTGAACTTTCAATATTCATCAATTAATTATAAATGTAAATGATTCAAAAATATTTTCAAGATGAAATTATTTACAATTAATATTTCACCTTGTTTTATATAAATTTACTCAAAAACATCACCTCATCCCAATACTACGATATGCAAACTATGTAAAATTTATTATTTCAAAATATTCAATTTCACCCAAAACGCACTCGACCTTAAAAAATAATCAAATTAGAGCCGGGAGCTTCGCTAATTTCAACTCCGCACGAAATTATTTACACCTCCGCAACGCAAAATCAAACACTAACTTAACCGCGCTTAATTGTAAATTAAGGCGGATTCATTAGCCTTTAGAACCGATAGTCCTTTGAGAATATTCGATTTGACCCGCTAACGAACAACCCGTCGAATTCTTGCTCAGACCCGGACCCTATCGGAAGCTAACCCCATTCATACATGTATAGGCGATGATATAACCCAAAATCCGTACTTTCACGTAGCTAGAACACCCCGAAGGTGTGCTTTGTGTACCTGAAGGCGATAATTTAAAAAGGATCCGTTAATTCGATTGTCACGGCAATAGTGGGGCTTTGTTACATTAGCGAGGCGCGTGAGGAATACGAATTTTCCTCCACGGCTTCAAAGTGGAGTCTGTAGTGCTGTAGGAGAGCTTGTAATTTCTCCCTATAAAGTACGATTTTGTAATGGAATAACGTTTACGCACTGTGCGAGTGCAAATATGTGGGTAATTGTTCGAGTTTGTTGTTTCGGAGACTGTTTTCGCAATCGGGCGTGTTTTAGGCGATTTAACATAATGGCTTATTGTGCGGTTCGCGTTAGCGTATCTGTGCCTAGAAGTTGTTTAGTTGGTTGGTTAAAATATTTTCAAATTTTATCGTGCGTTAATTTCAGATCTTGTTTTATATTATTAATTATTTTATAGCTCAGTGAATTGATCATAGATTACGTTCATCAATGTAATAATCCATCGTTTATGCTAATATATCAATTCAACATTTAGGCGCGAATTTTTGAGCATTACTTATTCAACTAGAGTGCTACGTAGCTACATGTTATCTTCTTTTCTCGATAGAGTTGGACTCTTTAATCAGTATGTAGATATTCTCAGACTACACCTCCATAATAAAAAGGTGCCCGATTAAACTATCGACCGATGAAAAGTCTGCAGTCTCCCGTAGCACTTACACTCAAGTTGAGTATTACTTATATAATAATAAACAATTGAAAGTTTAATGTCAGTGACATTATAGATACATTTTTTTCTACCTCTGTAGATTGATTCAAAAAATAATTATTCTCTAAATAAAACAATCAGAATCTCGATTTCAATTCGCCGAATTTCACTTCGTCACCATCAATATTAGATTATCGAATAAATCGAAATACGCGTATCTATTGCATTATTGATTCCGTTAAATGTAGAGAAAATTGTTTTCTGCATAAAACAGCGACGTTGAATAATTGAAAAAGTAATCGGATTTCGCATTCGCCTCATCCTCCACATTGATATAGCAGTTAACTTCGATCGAAACAACGGGTTCAGAGGTCGTCGATTAGTGGGTCGGCGACCGAAGGTTGTGGCCGCCTGCAAATTGATATTAAAGCGTTTCGGCCCAAACTCAATTTATGTTTCATTACTAGATTTTAGGTACCACTAAACGGACCTGCAGCTGCCACAGACTTTCACTAATCCCGTATACATTTCGTCCTTATTTACAGGCCCGGGGCTATCTTCAGATTATTCACGTTCGTCTGTAATCGCACTGAAATAACACTGTCGAAATTTACATCTTCCGGGAAAAATTCGTTAGTCGAATCGGATATCTTGGCGTAAATTTTAGTTTGCTTTGCACTCGAACGCCTCTGTTTGTTCTGGCGGATTGAATTTCACAGAATCAATGTTACTTTCGATTGTCGCTCCTCTGATGAAGGTTTCCTTATTTGGAAATTTATTATCGGATCGTGTATATATCGGAAAATCGACGCACGCTTTTCGCCCTCTGTGGCCTTTTGATATATTGCGATGTTAGTTTTTTTTTTCGTCATAATAAAATATTGATATCGAACATCATTTCGCTTTCAGGATTTCTGAGTTATCGTACATTTTTTATGATAAAAACAGCTTCCATTAAAAAATATATTGTGCTCTGCGTAAAAATATAATATATCGTACACAATACGCGCTCTCGTAAGGCACGACCTCAAATCCTTCATCTTAAAACAAGCCACGTATAAAATCTATACGTCAAAATTCATTTGCCGCTTTCACATGTTACGAAAAGCTCTTACGTGTATATATTTTATATAATATATCTAAAGCTAAGCAACAAATATTTTATAAACGATATCGAATGGTTTTGATACATTTGTCCGAAATTAAATCTGACATTTATTTTTCGTCGATCTTTCTTCCGTTGTTTCGCTTTAGTCCCAGTTGAATAAAAAACATCCCAAATATATTTTCAATATCATTTTTATTTGCAGACATAATTGACAAGCGAAATATATGACATCGATATATCCATTAAATATTCAATTTATCGAAAACGAACAAATGAGACGATCCTCTTATAAGATATTATGTTTTCTATTTTTGAACATAACGGGTTTCTGTTTCTAATATAAATCTCTTGAAATATTATCATGAAATATGTACGTCTAAATCTGAAGAAGATTTATTTTATAAAATGAAATTCGATTTTTTTTTTCACGAGAATCAATTCAGTCTTAAAACCACAGTTTTATTCAATGGTCGACTGGCAACTTAAAATTTTGCTCACGTCTGCAATCATTTCGCCCAACACCACGTTCTGCTCTCACATAAGTCAATCGAACTCTATCGGAGACTTCGTTTTACAAATAAATTTTCAGGACGAATCCTCGCTGTGCGAACTCGGTGTCGTTCGTTCGTTTTATTTTTCAATTTTTTCATTTATCCGGTCGAAAATCGTCGATTTTCAAATGGCAGCTCGAACCCTTTTTCGAACGCCCCAGGTCTATTTTGATGGTAATTCTGCAAACGAAAAATCGTGGAAAAAATGCGGAAAATCGCCATCGGCACGGGAAAATGTCCTAGTATGCCGTTTGTCAAAATGATTTATACACTGATGCGTCGATTCGTCACCAGAGAAACGCATTAGAGACGGAATCTTCTCATGAGAAGACAAATTGCGGTCAAAGTAACTCGTGAAATTGATATAAATGTACCATACATTATTCACTCGCACTTTGTATGAGCTTAGTGGGTACGTAAATGCGTATGTGCTGAATGTGGGGGAAATTTTCAGACCTTCGCGTCTTCCAAACTGGGTCGGTCTTCATACATTTTTCATTATTTTATTATTTATTGTGTTTGGGAGATGTGTCTCGCGAAACGCTATACAAATGTTTGTTTTGTTCGAATTGAATTAGTCTTGCGAGTCTATTCCGTGAAGCGGGTAATAATTCAAATGTGAACAATATTGTGATCAAATGTAAATTTTTGATAGCGTTCTTAATTGAATGTCGTCGTATATCGCCAGTTTTGTGTTGAAGCTAATTTGCGGAAATTCAATAATGCCCAATTCTCGTTTGCCCTATGTATAAAATATTCATTCGAACCGAATGAAAACATTAACTAGTAATTTGAAAATCTTCTCGTTTCGAATATTATTTATTTCATGCGAACAAACTAAGGTCATTATTAATCAGTTTTCATTTGAAAATGCTTAAATACCCCAACTTTGCGTTTTCTAAAAACTTATTTAGAATTCGATGCTTATTATTTTGATCGAATTCCAGTTTATGAATTTGGGAAAATTTATTAAATGGGTCAAACATAACAGAGCAGAATAAAATGCATATAATTCAACATAGATTTATACCACACCTAATACGTTTTCAACACGTGCGAAATCAACCCGAATGATTTATATCCGCAATCCCTTTATGCGAAAATCATAAGGTTCTTCCCATTTCGAACAAAGTGATTTACGGCAACCCATTTAAATTAGCCGGAAGATATTTCTTTTCTTTCTAGATGCTTACTACCAAAATAATAATCGTTTACGACCATCTTCGATGTATTTCGACTAAATAGCCCTCCGTTATCGGAAATACGTGTCCTATCCGATACAAATCACGATTAATTGTACAAAGTGGCACACTGAATATTGACTCGTTTTCGATAATTTTAGATTGTACAAACATAGGCTCATGCTAGATTTGTAATGATATTTCGATAACAACAAATTAATAAATTTTATATTATTTTAAACCATCTTTAGTGACCCAGAGTTGCTCATGACTCTTTGGATCTCATTGTTTGAAAAAAAAAATGTAATAATACATACAAAATCCTTTCCAGACAACTCTAAAAGTTTCATTGACAAGAAATCAGCCATTAAAGATTTGATTAATAACACACAAACAGACATACATTCAATTTTATTTATATCGATGATATACACATTTATAATCGATTATTTTGTATATTCGATATCGTTCAAACAAAAAGCGATTATATCACGAAGCGTCTCACAAACCAAGTTCATTCAAAGATCCTCTCGATATCCATTGAACTCCCCTATATATTATATACACACAATATATATAAAATAGGCAATAATACGTTTCGTGATAAATGCGACCCCAATAAGCCATAAGTCAACCCGTCTCCGGTCAAGTGTGCCCCGATAAATTGCAGCCGGCGAAAAACAAACGACCCGTTCGACCCGTGAAACTATTTGTTTCAATAACACACGGTCTCGCATCCTTATATTATACGTAGATATTACTCGTTTCAGCTATGAAAAGGTCGTATCCTTGTGTCCCCCAGTAATCTTTTCCTTTCGAGTGCTGCTTCTGTGTATTAGAGTATTTTTTCGACGACGAAGTCTCGGGATTCGGCGAAAGCGCGAGATTTAACGGAGTTAATGTGTGCCAGACGATGTGTATTGTGCTCGAAGCTTTATTTGTCTTATTGTATTAGAAACTTTGTATTGTTATGAAATTTATTATTTCGATATGTTCGTTGTATGTAGGTGATACATAATTGAGAGAAATTCTGCTATTTTATTACAATAAAATATATTTTTTACACGCTCCGATAACTGCTGCATAATATTCTCTTCCGAGAAATGTTTTCGTTTCATTGATTTTTCCATGAAAATCTTTCCAAATAGCTTCAAATGAAATATTTAGAACCGTATTTAATCAATATTTGAATTATAAAATAATGTATAATCCCATTTGATATAAAATACAATACATCTCAAATTCATTCAAATTATAATCAATTGTGTATAATGTGATGTGACGTAATTTGTATTACCTTATTTATTATAATTATAAGTATCATCGACAAATCGAAATACATTTCAGTTTATACATTATGTTATTGATGTTCGAGTATCGTTCCAATATAAATTTTTGGTTCAACGTGAGCGAGTGTAATTGAAGATTTGTTATGTTTCTGGTTTTGTCGCAATAAGCGAGCAAACGAGCGCTCGTTACAACGAGCCTCGCTGTACGAGATTAATTTCTCTCCTGCCCACGAAGAACCTGTCCCATTTTTTTCTTTTTCCCTTTTTTGTGGTCCCGGATTAATGACGGCGACAAATATTTTTGGCGGTTAGCTTTAATGGAAGTGCGCACTCTGGCATCCGAGCAAATCAATTTAAGAGAAAGAAACATACAGACGAAATTGAAACGGAAAAAAAAACTACCAAAGAATGAAAAATTATTCGATGAATTCTGTTCAAGATTCGTTTATAATACGTGATGAAATTTTATTCGAAATGATTCAATGAGTTCGCGGTATAAAGGCGGTATTAGTAAACTCTCTGCAGTAAAATACGATTGTGTCCAAGGGGGCTCAATGGAAAAGCTATGGGGTTTTCAGGTGAACGCGGCTGAAAGTCTGCGATAGTCGAGAGGGTCGTTTCTCATAGTGGCATCCTCCTAACGGAAGTGCAGCTTAAGTTTCATCCCTGAATATGGATCGATGCAACGAAAACAGGCAAACAGATAAATCGCACCACCACTGTTCGGGTTAAGGTCAATTTCCAACCCAATATTTTGTATTTTCAATCGATACTTCCGACTTTGATCGTTTTCGGTCGCTGTATAAATTATGCGTTTTTCATATCGGAAAATTGCCCGAATTATAAGTCTTGTTTGTATTTTCCGTACTTCATTGAAATTTCCGTATATTTATGCGTTTGTTCAGGCGGTTTATCATCTCTAAACAGTTGGCCGGCCACAATCGTATCGCGCATAAATCACAGAAATTCTCCTCGGATTTTGCCGGCAATAAGTCGCAACAGGAAAAGCGGAAAACGCCTGATTGACATTCAAAAATCGTAAGGATACCGCAGAAGAAAATATTTTATATTTTCACAACACATTGTTTGTTCTATACACAGATACACAATGCGGTGTTCGATTCTTCTCTCGCTTCTTTCGTTGAATCCTTCTCTGAGAGTTTTTTTTTTTTGTTTTACATTCGAATTTTTTATCACGATTTTATAAAATTTTGAATTCAAATATTTATTTTAACATTGTTTTTCATTTGTTTTTTACAGGCGTTGCTGCAGGCGCACGACGTGGTCGCTCACGAGGTTTATGGTGAGGAGGCTCTACGTGTGACACCACCACCAAGCTCTTTAGCATGTGGCACTCTAGGACCTCCTCAATTGCCTAACGGAGATGGACCTCTTGATGCACCCCATGATCTCGACACTGTCACCAGAGTACGTCTCGTGCAGTTCCAGAAGAACACCGATGAACCGATGGTATGTTAAATGGCAATTATTTTGATTTTAATTTCATTTTTTTTATTTTTTAAGTATTTCTTCAATTTATATTTTAATATAGAATGATAATCATTCTTCTTTTCGTACATTTAGCATTAGGAAAAATATTCGAGTCGGTGTGCTTTTAGCGCAACGTGTTACATCCGCATGACATATTGCGCTGTGCCTGCGTCAAAGCGATCCGATTTATTTATTTTTCGTTTAAATTTTCATACTTTTATCTCTCGATTTTTCGGTTGATACGGATTAATTGCTGCTGGATATTCGTTCGTCACTCAAAAACGTTCATCCGGACGGAAATAATGGGCGATCATTTAATCCGAAGCTCACCGAATCAAATCTACGCCATTATATTTCGACTGCTTTTGTTTTCCGATAAAATAATGAAACGAAACAGAATATTTCATATCGTTAACACAATATAGATAGATCCACTCGAATATCGTCCAATTGAACAGTATTTCATGCGCGAAATATACAAAATTGAACCGTGTTTTCAAACTACGATCGAATCTCTCGAAAATTCCCAAACGACCGACGCGAACTTTCCCATTCGAAATTCTCAGCGCTAAACGAATTAAAAGCATCTCAGTTTGTACATATATTGAATTTGGATATTTAAAATAATATTAAGTCTAGTTCTCTCAACCAATTTGTTGAAAACATATATCGTTTTCTCTGTTGATTT
Organism: Cheumatopsyche charites; assembly: GCA_024721215.1. Taxonomy (NCBI): domain Eukaryota; kingdom Metazoa; phylum Arthropoda; class Insecta; order Trichoptera; family Hydropsychidae; genus Cheumatopsyche; species Cheumatopsyche charites. Next base: position 4,865,765 of record CM045585.1, on the reverse strand, counting down.
GGGCTGACGGTCCCAGAGGACGTTCGCCAAAGACAGGGTATCCTTTAGCTTTCCAGTTGTGTTAATTTTCACGGTTAGATATGCGAACACGACGTGTCGGGGATCCTATTTCTTGTACGAAACAGGAAACCGGGCCAATTTGGACTTTGTAGGCTTTAGAGTCGGACTTTGAAACCGAGTTGGACAGAACTTCGATTACAGATGTGTACGAGAATGGGCTAGGTCTTGCGAATACATTTATCTATGCTACTACTTGGTAATACGTTCAATTAACTAATGATTAATATGCTTGTCAATTGAACGCAGATATTTTATACATAATGTTATATATCAGTTCAAAATGTTTTATTTATTCAATAGATTTATTTTTATATATTGCATATTTTAATAATCCTAAAAATTCTTCAGAAAATGTGTCTACGTCTTCGAACGCCGGATGAAAAATGAGAAAAATGCGTGTCGAACGTGTTTTAGTTCCACTTTGTAAATCGCTTCTTAAAACAATTTTCAGCCTCGCATATGCGCTCGCTCAACTCTCGTCTCAAAGTTATTTCATTACGGTTTTTTTTCGTCTTAAACACAGATAAAAATAAGAAAAAAAGATCACATCTTAGACGACGAAGGCGTTTGACTCGTAACAATTTAACGACGGCCTTAAACGGCGTGTTAGATCTCTTCCGCGGAAATAATTATAAAATCGCGAAAGATTCTCTCCGGGAGTGAACTTTTCCGAATCTCGAAGTTTTCCGGGCTCCGATAGTGTCGAAGTTGGGTTCTTGGGAAGCGTTGAACGTTTTAATCGCTCCTGCTCTCCTTAAAATATTTATGGCTTTTTCGCGCGTTCCTTAAGACGACTTTCGAAGCGAGACTATTTAAAAAGTTCGACGGGCTTAAAAATACATAATATTCCAAAGTCTTCGCTGAAATCGCTTTGTGTTCTCTCGAATTCGAACAATGACTCCGTTTTACGGTCGTTCTCTTTGTTTGGATTTTTCTTCGTCGCTTCGCGATTGAAGATTCGATTTGCGCTGATTATGTTTTGATTAATTTTCGAAATAATGCGCATCGCCTTATCGAGCCGCGTGTTGAGCTTTAAATCTCTAATTATATTAAGTTTGATGTTCGAAGTTGTAATTAACTGTCTGACTTAATATTTCAATGCGTATATTATCGAAGTTCTCCGTAGTTTAGATCGAAATTTTCACGTAACGTTCGTTCGCATCGCACGAAACTTCAACTTTTCGTCGAGTTCTCTGAAAATCGCTTTACATGAAATTATTAAATTCTCTTTCAAACTCAGAACGTTTTATTATTTTATTTTGAATAAAAATCGATGAACTTTATCTGCTGTATCGGCATGAAAATTTTCATATTTGATTTCGAGGATGAAAATTTTAATCGAATTTCATTCTTTTGCTGCAGGGTATCACATTGAAGATGAACGAAGATGGAAAATGCGTGGTAGCACGTATTATGCATGGTGGTATGATACATCGTCAAGCCACTTTGCATGTTGGAGATGAAATTCGTGAGATCAATGGAACACCAGTAGCCAACCATTCCGTTAATCAACTTCAAAAAATACTCGTAAGTCTCATTAGCACTTATTTCAGTATCAATCAAATATTATTAGTTTTTTAATCTACTGATCATTTTTATCATTTGCAGAGAGAAGCTAGAGGATCTGTCACATTCAAAATAGTTCCATCATATAGATCAGCTCCGCCACCTTGCGAAGTGAGTACACATTCAATTTTTTTCTTAATGTTTGTAAATTTTGAAATTAAATACACATATCATTCTGATCATACGTTTGAAATATTAGATATTGATTTTAGCAACATAGACTTTTTGATGAGTTTGTTTGTTTTTCCGTATAAACGACAAATAATACATGACGAGTTTACGATATTGTCACGTTATATTGTATATTTTTTTATAATTCAGTTGCTGATTGTTTTCGTTTGTTTTGAACGATCATTATTTACATTACATTCTTATATTATTATTATGTATTTACGTACACTGTCGAGTATTGTTGGTATGTTTTTATTTCTGAACGAATGAATGCTTTGCGTTCCACTGATTGTTTCTTTTCGCTTGTCTGATGTTGAAATGTTCTGTTTTTGTGAATAGCTATTCCGGATTAGGCCATCTCCCGTACTAGTAAGTAAAATTTATCAAAAAGAAAGAAAAAATCGCATAAACAAAATTTCAGAGCAAAAGAAAACTCCTGCTTATTTTCGTTTTCATTGTGCAAAAGCATCTCATCATTCGACGTGTATTTTGATTTATTATGATATCGAAGAGATTATTCCTATATAATATTTTTCACAATTCTTTTCGAATCAGACCATTGAAATTTTATTATTTTCATATCACACTCATTCCATACCAAAGCATGATTGTTTTCAATCGTTTTTTCAAAATTTTCTCCGTTCCCTCACCCTTCATTTTTCAATCAAGTCATTTGACAATTGGCTAACTCCCTTCAAATTCATTTTATTCATTAGAAATTAGTAAAATGTTGTCCATGTCATTTTGTTAAGCATGTAGTCGTACAAAATTTTCATATCTTTCATCTATCGTTCGTGTTCCATTAAAAAGCTGTTCACATATCAAAATTTATATAATTCGAAAAATTATTTATTCTACTAGAAAAATATTGCTTATTTTAGTTTTCTTTTTTATATATTTTATACTAATCCATATCACTTACATTATTTTCATCCAAATTTATAGGTTCCCAGAATTTCCTTACATCCTGAATTAAAATAATATACAGACGAGTGAAATGTTACTACCAAATTCATAAATTCTCGTTTTGTTTTAATTTTTATTTTGCCTTTTTAATATTAATGTAGGCTTTTAGTATCTCATATAAGCATGCGCATCATGTACATCAATCATAGCATGACAATAATACGTAACTATATTTTAAATATTCTTACGTTGTATTGTGAATTATAATATAAACAAAAAATAATATGCTCATAAATTTTCATGTGTAATTCAATAGATTTTCGTAAGAGCCCAATTCGACTACGATCCATTAGAAGACGAACTGATTCCATGCGCCCAAGCTGGCATAGCCTTCAAAACTGGAGATATTTTACAGGTTTAAATATTTTTTTAATACAATAAATTGCCATAAAATATTTTCAGGTATTTTTTCATAATATTTTGACTTGCTTTTTTATTAAAATATTTATTCCATTTATAGATAATTAGTAAAGACGATCATCATTGGTGGCAAGCTAGAAAAGACAACGCTGCAGGTTCAGCAGGATTAATACCTTCACCTGAACTTCAAGAATGGAGAGTTGCGTGCACGGCTATGGAAAAGGGAAAACAAGAACAAGGTACATATTTCTTTTCAACCGTTTCATATTTCATTAAGATAAGATTTATAAGAGAATATCTTTTTTTCAAATATTCTGATGAATTTTCGAATACCCATTAAATGCTTAATTTTCGTACGCCATACATCATTTCTCAATCTAAATTGTAGATTTGTTTGTGTCGAAAAATTCGTTTTAATAACATTTTCTTAAGACAAAATAAATGATGGATGGATGAATTAAATGCGTATTGATGCCGAAAAAGTTGACTCTTATCTTCACAGAACTATCTCTTATTATATCTTTCACCTTTTCTTGGATTTCTTATATTTTGTTTTTATTATCAGCATATGTTTTCACATTCTCATTCGACACTGTCGACACAATATAAATGTTTAATTAATTAATGAATATGTTTTATTTTGCATTCGTTTTCTGTTCTTTGGTGTGACTCTCTGTATTCTATGTATATTCTCTTAGACTCTCACCCCCAACCCCTTAACCACCCCCTACTCAATACCTAAAAACCCCCCTATATTAAATATATATAATATTGTATAAATGTTAGCATGCTTCTCTTGGAATATTGACATTTTTGCCTGTCGCTGTTCCTTGGGGCATACTTCGTGTATGTGTGTATATACAATTATACAAACATGTGTGTATATATATATGTACACGGATTGTTTTTTATCTGTGTGTTACTTTGACACGATGTGGTCTTTTTCGCCATAATTCATTCATTCATATTTATATTTTATGTAAAACGACATCACAATTCACGATCTATGATCATCTCTTGTCAAGAATTCGGTAAGTTTCGCACAGTCAACAAATCGAATATATTTCATTGAAAATACAACAGATTTAACTCCTTGAATTAATTTATTTAATTGAATTTTCATTACATGTTCAACATATCTGAATAAAAATCAGTACTCGTCTTAAATAAGACAAACACATCAAAATGTGAAATTTATTTATTTTATATTATTCATACTCAGAAAATAAATGAAATGCGCCACTATTAGTCTCAATGAAAATAATCTATGCCATTTTATCAACCAAATAATAAATTGGTGTAATTTTTTATTTGATAAAATGGCATCAATGCATCACAGCCGCCCGTAATCGAAAGGCATTGAAAGAAAAACACACATTGGCCCTACGCATCGCATAATTCAAAGAAAATATACTAATATTATTATTGTTTTCATACGATAATGAATAATAATTCAGTTTAAATAAGAATGATCTACCAGAAAAAATATCATCGCTTCGTTTGAATCGTAAACATAATATAAAATATCATATTTTCATATTTGATTTAAAAACCTTCTACAATTCACTTACATAATGTGAGTACAAAATCAATTGCATACTTGAACTTTATATTATACTTGAACAATATTTTCAATCAAATATACTTGAACATATGTATGATAATATTGAAAAACTTTTTCAATATAATCTTACACAAGCTCGTGTATACTCGAACGAAAAACTGGATTTTTCTCAATAGTAAAACATTGAAATATTCATTTTCATATGTGTCAATATTTCAATCGTTGATTAAGCTACTTTTTTCTATCCGATTTGATTGAAAACTTAAACTTTGATATTGTACCCGTATTCAACTTTGCGATGCGTTGCGCCAATGGCTCTCCGAAATGGCGTCATGGCTGGCGAAATGGCGGCACGCCACGTGCTCGCGGCCGCCATCTTGCCAACATGGCGCCGTATGTTGAACGTTTGTTTTGTTGGCGGCTGCCAGAGATGGACCCTGGCTGTTCCTCGCACACTGACGGATGCGACACCACCACAGGTACTATATGCTCGCACAATATGATTAATAATGCTGTATTACGATTTGAAAATTGATTTTTTTTTTAAATAAACCGACGAAAGAACCGATTTAAATCATAAATTCTGTATATATATATATATAAGTATACTATTGCACACTTTTTTGAATATTTTTGTTCGATCATGTCATGCTGTCTCTCTTGATTCATGTGTCATTTGCACCCCACAAATCGTTGACTTCGTGATTGCACGTTTTCGTCATCCAACGTGTCATGATGTGTTCGAAGGTCGACGAAGACGCATTGTGTCCTGCATGATTACTCTTTTTATTATTGTCATAGTTGTGTTTATATTTTGTTTTTGAATGTTGTATTTTTTTTCCGTTTCGAACGATGTGTTTGGCGAGTATACTCAATTTGTATGATGCTTCTGAAAATTGTTCGACTTTGATGATCGCTTACGCTTTTGTCGAAGTGATGTATTAGCTTTCCAATTTGTCAAGTTTTGTTTTTGGATCGCATCGGGTCTGTTTATTTATTGGCGAATTGTGTAAGTGAATTTGAAAAGTTTTCAATTTATCAATTGATTTCAATTGAAAAGTTCAAATGTCCTGAAATATATGAAATTCTTGATAATCGGAAATCTAATGCGAAAATTATATTTCTAATTAAAATGAGTGTACTGAGTCAATTACCATTTTTGCTACAAATAATTTATGTACAGTGTAAGTATCAATAAATTGTTCATTGACAATTTTATCCTTTTATCAGGTATTTTGAATATTATAATTTCGTTCAAAAGGTCTTTTCATATTTTATAAATAACCCAATCTTGCCGGTTAATCGGTTATAACAACGGAACCACCGATGATATTAACGAACGGAAACGAGGCAAGTTTTATTTTTTATCGCATTCCGTCCATTATTAATTAACCAAGTTTGTTCAAAATTTTCCCAAGTACGAGAATAAAATTGCGATCGACACGGCACATTGCTCGTTATAACGAACGATTTATAATGTAATAAAAATTCATATCAAACGCAGTCGTTAATGGGCTCTTTTCTAGTGATTACACCTAGATATACTGATAAGACACACACATAAATGTTTTAATGCATGTCATAAAATAATTGTATATACTGATAAGTTTGAACATTTAGAGCATGTTTGAGAATAAAATACTTCTTTAGAGTGCTAAAGCTCGTTTTAGATTGTCATAGATATATGTGAATAGTTTATTTGTTCGAAGCTTTATTTATGCTTTACATGTATTGAAAGCTTGATACATTTTCACGTTCATTTTATTAAATCTATTTTTAGTTGATTTTCCTTTGAATTTATACTTACAAAATAATCTTTAAATGATTCAATTCAATCCGATTACGAAACATTTTTTTTATAAAAGCATTCATACGCGTAATCGACTTTCCCTTAAATAATACCTACTCCCTCGCGAAACATTCACAACGAGCGACTAACACAAAAAAATATACACACAAATAATCATTCCTGGATAAAATTAAGACTCTCTCGAAACGAAGACGAAATTTTGTCTCGTCAGAAAAAAAAAGCACATCCATAACGAAAAAAATAGCATCCCTATCCCGAGATTAAAGGAGCCGGGCGGATGCAGAGAAAAGCTAATTTCATCGGGCATAATTTTAAATTGTACACGGCCAGCTGAGCCCCCTCATCACGCAAAAATGCTAAACTTCGAAGGGTCGAGGCTGCTATCCAGCAGCAGCAAGAAGAAGAAGCAGCACGAGGAAACCTCCCTACGAATTATTATTACAACCCCATCCCTAGCCTATGTCTTGCATAAAGATGGGTGTGAGACGCCGAAAACAGACGAGAACGTCAATTTCTTTCGGTTAATACGCAAAGTTTCAACCCCTGTACATCCCATGGACACCGGCTCGGGATGAGATTTGTTCTCGGGACTTTTCCCGGGAATCGGGAATTATGCTCGCACTAGTTGTCTGGAAGGGTTCGTGCACTGCTCGAGAGAGTTTTTCAATTTGGACGTTCGAAATGTGCCCGTTTTATTGGATTCTCGGGGGTGCTTTTTTTCATATCGTCGATTTACTCGGATAGGGTGACCGTGTGTTTCGGATTTTCCGAGACAAATTCAATTTTTGGTAACACGTGTATGAAAAAATGGTCAGCCTGTCTTTGAGCGATGTTGTGAAGAAGCACTAGTTCAAATCGAGTATGATCGTGTTTATTCGAATATTTCGCATGTTCACATTATATTTATATTAATAAATTATGATAGATTTATTTTATATGAAATAAATAGATTTATCTTTCAATTTCAAACAATCAAATTTTCAATTGCTATATTTTTTTATTGCTTGAAATTGAAAGATATTTGAAAATATATTGTATATAATAAATAAGGCTGAAATCATAGCTTTCTATGCGTTTCGATATCGACATTATTTTTTATTGTTCTCTTATAAATTTTCCACAGTGAATTGCTCCATCTTCACTCGCAAGAAAAAGCAGTACAAGGACAAATATTTGGCGAAGCACAACGCCGTCTTCGATCAATTGGATCTCGTCACATACGAAGAAGTTGTCAAATTACCATGTTAGTATCAATTTTATTGCGTCATTTTATTTCACAATTTTCAACGAAAAAACTGCAAATGGGACTCGTCTATGCCAAATTTTTATAACGTCTCTTTCGAAATTTTCATCAAAGCGTATTTTTACGACAGTCGTTCGTTTTTCGAATATGTATTATAATATAATAATATCATGAAAAAGTTTTACATAGATATATAAGCTTTCGAAGTTTAAGACTTTTTCGAATTACGGTCATGCATACTTATGGTTTTACGTGACTCATTCGAAATAGCGAATTTGTAATAAAAAGCTATTCAGTAAAGCACCGAGAGCATTGCTCAGTGCTGAAAACGAAAATTATTGCTGAAGGACTCCGTCGTTTCGAATTTGTTTCGAATGCGACTATAAAACCGTTTCTTCGGGTTGATTTTTTTTTCCTCTAAGAAAACTTTACCAACTTCCATTAAGGCGATTCGCTTCTGAAAGATTGCGAAGAAGCCATTTATTCTCCGCGACGTCGTAAATTCGTCGAAAAATGCTCGTTTTCAACGGAAAAATATCCTAAACGTCAAAAGCCACATATCGCAATCGAAGATAATAAAACGAGGCTCGATCTTAGCAACTCGCTTTAACCACTTAATGGATTTTCCGTACAAATCCCAACATTTTGACATCGCCGCAAAAAGAGGAAGTTGGGTGTTACATCTTCCGTTTTGCCAAATTTCACGAAACTTCGCTGAAACATCGCTGCATACTTTCTTCGCGCTAATATCGTTATCCTGAGCCAACCCACTTTTGTAGCTTTTGTTTCAAGTCTCGTCTCCGAGGATATTCGAGCTCTAAATTTTAACAGCAACCCCACCGCGAAAGTTTATTCGAACATTTCAAATTTAACTCCGTTTTAAAATCATAGCCGTAAAATGGAACTCCGCGTTTTATTATCCTTCGCCACTTTTGTGTATGAACACGTAGAAAGTTGAACTCCCTGGCTGCACTAAAACAATGAGACGACTGAATAACACCGCATCGTTTAGCTTATTGATGCAATTCAGTCTTATTTTTGATCAATTTTCAGTATCAGATCCGGCATTCCAAAGAAAAACTCTGGTGCTTCTGGGCGCTCATGGTGTCGGCCGAAGACACATCAAAAATACTCTCATCGCCAAACATCCTGACCAATATGCTTATCCCATTCCACGTAAATATTCTTATTTTATATTATAATTAATAAATCATTCATGAGATCTTATGAATTTTTTTAATTTTAGATACGACCAGATTGCCTAGAAACGACGAAGAAAACGGACGTAATTATTACTTTGTCTCACACGACGAAATGATGGCAGACATAGCTGCGAACGAATATTTAGAATATGGTATGTCTTTATTCGTTTTTCATGGTATTTTCTCAGTGTTTTATATAAAATACATATGATACGAATTTGAAATTTTACAGGCACTCACGAAGACGCCATGTATGGCACGAAATTAGAAACCATTCGTCGCATACATGCTGAAAGACGAATGGCAATCTTAGACGTGGAACCGCAAGCCCTGAAAATTCTACGCACTGCTGAATTTGCACCTTATGTCGTATTCATAGCAGCGCCTGCCTTACAAAATATGAACGACGTAAGAAAGTTTATATTCGCCTTAATTTTACTCCTAACGCGTATCTCGCCTGAAAAATTTCATAATGGTAGAAAGCTTTTCACGTATGTTGAGGTCGACTTTTCAGAATTTTCATCGATGGTTGTTTTCGAGGTCGAATAATTTGAATTATTTAGTCATGCATAGTCAACGGAGCATAGTTCAAATACATAACTAGAATATTGTGCATGACTAAGATAGTGTTTCGGTTCTGATATTCATGGGTTTATAATATTCATGAATATTATTGTATTAATGAATATGTGCAATTTCAATCAGTTAACAGAAATCCTATATTATTTAATAAAAAAAAAATCACATACTTCATAATGCTATGTACCTATTCTTAGAAAAAAGTCAATAAATAGTATTTTAAGAGATTTGCTTGCAATACTCCTACCATACAATTTTTCTAGATCTCTAATGAATTTACTATAAATTAATTTAAAAAACATTTTTAAACATTCACATATGAAATGTGTGTGAATTGAGAATTAAATGGCATTATAATAAAAATGTTGAATGAAATGTTTCAGTATGACGGCAGCCTCGAGCGGCTGGCCAAGGAGTCCGAGCAGCTCAGGCAGATGTATGGCCACTACTTTGACTTGACCATTGTCAACAACGATATCGAGGAAACCATAGCCACGCTGGAGGCGGCCATCGAGCGTGTCCACACCACACCACAGTGGATACCGGTCAGCTGGGTCTACTGACCCCCGTGCGACAGCGCTTCCAACGCGCTGCTCGTGGGGGACTTCCACTACCTCTAAACACCTTCGATCGAACCATCTATCTATCTGTCGCTCGATTTGACTTAAAGATGATTTTGTAAAATACACGGGAAACATCTCAAGCACACAAGATCACTAAACAATTAGCCAACTTGTTTGTACATCTATCGATTCTTTGTCCGAAGTCAACTGTGTAACACATTCCGATGAGGAATAGCGTATGAATCTATACTGTCTTATTGTTTTGTTTTTAAAAATTCATACATTATGAGTGTTTCCATTATTTTTACTTATTATTCTTTCTTTCTATTTTAGCTAATTAATATTTTTAATGTTTCTTTTGAAAAATTTATTGATTTTATAAACATTCCTTTTTTTGAATTATTTTATTTCCTTTTAATTTATTATGAAATATAAAATTATTTATTTTCTTATATCATTCCATAAGTTTTCATTCATACTAAATATGACTTTAATTTTTGTTCAAAAATATCTTCATCTTTTATTCATGTTGTTATTCTAACGATTCTATTACACAATGAAAATAGTGTAGAATGAAATATTACTTTTCTAAGTTCCATATACGTATATGACTATTCGATTTTATTACTACTGTTGATGAATTTTTTGAAAAGTTTAATGTTGATTCTTATATGGTTTATTAGCAAATATAGAGATTTTATTTACATAGTTAATTAGAAACCAATTATTAAATAATTTTATATGTATTACTAAACATAAATTTATATATCACTTTCAGTTTTTATTTAGTGAATTGATGAAAAAATTGTTTTTTCGAAAAAAAAACATTATTCATAAACATAATTTACTGGTATAAGCAATAAATCTTATTGAACTAATGATACTTTTTTAAATATATTGCTATAAAATTAGCCATTCAGTATTTTATTAAAAAGTGATCTAAAACTATGGATGATTAACGCAGTAAAACAATATATATTAACTTTAAAGAGTTTCAGCTAAGAAGATCTTCCAAAAATTTTATTCGTCTAAGTACTATTTTTCTCTATTCTTATATGTACTATAGAAAAATAGTATAGTCAAGGGAATTTTACTACTCCATTATCTTAAAGGTGATTTTATTTGTAAAACTAACGAATAACTTATAATTTTTCTTGATTAAACAATGTACTAAATTGGAAACTCTCATAAAAATGTATATGTATTATAATACGAAAATCTAAATTTTACATAAAAACATATTTCGGTAATATTCATATTTCAAATGTCTTATTTAACCTTAATACTCAATAATACATATTCAAGCGCAATTTAGTAATATATTTCTTTAAATAAATTAGTCAATGATTGCACAACTATTACTGTTAATTCTTAACTTGAATGTGAGGTCGCGTAATAGACTCGCTGTCGAAGAGCCGAAGCGAAATGTGATAGGCTGTAAAACATAAAGTGAATGATAAATAAATTAACATTATAAACAAAAACTAAGTGACAAATACTATTAAAAAAGAAAAATACCATATTGAACTATCTATACACTAGTTACGTTTAAGAATAATATATCCCCCTTTAAGTGAAATAATAGGAAAATTCACAAGATATTAAAATGTGGGTAAAAATGATTTTAGTATAACGTAGTATAATAGCATAAAAAAATTCATTTTGAATAACATACTAAAAGTTAACTAAAATTATACAAACAATTTAAAAATAATGTACTACTGGAAAGGAAAATAATGTCACCCAATATTCTCCTTGAACGTTTGTGATCTGTTTGTATGGTATATTATTAATTATATACATATATATATTATTATAAATATCAAAATGTTTTATATTATACATATTATTATACATTCTTTCTTTAACTACAACATTCCGATAGTATGTATGTGTTTTGTCATATTTTACTGTGCATTATTATTGATATTGATGATATATTTTTACTTGTTTTTCATCTCACGTTGATTTAAATAAAGAACAAAATTTTTCGATACAAATTCGAATGATGCTATCGAAAAATTTTCTTTTTTGATTTCCACTTATTCTCGCATGTTTTCCATTATCTCCTTGGAGCACCCGCGTGCTTGTGGACATCATAAAGGAATAGGGTACATAGGTAGGAACAATTTAATATTGAGTCATTAAAATGTTAAATTAAAACTAATTCAACTGATAAGTGTTCACAATGTAAACAAAAGGAAATATTATTAATTGAATAAATTGCTCAGGATTTAAATATTCACTTGTTTTATTTATACATCTCACACTTTCATATGAAAACAAAAATATTTTTTGTGTGTATTTTATTTGCTTAATCTTTCACAGCATACATTAAAAATATTTTATAAAGCATTTTCTACAATAAAAAAATAATATCTAACAAAAAAAATGTTTATAAACAGGTACATAATTCAATAATGTAAAATAAATTAAACTGCTAAAAATATTTACAATTCATATAAATTGCTAGACATTCAAATCAATAAAGAAGCATATTTTCACAAATACAAATCTGCAAACATTTTTCATTCTTGTTTTTTAGGTTCATTGTTTGGTTCATTCTAATTTATTGATGAATGGATATATGGATTCTACATCTTCACAGTCAGGAATCATCTTACCGCTTAGTCTAACACAACTATCGGCACACAACTGCCCTTCGAACCAAGGACCGTACATTTTCTTGCACTGTGCACAATTTCTTATACAAACACCGGTGAGATCATGTCCAGCTGCAAAATTTTATTGAATAAAGGTATAACCATATTAATTTTAATTATGACCTTTCAAATCACAAAATATGTTCTTTGAGAAGAATATGGAACACTTTATGTATGCTCATTCCATAGAATATTAATTGAAATATAAAATACTCACAAATAGCAGGTGAAGCATCGACTTGCTGTTGATTGACCATCATCACCAAGACACCAAAACCCAACGTTATAAGAATGAGTCGACTAGAAGGAGTGAACACCATTTTACTGCTCAAAAACAAAACAAAAAATACAAAACCTCATTAGCAAATAATAAAATATCCACACCGAAACAAAATTGAGATCCTGAAACACTAACTGAATAAAAAAATCGAATATGATTCAATACCGGTCCAATTGACCGTACCGACTCGAATTGACTGAATCGAAAACTCCTCGAGATAACCAGCATCAGCTGGAGTATGCGGAACAAGATCGTTGTCCTTCCGTCCAGGAAACATTTCGAAAAAACGAACGACACACAGACCAGGAAGTCGAATGGTGAGAAAAAGCAGCTTTTTTAATCACACTTCTGGTTATTCAAAGACAAGGTCGTTCGCGAGGTCCGCGATGCTGCATCGCATCTCCGAACCAATTTCTCTTTTATATTAAAAACTGACCAGACTAATGCTGCATCAATTAAATGACCCTCGATCGATTGTTGTACCTATAAATCATCGATTCGCTTAAAGAATAAATTATTTTTGTCGAGAATGAGCGTTTTTGAAAGTCGTTCGAGCAGAGCCGGATTCACTTATGCGTGTTTCTCGAGTCTATCTTAAATCATAAATAATGAAAATAATCAGATTGCCTAAGCTTTTTGATAATCAAGATACCTATATAAAAAATTAGATTAACTTAAAAATGGAATAGCCTAGAGCTTCCGTTTATCTAAATCCGGTCCTGTTCAAGCCGTTCTTGCTCCAGGCTATATTCTCCACGAGCATTAATTACAAGCGATCAATACGTTGAAAACATCGATGCGTGCCTGGTTGGAATAAGGTTATAATTTTTTATAGTTATCTTATCGAGTATAAAATCGAGTCTAAATTTAATTTCTAAAATGTTTGGAATTCAAAATATTTTATGAATCAAAATTTGTTAAACGTACGATTGTAAATACGATCATGCTTAGTATCATTTAAATAATAGATATCGAAAATTATTCAGTTTTGAACTGTCTGTAATAATGATAATATCCGATATGTAAGTAGGCGCCAAATCGATATATCCCATGCTGATTTTCAAACGCTTAAATTTATTTCAACTCACCTAAAGTCCGTGGATCTGCTAAAGGATTTGCTCCGGATGAGGATGCTGATTCGAAGTGACGAATGCGAACGAATCGCAGTGCTCTTTTATAGCCATCAGGTCTACTTTCAGGTTCGACTAATTGAATTTCAGCAAATTAGAGAGCGTAATGGATGTAAGTAACCGAATGTAACTCGCAACTTCGTTAACCCGAAAAGGGAACGGCCCACCCGTCGTTTTTCAGCTGAAACGTAGAAAATTCGAAAAAAATATATGCTTAATGCACAGTCAGATCTTGATTCATTTTGTGATTCGAATATGTTTTGATGAAAAGTATCACGTACTTGGAACTTAAATTAGTTTAATTTTGTCTATCTCCATCTGAAAAGTGAGTCCAGTTAACTATTTTGGGAAAAACTCAAGTAGAGAAAAATAACTTTAAAAATCACTCACTTTCAATGTTTTTCTTGAACAATCAACAAAAAATTATTTTCGAAAATCCCTTGAAAATTTTATTAATTGAATAATATGTATCTTTTCCTTTAATTTCAGGTATTTTTTTATAATATATTCAAATCAAATGGTGTTATTAGAAGTTTTGTGATGCGGTAAGATACTGTACACAAATTTGTACTTCGGTAAAATGAAATTTCTTGTTATTCAGCTTGTTTATCCTAAATATAGGGTAAACAATTTTTCATTACAAAGTATTTTTTCTGTGAAAACTGAAAGCATCGTTTAGAGACGTAAATGTCGAAAAATATTAAATTTTTCGTCGGTCATTACGAAAATTTTCTATTAATTAGTCATAATTACGATTGCCCTACATTCTGCTTTTCATCTTTAGAAGTTTGTATTTTCATTTTGATATATATTTTATTTAAATGCAAGTGGAATTGAAAAATAACAAAGACTTGATGTATGTATAAATCTTTTAACACTATGTACATATATTCCGAAAACGGTTAATAGGTAGTTACTCATAAAATTATCTCAAATTGAAAGAATTTTGTGAAATTTCAATTTATACAATTTTATTTACATTCTGGAGGTATGAGAAAATTAATACATCAAATTTTTAACAATCAATGATATAGCTGCATGTAAATGAAGAAAATATACAAACAAATTCAATATTTGCAGAATTTAATCATAATGATAAAAATATACATCATGGATTTTCGCTGGCACTAGGCTCAGTCTTATTTTCTTCCAATGCTCTGAATTTCTCTTCATATCTTGCTTTCAAATCCTACATGATTGATTTCTTTATTAAATATCAAAAATAATGCAAAATATATTATTGTATAATAGTTTCAGTACCTTAAATATAGCTAGTTGTGTGGTGTATTCATTCTTTAACTCCTCATTCAATTTAGTACCAGATTCTATTTTCTTAGCCATCAAATTATGTCTCTCTTTTTCCACTTGAATTTTCATATCCATCATTTGTAACTTTTCCTAACGATAAGAAAAATATTTATTCAAATATAACTTACTACAGGTTGAGAAAATGAAATAAATCTAAAATATTACTTGCAAATGAGTGACTTCTAGGTTTCTGATACTTAAAAGATCTTTAGTAATACACACTACATCTTTTAACGATGCCACTTGTGACGTTAATGCTTCAATTTGCAATTCTTGGTTTTTAATCATTTTAGTTTTATCGAATATCATGCCTCTCGCCTTTGTCAAAAGCTGATGAATTTGTGAAATGATTTAACTTTAGTAGCCACACTTACTTTTAGAACTATGTATAAGAATAAAATTTTCAAACAAAAACCTCATCATGTTGCTTTTTAATTTTAGAAACAATATCTTTGTTTTTCGCATTGGGCTTTTTCAATACTGCATTCAATTCAGTTTCTAGATTGATAACTTTTGCCTTGAGAATATCATTTTCCTCACATTTCACCTATTTAAAAGTTAGTTAGGTAGTTTAAATTCAATTACTATGATTTCTAATTTGACATAAGTATGAAATATACATACTTGTAATTGCAATTGTAATCCCTTGTTGCTATTGCCTTCTTGAGTTTTTTCTAATTCTGCTATTTTTTGTAAAAGAATACTTTCCCTTTTCGACCACTCTTCCTGGATAGTATGAAAAATTTCATGAATAAAAGAAACAAATTGAAAAATAATAGTACACTAATATTAAAAAATATAAAAAGAAAATTAAGCAAATGTTATTAAACTAATGGTTATAAAATGAGTCACTCGTTAGTCTTTAGCATATAACAAAATTTTGACTATTTCATGTAAAAAAATAACCTGGGCATTCGAAATAGATTCTTCCTTGGGTAACGATTTTTCAATATTTTCAGACAGATTATCCAATTTAGTTTCCGGTTCTATATCTTTCTGCTCATAAATAATGTGAATTTAATTCAAAAAGCCAAATGAATAATTTATTTTTTCCATAGAATGTAATTTTTTTGAAAACATATTTTTTCTGGAAAAAAAATAATTTTCTTACCTCAATTTCTTTTATTACTTGAATTGGGGTATCCTCATCAACTTTTGAACATGAGCCAATAGCACTGTCAATATTTTCACTTTCCAATGCATTACTACACTCTGAGGAATCAGTAACATTGTTTTCTATTTTCTCATCTTTCTCTTCCACTCCATTTTCCTGAGTCGTCGCCAATGAATCTAAAGTCGTATTTTCCACATCATTCCCATTAACAACAGAAACCTTTTCAGGTTCTGGTTTATCGTCGACTTGTGCTACATTTTTTAAATCTTCAACAGATTGATTTTCATTTATATCAGACATCTTGCACTAAAATAAACACGAGATTCTATAAATGTTGAGATTCTCTACACTTAAATTGTTTAATTGCATGTGGATATTATTGATGTATGCTGAAAAGACGAATAAAATAGTTATTTTGATTTAAGACTTACGAAAAAATGAGAAAATTCCAGCAACGTATGATACCGAATGCGCAGTCATGTGGCACAAACCAAAATAACTATTTCTGGATTGAAGCGTGGTCTTGCTATAATTAGAAAACTCAGTTCTGACATTTCGGTTCCCTATCTCATGAAAATTTAGCAAAATGTTCATTAATTTATCATAAAAATTTCGATTAGATTACAGAAATTAGTCATTGAACTTTTTTTAATTACACAGATGTTTATAAACAAACAACTAACTTTTCTTTTGTTTTACTGAATTCTTGGATATTTTACTTTGTTAGTTGATATATAATATCAATATAGCTTCACTAGAAACTGATTCTTGATTAATAGATGAGAATGAGATTACAAATCATGCAATATAACGGAAATGTATAACGAGACTTAGAATTATCAACTTACTTATCTTTATACAACTATCAATCTCCATAGTGGTAAAAGTAAATCAATATCTAGATTGAAAATAGGAAAGTTATCATGAATCATCATAAAATGAATAAAAGTAAGATATAGTTATATTTTACATTTATTGAAAAATGATTATACTTAACTATGTATAACTTAAATATGACCTTACGGCGTAAAGTATTTAATAAATACTTAAAATAATTTGCACTCAACATATTCAGATCTATATCTACGTATCGAAAAATATATCAGAATAAAACACAATTTAGAAAAGTTCTTTTTTATTGTTACTGTTATCTTACGTAATAATATTATATATATACAAAACAAAGAATGTCTGAATTCAGCAAAATTTTTCAAACTACTGTCAGAGAATCTTAGTCACTTTAAGTGGAAATCATGAAAAATCACATAAATAACCTAAGATTGTTTGTTAAGTATTATAACTACCGAGGAAACTATGACCGCTCGCACGATCATCAGGAATGAACAAATAAAATGAAAACTAAAAGAGGATGAACAGCTCCCTGTCAAAAATTATAAAAATAAATTACGAAAATAAACATCCGTCGCTAAATTTTTTTTGTTTACTTATTATCACGATCGAATTTTCACAATTACAATTTTCTATATGAAACTTACATCCTGTCGCGATTACACAGTACATATGCGAGCGCATGCCTTACAAAAATACCTAAATTTAATAGTTTCAATTGCTGCTCAAATAAACGAGTGAATCATACGTCTGAAATATTTGGACATCTCTATAGTAATTACATATATGCTTAACATAATTGAAGTTGTATACAAAATAACGCCGATCACTGTCAACAGTTCGGATTAAATATTAATACTGAGATTACGTTTTCTTTCAATGTATATTCAAGAACGTAGAGATGTAAAAATATTGTTATACATATGAAATCATAGTCGAATGAATGGTTGAAAATACCATATAAGCTTAAATGTAAAACAACCAAATTATGGTCGGGACACAAAACATTTTAAAAATCAGATCGAGTGAGTCAGACGATTCACTTCTTGGCGTTCTTTTTGGGTGCCGGTGCTTTTCCCTTGGCGTTATGGGTCATTTTCGATTTTTTGTTCTTAGGTGCGCCATCATCTTCATCATCTTCTTCGTCCTGCAGAAAAAAAAAGAAATTTAGATTTACAGATAATCCACTGACAATAAACACTCATACTACTTGGTTACAGAGGAAAACGGCGAACGTAAACATTCAAAGTTTATAAAGCTACACTGAAGCGCTCAAAATTTGAAGTCTAATATCATAGAGGCATATAAGACAAATCAATGATATACCATATTTAGGTCCATAAGTCTATCTTATCATTCAAATGAAAAAATACATATATACATATATAACAATCAACGAGATGTTCGTACCTCATTGTTCTTGCGCTTGTTGTTTGCCTTCGCCTTTTTAGCATCGACCTGTAAATAGCACCAAGCTTAACAATGTATGTTTTTAGCTTGGCTGTTTAGGCTATTTAACTTGTTTAATAGGTAATGGTCAGACAAATAAAAATGCCTCAATCGTGACCATATTCGAAATTATGATCTCAACATGATTACGTTCGAATAAGAGGTAAATACCAAAGCTTTCAGTTAAAAAAATAAGTGGTTAAAATAAAAATACATACATGAGGTTCATCTCCCTCTTCTTCGTCTAACATTTCTTCTTCCATATCGTCCATGTCTTCAAACTCTTCGACGAGAGCTCCAAGTAAATGTTGACCGATTAAATGTACAGGTCCAGCTCCCTGAAAAATAATAATAGTAATTTAATTGATAGTAGTTTAAATGGTAAAAATGAGGTCTAATTCGCAGCACTCACTTGGACTAAAGTGAAGGTGACTGGGGCATCGGGAAATTCCAGATCCAATCTCACTTGTCTGTTTTCGCCGGCTTTGAGAACGGCAACGGGAATCTTAACCGTGTCTCTCATCGACATGGTTTCGACCTGAAACGATCAAGTAAACTGTTAACATTTGAAATAACCTTCAAATAAACATCAAAGATAAAGTAAAAATCAGACAAATGCCTCAAGCAATCACGAGGAAAGTAAAATTAAAACAATTTCACTTTCCAATCAATAAATGTTTGGTAGTTGGAAGTTATCATCACCAAAATTTAACTTTGTATTTGAATATGGATCATTTTGTAAAAATACCTGGACAACGTTGAATTCGCCATCCTTTGCCTCTTGACCGAGTAACGCCTGTCTGATGACAAGTTTATTAGTGCGAGGATATTCCTCAGCCTTGATCTCGGGATCCCATGTCTCCGTCTTGTTGGCTTCGGTCAAGGTGACTCCTGGAAATGATGAAAAATGAAATTTGTTACATTTCCAATTAAGCAACTTTTGAGATACATTGGAGTCATAAGATTCAGTTTAACGTCGTTAATAATAAGTTAATGACAAAGTCTATGAAAAAAAATGATTTGTTACAATTAGGAATTTAAACTAATGAGATGTTTTATCCGAAGAAGGATTAAATGACTCAAGAACAGCTAAGCTTTTCGTTAATAGAATAGCTGTAATCAAACAGTTAAAATTGATGAGTTGCTAACTTGGAAATGAAAAAAAGGAATGATTTGTTTTAAAGTTATTTGAAAACTTTTGTCAAATCGTGTTTATATTGAGAGTGAAAGTTAAACGATTACTATCGACAGATTGATTCATACTTAAAATTATTTTTCAATCAATTTGTAATCACTATTATGAATTCGTATGTAAATATGAGCTTTCATAAATGAATAAAATAACTAAGCGCGGTGCCGATACAGAAAAAACTTGGCAATCTGAAAAGTGACGGTTTTACGAGACGCACGCTTACTCTAAAGACCGACTGTCATCGAAGGGCACGCGGTTTCGAACTTTGAGGTTATGCACTCGCAACACAAAGCGGCGACGCTACAACGCGACAAGTATAACACTTTCACATATAATTTTGAGCGCATTTCGACGAACGACATAAAATGCGATGCGATCGATTAAATTCAACGCGAAAGCCGCCCGAACGCGAACCGTAACTGGAAGCCGGTTCGAAAATGGCGGGTACGTCTCGACCGGCGAAAGACGAATCTGTCGCTAAGACTATAATAACGACAATTGACGAATGACGAGCTTCAATTATGAAGAGGGACAAATTGGAAACGAGGGTTTAGTAATCGTAAACACGAAAGGGAAGCGTCGGTCGTGCCGAGAACGGAAACCGGCGTCGGTAAAAGCGGGAGAGCGACGGTCGATTTGTAAGAGGCGTCGTCGGGGATTTACGGAACAGAACGCGACAAAAACGGTTCAGGATCGCGGAGAATACCGAGGAGATGGATACTGACCGTAGAAATATTCGTCGGCCATGGTGATGAGTCGGCTGCGGAGCGATTCGTGAAGCCGTCGCCGTACCGAGCGAAAGAGTGATCGCAGAAGAGCTCGCCTCGCCTCGCCCGCTATCGCTTCGCAGGTCCAAACGAAGCGATTCGCGCCCATGTATTCGTTTCGTTTTTAATGTATTTTTCCGTTATTTCACATTTATCGTCCAATTTTAGTTCGGTTTGACGCGATTTTCAATATTTTTTGTATAATTTTAATGAAAAAGTCACGTTTCTCCAATGTTTGACCAAATACGAGGAAATAAAAGGTCGTCGCATTCACAAAGACTTTTTTACAACAGAAATCAAATTGAAAATTTAAATTGAATTTTATGCTTACGTGCAGATATTCACTGTGAGGCGTGTCTTTCAGTTAACTACGTATTCAAATTTACATTTGAACGAAATGAACCATTTTATTTTCTGATATCGAGCGAACTCGTTTTCCAATTGAATCCGATCATTTTTCGCTAAAAAGTTTTTCATCGACATTCAAAAAAACAAAATTGAGTCGTATGACATTTAGCAATAAGTACGAAAATTTTGTACATCGATTGACAGAAATAAATCATTTCTAATTGACAACAATGCATTTTTTTCAACTTTTATAATTTAAGTTCTTCACGTAAGTAATAAACCAGCTTAATTTTTGTATAGTTTTCTTTCGAACAAATCCAAAAAATATTTTTTTATATAAAATCTAAATATAATAAATAAAATAATATACAAAATATTGAAAAAAATATCAAAATTCTAAAATTTATTTAAAAAAAAAATGATACGAAAATAGTAGATACAAAAATGTAGCAAAGCTAGATGCAAAAGCTTCAACCGAACGAACCACGCTTACGACACTAGAGCGAATTGGCAGCAGTGTTTACCACTTGGACCGGCTAACCGCTCGCGACGCCCGAAGACCGTTTGAAACCGGAAGACGATAGGCGGAAAAGGGAAGCTGACGAAGGCTCCGGAAGCGGAAGAGCGGCTGCCGAGCGTCGACTCCTCGGCGGGAAGTCGGCGAGAGCGGCCGGAAGCAGGTGAGAGCTTTCGAACGCGTCTCCCGCGCAAAGCTCCCCCCGCCCTCCACCCCCCGACGCCGCGTCTAGCGTCACTCTCCCTTTGCCAAACAAACAAAACCCTTTAACGTTTTGCCGCCGTTTTTCAAAAGTTTTCAAATAGTATTTACGGTTCTGCGATCGTTTCGAGCGTTATGTAAACTTGGCGAACTCTTACGATAGGCCGTTTATCTTTCGGTTTGTAAAGTAAGGTTATTGTTGCTGTGACCATAGTTTTTTAAGAAAAATAAAAACAAATCGAAAATGAAATCCGAAAGGAGTCTATATTACATTTTATATTGACCTCATTTTGACCAATTCTGTAAGTTTTAACCCGACGAAAAATATGTTTTATTTATCTAGTAAAAATCTAACCTTACCCAATTTTCATATCTTGTATATTAACAGAGCTTTTTTTTCTTTTTCATTCAATTCACATTTTATAATAATATTTATAACAATGTATAATATTTCAACAGAGATGTTAGTTCCAGAACAATTGAAAAAAATCAATTACATATTACAAAATAGTATACCAAAAGATAATTCATTATGGGCCGATCTTTTCACCACCTTAACTAATCATAGAGTTACAGTTTGTCCTCTTGCTACGAGTCGTCGAAAATCCACAGAACAGACAGGTGTTTCGACGATTTGTATTTGGAGCATCGACTAACTCAATGGGTAGTTAACTAAAGCAGTGAAAAAATCGACTCTAAATATTTGAATGTCCTCTTAAATATAAAATGTATGGTCACTGCAGTTATGGCATATAAAATGCGCTCAATGTGCATTATTTTATTACAGTGCGATGAAGCGTTACAAATATGAATAGCTCAGCAATAATTATTCAACTATGATTTTTTTTTTATTCTTGTCGATGTTTGCGTAATTATAATTGTACGACTTATATCAGTAACGGTTTCACATAATTTCAGGATAGGATGGCTGCTTCGGGCGGTGGCCGGCTCGTAATAGTAAAACGTGACGGCTCCGAAGGCTCTAGTTATCCACTCCTCACTGGAAGTTTGACTATAGGTAGTTCTAAAGACTGCGACATTATACTCACGTCCAAAGGTTTTCCACTCAAACAATGCACCATCACAGTACATCCTACTGAGGTAATTTTTCTTTCTTTTTTATTAGTACTGGTTTTTTCTATTACTTTATATTCCTAAGTGAATCTCATTGTGTCATTATCTTATATTTAGGCTAGATTGAAAAATTTTGCAAATAATACTACTGTTGTCAACTCTGCATCGGTTGTTTCTAAAAGTCTACAGCATCGTGATTTGATCACTTTGGGTACTGCAAAATTTAGATGGGAATACGCAAATAAAACTAACTCATCAAAGAAAAATAGTATTACTTTTATATATTTTACTTTTCATATTAATTTTATTACAATGCTAATTTATTTTCACATTATTTTAGATATTCGAAGGCCTGCTATAGTGAAACGAACTAGAAATAATATATCTCGAAGAAAAAGTGAGCCTGCTGTTAAAAAACATTCGTTCACTGTAGAAACTAAGGGAAGAAGTAGTTTAGGTTTGTTGAGTTCAATACGTTCGTTAATGAATAAAAATCATTTAAAAATTATTACACTTCTATTAATTTTATTTCTAGAGCCACAATCTCGTCAAATCGCCATTGTGAAGCCACAAACGCGCTGTTTGCCTACTGTATCCAATACAAATGGTCTAATCCAATATAAAAATAAAATGGATGGTAATGCTCTATGCAATTTTTATAAACTTAATTATGTTTTGAGAAGTCACCATATAACATATATTTATTTAAAGGTAAACTAAATGAAAGTGACTTAAACGCACCACCATCTTCAGCAAAAAAGAAGAAGGTGGAGAAAGTGGAAAAGTTTGATTCACCAGTCGTTTTGGGTATGTTTATTTCAACAGTTAATTTTGATTTTATTTAATTGTTCTTTTATATCAATTGTTATTTCAGATAAAAATAAACGAGCAGCTCTTTTGTTACTTACCAAAAGAACACCTTTATTAGTCAGTCCATCGCAAATAAATTTGTCGAAAACTACTCCAAAATTCAAACCCAATAGAAATATCACATCTTCTAGCGTTAAATTGCAAACCATCGCCAAAGTGGGATCGATCAAATCAGCTAATGTTTCAAAAACACCTAAAGTTAGCAATTTAGCTCGCCAAACGATTATTAATCAAAGCAAGAAAAGAATTTCTTTGCCTATAAAATCGAAAGCTGCTGTTTGCACTCCTGATCTAAAGAATAAATGCAATACTGAATTGAAATCTAAATTATTCAGTGCTGGAATCAATTCTCACCATAAAAAACGGGAAACTTTGCGATCATCATCCTCTGTAAATAATGAAAAGCAATTGACACCTTCTTTAAAATTGAATAAAACTAGGCGATCACTTGCTTTGAAAACACCTGTAAGTTGATATTTTTTTCTTTTATATTAGATGATTTTATTCTTTGTATGTTTAAGAGTTTATTTTTATTTCAGACACCATCTAAAGCTGAAAATACTCCATTGAAAAATTCTAAAGCTACTCCAAAATCTACAAATAATTCTGTTTCTGTCGAAAAAAGTGATAATAATTCTCCATACATGTCATTTTTATCTTCATTAACTAATGCACTAAACATAATGAACAACTCTGAGATTGATTTGGAAGCCATTCGAAAGACTCCAGAATTTAGAGCTATTAGTAATAAGATCAAATTTGTTGAGAAATCAATACCGACAAAATCTCCCAGTCCAAAAATATTAGAAATTGGCAGAATTTCCAGATCTTCGAAAAGAATGATTCCTAATGAAAATGTTGTGCATAATAATTTTACAAGTCCATCAAATGCAGTGTTGAATTCTCCTATTATATCTCCTAAACATGCATCTCCAGAAATATTTGATTCTACACTTAATTGCATAGATATTAACACTCCTAATTTAAGTCAAGTTTTCGATGTGAAGTCATCAACTCCGATGGATATTCTTAATTCTAAACAGAAAAATACTCCTGTTAAGAACCCTAGACGTTCCATGCAATTATTCCAATCGGCCAGTAAAAACTCAAAATCTTTCAAAGCCAAATCTAAAACTGAACCTAATAAAAAGTTCAAAGTGAAAATCAACTTTAATTATCCAGTGCCTCAATTTAATTTAAATGTATCTAATAAATCTAGTAACACTGAAGTTAGTGAACCAAATATTAATGTGACACCGAAAAGCACTTTGAAACCGCCTCCTGAAATTCTGAAGGAAAAACATTCAACTGCTAAAAAACCTGTTTCTAAAAGAAGTATCATTGATCACCTCACTCGGTCACCAGAAATTGCAAAAGAACTATTTAAAAGTCCTGTAAAGAGAATATTGTCCGAGAGCATGAAGCATTATGATTCTTATATATCAGATGATAACAGTGCATCTAATCAAGATTCAATAGTAAAGGATAGTTCATTTGAACTTCTCACGAGATCCAAAAGATTGTCCAACATTTCACATGAACCACCGAGAAGCAATCAAAAAAGTAATAAACGATCTTCGAACAATGTTTCCAATTTAAGAGGAGTTAAACGATTATTACAAACTCCAGCTAAATCTAAAAATGATTTGACTGATGTTCGAGGAGTTAAACAATTATTCAAAACTTGCTCACCGAGAAACAATCTGTCCAACATTGGAAATATCAAGAATTTATTCAATCAAAAATCACCTAAAAATGATTTGTTGAACATTTCAGGAATAGAAAGCGTTTTCAGAGAAAATATACAAACATCTACTGAAAATGATTCATTGAATATTAGTGGGGGTAAATTGTTTAGGACAACTAGATCTCACAAATCTCCTGAAAACAATACAGTTAATTTTGCTGGAATGAAAAAATTATTCAAGGAAACAAAACGTCAAAATCCTCCAAAAGATGATTTGACAGACGTCGCTGGAGTAAAAGAGCTATTCAAAAAAAAATCACCACGAAATGATTTGATGAATATTACAGGAGTCAAAAATATTTTTAAAGAAATGAAACTGCAAGGTTCTCCCAAAAATGATTTATCAAACGTAAATGGAGTGAAACAATTGTTTAGGACTACAAGATCTCAAAAATCACCACAAAATAATTTGATGAATATTACTGGGGTCAAAAATATTTTCAAAGAAACAAAACCTCAAGCTTCTCCCAAAAATGATTTATCAAATGTAGATGGAGTGAAACAGTTATTCAGAACTACTAGATCTCTAAAATCTCCACAAAATATTTCAATGAATATCTCAGGAATTGAAAATATTTTCAGAGAAACAACACTACAAAATTCTCAAAATGTAAGAAATATGAAAAAATCATCCAAAAATTCTAGAAGTAATAAATCTCCTAGAAATAATTTAACCAACATTACGGGTATCAAGGAAATGTTCAATGAATCTAAATCAAATTCACCCAGAAACGATCCGAGAAATGTTGGCGATGTGAAAGAATTCAGTAGATTATTAGACGATATTCATAAATTAATGGTTAGTAAAGGAGAAAAAAATACCGAAATCATAAATAGATCTACGCCTAAAAAGAAGAGAAATGCTCAATCATTAAATAGTTCAAAAGTTGTGAAAAAAGTACATAATAGAAAATCTCTT
Organism: Cheumatopsyche charites; assembly: GCA_024721215.1. Lineage (NCBI taxonomy): Eukaryota > Metazoa > Arthropoda > Insecta > Trichoptera > Hydropsychidae > Cheumatopsyche > Cheumatopsyche charites. The sequence continues at coordinate 4,839,253 of CM045585.1, read as the reverse complement.
CGAAACTCTTTACTGCAAATTAGTGATTGTAAAGCAAATTTGATCAATCTGGATCTCAAAAATTCATCAAGTATACATAATAATTCAAAAACGAATAAAACAAACAAATCTCCTGTTAGTTTTCTGAAGAATGGTTCTGGTGAAGTTACTCCTAAATCTGAAAATTTCCCAACCAATCAAATTCATGGTGATGATGCTACTCCAAGCAGTTGTGTTCTCGAAAATGTAGGTTTGGTTCCTACAAATTTGTATAAAATCAAAACCGAAACAACTAACATCAGATCTAGACGACAAGCAACCATCAACAAGACATCTTTTTCTTTAGAACTTGCTAAAGTTAATACCTCAATTAAGAAAGAAGGGAAAGCAGTAAAGAATGCTTCACCTGTTATTGCATGTCATTCAACACCATTCGTTAATTCAAAAGCTTTAATCAAAGGATTATCTGAAGTGTCTCCCATACTTATGAATAATGCAGCCGCATCCACATCGAGAAAAACTAGGTAAAGTATATTTTTTTCATAAATATAGTATAGTAAACGTAATTCATTAATGTATAATATGGTACTTTTTTTTCAGAAATACAATTATAAAGAAGAATGTCAAACCTCAACCTAAGAAGATTAAATTGATTGTTAAGGAAGAAATCGATATTAAAGCTGAAGATCTTGGTAATGGAAATATTATTAATCATGTTGGAAGACAGACTCGTTCTGGGTTGAGAAACGTGAAAAAGGTTGAACCTGTAGAAAATCATATTAATAATAGTCCTGTTAAAACTGAGTTTTCTCCGATTTTCACACTAAATCGAGTTAGTTTCAATTTTGTTTTCTTATAACACTTTTTTTCATTTAATCAATTTTACATTTGAAACTATTTTAGCCAATAAAGAATAATGCTATCAAAAAGAAAGTTACATTCGATTTAGCAGATGACAAAGATTTGGATATTCCAAAAGCGAAAAAAACCACTCGCTCATTACGATCTACAACAACAAGTTTGTTTTCACTATTGCTGAATATGTTTCTACTTATTTAATTCATTTTATTGATTTATTTCATTTATCTTTAGGCACCGTTGTAAAATCTGAACCTTCTTCTTCGTCAAAAGCTGTGAAAAAACATGTACCTGCAAAAAAAGCGACAAAAGAACCTGTGATGACAAAAGTTGCAGTAATTGCTGCTACTTCTACTATTACAAAAGCAAAGAATTATAAAGCAGCATCAGCTAGTGAAGAAAAGAAACCTCTAAAAAGTTAGATTTTTTTTTTCATTTACACAAGTCAAAATAATATTATTAAATGTGCATTTATATCATTTCCAGAGGATGTAATTAAAAGTGAAACAAAGTCTTCAATCGCAAATAAAGCGAAAGCTTCGAAAACTAAAAAGACTTTGGAAAAGGTAATCAAACCTGAAACTAAGTCCTCAAGCACAACTAAAGCGAAAGCTTTAAAAGCTAAAAAGGTTTTGGGATCTCCGAAGAAAGCTACTACTGCGGGCCAAAAGAAGAGTTCCCCACAGAAAGACAAACCTAAAACTTCGAAAGTAAAAAGCGACAATGCTAAAAAAACGAAAGTTACAAAAATAAGTACAAAGGTTAAAAAAGCTACTGTAAAAAAATAAATTAACCTCTTAAGATTTTTCCGTTAACTGATGTTTAGTTTATTTTGTTTTATAAAATACATGCTTACGATTAATATTTATGAAATGACCCTTCTCTTTCCATATACTTTAATTATACTATTACTTTTGTCTTCGATACATAATATTTTTACATTCTTTCAATAGTGCTGCTATTCAATGTCTGTTACAGTGATCGAATTTCCATAGTTAAATTTTCAGAACTAACACTTTGTGGGTTTGAGAAAAATTTCTTTTCTATTTAAACTTAACACTTGTATGATTTATAAATGATTTAGCTTGAATTGATTAACTGTAGAGTACAAATAATTTTTATATATGTATATTAAATAAGAAATTTATATTATGATAAAACAAAGTTGTATTTAGATAAGTTTTAAATTTGAAATGAAAAAAAAAATGTTTGACATTTTTATTATTGTGAAATCTTTATATTTATATGGATGGAAAGAGTTAAGATGCACAAATATGTACTTCTTGTTGTAGGGTAAATTAAGATGAAATTTGGGATACAATGAATATGCAATATTTTCTTTTATATTTTTGTGTACTTTTGGAGATGTAAACTTAAAGGTCATAAAATTAAATTTTTATTAATGCCTAAATCAAATGGCAAATTTCAGCTACATAGTTATTACATTGTATGATTTTTTTTTTATTTTTGAAGAAACGCACAAAATTAAGATTCTGTAAGAAATGAAGTGAAAACAGAAAATTATATTAATGTTTAGTATTATAAATATAATTCATATTTTTTGATAATTGTAAATTTTAAATCAAAAACAAAAAATAGCATATATGTTTAGAATAATAAAAATTTTAATTTGTTTTTCATACTTAAAAAATATAACATTTTTGTGTGTCATATCTTTTAACAAACTTAGACTATTTAGGGCTGTTCTTTTCACCTCTGGATTGATAATAAAACGAATTTAAACTACACGCAGTACCTCCAACTATGAGCTATCAAAATCTGTTGGAAAGATGGATGTGTTTCATTGTATGGACTGTAGTATGTCTTTCAGCGGCTGTTTTTTTGACAGCTCAGTTGGGGGGACCGAGTGTAGCTTAAATTCGCTTAATTCTCAAACCAGAGATGAAATGATCAGCCCTTAATAACGATTTAATCTGAAACGTGCCTTGAAGACATGCGATGCTCAATTATAATGCGAGTTTAAGACATTTTGTAAAAAAATATGAAAAATAAAATTTTGACAATAATTTTCCATTTTCATTTGAGTTGTGAATTGAAAAATCCCTTCAATTATACTTTTTAGCAAAATAAAGAACCCGAAGAGAGCAAAATGAATGCTATAGTTGGATAATTAAATATGATCGATAGATAATGCATATAAAAAATTTTATTCAACAAAAATATATGTGTACAAAAATTACACAGTTTATATATGAATTGTAATAAAACTTATTGTTAGTGAAGTTTAATATGAAATTATAAAAAAAAATGTTAGTAAAAAGAGATTGTTGTAAACTAGGACTGCCATATTTTCTGGTATTACAAATGAAATTTTGAACTGCCAAAAGAGTCTCACAATCAGAACTAAAACTTTCGAGTTAAGGTAATTTTAGATTAAATATTTATAGTAGTTTAGTTTCAGTATAGTATTTATTTTGAATCATATCAAAAAATGACATTCATTTGACTCGGTGTGCTTAAAGAAATCTGGCAGCCCTATTATTAATTCGAAAATACATTTTATAACAATATTTGATAGTATTGCGCCAAAGCCAGCATTGGTGAAGCAGTTGGTTCTTTTGGTGCAATTCCAGCACTGGGAGCCATGTCGATGTGTGAAAATTTGATGTTTTCCCCTTCTAAGCCTCCGGCTATCAATATGAATGCTGCTGGACCCTTAAATTTTACAACATTGATATTAACTTTTTGAGTTAAGCCATTATAATTATGGGCACTATTGTATGTAGGTATATTTACTTGGTGTCCTCTCTCCACTGCGACAGATGCTTCAGTTTTAGATTGTAATACATCATCTCCTCTGAAAGTTCCTCGGTGTGATGCTAAGTCCTCTCGTCTCATTGAAGACACTTCAAACATGTCAGCCATCATCTCACCACTCTCCTGAAGTTTCTTACCATGATTAGCATCTCTGAAAAAAAACCAATGAAAAATTTGAATGTTAATTGATTTTATATAGTTTATCATATTGTTAATTACCGAGCTACGTAATTATCAACAATTGCAGCATATCCTTCACCAAAAGCTTTAATAGCATGCCCCGTTAATGTCGCAATAGTATAAATATGAGGATTTACTTCAGTCTTTGCACGATCTTTCATCTATAAATACATTTAAAAAATCACTAATGTAAAGAAGTTTGAGTCAAATTTATTGTTGAGAATAATCTTCAATACCATGCAAACCAAATCTGCCATGACCATTCTACCTTCAGCATCAGTGTTTCCTATTCTGATGAGTTTTCCACTACGCGAAACCAGCAATTCATCAGAAACATAACAATTTTCACCTACAGAATTACGAACCATAGACATTATACCCACTACTTTCACATGAGAAGGTTTCAACAAGGCACAAGTCTGAAAATGAACAAAAAAACAATTAAATATATTTCTGAAATGTGGGGGTGTTTATTGATACAGTAAATCTGATTTATCATACAAAATTTACTGGCAAACATCAATATAAATATTTGGTAATCACCTTGAGAAAACCAACTACTGCTGCAGCACCAGATTTATCACGAGACATTCCAGCCATGTGTCCTCCAGCTTTGATATCAGCACCACCAGTGTCATAGGTGACTCCTTTACCGACAAGCATTACCGTATTCTTTACTTGCGACGGGTCACTCGGAGCATAAGTTAAAAATATTATACGACCTGAAAAAAACAATGAAAAATATTCTGAATCAATATAATAGGAAATAATTGATGAATTGGAATCAAAATAATCACCTCTATGTCTTTCGATTTCGTTAGCAGCACGATTTACAGCAGCGAATAGAGGAAAATCTTTTTCAATAGTTTTCAAATCTGATATAACTTCAATTTTGATATTGGGATGGTCTTTAAATTGCTCTTTCACATAAACTTCAACGTTCGGAGGACACATGCGTTCGGGATCACCTCCAGCAACATCTCTTGCAATTATTCTAAATTATCATGAAAAATAGTATTGTACATACATAAAAAGTGATAAATTTCAATTGAATAAATCCTTATATACCTTCCATGTTCGAGAGCAAGAGCATTTTGTATCAGGGAATCTAAATTTTCTTCAAGATTATCACTGAATATTCCAATTTTAGCAACGCTAATATCTTTCTGAGATGTATTTTCTCTCACTTGTATCGGCTAAAAGAAATTATTCGTTAATTCAAGGAATATGAATAGAAACAAACATTGATATCTACTAACCACATAGAGCGTTTCAAATATGCCAAGTAATAAAACAAGTGCATTTCTTTTGAATTTCGGTACACTTTGTACAACTACTATAGGACTTCTGATACCTGCTTTCAAAGCTCTAGTAATTCCTCGTTGGGCCGCTTCATAAACGGAGCTAAAATATTCACTTCATAATTCCACAATCGAAACACAAAATAAGATGAATAAGCTGAAATTTTCTCATACCGAACATCATCATATGGAGAAATAGGACCAGTTGGAGAAACGATTAGCCTATTTCCTGTAACGTTAGGACATTGAAGAAGGCTGACTTCCTGAAAAATACAATAATTGTTAGATGTTAAAATACATATAATCGAACACTAGTTGATTTCATATTTTTTCTGATTGTAACTGAATTTAGTTTTGTAATAAATAAAAAGAAATACCGTTTCTAATCCTTTGTCTATTGATATGGCATTATCGAGAAATGATTGCAATTCTTTCGGTGCTTTGACATTGATATTATTTGGATAAGTTACGAGTATAACTCCATCGTAGGATGAGGATTTCAAGTTTTTTTCAACAAATACAGTAGTATTTAACTTGAAAAAATCAGTTTTGACTACCATTTTGGATTTCTGAAAAACAAATCAGTGGGAAAAATATAAATATTAGAAGAAAAAGGAAATTTAATATAATAAATTTCATGTAAAAATATAAAGGCAGGTATTTTGAAGCTTGGTAAAAAATTATGAATCATTCATATTCTTTGAATATACATAATTAATTGCAAATTACATTCAACACACAAATAATGATGGCGAGTTATCAACAAAAATTTAAACTCTCACTCAGCACATTCAAATAGAATCATGATACAAAAGGATATTGAAACAAACTGAAACAATTCAAACAACAAAAAACTAATACACAAACATGATTTCCAATATCTAACAAGATATAGATAAACTTTTATCACAAACCACTTTCTCAAATCATTCAAGTGACATTGCCTACATTTTGCACAATAACCTAAAATGGAAATTGCAAACACAGAGCGCAGAACTTGACATTTGAACTTACGATCTAACTGTGAATACGAATATGAATATTCGAATACGAATCGAACTGGAAAGAGAATGAGGAAAAGTTATAAAAGAATTACCGAAATGAATATGCCGAAGGATAGTGACGCGTGCGTCGAGCGAGCGCGCATGCGCCAATATGACAATTTCAATTTCAATTCGCAGTAGGTGTTGTCAACTAGTTCGACTCGATTGGCAACTATCGGCGATGCGCCAGGGGTTCTCAACTATTTAAATAATAATATTATTAATATTTTTATCAGTTTTTTTTAATTAATGATTGCTATTTTTATATAAACTATTAAGTGTTTTTTTTTTACAGAATGTTTTTATTCGGATTAATCAAAAATATTTTTGACATATTTCAGGGGTGGATCCAGAAAATAGTTAAAGAATGGAATCAGTTATATTATATTTCATCTTTCAAATTGAATTGTTTTATAAATTTCATACTATAATTCAAAGTTATCTTGAAAATATGCTCTAATAAATCTATGTGTGAAAAGTAATTTTTTTAGAGAAGGTATCACCTTCAAATATGCTCCTGAAATAATTTTTATTGTATTAAATACATTTAAATTTCAATTTATAATAATTATATTTAACTGAAAAATAAGATAATTGAATGCAAATTTTTCCATAAAAATATAATTATACCTATCTGGCTTTGTCCGTTCTAGAAAACTGTATAAAACATTATTTGTTTTATTTATTTTCAGTCTGATAATGAGTAATTCATATCTGTTATTATATTTATGACTAATAAAACAACATATCCCACTATTTTCACTCATTTGTTTTTTTATTTATTTTTAAATAAATTATAAACCACTGACTTGCAAACCAAAATGATATGTTATCGTCGAAAATATGAACTGTTCTGCAAATAGGTAATTTGCGTAAATTCGTATTCAGAACGTGATAAACGTATGCGTTAACAATTTTTATACCAACATGTGATAATGGAAAAAACATGACAAAATGTTGTCCTATATCGAAATATATGTATTTCCATTAAACTTTTTTGACTGTGTACTTATATTTGTAGAATAACCAGACTCATTCTATTCGGAAAATAGCGAAAACCGGCAGGTTATCAACTTTTTCCGTAGAATTGTCAATTTTTCATTAGCGAAACACTCCGATAGCTGCCTGTTCGAAAGTCAGTGCATAAAGCTGAAAGCTTTTTAGAGTTTTTGACAGTTTTAATCCCTCGTCAGTCACTGAAACCGTGAGGGTGGACAACGCCATAGTCGAAGGGGAGAGTTCGCTATTTAATTGGACCTAAAACTTTACTGTTTGACTTTATAAACAGCCATAAATAAATTAAACGCGAAATGCGACAAACTCGTACTCGATCCATCCGTACATTACAGATTATTTTTAAAATTTATAAATGTGTCCATAATATTGATAGTGATGTAAGTTGGATTTGTCGTTTATTTCTATTCGCACTAATGATAAAGTACTCAAAATTATTTAAAACATTGAAAATTTTGTGGAATTGAAAGTAATATTTTATTCAGTGTTTTGTATCCACGTTCATCTGTAAATATAATATTTATGACTAACAAATTCAAATGTAAATCTTTTAGTCTTGCGCTATCAATTAGTTAACGATAAGAGCTGTCAAAATTTATATTGAATAGGTCGCTAAATAGTTTAATTTAAAATTAATCAGACTATAATATTTCAAAACGAAAGAAATATAACTTAAATCATCATCACGTCGATGATGACAAATGTTTATTTAGACTCACATTAAACAGAGATATGCTCAACTAGGTCGATCAATACAAAATGCGATAAAATAGAATTGTGGACAAACTTCAGATAATTGCAATGAAATTCTCGATTTGTGCAATTGAAATCGTTATTTTATCTTTGTGTATAGATCGTTCAGTATTATAGACGACCGTTATACGACTGATCGATGTTGATCAAATTTAAATTATAAGTCGCCGTCCATATAAGCCGAATCGATCGAAATATATCTACTTACGGACAAAAAACGAAAATGTACAGTTAGATCAATTGTTAGTTGCAGAATCGTCAGTAATTCCACGCTCGGTATAACAATCATCGTTCACTCGAATTATCGTACAAGATTAGGTTCGTGCTCTCAATTACCGTAAACTTTGTCCGTTTGTAATCGATTTCATAGACATGCTAAATTGTTACATCTGAAACACAAAGCTGGAGTCGGATTTCTCAATTCGAATCTTAAAAATCGCATCGATCATTTTCCATTTTGCAACGTTTTATTGAATAGTCACAATTTATTACGGAATATAAGAACTGATGTTTGCGATCGGCCAATATGAAATTACCAGCGATTGCGCAATTGTAATTTGATGATGAAAATTTGCATTAACGTTATTTTCTGTAAAAAAATAATGCAATTTATAAAACATTAGTGTATTCAAATTGTCTAATTGACGATCATTAATATATGTTGCAGTAAAATTATGTACCTATACCTAAAGAAGTGACATAATTTTGCTGCGAATTCGTATCCAAATATCGTTTTACGTATCCAAATAAATCACCAGTAAAATTGCGATTTCATTAACAATACTAAATTCATTATAACATCTATAAAGTAAATATTTGATACTTTTTAATAATGCAAAAATACAACCATCAATCAATTAAACGCCTAGATCAATTTATCATTACCGATACGATCTTAGCTTCGGGAAAATCATCGATTTTCCTCAACCAACCGAGAAAATCCGAAACATTTTCCATATCCAATCAAACACAAATCATCCACACACATTTTTTTTTCAAAATCCGATACGAACACCATCCACAACATATCGTTTTCGATTTGATTTGCGAACGATCGTTGCGTTCGCCACAAAGCGGCCCATTACTCGGCCATCTAATTTCGAACAAATGACCGGCCAGACCGCATCCATTTCAATTGTCTCGCATTGCCCGAACCATCATCATCATTATTATATTCATATATATATATATAAAGATATATAGATATATGTATTTTCGAATATGTTTGTGTCGGTTGATGATGCCCGACGATGTCGAAGAAGACGGAGAAGAGTGCAACCTTTGTGTTTCGTCGAGAATGCGGCGTTAGGGTTGCTTGATGATTTTTTATTTAACCGTATTAAAATTTATGTTTTTTGTTGTGAGATTTTTTCGAATTGTAGTTTATGATGTGTTTTATCGGTTGCAATTTTGTTGCTGTGGTGAATTTCGTTTTAAACTTGATGTCGATTGCGGTTTGCCTGATTTGATATCGATTCAAATGATGAAGCATAAATGGCATTTTATTAATTAATATAATAAAATTTACAGGTTAATAATTAGCATTGTTCTTTATAATGACACCAAGTTATTTCATAGATATTATCAAAATACATTTATGTAATTTATTGATTTTTCTATGTTTTACCTATCATGGAGAATATCTTTCTCTATGAATCAAATTAATATTTCTGGGTGTATTTTATTTTTCAGAGTAGTAACTTTAAATTATGGTATTAATTTTTCACTAAAATTAAAAGAATTATTGATGCTCAATAAAAATATATATTCCGCATGGTTTCAAGATGAAAGGTCAACGTTCATATCGATTACTCTATAAAGCGTTCTAAGTACTCTATGTTATTTTCTCACAAGGAAATGCATTTGAAAATTACTATTAATTTACACATGCCGATCATTATTGATACCGATAAAATTAACTAAATAATGATGCAATTTTTCATAAAGATTTCATAATATTTGTTTCGTTTTCTAAAGAATCGATTAAACTTATGTTAATGTAGGACAATGAACCAATTTAATTTCTCAGCGAATTGATAAAACAACGAATCGTTTCAGAGTATGGAAAAAAATGCGATAACGGAACATATGATTCAACCGATCTGTCGAAAACGAGTCATTTCAAAAACCCACGTATTTTAATGCGATAATGATAACGGTCGCAAATTTTTACATAATATTGTGTTACAGATAAAAAAAAACTCCAATACACATAGAAACAGCCCTGTGGAACAAACAGTTCAATGCGATGGAGGCGTGCGCACAAAAAGCAACAATTTTCCATCGCTAAATTGTAACTAAATATTTCATAAAGGTTTCACGTTTAAGCCGTGTAATTTGTAAAGTTTAATATGTATGGAATGGCCACGGAACAACAAATTACCGATTGTATCTTTTATCTCCACTTCACCTAAATTATAAAAGGGTTGTGTGATACGTACGTACGAATCGAGAAACGATTCTGATGCTTCTGAAACTTTTCAATTATTTCATACGAAAATGAATTATATTAAATTTTAATATTGATAAAATTAATCGATATTAATTTAACATTTCCGATATTTATTCAATATTTGATTAAAATATTAAATTTAATGTTATTATTAAGTCTCAAATTTAGAACCACAGATGCGGACGATTTAGTACTGGATCATTATTTTCATTTTTCTCGATGGCTGTCCATTAAGGTGTTTTGTGACAATAAAAACGATATAATTGAATACAATGGCAAATGGAAAACGACGCCTGTCCGATCTCAAATTCTTCGAAATGTCTCGATTTTTTTTTATAAACGATTTCAACCGTTTTAGAAACGTTTTGGATCGTTGCAATAGATTGTTTGCGAGCAATGGCGGAATCGCGTTATTTTCCTTTTATACTTAACAGACACGAAATATTGCGATCGAAAACAATTCTATTTCCACAAAAGCCCAATGACGGAGCTCTTTATGGTTTTTTCCACAAAACGAGTCCCGATAGATCAAATTTAACTTTTTTTTTGCACCGTTTCCCTTTGTCACAAAATCGCTCATTCGCAGGTGTGTAATTGTAAATAATTTTTCTATTCGTATTTTTTTCAGGTACAAATAATGATTCTCATATTTATAAAGACATTACACGGATTTAATTTCGATACTGGATACAATTATTACTACACAAGTGTCACTATCTGGAAAATTACATGGATACCATAATATCTGTAAGAGTCGGCAATATACCTTAACACAGGATGTATCAAATCAAAATAATGTTGCCTCAGTCTTTCGAAAAAAAAGAGACGAAATAAAAATAAAGGAAAACAGCTCCGTCACTTCTAAACGTAATTGTGGAAGAGTTGGTATTACAATGTCTACGTTTTTCTTCGACGAAATGATCAATTTTATGAGATGATCATCTTTGAATGCGTTTTTTGTTCGATTCAGATGTGTTCATAGTTGAAAAGAGAATCATCGTAAATGCATTGATATTTTTATTACTTAACCTTTGATGTTTTTAATGTAAGTCAATAAACTTTTTTTTATAATCAAATGACTAATTAAAGAAGCAACATTGAAAATATTTACAGTCGTTATTGATAAAAAATATTTTTTCATTTTATCAAGTTCACTGTACTCGAATATTTTGATATGTGAATTAATGAGTAATTCTGAGTAGATAACATTTTTAATAAAGTTTTTTATTCGATTTAAAGCACAATTCGTGCTTATTTAACTGTGGCTACATATCACCTGTCTTTAGTGCGGTCGAATTTCAGGTTCACACAAAACCGCAAATCGTTTTCGGCTCACAATGAAAACAAATACCCCAGAGATAAATCGTGATATTCTATTTTATCCGATTGAATTGTTTTCGAACGATAGCGCTAATTGCAGGGTCAATCTAGACACGCGGGAAAAACACAATAATTCAATTTTTAATCTGACCGATTTCAATAAGACAAAAGGCTCGAGTTTTGTGTCGGGTTTTTTTCTTTCGCATTATTGTTGTTGCGGCGTAAATTGGAAAACTTTTTTGTGCCGATGGAAAGAAACACATTCGTAGATATCGTTCAATTATGTCCCATCCTGTTGTAAATTGTTTGCGTGCAGATTGTATTTGAAGAAACGACCAATTACTGTATAATGGGAAACGATGCATACTGTTGTATGCTATAAAATGCCGGATATCACAAATCTATAATTCCGATTGGGCGTTTGTATACCTGAGCCATTTCATAGTAACTATCTGTAAACATGAGCTCGTATTTTTATTTCGTGATAACGTTTTTTTTTTTCATTCGGTATAAATTTACTCATTACGCATTATGATGAGTGACCTCTTTTGTTAAATCGCGTCATTAATATGTAAATTCGAAACGAGTTTTAATCGTGTCTGTTTTAAGTATATGTGGTAAATATGTGGAATTTTCTCGAGTAAGAAAAAAGTTTATAATCAATAGTGCTTTCAAGCAAGCTTTGTCCCCTCAGATTCTCTAGGGAGAGCACTTTTCGCTGGCTCTGCAATTGAGAAAATTAAATTTTCTACCTTAGCCAGTGATGTAGGTAAGTACTTACGTATAATAAAGACATAGTAGATACACAATGCGATGATGTATGTATCTACGCATAAAATAAATATTTATAAATAAAATATATCATATTATCGAGATATTATTATAATAAAAAAAACTATAAATGAGATTTTAATATGAATCTCATAATTAGTTTTTCTACCATTTCACTTTTTCATGGAAGCTTTATTTATGAAAATTTTATTTTAATCAAAATTAATAAACATCTCATTGAAAATAATAATAAAACATTCAAAAAGTTTATTTTTATTTTTTATACAATTTTTCATCTAATGGAAAACCCTTCTTAACAATTAATTGGCATCAAATTAGATCCAATCTAATCAAAACCAAAACACAACCATAGCTCCCATATTTTCTCTTTTACAATGACTAAAAAATGTAAACGTTGAAAAATCAATAATTTTCACAATAAGCGACTTTCAAATACTCTAACATTAAAAACAAAAACAATTTCAAACGACACTACAACTTACATTTTTTTTTTATCAAAAAAAAAAAACAAACAAACGAAACAAAAACCAACCCCAAACTCAAACTAAACCTTAAAAAAAAAAACAACCAAAACCCATAAAATCAACCCCCGATCAATCGGCACGCATAAACAACCGCATCAAACCGTCACCGTTCCGACCCAACGCAAGAAAAGCTCAAAGGCGAAATTGAACGCGCCAGTTCAGCGAAATTAATAGCGAACCCCGCGCCGCGGGGGTGGGCGGAGGGGTGGGGTAGGGGGGGGGGGTGAGCGCGAGCTTCGCGCCGCCGACCAATCGGAGGGCCGCGTTCGCCTCGGGGGGCGGGGCTCGCGCGCGATTGGCCGAGGGGCGGTCGCCATGGCGACGGGCCACCCCCCCGCCGCCACCCCGGCTGTCGACTCCGCTCTGATTACGAGTCGGGATTTGAATGTGCGCAATTTGTTAGCGCGAGATTTGGCGCTCCGTCGAGACGAGAGCTTTTCGCTTTTTATTTTGCCGCTTTTTTTTTCACGACCCCCCCCCCCTTTTAGCCGGGGTTGTTTTTGTAGTTTTTCGTGGGGTTTTGTGTGTAGTTGATGGAATGTTGAAGGTTGATGGTTTGCGCTGTTTTGATTTTGTAGGTTTTTCGAAGATGCATTTTTGATTGTATTTTGTAAGGGTAGATTCATTTGTTTTGGACGATTTAAAATGAAAATCATATGTTTTTAAAAAAAGATGAATTATTTTTATATGTGAAGGAAATATAATTGTAATGAATTCAGGAATATAAATATCACTTAGTTTGTTTTTAGAAAATTTTATTATTTGAAATTTTCTATACACGAATTAAACAGTTTTTCCATTTCTACATAAACTCTATTTTATTTTCAAACAAACTTTTTCATTGATACTAACTAAATACTCAAAATGAATTTCAATTTAAAACAAATGATTTACCGATGTAATGATACCATATTTTTGTAATGGAAAAAAGTTGAAAACATTTTTCTTTCAAAAAATAATAGAAAATATCATCTATGATAGATATTTAAATAGACATATATCGTTTTACATCTCTACTCAAAATTTTGTTTTCAATAAACGCATTTTATTAAAACTAGTAGTGCCACAGTTCGGAATTAATCAAATGTGTACATAATATTATTCGGAATTTTATAAAGCTTCGTATTACCATCTATGTGTGAAATAAAAAATATCCGATATATACGTTAAAAGTATATAATATATACGCAATTACGACGCGAAGCTCGGAGCTAAGGCGACGGGCTAATAAATTGAACGCCCGGTTTCGAGGCACGGCCGTGGCTGAAAATTTCGAGCATCGTTAGCGTATTTATAATATAGATATTCAAATGAATAATTTATGTCAACTAGGGTTATGTCTATTACACATTTTATGAAATAAATAAATCATTAACACTCCAAAATCTATAGATAATAATTATTTTCGCACAATTTTCAAACAATAACAACAACGATATAAAAAAAACACTCACATAAAGAGCAACTAGCACCTCGTCCACGTTGCGGGGGGCGTCCACCTCAACACTCAGCAATGGTGGGGGCCGCGATTTTCTTCCGAAAAGGGGGCGGAGCCTCCACGGAGGGGTGGGGGGAGGCCCGGCGCCCCGCGGGCCGCCAGTTGACGGCAGCTGGCCATTCGGGTACCGCGCTCCGACGAACGCGCGACCACATAACCCTAACAAACTTCGGCTAACCCAAACGTTCATATAACCCAATCGGCGATCGGTTAAAATTCAAATGGATACTGGAAAAGTTTTGTGATTCGTTTTGTGTTTTGCGAAAATGTCGTCGCTCCACTCCGACGATGATCAGGAGGAGATCAACGTCGATACTGACAGCAGACTATCAGCAGGATGCGATCAATCCGATAGAGAATCTGATAGGGATAGATCGGAGTCTTATAGCCCTAGGATGCGTCACGATAATCATTCGATGTCTCCAGACTTGCATAGAAATTCACAGACGCATCCGTCTCAAATTTCGTTACCGTTCAGCATTTCTAGACTTTTGGGCAAATCGTTCGACGACGACAAAGGATTGAGGCACAATCTAATAGACAGGATACACAGGAGGGATTCGGAAGACACGACGGACGAAGAAGGGAGGTTGAGGAGCGACAACGACAACGATAACGAATCTGATGGAGCTCGAGATGAATATAGACGAGTGAGGTTCAGTGCGGACAATGAAATTGACGCTGAAGAGTATAGGAAGTCGAGGGAAGGTTCCGTGGGTTGTTTGGGTTCCGGAGGAATTGCCGGAGTCAATGGGAGTTTGGGTTACGGGAACGGGGCCGGTGCGGGGTTGGGGGGAGGAGTCTTGAGGGTTCCGGCTCAGAGGGCTCTGGGGGCCCTCGGGGGGCTCGGAGCCCTAGGGCCTCTGGGGCCCCTTCCGTGGGGACTTCCTTTGGATCCGCGTCATGCTGCCGCTGCAGCGTTCGCGCATCACGTCGTCAAGGATAGATTGAATGGTAAATATTTGTTTGTTTCATTAATTTAAGGTGGTGGATTATTTTTTAGTAAAAATGTTTTAGTTCATATTTATTATAAATGTTTTTCACATTGATTTTATTTTGTAAAGAGTTGATTGATAATGTCAGTAAGTGAATTAGTTCAAGCAGCATTATAACACATTATCCAAAAAAGGTTCAGTTCAGTAGCTACTATCATTCCGTATGAAAACCTGCCCCAGATTCCCCTATTATCTTATTTTTGGATTGCATAATATGTGTAAATAATACGAACATAAAAAAAATACGTTGTGTCGAATATGATTTCTGGTAGATACAAATATTCATCGTAAACTGTTAAATAAAACATATGACTTACCTACGTTATAATTTAGAAACAATAGTTGATTTTTTATCGTAGTTTAATCATGTTAGTGTTTTGAATAAAATCAAAACATTTTTCATTGAAATCAATTAATATTTATAACTGTACTGATTAATTGAATGATTAGAAGACATTACCGGAATATTTATATTCGTATTTTTGGAATGTTTTTTTTTTAATAAAGTTTATAAATATCATGCCCTTTCATACGTCTAAATATTATGAAAATTTTAGGATGATTATAAAATAATCCGTCCACAATTGTCTAATTTAATTTAGGTATACAATTAACATGAAATTTTATCCGATAATATATTTTCAACCGGAAAATTCATGCTAAATCTCTGATTCGAATTACAATAGTATAAAGCGGAATAATTATTTTTTCATTACAATTCGTGCGCAATATTTAAAAGTTTATCTTCGCAAGCCATAAAGATAATGATGTATCCGTGTTTCGATCAAATTTAATGATAGGGTTCGGCTTATAATAATAGTGTAATATCTATTGTATTGAATAATCAATAGCTCACAAGCATTCGGATACAATTTATGTTAATGATTTTTCAATAATGTAGCTCCATTATGGGAAATTATTTAAATTGTAGTTTTCTGTTAACAAATGAAGTAAAAACATAATGTACGTTTAAATGAAAAATAATTTCGTTCCAACGTACAATAATTTCAACAATCATTTTGTGGAAATCGTTTAAATAATTAATGTGACCTTATTGAAAAAAAAAGGTTTTCATGTCATGTCTATTAAATAAAATAAACAATGTTTTTAATATATTTTCATTTGAAAATGCATCCATAGTAAATTGAATGAATGCATAACATGACTATCCCATATTCTATTCAACTAATATTAATATCTGATATTTATATATTAATTAATAATTAAAATAAGTAGAATTGCCTATAATAAAAAAAGTCACATTCAAAACATAATTTATACAAAGATAACACATTCTAAATCAACATCTAATTAGTATCAACGGCGCATAAATCCGAAGCTCAACCCGATTATAAACCCGCCATAAAACCACCATCGAACAACAATCCGTCGGGCTGTAAATCAGAAGTGTAAATCCCGACTATAAAAACGAAAGAAAACTGACGCCAATTAACACATTAACTGCGGCACGCGCCCCCATAAAATTTCCCCGAAACGAAAACCCATGATTTACAATACGCACACATCACAAAAGCGAAGAGCCTCGCGTAAAAAAAAGCACCATAACATTATACGGCTGAAAAAAGTGAGCAAAAAAATGGCAAATTTCTCCTCGGCAGTTTTTACGCTCTTATGTATAAATAAATCGCAATTTTCTTCGGGGAATGAAGTCAAAATAACTTTCATTTACGGCGAGGCCTATCCGTTACCCCCTGAAGTTAGGGGGTACGTTGTTGGGGGTGTTATATCGGGGACCCATGTGGCTTAATATTTTTTTTATGGTGTCGGGCGTCTGCAGTGGGTGTTAACGTGATGAGAACGCCACCCAGGACGGATGGGCGAATCGATAAGCGGGATGTGAGGTCGTTTTTGGATATGGGGCTTTAAAATGGGGATTTTGAAGGCTCTAGGTCGTTAATCGTCGGAATATATTATGTGAGGATGATTTGATGGTGGTTTGTTAAGGTTGAGCAATTAGCGTCGCTCATAATCTTGGGGTTGCTCGAGGCGTTGAAGCTTATGGTGGATTCGATTTATGGCGCGGTGTGTGTGTAGAAATGTGGGTTTCTCTATTAATATTCAGGATTAATAATGAGAATTGGTTTAATGAATTTATTTTGATCTCTTTGTGAATGATTGATAATATAGCTGCGATTATTTTTGGAGAGCTAAAAAAAAATTATTGGTAGATATGCTATAATATTAAAATATTTAAATGTATTTTTGAAAAATTGATATTTTTTGATGAAAATCGTGTTCTTTGATTTCAAACGATTTAATAATTTATTGTACAATATTATTAATGTTAAGAAATACGAAGAAAACTACAATGTGTCAATTTAAACAATATCCATAATTTAATTTCTTAAATCGTTTTTTTTTATTATTATTTCATATTTGAATAATCATATTTGAAAAAAAACAAGCTTAACTATCTGGCAATTAAAATCTAAGAAAATATTTATTCAACACTACGAATTTTATGAAAATAATATTTTTCGTACAATATACAAACATGCGATTTATATAAGCGAGCTTTTAAATAATTAGCAGTTTAAAAAAAATTGAAAACCATCGAATTGAATAAAAAAATGAAGCCCTCCTTTTAAATATTACAATTGAATTCCAACCATACACAGATCTATCGAATAAATTAAACAGCGTTCATTTTTCAAACAATTGAATTAAACTTGTTATATTCAAACGTTTTAAACGAATTTCATCAATTTCAAATCTAATTAAAACCCTTCAAAAATAAATAAAAAAAGCAACATCCACAACTCGATCCGCCATTTTGCGCGTCCATAAATGAAACGCGATTTTCTTTGAACGTTACGGGCGCGGCCCGCGAAACTCCTGCGGGACCCGACCAAAATAAAAAAGCAAAAAAAAGGAAAACCCGAAGCAGAAAAGGCTTCGAGGGTGCGAGGTTCACCATTTCGTTTCCGAAAAAAAGACCCTAACTCGCTTCGCAAATAAAACCGCTGTTATTTTGCCCGTCTGCGAGGCGCGGCTCGTGTGCGGTTTTCCCGGGAAAACCCTCGGGAAAATAAAGCCCGGGACGAAGGCTTTTCATCCCGGCGAGATATGAGACCTGCGGTGCCGCTTTTCCGGAGTGCGTTTGCCGGTTTTTCCGGAAAATCCCGCCCGAAATCGATACCCGCGAGTTCTCTTTCTCCTCGCCTTTTCTTCGTTTTCCCGGTGAAAATTTGATGAAAGATGGAAATTTTCCGACGGCCGCGTCGCGACTCTAGACGTCGTAAATATAAATAAGGTGATCTTTATATTTATTTATTCGCGTTTCGTTCGAGTTCGTTTATTCGCTCGGTTTATTTTTAGTAATTTTCATTTTCCGTATGGCGCTTTTTTGAATTAAATATTTCCTTGCTTTTTGTTTTGACACGCTTTGAAGGTTCATCAAATGAAGTTTTAATATATTTCGCAAGAATCTTTTAGAAATAATATAGCCACAGCAGACTTATTTTATATATTTGTGCAATAATAAAAAACGAACTATTCATGATAAACATCACAACTTGATATTGAGTTTGTATAGGTTCAAATCTTATTAATTGTAAGACGTACATTATGATAAAATATTTCATTATTCATGTTCATCATTTTACTTTCTTTTGTTACTCAATAGATTGATTTATCAATTTTATTTATTTTTAATTTAATCGCGTCTGAAATAAAAGTCATTTAATCTATTTCACTATCATATATTTGATAAATTAACAAATTCAAAGGCAATCGGTTTAAATGAACATTTTTGAATAAAACAAATCTTTTATTGAAACATCTTACAAACTAATGAATCACCAAAATTTTTGTGAAATAATAATTCGACTGTCTCCATTATTTCGATTATATTGTAAAACATCAAAGCATCGAATCCAGAACCACAAAACGATCGACGACATCGTAAAACAAATCCGGCCCTCGAATAAACGCGGAGCGAGTTTGATATTGCAACTTGCGCAAAGCACTTCCGCACCACCCTGTACGGTGCATACATTATGCAAGAGCCTCGACGAAGGAAACACCACCATCTCTCCCCCATATCCTTTGTCCCCGGGAGATGCAAAAATTTCACAATTTTACGATAATTCGCGGAAGAAGACGCGGCTGAATAAGGCGAAGGGACGCGCAAAATTGAAACGTCGATACGAGGGGCGATTTCAACCCTTAGCATTGTCGGATCGGGTTGCGTTTCCGAGACGAGGATCTCCTTGTATAATAATATATATAAATATGACGTATCGGGGGTGGAAAGTTTATAAACCGCCCTGTCGTATCGTGTTAAGCAAATCGAAAAGTACGCTAGCCAAACGGGCCGGCCGGGAACTTGGCCAGAAATCACTTAAGGATATTTTACGTTCCCTCGTTCTTGTGAAACGTTTTCATATTTCAAAGTCCCTTATGAAAAGTATTCCTGAACTCGGCAGCGTTTCTGAATCATTTTTCGATTTATGTATTCAATTCAATTATTTTTAATTCGTTCAATGGATTCGATATTTAAATATTCCATTTATTTATAGACTAACATCTGTAACCTGACATTTCTCGAGACTTTTTGGACTCAAATTCGACCGTGAATTAATCGTTTAGTATAGTATTTCTTGTTCACATAGTTAATACAATTATTGAGAGTGTATGTCATGCATAATATTTGCAACGTCTGGGCTACGAAAAGGCCTCTCTGAGAACTGTCAAATGACATAAATCCCGTGTTTGTGACAATTTTAAAGCAAATTATGCAGAAACCTTTTCAGACATGCATAAAATAATTCTGGAATGTTTCACTATCAAAGGATTAGCTGTTAAGGCCTGTATATAGCATAATCACCCACATTTATTCAATTTCATTCATAAATAGGTACATATTTCAGATGGATTTTAAAATATCCAAAAGAAAAGTTATTTGTGTTAAAACAGTTTTCCATTAATTTACATTAAAATTATTTGGCATACAAATAATGTGAATACATAATATTATAAGGAAGTATGATCGATTACATATTCATTCCATTTAAATAAATTGAAATTGAACGTTTGAGAATTTTCCGAAAACGTAAATACATCACAAATATTGAAACGCATAAACCGGAGTGAAAAAGATATCGGAAGGTTTCTCCGAACGGAGCATTCAATATTTGCTCCAATATAACTTTTCTGCGAAAAATATGTTTCAATGCCGAGCGGAGAACTTTTGGAAGTGATACGATTTTAATTATATCCATATTTTTTCGGCACCAGAAAAAAAAGCTCACGTAACATGAGTGCGGAGCAATTTAGATAAATTACAGCGATTGTGCGAACATAATAGAAGTACACAGACGTGAATTTATTCACCGGCAAGAATCGGCCTATGAATTAATGCTACGAACCATAGACAACTAGCATATTATAAATAATACGACTTTCGTACGAGAGATTTGCCTTTATTGCTCGGCTCTAAATCGAACAATCTATTTAATGGAAAAAGCATCGATCGGCCATTTGCATTATTCATTTTCGAACGGTTATCATTCAGCGCGATTATCGTGAAACGTTAGAAGCCGTTGAATCGTGTATTTCATTTATTGTTTCTGGTATTTCCATCCAATTAACTTATTTTTGTATTTGTCAGTTATTCACTTTGAAGTGAAGAAGTAGTTAAAGCTGTTGAGATAAAAATTTCGAAGAATAATAATAATACATGATATAGATAAGGTGGTTGATCCATGTCTAGGCACCGATTCGTTAAAAGTCTCTCATCGAGACTCGAACCCAGCATAACGAGTATGCTGAATCGACTCGTCATGCACAAATGAGTCATATTTCTGCATTATTGTTTGGCTATATAATATTATAATACGATGAAAAAAAACCTGAATCAAACATGTGAGATATGGCGATTTCGTTTCACATCATGAAGAGAGCCTTTCAGCGAATGAGCGCATCGCGCTAATGCACAATGTAGTGCACAGTTTGCGCTTCTGAGAGTTTCGGTCCATTATGTTGATGGGAAAATGCACAAACAGCCTCACCGTAACAGTACGTTCAAGTCTACGATGCAGAGTTGAAAATCTTTTCGAAACACCCGTTCAACGGAAAATATCGCGTATGTCGCCCGAACGAGCCAAGTCTCCCACCTATGATGGCATCAGTCGCATCTCGTTAATTTTTTAATACCAATCTGCACCGCATGCTCGAACACAAGTCTCATTTCACCCCTCAGATATCCGCATATAAATAATTCCCCTTTTGGGGGCGACGAATCCCAAACGGGGTTGATGGGGCGAACCATTCGTTTGTGCGCATCCTTAATCGAAGCATGAAAAACTACGCATGCATCAATAAGCAATAAGCATTGTATAAATACATTGTTTCCCTATTCTCAAATATAATTTAATATCATTAAAATCGATTATTGATGCTTATGAAACAAATTAATTGATGTAACATTGAAATAACGATTCTAAAAATCTGATTGTTTAAGTCGCACGAATGTATCTCATTAACAATGCAGATTTCGAGCGTGAAAAAATTGTGTTTTCAGATGAAAAAATTGCTTTAAAAAGGCGATTTTTTGACGTGTACATATTCGGGAGAGAAAATTCGTGCGTTCTAAGGTAAAAGGAACAAAGCTTCTTGCAAAAGTGCAGCCATGAATCATTTTGAAGTTAATCTTATTACGGGCGTAGGTGGGCCTCCCCTTGCCGCATTAATACAAATGCTTTTGCTTCTGAACAACCTGCCAACCCCCAGACCCACCAGGTTTTCCCTCCATTTTCTTACACGAGATGAAAACAACCGGAAAACTTAACCCCTGTTCCTTATGTAGACGAATTCCAAAAATCTCCTCCGCAAGTTTTCAAGATTCCATAAAATAAATTTGATTCAATTTAATTGAACTATCGATTCATTTTATCGTGAAAACCTTGAGATAATTATTCAAGAATCAATAAATTGACATATAATTATGATTAGAAAGAACGAGTAATTGTTTCGTTATTAATTATTTGCGAAAGCGCGGAATGAAAAGATATAATTGTGCATTTAATTTTATTTTTTTCTGTGTATATGTACATTCAATTACGAGATTCACAATGGCAAACGAGAATTTTAAATTGAATGAACGTGTCCGAAAGACTCGAGTTAAGTTTAATTGCGCTTTTCGCCTTTCTGATTGGACGAGAGTGCTACGCTCGTTGGAAAAGTCGGAAAAATGGCCGTGTCGGAAAACCAGCGCTTTTCAAACTAACACAAATCAAAATTCATAATAAAATTCATTTATAAATATCTGAAAGTTTGATGCATTCAGTTGTGTGTGTGTATATTGCGTATTTGTTGTAACAATGATTGCCCCTCTCGAAGAATTTTTCGATTTCGTTTTCCGCTTTGGTCGTAATAACGCCGACCGACGTAATCGGTTTTGCGATTCGATAATTGAATTTTTTTCACTTCGCTCTTTTGAAACGAAGCTCAATCTGTGCCCGAACTGCGTATAATTATCATAAGCGAATTAAATTCTGAAAACAATGCCCGCCCAAATTGACGTTCCTTTATGAATTTTATATGCGCACGCTATTACAGTATTGTTCCGCATAATTGTGCACTTTCAAAATTAATTCTTTGCGATGCGATGAATCATTTTCGATATAATATATTGTAATTTCATTCTTTCCATATACAAATAAGTGTTTCGTAAATTGATTTGTATGAATTTTTTTTCATATTATGTTAAAAAATTCATTTTTTTTTTCGAAAAAATATTTGAGAACCTTTGTAAAAGAGAAGGTAGTCAGCCGGAGAGAGCAGACGAGTCGGTGTAAATTGAAACAGTGTTAAATTAGGGAACTCTCCCTGCCGTGTGTCTCTCTTTTCGCGCAGATGTAATAATGCGATAGGACGGGTAGATAAGTTCATTGAAGATTCATTCGCGTTTTGGGGGATGAGAAAATCTCCATTCCACCATCTCTTTTTTTGTTACATTTTATGTCCGAAAATGAGAATTGAAAATTCCCGGAAAACCCGCGTTCGAGTTGAGCGATGGCCGAAAACGACCGGCCGTGTTCACGAAATTAACGGCGTGTTTTTTTGCACGGTAAATTAAAGGATCAATTGTTAATACTGAAATGAAAATGATTAAATGATCATTAATACTTAAAATGAATCAGTTAGGACCGATTTTTTTACTTTTTTAATCCACATATTAATTAATTACTACTCCCCGATATATGGTCTTTAAAGCGCGAAGCTATTAAACGAAACTGATATTTCGCAGAGTAAGTCCAGTTATCTAAAATGAGAGCTGAAAATTGAAAAGTTCGTCCATTAATTGTTTACGAAAATTACACATTTTTTTCAACTTTAATCAAAATTAACGTTGAATTTTCTCCAACAGATTTTCCCCGCGTATTTTCCTCAGTAAAGGAAAGGGGTTGGAATTTATCCTCGCTCTTTTCGCCTAATAGTCTAGTCGTTAGTCATAAAGTGGGGTTATTGTGATCAGCGGTTACCGGTCTGCGTCATAGACCCACTTACTCGTTCCCTTCTGTTTGGCCCTTTAAAAGCACCGGCTAAATATTTCCCTCGGAAAACCCTTTTGCAGGGTTACGCAGTTAATTTCGGGGCCAACAAGGGTGGCGAGGAAAATTTGATAGCGAAATTTTCATCACGGAGCGATTATGCCGTTAATGGAAATCAATTTGGTGCCAATACTAAAAATACGATACACTGTTTTGAATGAGAATTATTTCGAAAGGCATAATATTTACTATCTTGAAGTTAAATATTTTCTAGAATTGTTTCTGTTTAAGAGTGGTTTTCAAACATAAATAATTAATTTATTTACCTCTGTAGTGAAAAATCGAATATTTGGTCTATCAGCGTTTTTAAATTTTCTGAACTTAGTCATATTATAAATCATTAGTCAGAATAAGCTAGATTACCCAAATATTACATATGACGATCGAAAAGGCCAAGGGGTACAAGTGACATTTTTGCCGAAATTAAGTACACGCTCATTTATTTGGTGGCAAAAGGATATAGACGAATTCGGAACGTGTGCCGAGAAATATCATCAAATCAGTCGACCTTCTCCTAATACATGTAGGTACATGGTCAACTTTGAATGCACTTTTCTCAAAATCACCGCAAATTCACTTGTACCCCTTGACCTTTTCAGTCGTCGTATATTCAATACACAAACATCGAATTTTCAAACAGTGCTTAAGTTAATTCTAATGAAATTTTCACAACAAACACATCACCCTTTCAATCGAACCTCACTACAACTAAAGCATCAACATCGAGCAAACTGAACATTTTAGAACTTCACCGAAAATCGTTAAGTAAAACGCTATTTTCCAAACACAATTCAACTCAAACCGAGCAGTAGGGGAGACTTGGAGTAGTAACGAGCTAGGTAATTTGTACGACGCGAGTGAACATGTCGTTATGGCGGCCGACGACCAATGGCCGCCCTCCTCTTAATGCCCTCCGCCATGATGTCATTATGGGGCACCAAACTGCACCCCCGCAATGCATCGAGTGCACAAAAAGTCGTATCAACCCCTTAAATCTTATTATATCTCGCCTAAGGGGTGAGATTCGAGCGAGTTTTCTTCGGCGAGATTCTCTTAGGTCAGTTTATGCGAGCGATTTGTGGTCGATGTTAATGCTTTTGATTTAGATTTATTTTGAACTGAATGTTAAATGTAATGTGAAAATCTTTACAAGCGTGAATGCAATACTTTGAAAAGTTTCACTGGCAAAGGATTAGCTGTTAAAGAGTCTATAAATAATATACAGACGTACATTCATAATTATTTATATAAATTTGATTTATTTTTTTGTTAATTCCTGAATATTTAAATGAGAAATACTATACTGATTTGTATAATATTTATTGGATTCATATAAAAGAAGCATTGTTTTGTTTTGATGCGGCATTCGTTTTCAGTATCAGTTCATTTAAATAATCTTTTGGGTAATTTTACTTTTTCAAATCATATAATGTTTTTTCTGAAATACATATAGTCAATTAAGTATTTTATAACACCTACGCTTCAATAAAATTGAATATCATTTAAAAGCAGTGTCTATTGCTTTTATGACGGTGTTTTATTTTGTCAAGGTTCATTTTTATATCAATATTGCCTAAATCCATTTATATCGCATTTCAAATATAATTTTATGATTGGTATCACATGAAATATTGCTACATAACTCATATAGATTTTTTTATTGAGAAAAAAATCAACTTTTTCTTTTTAATCGTTCGTACTTATGTTTAACGCAATCGTATGGAAAATCGATTGTACAAAAACGAATAGTTTTTCGTAATAATGAACCTTTATTACCAGGAAAATAATATGTTGTATAGAAACGCACATTTTCGTGTGCCGACTTTAATCGAAACTTATTTCGTTACACACAATCACAATTACGCTCTAATCTGAAATCTCTAACTTCATTGTAATAGCGTTTCGTATAGCACGTTAATACGACGACCGTAAAAAGCAACTTCTTCCCCAGAACGATTACATCGGAATCGACGAATCGAAAAAACATCATTAGTCATATATGAATACGAAATAAATACGAAAATGGCCTCTTGGGAAGGAAATTAAAGCCTCTATCGTAATTGAGTTTTTAGTACATTAGATTGTTCAATTGTTCGTAGCGTTGGGCGGTTTAATGCGCAGTTGGATCGCTTAATGGCTTCCTTTTCGTAATGAAAATAATTCAGATCGATCTTTATCCTGAAACGCTTCGGATGAAACCGAAAAAAATCGAGTTTTAGTCGAAAACAAAATGGCTGTCGCTTACGAAACGCGACGGCCATCTTTAGACCGCAAATCGTAAAGAGTGCGATTACCTCTTTTTTTTATACAAACTTAAACGTTTTTTTTTTCGTTTTCGTTATATTTTTAGTATTGTAAACGCTTTAGCGTTTCGTTAATAACAACAACGTTCGTGCTCAATTATTAAAATGGTGGAAAACGTCGGTGTTTGCGCGCGTTGCGAAACGAGTCGTGTCGTTTGAATTTTTCGGTTTTTTCGCGTTTCGAAGCTTCGTTATTTTTTTATAGCTCCATTGTGCGATCGATTCGTGTATAGGGTTTACGAAATCGTTTTCGAATTTCGAATTTCGATCGACGTTTATGCGTGCTGACAAATTGGCCGCTTTGCATAATGTCGTCGATAAATTCGATCGGAC
Source organism: Cheumatopsyche charites (assembly GCA_024721215.1). Lineage (NCBI taxonomy): Eukaryota > Metazoa > Arthropoda > Insecta > Trichoptera > Hydropsychidae > Cheumatopsyche > Cheumatopsyche charites. The sequence goes on along the minus strand of CM045585.1, from coordinate 4,812,554 downwards.
TGGTTTTCCGACGAGGACGCGATTCGTTTTGAAAACGCTACGTTTTTTATTATTTATTTATGAAACGGTCGTAATGAGCTTTAGATTGATTCGGTTCATGATCGGTTCAAATTACGTCCAATAGGTAGGTTTATACGAAATGCGAGAATGGACGATTGAATCGACGGGAATCGGAATGTTTCGAAAATATGTTTTCGATGTTGAGTGAAAAAAAATCAATGATTTACATAAGCTTTTAGTTTAGTGAGGACGAAACGTTAACGTTTTTCATTTAATACAGCAATTTGCATACGATTATGATAAGTACGGCACGAAGAAAATTGTTAACATGCTTTGATTAAAAAAGTTTCACTCGTTAGTAAAACATCACGAGTTTATTATAAATCTTAATTATTACAAATTGTGCATAATTGTACATTGTACGTTTCATCAAGATGTATTTTACACGAATATTGAATCGCACAAGCACTAATTTATTTACAGTGCATGAATAAAAATATTTTTTACAATTTTCTTCAATATTAATGCATTCGTTTAGTAATAAAAAGTCAATGCCATATTCAAATAAATTGAGCAATATTATAAAAATGAAAACTCATATTCTAAAAAGCAATCAAATCAAAATAATATTCGAATATGAAAACACACCTCGATAAGCATCCGGGTACTAAAATCACAACCGAAATCGATCCAAAACGAATTCCAAAAAAAATATCGACAATATCTAAACGTTTTACGATGCAAGGCCGTATCTTTTACTTACAATATTTAATTTTTTCGCCGACCAGACCTCATTGTTTTTGCCCACAGTGTGCGGCCGCCATTTTACAGCACCGTACTTCATTATTGTCATTTTCGCCGAGAGCAAATCATAGTTGCCGTCTCGGCTCGACAAACACAATCGACCGGTGAAAATTACCGGTTTTTTCGGCGGATTTTCAATTAGGATTTTCACGAGCGAGACGATCGCATTTTGCACGAAAAACACCTGTCCGGACTCTTTAAAACCCGATTTTCATAACTGTATTCAATTTTGTCATGTGTTCGAACGAAAAAACAATCATAATTTCCTGACGATTCAATTTATATGACGATCTAAAAGGCCAAAGGGTACAAGTGACAATTGAGTTATGCTTCTATTTAGTGGCAAAAGGATATAAACGAATTCGGAACGTGTGCCGAGATATATCATCGAATCACTCGACCTCCTTCTAATACATGGTCGACTTTGAACGCGCTCTTCTCGAAATCACTTCAAAGTAACTTGTACTTCTTGGCATTTTCAGTCGTCATATGAAATTTTATGATGTTTATAGGACTTAGTTGAGATGTTTAAACCGCAGATTCGTCAATCGTTCGTATCGTTGTTTATTCGTCGGCAATTTTTTCTTCGCTCGTGCATAATGGCGTTTTGTAAAAACGTTTTCCCGGATCGAGACGGTCACGAATGCTCGTCGATTGTGCAACGATGTAATAATATCGTAGGTACCGCATTGCAAATGCGGCCATCGGATAATCGCTAGGCGAATTACCAGTTTCGTATGGAATGAACGCGACGGATTTTCGCCTTGGTCGTTTTGCCGATGCCGAGTTTTCCATTCGAAGCTTTTCTCGTATAATAATCCGTTCGAGGAATTTGTTGTTTGATTTTTGTCCGAATGTCGCAAGTGATAAGTCATGACTGTTTGGAAATGGATTTTCTATTAATGCTTGATCTAAATGACGCTAGTTTGCGAATGGAAAGGTTTTACTTCTATGTGTGTTTGGTTTTGTATAATATGTTGTGAGCGCTTATTTATATTTCAATTACTGTATAACTAGAATGTTATGGTTTCTCATTAAGATCTTTGGAATGAAATAAGAAGTTGTTTAAGTACTTACTTAAGTATTTCAGTAATATGTCTACAATTGTTTTTTATTTGATTCACTAATATGATTTAGATATGGTTTAGCTGTGAAGTCATTAGTACTCGTATGACTACATATAATTATTTTTTGAATTCTCGGTACCTATGAATAAATTCTAGTCTTATAAAGTCACATACACTCAATTTGAAGAGTTTCAATAAAAATACAATTAATTTGTTTCGATTGATAAATTGTTTAACAAATTATCGACTTCATTTGAAAATGAGTGCAGAGTTGTTATCACTTTTCTCGAATGAATTAAGAAAAATTAATAGGCCGATACAAATAGTTCATCCTAATTATAATTAACATCAAAATTTCTATAATATGACCATTAAAAACGATAAATTACGATACGAACATTAATATATATTTTTATAATTACAGCTAGTTTTCCTATGACAAGACGCATAGGCCACCCGTACCAGAACAGAACGCCGCCAAAGCGCAAAAAACCACGAACATCATTCACAAGACTTCAAATAGCCGAACTCGAAAAGAGATTTCACAAACAAAAATACTTAGCATCTGCAGAAAGAGCAGCCCTGGCCAAAGCGTTGAAGATGACCGACGCCCAGGTGAAGACCTGGTTCCAGAACAGACGCACGAAATGGAGGTGAGACACAAACATTCGTTTATCTGTTTCGGATTTTTTCCATTTTCAGTTCAGAATTCGAAACGATTTAAACGCAACAATTTGTGGGCGTCTTTACCCCGTTCCTCTTTAGATATCTTAAGTGCGAGTCGTTATTCGTGTGAGACGTTATATGCGTGCCTTTTTTCCAATTACTGTTAAAAGCTCCTCTTTCGAGGGTTTCTTTGACCTCCCTCTAGTTTTTGCTCTTATTTCCAGTCGATTTAAGTTAAGCGATAAATGTCGATGTTTGGTTTCGAGCATTGGAAAAATAAAAGAGCGAACGACGTTCTCTTTTCGCCTCTGTGACGATGTTTCTGTAATATGAAAAGTTGCGGCGTTGTTTCGATTAAACTGTTGAGTTATAAAATGTTATATTGAGTCTTCGCTTTTGAATATTGATGTTTATATTATATGTTTCCGAATAAAATCTTATCGAAAGTGTAATGAAAAGATACGATGTACAAATGCTCTCATATAAGGAAAAAACTTACTTGATATTAAAATATTAAACTTATCGTTCGACTTTATAAGGTTAAGTGATTTTTACAAATTGAAATAAAAGTTTTTTCATTTAAAAAGTATCATAAAAATACAAACTATTTACATTTTCACAACATTCAATTAAATCTATTAAGATTTATTATATTTGAACATTCTTCTTATTGTGATGTTATTCTAGTCATCGAAAAAACTAGAATTACCTACCTAAATCAAAACTTATTAACAAAAAAAATAAAACAATCACTAAATCAACATCCCAGACACTAATAAAATCACCCACGACAAACTCAAAAAAAAAATCCAAAACCAAAAACCAACACCCGATAAACACCTCGTATATGAAATATGACGAACAAGTCGACGCGTACACGATTAATTTGTACAACGCCCGTCATCAACACCATAACCAGACTACCGACGATCCCGAATCTTCGACATACATATAGAGACAGACATATATACGATTTCGAATCCTAGAATCGAACATTCTTAACATTCGAAGAATGTCCCGATATCGGGACGCGTGTAGGAGCGACCCTTTTAATGGACAATCTGTGTAAGTCCGTCGAGCTGATAGCGGAGGTCGGTGGCGCCAACGACGTGTTAAAACCGAATAAAAAATAAATGTTTATAAGTAAAAAATGTAAGTAAATAAATAGATGCGGTGGTCGAGAGGTTCTTCGGGATATATCTTGATTGCCGAGCTGTTACGGTATTCGATTTTGTCGTTGGAAATGTTAAAATTTAAATAGGAGCGCGCCGCCGAGCACGAAATTCGAACTCGTTTTGTATTACATTTTAGCTTCGTTTCGATTCGATACAAATTGTGATTGTGCTTCGGTTGTTGGTCGAGATTTAAGATATTTCTTAGAAGCAATTTATGAAGAATTTTTATAAAAATTGTTTGCGCAAAACGTGATGATTCGGTTTAGTTTCGTAGCGTATCGATCTATCGATGTTGCGTTAAATATTATCAAACGTAGTTGAAAATGATACGATCAATCATTGAATAAATTTGTAGCACCTCCATTAGTCGTGAATATATTTACATTATGAGATATAATAATATTGTCTATCTATCGTCTCATTCATTATTGAATGAATAGATCGTTTTAACATTGGGCAAAAAAGAAAGTGATTAATGACATACCAATAATGGAATGCTTTAAATTAATTCACGCCGTCACCATTTGACTTTATATCGGTTGATTAAGCATTTGTTGAAAAAAACTCGTATTAATATAATATATTGGTTGTTAATGTGTGTAAGATGTTATTCGGAATAAATTACTTATAATGTATCGCATGGATTATTTTTTATAAGAGCTTTTAAAAAGCATATGAATAAGGGTGATATTTTACAAAACTATGTCATCACAGTAGCTGTATATGTTGTGTTTGAATGCTTTGACAATGATTTGTGAATATTATCGTGACATACGATGCTTTCTGAACATCAGAGTTTTCCAACTCGTTTTGATATAAATATTTATTTTCGAGCTCGTTTCGTTCATTTTATTTGCGCAAAATATTTACATTTTATATATCAGTATTATAACTGAATCAATTTAAAATATTTCATTTTTTCAGGTCACAAAAGATTATGAAAGAAAATAATAAATCGATTCAGCTCAAAAGTAATATTTTGCGCTTCTCACACCTTAAGAACACCTGACAAAGGAATGAACCCCCATCGCTAAGTGAATTGTCAAGTTTTTTCATTAACAAGACGATAGTCTCGAGAGTTAGACGTGTTTCACATTTATCTTCTTCATTAATATTAGTCAACAACGATTTTCATACATATTAATATCGGAATCGTACAGTTTCTTTTGTCCGTCGAACAATGGCGACGCTCCTAAGTAAAACACTATGGCGAAAAAAGCCAACGATGCGAACGAAGAGCCATTAGTGTTTTTTAAAACGAACTCGGATTTATTTTTGTTTTCGAAAGAAAATGTTTACAATTTCGTTCGTTCTCATAAAGATTTCGTTCACAATGTGCGGGGAAAAGATGCCGTCGGCTTGGCAACTTTTGAAATGTCGTTACGCGTAAAAGCCTCCTTCAATTATTCAGCTGACGGATTCTGCGAAATAAAAAAAATGGTTCATGGAGGCATGACAAGAGATTGGCATCTGAAAATTTTTGACGAAAACGTGATAAAAGTTAACAGGCGATACGATCATCTTTAACGTCCTTTCCTTCTTTTTTTTCCAGCCATGAAATTTTTACGCAACGCTTTTCGAAAAGCGAGAGATTTCAACGCATCGATGCTTTCTTCTATTTATTTTTTTTAATGTTTGCATAATTTTCGAATTTATCCCATCGATGTTTTTATTTAGTTGATTCCGAGTTTCATCATTGATTTATCAGATTTCAAATCACTGTTATGACGCGAAAATAATTTGACATTTTCATAACAATGATAAAATTATTAACATTAAATAATTCAGTTAATATTCAAATATAGGGTTTTGAATTAAGAGTGCTCAATCTTTGAAATAAAACAAAACAAATTATATAAATAACTGATATGGCAATGATTGTTTTTATTTTATTTGATTCATTAATATGATCACAATTAACACATTAAGAATGGGTCCCGCATTTATAGACTCAATTACGTTTTTATTTATCAACGCTTGAAATGCATCTTATTGTAAGATCTTGAAAGTTTCAATAAAAATGATTAAGCAATAAAATAAAGATCACTCATTTTGAAGATTTCAACAATCGAAATTAAATTATATTCATATTCATTAATAATTTCAATTTATGAAAAGTCACAATAGATGAAATCAGTACAATATAATTGACGTTCGAAAAGACTTAAGTGTACAAGCGATTTTTTTTGCCGAAATTGAGTCATGCACATATATGCACGCTCATTTATTTAGTGGCAAAAGGATATAAATGAATTCAGAACGTGTGCCTCAATATATCATCAAATCACTCGACCTCCTCCTAATACATGTAGGCACATTTCTCGAAATCACCACGATGTTACTTGAACCCCTCGGCCTTTTCAGTCGCCAATTAACACATTCACACGCTTTTCACATTCACACGAACACATTAAACAAAAAATAATAACAATACAAACAGAAAAAGATTATATTAATTTCCGACCGCGAAAGTTCCTTCCGCAGGCGCAAAAGCGACGCTCTTCGGTCTCTCGCTTAATAAGCGGCGAAGCGACCCGTTAATTTAAATTAAGTTTAGAGGAAATTTTAATTTCGCTAATACCAGGGTTGTTCGGGGGCGAGGGGGCGGGGCTCCGTACTGAGTGACTCGTGAAATATTCACGGCCCCCGAAGGGTTAAAACGCGTTTGAAATAATGAAAATTAGGAAGGATTTTCGCGCGCTTTTGCGCATCCTCCGCAATGAAGTGGTCCGCTTCGGTAAAAGCTCTACATCGTTCGTGTCGACTTTTATGCTTTCAAAATTTACCGCCGTACAAATTTGATACATATTTTATGCGGTTGCGTTGTCTGTATACAGATGGTGTGTGTTAGCTCGTTTCGTCGGAGTGGTGTTTCTCGAAGGATGTTTCGTTTTGAAGTTGTAGTCGATTAATCGTTTTTATTTTTGCGTATAAATTCATTTTTATTAAATTTTAGATTTGTTTTATAGGAAAATAAATGAATTATTATTTAATTGTTTCATGTGAATTTAAATTTAATTTGAAACGTTTGGTATGTGCGTTTCAATTGTGAGTGATTCGATTATTAAATGTTTATGCATTCTAATCATTATCTAGCACTTGCTATGGTTAACTAGATATTTTAGTGCAATCAGAAATAAATTAATTCAATATTAAACCTTTAGAACAGTGTGAAATTCAAATATTTGTTAAAATATGTCATAATTATTGTATGTCGCATTTCCATAAACTTCAAAAAATCTGGATAAAACGAAATTCATAAAATTATCATCGAATTGAAAACGTTTCAATGAATAATATACGATTCTTGTGCATAATTGCATCTGAATGATAATAAATCTAACGTAACCCTACCTAAAACGTAAATTATCCTAATCTAATTTAAAAATACAGACCTAATCTCTCTTATTGTTAACTTCACCTGTAACGCTCCGAATGTGTCGAAACCATGAGTCAATATGAATTCATTTTTTTTTAAACAAAAGAATATACATTCAGAAAATTATAAAAAACAAAATTCAAAAAATAAAACATAATGAATAAAAAAATACGAAACACTAACAACGAAACCGTATAATATCAACCAAAAGGTTAATCCGCCGTTTCATATACGTTGCGTACAACAGAACATCTAACCTATCCAACGAATTAACTTTACGGGATTCATTACCCTCAAACAAAGGGGATGAGAAGCAGATGAAGAAGAAGAACCTCTCAGACCAACAACGGGTTGGATGTCGGCAACAATTAAACTTGTAATTCAATTGGGTCTGCGGACCTCCGCGAGCCGACGCAATTAGCCCTGTCAGGCGGCCAACAAAGGGAATAAAGCACGTCTTTACCGAGGGAACATCGGCCCTTACCTTCCCAAAATGGAAGGTGAGGGATGTGTTTGGAAGGCGAGGGACTAAGGTTGGATGTGTTGTGAGGGGGGTCGAAAATAAAACGACCCCCGCAATCCGTCCGCAATAAAATTCGACGATGCAATTACGCGCCGTCAATCTCGATGGCGATCGTACGTGGTTTCTTATATCGATTCGGTGCGAGACAAAGTGGTTTCGATTCGAGGTTGGATTGATATGGTTTTTTATTCGGAATAAATTGTGGTTGTTTGTGTGGATGAGTTGAAGTGTTTGTCTGTGTTGGTGTAATGTGAAAATGGATTGTGTCTGAGTGTCTTTGGTTTGTGTTAAATCGATCGATTGAAATGAGACTTTTTAGAGTTGGAAGATTTATGTACTATTATGAAATTTATATTTACATTTTTCAATTGAAATTCAATATTAAGGATACTCAGGTCATCGTTTTTATGATTGCTTTTGTTTTTATGAATTCAAATTTAGTAACCAATTAAAGAATTTGTTGATCAATCGCCTTGGTTATCTAAATCTGAAAATACACTCATGCAATCATCAATCCTTATAACGAATTAAATGATTATCATCGAATTTTAAATTCAACAATAATTCTTTTGTAATACATTTATTATGTTTTATTCAACCCCAATTTTTTAATTGTATTAGCAATTGCTTAAAAATAATAACTATCGACTTCTATGGCAAAAAATCATCACCGCGTTGCTAAGTAGCTTAGCAAACAATTGAGCAACTGACGCTCAATTATTATAAAATTCATGATATAATACCAAATTCAAATTCAGTTAATCCTTGAATTATTTTTTTAATAATAAATGACTTGTTAATGAATTGTTAATTTTCAAAAAGAAATCAGCCTCTATCTATCAATTGAAAAACATCAATTATCAACACAATCGAAATTCAAAGCATTAAAAATCATCCAATTAAAACAAATCATAATCGAATATAAATGTGAACGGCGTATATACGTTCGTAAAGCGGTTTACGCGACGGAGTAACGTGTGTTTTAACGCGATTTTCACGTGGCTGCCACCAAATCGAGTTAAGTTAAGTGCGTTAACTTTACGCCCTTCTCCATCCCCATCCCCTACAACGCGTGTGTTGTACGAATTTAGGGGATGAGCGAACATTTTAGCCAACATGGATATCCGTTTTATTGTGACGCACAAAGCGCGCGTGCGGCTTCGATCAAATCGAATAAAAGACAACGACAAAAAGCACACAAATATGCAAAAAAAAAACATCTCGAATATATAAACGATTGAAACGTGAAATATTCATGAAACAAGTCGAAAATAAACCTCGAACACCTAGACGCGCCAACAAATCAAAATTCAATATTCATCAGTTTCCAGTCCGTTATACGCGTTTTGAGCATAGAAAGGGCTGCATACGAGAGCCAACTTCGATATGCGGTCGGAGTTGATTCGATTAGTCGATGCAGTGTGTGCAAAGCTTCAACTTCAACCGTCGAATCTTGATGAATAAATAAATAGATCGACGTTGACGCCATACCCTTAACGCGCAAAACGTTCGCGTTCCCACCGAGTTGCATTTTCCACGTGAGTTTTCCGAATCGTTTGCTCTTTTTTCCGTTCGCTTTTCACACGTCGAGTGCACTGATAGGTTTCCATACTATATTTAAAGTGATTTTCGAATCGTGTTCGATGGACTCGGACGTGTTTCTATTCCCGTGTGGCGGCGATCCGGCGTCTGACGTTGACGATTTGAATAAATTTGCGAGGCTCGACGTGTCATCGTGGATTGTAGTCGACAGTGTCAAATGGCTATTTAAAACATATATATGTATGTGGGTTTGATACATAGAGGGTTTTCAGTCGTTCGATTGTTATCTAGATGTGAAAAATTGCAGCGAGGTCCGAATAAGGTGTGGGAGTCGGTTGGAAGTTTATCGGAATCAATGAAATGCAATTGCAGCTCGAAGCTGGTATTTTTTTCAATGTAGTTGATTTTTAACAATTGCAAAAAAAAAATGTAATTTTGAATCTTTAAAATCTGTCTTTATATGTATTTCAGGAAGATTCAAATTAATTATGGGCGTTATAGTCTTTCATTGTTAAAAAATTCGTAGTTGATTAATGTCAGTATTACGTTATCAAATTATCGACATCATCTAAACTGTTTGTTATAGAAGTCAATCGCTTAGGAAATATAACATAATGGAAGAATAAATTGTTAAGTAACGATTAAAGATCAATCCTTTTTATTTTATTACTGATAGCGGAAAAACTAAATTATTCCAAACTAAAAGGTCCTATAATTATCATGAGTATGAAATATCTATTAACACGAAAAATTCATTACATCTACTTAAAATGTTAAAACACCACTCAAAATTGTAAAATTTATCATCAATTTTCCTTGTATAAACGATAAAATCATTAAAATAATCACATAAACAGTTGCAAAATTTATTTTAAACAATTTAGAGATAATACTAAAAAGAAACTATCCATCAACACTACAAACATTCGATAGAGCGCAAATTTCGCACTCGAAACAAAAACATCTGTCGCTCCAAAGAACGACTGTTTATATAATAAAGCACACATTTTTTACAGCATCTACATATACAAAATGTAAAAAATATACATTTTTTTATATGTCACAGCAACTTCGTATAAAGTCACGGTGTTACGGTTTGACTAATTGATACACCAGGTATTTTAAAGCGCATAGGGAAGCGGAGTTTGCACTCGGGTGAGCATTGTTGTTGAATCGACGATAATTACGGCCGAATCGGACCGAAAACGACGAAAAAAGGCGGGAAAACGCGTCCGTTGGCAGCACTGGAAATTTTTCGAACGCTGTAAAGGCGTTTTAATTTTTTTTTCGCGCGCCCAAACTCGATTAGGCCGTCTCGGTTTTAAAACGGCGTTGCGCTCTTAATTAAAACAAACTAGCGAAACGGTGCGGTCGTATTTCATTAAGGTACAATTTTATTTTTTTCGGTGGTCCGCGTGCGCTAATTCGATTTTTCCAACTGTGTAGGATAATTGTTTGGTTTTGTGTAATTTTGTGGTCGTTTAATTGGTTTGTAATTGCTTGAGTTTTCTTTATATTGTATAATGTTTAATTTATTTTATGTAATTTTATGTAGCTTCGCAATAAATCGTACAGTAAGTTTCCAAGCAAATGTATTTCACGTCTATTTTTCTTGATCAATACAATTCTGTTTGAACTGAATTATTATATTTCTTATTTGATTCAGAAAATCTTATCATACTATACCTAAAGTGCTGATTTACTGTATTAAAATTTTATTTATATTCTAACAAATACATTTTACTAGTACTTCACCAGTAGACGAAGTTAATTAAATCCGAAATTAATAAAAAATTGACAGAAAAATTAATATAAATAGCTATTATGACATGATATGACAGCTATAAATATAGTTTTAACAATAATATAAATTTCAATAATCAACTATACATACATACATAGATTCAAAACAACATACCTATAGGACTTTTCAATAGGTACGCTCGAACTTAAACCACATTAGTCGAATTACTTCACTACTTATGTATATCTAATAATAAATCATATTAAAACTATTATAAACTAAATATCAGTATTTCACTTACACAACATGTACCATTTAAATTTAAAGATCATGTACATTTATAATTTATGAAAAAATAATTATGAAAAATCTGATACTTGTAAGTTACTCATTCAGAAAGACACTTAAGCTAACCTAACTAAATCTATCCTTACATGAAAAATGAACAAAATCCTTACCCAATTTAAAATATAATTCAATATAACCTAACTAAACATATCAAGCTTCCACCAACTGAAAAACACAAAATAAAAAACCTAACAAAAAAAAATCAAAACTCAATAGTTCCGAACCGAACTCCCGCCGGACCCGTTCTGCCCACCGCCCCGATATAAACCCGCGCAAACACCCCGTGATTTGAATGGCGCAAAATCGGCGGGAAAAGCAGTGATGCCAACCTGTGGGGTCCGTCGTTGGTCGCAAGAGCGTTTGCGACAACGTCCCCCGTCGCGCGTCCGATCCATTTTGTATAAGGTACACCGCTAGCCAGTTTGACTCCTTGAAATATTCAAACGGTACTATTCCGTGGACAAGGACCGACCCCCCTCGTTGTACAGTGCTGGGGTGAAACGGGAGGCTTTTATGCTGCCTAGTTTTATAATATTGTGTATAGTTCGAGGGGGTGTGGTTTTAGTTTTTTTTATTGTAGTGTATAGGGAAATTTTGTGTTTTTCTTTGTTTTGATAGCAATTTTAGATAATATATTGATAGGCTGTTTCAGTGTTCTACTGTAGAGACTTAAATTTGAGAATAATGTATGTATGTGTAAGCTTGTTCGTGAATATTAAGACTGAATATGTTATTATACACAAATTTTAGATTTTCTTCTGAATTATGGTGTTTTACTATAATCTAACTATATAATAGCGTAAATTTGTATGTGTGTGTCTGTGTGCTTTGTAACGCTCTAAAACTGCATTGATATATTCAACGAGTTGATTGATAGTGTTCATATAAATGTGTAAAATAGCACATTTAAAGTGTAGTTGTACTGTCGTGGAATATAAAAGTTTTCAATTTCCAGTTGAATATTTAAAAAAATGAATCAAACCGTTTTAAAATTAATAAAATTATGAGATACTCATGTTAGTTTGCTTAAATTCTTGAAATATTAAATTGAAATAAAAAAAGAAACATATTTAGTAATGATTTTCGATATTTAGATATGGTTTTATTGTAGATTTACTTATATGACCATAATTAACTGTCCAAGTTCGAGCGCGCTCACTGAAAAGCCCTATATTTATTTTATTATGCAATGTGAGAAAAATTACCTAAAAACATATTTCATTTATGTTAAATTTTATTATTAAAGAGTGAAGACTATCAATCATTACAAGTGAAATCCCGTCGAGACCAAATAAACACTATGATGAATTTTCTTAAGGGGTTGAAAGATTTAGCTCGGTTTTATAGAAAATAATAACATTACAAAGCATCTCAAACGCAAAAAGAGGCGAAACAAATTTACGAGACAACCCAACCGAAATAAATAATGAACAATTCGGTTCGTTTTTGCGGCAGAACAGAGGAGGGAGCACAACCTTTATTATCCCCGAAAAGGAGCGCTTCCCGCCAAATTCATAACGGAATTTAAATTGATTTTAATCCAATTACTGCCCGCCGCCTTCTCTTTAACTCGTTGCGTCGTTAATTTTCACCGGCTGCGAATTAATGTTGCCGAATTTTCGGCATGATTAATTATAGGGAACGGGCCCGTTTCCGACTCCGGGAAAATCGGTCGGGAAAATCGGAAAAGTCGGGAAAATCGCGCCGTTTTTCACGACCGCGTCAAGGCTAAATCAATCGACGTTTGTCGGTCGGAAAAGCTTCTTCCTTTAAAGCCTGGAAGACTTTATTCGATCGGAGTTTTATTAGCGGTTGTGTAATTTATTTGCGGTCGCTTCTGTACGGCTTTGTTGTCTATTGTTGTTGTTGTTGTTGTGTTCTGTGTGATTTGTTTGTTTCGAAAGAGATTTCGTAATTTTGTTTATTGCTTACTCGCGTTTGCTCTTTTGATTGTAGATGTTTTTATCGTGTTTTATTTTCGATCGACTAGAATTGTATTATTATCTGTTGGTATACTTGTGTGATCATATTTTCGATTTTAATATGCGTATGTATTGTATATGCACTGATAAAATATTACTGAAACGTCGATGTTAAATAAATGTCGTTTTTATGCCATACCTACTTGTATTTACAACGGATGTTTTGTTATCGTTATTTTTTTTACATCGACTAATTTACGATAACAGAATAAACAACGACGATCTATAATTAAATTGTAATAAAAAATCACATAAAAAAGTGCAGCACTATTATTTTATCTGATAAGATTTATTACGATCTAATTTGATTGAATTATTGTAGATTTTTGTTCTTCAATATTCAACAACGATAATTCTATTAAAAATATTTTGATTTATTTTGTATAATAAATGACGACTAAATATCACAAAGGGCACAAATGACATTTTTTATCGATATTGAGTTAAGTACAGAAAATAGTTCTTTATCATAAATAGAACCATTTTCTGTACTTAGCTTATTATCGATAAAAAAGGTTACAATTCAGTCGTTAAATATGATACATTTCTCAATCAAAATATAACAAATTTCCACGCACTCATCAAAACCAATTCAAAATCAATTTAATCTTCCAAACACAAATCACAATCACCACACATTAAACAGCAAGACGAACTTTAAACCCAGAATTAACTTGCACACAACACACTAAATAAACAAGCCTTGATATCCTCTCGGCTAATCGATTGGGGTGCTAGTCTTTGGCCGGTGTCCTTTAGCCCCACACTCCTCTTTGCGTTATATGCACAAGAACGAACCCCTTCGCGACTGTGCAAAGCACCACTTAATGAACCTCCACTCTAGCTAATCGTCGTCCATAAAGTGCCGGATAAAAGGGAGCCTGGTCCCGGATGGCCGAACAAAGTCGCATAAACTATGCACCCGAAATTAATATTTCAATTAAAACAATGAACGCTAAGTGGGCTAAAGGCCTAGCGAAACGTTCGGGTTCGATCCGTCGATGATTTTATTAAATGCTTCGAATTTGAGTTTTCAAATGTACGAAGAATAAAATAGAATCTTTTCAAATGACGATTGAAAGGGTCAAGGGGCACAAGTGACTTTGAGAAAAGTGCGTTCAATGTTGACCATGTACCTACATGTATTAGGAGGAGGTCGAGTGATATGATGATATGTCTTGGCACAGGTTTCGAATTCGTTTATATCTTTTTGCCGCCAAATAAATGAGCGTGCATAGAAGCGATTCCTGTACATATCTCAATTTCGGCAAAAATGTCACTTGTACCCCTTGGCTTTTTCGGTTGTCAAATGTTATTTGATGACTGAATTTTAAAAAGGGACAAGTCGCCTTTTATATCGATATTAAGTTAAATACCGAAAGTGGTTCTGTATCATATGTAGAACCATTATCTGTACTCTACAAAATATCGATAAAAAAGGCTAATTGTTCCCTTTATGAGATTCAGTCGTCATTTATGATAAGAATTTAATAGCTTTTTTTGATTTTGAGATAAAATATGCAACTGCAAATAGTTCAAAGATACAATGTTCAAAGTGAATTGTGCAAAGATAAAATGTCCAAAACTAAACGATCGAACTTTATGTCTTTGAAATATTACGAGTTACACATTTTATCATAATTTTATTCATTTCTATAGAGCAATTTGTTGATTTATTGTAAATCACATTCAAATTGTGCACGTATATGAAATTGTTTTATCTTACTTAAGAAATATGGCTGTATATTATGTATTTTTTATATAAGTGTAATTTATCATAATGTTCGATTTGTGCAATGTGCGCAAGAGTAATCATATTAATGAGCATATAAACATTTGATCTTTGAACGAATGAAAGTATCATAATTCACTAGATATTAGCAAATATTAGAAAATACGAAACGAGCTGAAATTATCTAAGAAAGTTATACGACTCGGAACCGAAGAAGAAAACGTCGGAGAAATCAAAAGGTGAAAATCGCCGCCTCACTATCGGCCGAAAACAAACAGAAAAAAGCAATAAAAGCGTAATTTTATCGCCATTATAGAATAGAACGTAAATGGACAACATTTCGGCGGGAATAAAAGTTTGAAAATAAATTGATGGCGCGCTTTGATGGGCCAATAACCGTCGGCGGCGCTCAAAATCCAACATCCATAATATAATTCCTATATAAACTTAACATAAAATACCATACAATAATAATCCCAAATGTCGTACGTATTATATTATTCGGACACATCGATGCCGACCGTAAAAAATGTCGGACAAATTTTAATAGTCGCCGTTTACGATTATTAAGACATTAAGCCGCGGGAAGAGTTCGAGATTCGATTCGGATTCGTACACATTATCGGGGGGTCCAAAAGATAATGGCGTTTTATGTTCGATTCTTTATTTTTATTGTAATTGACAAGTCTCGTTCGCGGTCGTTCGTTAAATGTTTATGTGTGTCGTTCGTTGCACAATTGGCTTTGTGTGGAAGAAGCTGTGAGTTCGGAAGGATGATTGTTTTGGGTTGGAAAATATTTTTTCATTAGATGAACATTTTTCTGTAAGGAAGTTTCTAGGGAGGGTAAATTGTTTCGAAATTATAAGGCCATTAAACCATAATTTCAGAACTAAAATGGTTATGCAATAACTGATGCTTTAATTATGTCCTTCATGCCAATTCTAAGTTATTCCTTTTGGAATAACTTACCCCAGAAACTCAAGTCCCACCCTTTACTTCTTGTGTATTATTAGGCGAATCTAATAATAGATCAAACTTAAAATCTTATCAAAGTTAAGGATGTATATGTACTACGATAATTCACATGTTCTAAAAATAAATTGTACGATAAATTTTATCGTGAATGTTTAGTATAACAAAAAAAAAACTGCCTAATTCAACTTGTCGAATATTGCACTGATCAGATTCTACACAAGTACCCATTTTGATGTGAATTTTTATGTTCATTTCAAAAATCTCTTTTAATTGAATAGCTTTTTCGAGCGATCGAAACATCGATGATTTTCATTGTTCAAATTGAATTCGGAGTTTAATAAACCAATCGAATCGCAATGCCGTTTTGCATAAATAATTGATCGTGATCGAATTGACTGATTAAAAACGATCTTCGTCCGAAATGAACGACCCGCACTCCATTTGTACAAAAGCTATAAAAAATTTACAAAACTCGAAACGATTCAGCGACACACGTTTAACGAGCTGTGTACTTTAGGTAATTTATTCGAACGACACTCGTATCAAGTATTGATTGTACATTTGAGACGCGACAGACATGCATAAAAAACTATTATTACTTTGAATATGAAATCATATTTGACAAATGATGTATTATTTTTTGACAACACCAATACAAAAATGATACTTATCGATCGAGTTTATTTCATAAATAATGTTAAGAAAATAAATAGGTATCGGAATGATACACATCTAACATAATATAAAACGTAGCACTAAATAACTAAACCAGAAAAATTCTAACTTAATCTAACCCTACAGTATCAGATATGAAAATGAACTAGGGGATGCTCTTTTTCCCATTTATAAATCTCATATTTAATATTAATTTAAAAAAAAGTTATATTTGTATTCAAAAATTTCACACTACAAATGAAAAATTAATTTTCTTCGATTTAAAGCTTTATTGAAAATGAATATGAAAATTAATTCATACAAAAAGAATGCTATAGCAATCTTGTCACTCATGGATCCGCTCCTATTAACCATGCCAATAATCTGCTTCACACACATAGATAAATAAAGCGTTTGTGCATGCTAACGATAAGTAGAGCTCAGCATTCTCGTGATGCTGAATTAAAATCCTGATGAATTGTATTTCTTAATTGTTTAGTTGATATGGTTTCTTTCATACATTTATTTTCAATGACACTTCGATCCAATTCGCACCTGAGCCTACGCTTTTCAACGGTTTTTTAACCAAAAGCTTTCAGTTAAGAGTGTTTTGCTTATAAATGAAAATTATTTTTATAGAAGTATCAACGAATTAACAACCCACTTTCAAACATCTAATTTGACGACTGAAAAGACCAAGGGGTACAAGTGACTTTGCGGTAATTTCGAGAAAAGCGCGTTCAAATTTGACCGTGTATTAGTAGGAGGTCGAGTGATTTGATGATATATCTCGGTACACGTTCCAAATTCAAATATATGAGCATACATTGAAGCGATTCCTGTACATAACTCAATTTCGTCAAAAATGTCACTTGTACCCCTCGACCTTTTCGATCGTCATTTATGTTACTTACAATTAACTAGCATTAACACATTACAATTATACATTAAGCGGTGCAGTTTCGTAATTACAATGGTAGCTCGGAGAGTAAGGCGGTGGGTTAATAAATTGAATGCCCGGGTTCAAGGCACGGGCCGGCTGAAAATTTCGAGCATCGTTAGCGTATTTGTAATATAGATAGATTTTGTTTTAAATTAAATCCATTGTTTGCTTTCAGGAGACAAACGGCCGAAGAACGCGAAGCCGAAAGACAAGCAGCCAGCAGATTGATGATATCCTTACAAGCGGAAGCCTTGAGCAAAGGATACGGAGGCGGTCCAGGAGGTCCAGGGGCGCCTGCCCCCCACGCCCCCCCGGCCCTGGCGGCCCTCCAAGGGCTGCAGCCCTGGGGCGTAGCCCCTCCGCAGCCTCCGCCCCACGCGCCCCCGCCGCCCCACTACCTCCCGCCCCCGCCCCCGCCGGTGGCTTCGCCGATATGCTAGATTCGATCGCCGTTTTCAAAAAATGTGTTGGATTATTATTATAATTATTACGGAGTGTGCTCGTACTATCGTCGGAGTGGATTTTGAGACTGTTTTGTGGTGATGGCGATCGGATCAAGGCGAACTCTCGTATGTGAGGTTTGATTTTTATTGATGATGATGATGATGATGATGATGGATGACAGTTTTGGAAACGATGGTCTTGTCTTTGAGGTGCATTTTTGAAAAAAAATGTAGGTGAGTTGATTTTTGGTGTAATGTCGTTTTTCGTATTGTAGATTTGATTATTGTGATTTTTTATTGAAATGTGTCTTGTTTTTTTTTCCTGGGTTTTGATTTGATTTTAATATAATTCTTTTATTTGAATCATTCAATCATAATAGCACTAAATATGTATATCATGAATTTATAAGAAAATCACACTGCAATGAAATATTTCGCTTGATTATACAAACTTTTCAAAAAATCTTTTCGTGCCATTTTCATTTTGTTCTGTTATTTTTCACAAATATTGCTCTGTATTTTTGGCAATTCATATTATATTTATCTGGTGATGACTAAACTATTCAATTGAAATCTGTGTATCGATTGATTATAATCATAATAAATATAATATGTACACATTTTATTGAATATAATTATCATTGATGCGATGATTTTAATTAGAAATTGTGAATCATTAGTCTTATCACGTAAAGTAAACTTGAATATATTATATTAAAGCAATTTAATATTTAACTGTACAAAATGTAAATATAAAATATTAGTTAGATGTCTTTAATTTATATTACACATACTTAAAAGCAATATGATATTTAATGTGATATGTTCGATTCATTTTTATCATAGTTATTTTGAGCCGTATCGTAATGAAATTTTTGTTTTAAGTCCTTCGAATTAATAATGTTTTTGTGATAATATTGCAATTAATAGGTATATGTACTTAAAAATTGTAAATAAATTATTAATATTATTTAAATTTACATTAATGTGTATGTGATATTTCGAAACTTTAGTTTGAATGTTGAGAAATACATGTAAATAGTAAGCAATACAATAGTTTAGAATTACATTGTTTATTTTGAATTATGTGAACATTTTCAAATCAGAATTTTCATGTAAATTGGTAGACATGAATAGTATTTAGAAATAATTCAAATACTATCATATAAGCGATCAAATTTTTATCTACCTATATAATTTCAATTTCCATGAAAATTGTGCAAATGTACATATCAAATATCTATTATGTATGTTAGAGATGTAAATTTAGAAACGAGCATCTGAATTTAGATACATATGAAATGAAACATTTTATGTATAGTTGATACGATTAAATTAATGTTAGAAGTACCGTGTAAGACAAAAATAAATAGTATTTTTAGCTTTCTAAAGACCCACAGCAGAACATGGAAGTCATAATGCGGTCTTTGATTAAATGTTTAATTTCATTTTCGACGACTTTTGAAATGTAAAAATAACCTAGAAATGCAATTATTAAAAACAATAAAAAGAAATGGTATGAATCTCCAAAAAACGCAGTTTTTTTTTTCTAATTAATTTCGACGAGATTATCTCGAATGCAAATTTTCGATTCATTTTCAGCAATCCATTGAAAGAACGTCGGATTGCGTTCGCAATCTAGAAATTAATTTGTTTCCCAGCTTAAATGGAACATTTCAAAGTTCGGATTATACCAAGTTGAAATCGAATTTAACTCGCCAAATTGGATATGAAATATCGCGTTACCGCTAATCAAGTATAACGATCGATTCGAGAAAAAAATATATTTCCTACGAGACAAGTTGGGGTCTTGTTAACGTGATTGCTTAGTTTTGTTTAACTTTTTGCCTTTTTGAGGTCGAAATTTCGTAAATTTGAACGTTTGTGTTCGTGTCCGGTCAAATGTCGTGTCGCGTTTTGATTTGCGCCTAATTGTGAGACACACCGAGACAGACACGCAACAATCGGACAAACACACAGACATATTACACATAACGAGGGAAAAATTACTTTAATAACTGTTGTACCGAAACTTTCACGTTAAACTTTCGTAATGAGATTCGTTTTCCGATTGTACGTCCACGAAAATATACAAGAGTATTCATTATAATGCGAGATTGTTCTTTGTCGCGAGATACACGTCCGTTCTTCGAAGATTACGACGATTTTAATATAATTTTATACGTAAATTGAATCATTATATTCTCTTCGGTTGTGTAGGAAATGAAGACAGAGTTGAAATTGTTCGTTATTTTATTTGTTTATATAAAATTAATGATAATATCATCGTCAAGGTATTTTTATTATCGTTGTTATAAATCTTTATTGAAATTTTCAATTTGATGTGATTGCGAACGGTCATCGTATATTATTGAAATTTAACGATAATGCAAGCTTGTAAATAAATTAGTGGTACATTAAATTGATTTACGATTCAGCTAATAAATCGAATATTCTGGTGTGGTCGAATTAATATCCATCTACATACGAACGATAATCGAAATATCGACATTTTATTATAGAAAAGCTGTACAGAACCATTAAAAATTCATTCATATAAAATCAAAATAATGTTTTCATTTTGTGATAAGTTTCAAAGCAATTTATGAAAAGAACACCTGTATACAGCCGTTGCTGTATCATAACATTTTGTTGCCCCCATTGTAAAATGTGAAAAGAAATGACAGGCAATTAAATTTATACGAACTGACATTTGGCAGAGACAGAACCGTATGGGGAGTCGCTGGATAAATCCAATTAAAGTGATATAATATACGGCACCGTTTAAAAAAAGTATACGCTTTGAAATTTCAACCTTCGAAACGAAATTGAATATCCATCCCGACCTCGTTCAACCCAGCAATCGATCAGTAATATTTCACTCCGAAAACAAAGGGATATTTAGATACATCATTGCTTTTTTTCTTTCCATCCATCGTGAAAACGCATTATCGTCAATCGATTCAACAGCGCATTTTCAAAGATTGGATTTTTTTCGGATAAACGTTCATTTTTTTGGTACACGAATAGAGACATCGATTATTGCATGGAGGTATGAAACCGCGGATCGTTCCGACTCCTAAATTTCCAAATGACAATTTCTACGAACGATTCGTGCCGTCTGGGTGTATAATCTAGAAAAACATCAAATTATAGGTCCACCTTGCCCATTTCGAAGCACGTATGCTCTAAAAACCACGGGGATGTTCGGTCTGCCGTGAAATGTTCACAAAACGATTCCGCTTAATGGGCGAAGCTTATTTCGGGGTGGGCACGAAACGCGCCCCGTTTAAGCGATTATCCCGAATCAAAAAAATACATATAAAAATCCTAGATGATCAGAAATATTCACACGAGGCTCAAATTGCCAGAAATTTTATGTATTGGTCGTTAATTGGTGACGAAGAGGGATGTTCGACTCTTTTGGAAAGGTGGCGCAATGGTATTATAGGTGTGTTCATAAGCATCTAGAGTGGACACTTAGGGTTAAATAAAATCAAGAACATCAAAAATAATGAGCTATAAATAAGAAAAGGTGTTCTAAAACGACGTTTTCCAAACCATGAGAATTTAACTCGTGTTTCGTAATATTATATTAGCGATTAAAAAATCTAGTATACAATTAAACAAAATATTAAAACTCACTCGAAATTCTGCAAGTCTCCAAAATCGCACGTTGCATTGTACACAATTTTAAATTAACACCATTGGACTTTCACAAATATAATTAAACTTGTCATGTTTATTTATTATTATTGTATCCGATTTTTAATCAGTTGATTAAGTCAGTTGTCGCGATCGGACGTGTAATTAGATTTTAATTTGATTTTAACGAAAATTTTGAGTGAGAGTTATAGTGAATAAGTAAAAAGGGCTTTATCTTTAAGGCATACAAGGTAGGATTTTATATTATTTAAATACACTCCTTTATTCACTGAGAACACTATTTTGTCGTAACAAGATTCACTCTTATCGCGTAATTAATTTATGCGTAATTCGAAAATGATCTAATTATGATACGCGTCTTTACACGAAAAGTAAACGATCGATACTGAATTGATATTGTGACAATTTCACAACAATAATTAAAATGGTGAAATACATAATTGCTCTGTTTATCGATATTTTAATTGCGCGTTCTTTCCTGTTGCTCGAATTCGATTTGTGACAATTATCACTTTTTATAATTCATAACATTTATTTGTATAGCAATGCTACGGATGTGATTATTATCGATTTGCTTTTAATTATTTTTGGAATTAATCGATAATTTTTTGCCATCTATAGAAGTGTCTGCACCGATACAGTGCACACTCGATATTTCGAACGCAATCTTGAAATTTCGAACGTTAGCGTATTTATAAAAAAGATTCACAAATATCACTTGAGGTCGATTAAAATTATAATTTCCTCAATAACATTCAAGGCATTATTGCATAATAAGCTTGTCGTTAATTTGATTACACTTCTAAGTTAAGCAGGTTGATTTATAGACTAATTACTCTTACAATTAACATAAAAAAGTCGATAAAAACTGCAGCAAAACGAAAAACCAGATCCGACTCGGACTGTAGTATCATTGCAAAAAATACATATGATGACTAAAAAGTCCAAGGGATACAAGTGACATCTTTGCCGAAATTGAATAAAATACAAGAATCGCTTCCATGTACCTTCATATATTCAGTGGCGAAAGAATATAAACGAACTTGAAACGCATACCTCAATACATCATCAAATCACTCGACCTCTTCCTAACACATGTAGACACATTCTCAACTTTGAGACCGCTTTTTTTCGAAATCACTTGTACCCCTTGACCTCTCCAGTCCTCATATAAAGACTGGATATTCACACGAGGCTCGAATGTCCAAAAAGCCTCTATATGGACGGTTAATTGGTGCAGGAGAGGGATGTTCGACTCTTCAGGGGCGGTTTGATTGATTGCCGCTGGTGGTGGGTGCGACAGGTGGGTGGTTCGGGAGGACCCTCAACACTTTAGTTAAGGGATTATGGCACATTTGATGCGGGTTCAAGCTGCCAACAGGACCCTTTATCGACATCACCTTTATTGGTGTAGAAGCGTAGCCGGACCGCAATGAATGTTTTCGTCTAGCTCCATATTGCTACGGTGGAAATTCGATAAAATTGAGTGGATATTTTGTACATTTATCTATGAGTTTGATACGAAATTTTCACCTTTGAATGCTCAAATTGGAGCAGTATTATAAATTCTGATTGTATTTGATGTTTTATAGTCAGACCATTGATTAGAGACTTCTCGGTCATATCTAAAAAGGCAAGAATGAAAATTTCATTATATAAAACTTAGTTATATCTTCTTTTAGCCAGCCCAAATATGCAGTTTTTTTCATAAAATTCGCATCAAGTTCTAACATAAATATTAAATAATTCAAACAAAAATTTATACTAGGTGGATATCATAACCTATAAAAAGTTGAAAAATTTATAGATATTTATACTTAAATTAAAAAAATATAAATATAACGATAGTTATGATATGGCTATCATATTTAATCTAAGCTTTATTCGCATAACTCATACGAAAAATTCCCATGAAATATTCACACGTTTCTAAAGCGAACGCACATGTAATCTTAATGGAAATGCGATTTTCAATTCAGTCCTCGTTTAATTTTTCCCGAGGGAGTCAGAAACAACCCCCTCGATCTTCTCACAGCACAAATATAGTTTTAGTTAACTCCATATAAAGGGGCTATGAGACAAACAAACGACCAAAACATACAAACACCACTCGACTGACTAAAAATCGACACACACGAAACTCGCACCTGTAAATCGAAAAGTAACGTCGCTTTTTCGAATATATGCAAACGACCGAAACGCGATTGTATGGAGGAATCGATGCGATATTTTTGCGAAGGGTTCGTATTTGCGTTTTCGCTATAGGGCTTATATTATAGGTTGAACCCCCGCAAGTTGAACCCTCTCCGGACTCGGAGCGGCGGTTTATCCGATTACATTTTAATCAGCAGTTGATTGAGCCTTGGAATACGGGGGCAGGAGTAGCTCAAACAATATTATAACTGTTGCTACGAGAGGATAACTGGATGGTGAACATTTGGGGTGAGAGCTCAATTTTTCGTTAAAAAAATAACGATTTTATTTGATGAGGTTTGACGATTTATCATGCGTGTCTATCTGCATATTGTACTAATTGGAATCAGTTTGGTTCACGTGTCTCTATGGACTCTTTAATTGGTGATCATTTGGAAGTGAAATATTCTAAAGTTATAATATGCATATTTGGAAAGGTTTCTGCATAATAAAATGTTACAAATCAATGGAATTCCAATCGTTTGACAGTTCTCTGGTGATCTTTTCGTAGCCCGGTCGTAGCAAATATTACGCACGGTCTACACTCGCGGAATTTATTACGGAAAAGGGAACGAGAAATAATACTATAAATAAGTCACAAACGAATTAAATCAAAAGATTTTGAGCAACGCCTTATCACAAAAACTAATATATCATTAAATAACAATAATATTTAAAAATAGTCATCATAAGTGTAGTACATATGCTGATTAGATGTCCTTTTTTCAGCACCTTTATTATATTCTGAGATATTTACTATTGGCACACTTGTCACAATTGACACTACATTAGTTTTGTGAATACAAAAGTATTACTATCGAATTACAATTGAAACATTGCTATCTGAAAATGTGAAAAAATTAAATAATCTATTTAAATTGAGCTCAAATATATTGATCAGTAATATTATATTTAAATTGTTTATATGATTTCATGAATATTATTGTGATAGTAGAAACATTGACTCGATTAAAATTTTAAACGTTGAGCACATCTGTTCGGACAATCAAACGATTCGAAATAACAAGGGCCGGTTATTAGTTTACAGGCAGGGTTTCGAAAATTAATGTACTTATCCTACAAATAAATGAGCGTTTTGCATTCAAGCCTCAATCGCGTGTCCTGAAATATTACCAGCATCAATCGCAATAATATTCAACATCGATTTCTTAATAAAATATACAAAAATTAAACACAACAAAATAGACGAACTCTGTCTAGAAATTTTCAATAGATTCATAGAAGGGGAACGGATAATTTTTAGGGTTGACTGAATCACTTTGCCATGCTTTATGATCTTTAACCGGTGATCGGGGAATATCTGTTTCGTATCAAGGGGGAATTGTGTTTGTCGCATGTTCATTTGTCAAGGGCGCGAAACCCTCGTTTTTCCCATTCATTTGAAAAGTTATCCGAACGCGTGCCAATTCACGAATATCAATCGCGAATAATCCAATTAAGAACCACTCAATGCAGAACGAGTATATTAATCGACGTAAAAATCCAAAATTATATGAATTCGTAGATTTCGATATGAAATTCTGCCTCACCTTGTATGTATAGGCTTCCAATTGGGAGCATGCGGAATAATTTAAATCGCATTTGATTCGATCAATTACGATTTTGGCGTTTTCGACAAGCCGTTAACTGCTTATCGAACGAGAAGCGTTAACGTTAATGACGTCATCATTACCCGTTAATTGTCGCGACTGACATAATTAAACCGTATGACTTTGACGACGATATCGTTTCGCGATCAGTAATGCATTGATATCGATTCTACATTTGCTATAAATAAATAAATCAATTAATTCGATATAATTAAATAAACATAATAAGTGACGAATAAATTTCACAAAGGGTACAAGTACCTTCAGAAAATGGTTCTGTATCAAACATTTATAGAACCATTTTCTGTAATTAATTCGATATCGATTATAAAGGTTACTTGTGCCCATTGTGAAATTTAGTCGTCAAATATCGTTAACTTTCTCCATTGTCTATTGCATTAATAAATAAAAATTGCTCAAATCACTTTATATTTTCCTTTTTCATCTGTAATTACTAAAGTATACTCATTGATTAATTCGAATTTTCTTACAAGACAAAATTAGGTAATCTATCTTCAAAACTGTTTAGATTCAATGCCTAAAGTGGTCTTTCATTATCATTATGAAATAAAAATAATGTTAGATCACTTAGGGTCAGTTTTTTTACTGCTTAAGTTAACTAACCAAAGAGTAACAGTCCTTCCACTATAAACTATCGAAAATCTACGGAAAAGAACTCTCTGGTTAGTTTCACTAAAACGCTGAAAATACCGATCCTTAATCATTAACTCTATAACACATTAAAGGCCGGCCTGATTATCTTTGAACACTAATTGATTTGATATAACTTTCAACTATATAAAAAATCATTTTTAGAGAAAGTTTATTGGATCAATAAGCTGCTATCCAACAATAGAAACTCTCGTCGATTTGAAGCCCAATTTGAGCCAAATTCAACAGATTTTCCAACTCCAAACTTGAAAATTATCACATTTTCACCATCTAAAAATTCAAATTCTCTATAGAAATCATCGAAAACACCTCGATTCATCCACAAAACATCCTCGAATCGCTTTTATTGTTCGAATGTGCACACACGGCCGGGATTATGTATTCGCGCAATTACCAACCCCGAGGAGGCGGCCGCATCTCTTCACGCCAAATGACATTTTAATTCGATTATCGGCACGAGGCTGTTTTATCCACCCCCCATAACCACCCCCTACATATTGTGGGCCTCGAAAGCACGTTATTGCCATTTTTCAAACGGGGTGCTTCTATCTGCTGTTCGACGATGCGCCACCATCTCTGTATCTATAGATGCCGATTATTGCTGAAAGCTAAGGCTTTCAAACTTTTTTGTAGGAATTTTTGCTAAATATATTAGATATTATCAGATAATTTAGATATTTAATCATTGCAATGATGTTTTTTTAATGTGCGTATAGATATTGTTGAGTAACATTGGGCTCTTGAGTCGTTTTTTGTCATACACGAAGGACGAACTTTACTAGTTGATTTTCTTTGATAAGGAATTCTTATTGCCAATGGTAATTTTTATCATGAATGTGTTAAAATTTTATCGAAAAAAAACATCAAGTTGAGTAATTATTTATAGAAAGTTCAGGGCAAAGTGTGACATGTTGAATTTTCTTACTATTGCTTACAATTAACGATATTGGCATTTATGTATCGTAGGTATGTATGTTTATAAACATCATAAAGTTTTATTATATTTTTTGATGATTCTTTTATGTTTTAATTTCTAATCAAATTGTTAAATTATACCATTTCAATAAAACTGATTACATAATAAAATAATTAAATTCGTTATCGAAATACAATATTGGAAACATTCTTGTTCAAATAAAATTTTAATCAAAAAGTTCAATCACACCCGCACAAGTGAAACTGTTGTTAAATAAACCAAACATTATTATCGAATTACCGATTCAATACTATTAACCCAACTCCATAAAAACGATAACGAATCCGAAACAAAATCCATCCAACTCATCGAATCGAATCGAAATCCTCAAAAGCGTAAAAATTAATTCACTATATACAGAATATTAAGCCTACCAGAGACCGAACGGCTAACTTAATTACAACGCAATATATTTGGATAATAAATTTTGGCAGTCGCAATAAAATTGCATTTTTATTGGTAATCTTCGTTATGAGGGGGGACGGAATTATCCCTTTTATATAAGCCCGGGTTGTCGCCGGATAATTGTTTAAACACACACCCCCCGTTTTATTTTTTTTAGGAACTTCGAACAGAGCCAATCTCGCAAATTGGCTGCGAATTTGTCAAACTCTCGATGCGCATTTATTTATTCGCAGATGCACAGCATGGAATGAACGTCTTTTTTTCTCTCTTTGCTCTATGAATAAGTAAAGTTGTGCAAAACGACGACGGAAGGGCTCTAGCGAATAGTGCAGAATTGGGGGTTGAATCATTCATTCGATCCGTGTCGGATGTTTACTTTATCTGTGCGGATTTTATCTGTCGATGGGGTGAAATGTGCTCTCTAGGAATTATATACTTTGATTTTTTTCTCTCCGCTGAGATTTTGAAAGAGTTATATGTAGGAAATGTGTACGATGCTGTGGTGCGATTGGTTCGTTTTGATGGAGAGTGAGTGGTTTGTTTCATAAAGAACAATGCGTTGTTTAGGAAATGTAATTAAAAATGTGTCGTAAAGTGTGATTGAAATGTTTTATAGCGTTTTTTTATTATCGATTGTGCAATTTTATCGATTTGAATTAGTGTTAGGTCTCGTTCACACATAATTGTACGGTTTTGAATGGTTGTTATTTATACTCTATCGTGCTCTGTTTCAAATACTCTATTTTCTATCAGATTTGTTATATAGAGCGAAACAAATATAATAAATAATAAATATGGTGCAATAGAAGATAGAGTACAATCTGAAAAAAAAATTTCACTGATAAGTGCAGTTGATTGATACCGAATAAGTTGCTCTTGTATTTGTATGTATTTTAATAAATTAAATGAATAAAAATACACTTAAAATATGCATACAGATAATTCGTATTAAAGTCTAACTTAAAATATGAAATATGTACTCGTTAAGCGAAACAATAATTTTTGAATGACAAAAGGTCATGATCTGCATACGACGTTACAATATCTATCTTTTCATCGCTCGTTATTCGAATTACTTGTTAAGCGAGTTACTTGTTAAATGATATTTCGATGTAGTTAAATTCAAATGAAACCATCGTATTCAATATTTAAGTAGAAAAGACTAAAAAACTATTTAGTTAATTCATTTCGATAGCTTCTGGCGCAGTTCAACCCTCAACATCAATCAAACACCAAAAAGCAACATTCACAGCTGAAAAACGAATTCGAAAACAACACACCACCCCACTTTATAACCCTGTTTTCAAGGAGGATCCCTTTCGGGTATCGTCCCTAGCAAAATCATCAAATGGGGAAGGATTTGTCGAACGGGGTTCCATTGCGGACACGGATATTCTATTACGTTGCATCAATAATGCATCTGTGTATGGAGATGCATGTGGGCGTGCACTTGCGACGATTTTGCATCTCTGTATAAGAAGTCACTCAAAACTTCACACGCGAACCTTATCAGCGAAACAGGGATGCATTTGTGGGTTGACGTTTCGAATTGATTTGGATTGGAAATTTATTTGTTTTTTTTTTTTTTTATTATTTATAAGAAGATCAAGGAATCAAATATGTCGACTGAAAAGTTCGAGGGGTACAAGTGACTTCGTGGTGATTTCGAGAAAAGGGTGTTTAATGTTTAGCATGTACCTACATACATGTATTAGGCGGAGGTCAAGTGATCATATGATATGTTTCGGTACACATTTCAAGTTCGTTTATATCCTTTTGCCACCAAATTGTATGAGCGTGCATAAAATTGATTCCTGTACATGAATCAATTTTGGCAAAAATGTCACTTGTATCCCTTGGTCTTTTCAGTCGTTATATAGGATCTTGGGATTTAGGATGTTTTTTCAGGCATTTAGAGATTGGATCTCAATTCTAAGTTCTTTTGCATTAATACTTCTTCTGGTTAAATTTCATATAACATACTTGGACGTATAAAATATAAAACAATGAGGGTTTCCATTTCAAATTGTATAACTTGAAAACCAAATCAAATGATTTTTATTCCACTCAGTTCTCAGTTTACGTATTTATTCAGTGTTTTCCAGACAAAATTAGTCCGACTCTGAGGTCTCAAACTTACAATTAGTTTGTCTTGCTCTAACAGCTTTCGCCTAGAAAATACCAATTGTGTAGGTCGAAAACAAATCGTGAGTGTATTTAGTTTATGTTCAATCAATCCTTTGTTTAGTTACCTAGTCTTAGAAATCAGAGAGAGATTGCCTAATTTTAATCCCGATATTCTGGAATCAGGATTTTCGGAATGAAATTAGATTTTCTACTAAAAATGAATGTTAAACATGAAATTTGATATCCAAAATGATCAAAAGTGGGAAAAATCGAAAAGATTTCATATTTTATTCTTAAGACTAAAAGAAAATCATCAATATTGAATCGATCGAATTAAGCGAAATCAATCAATCACAAAAACGTGCTCGGCGTATCATCGCTCTTAAGTCCGAATTACGATCGTATAGAATGCACCACTGAGAAGAAAAGCTCATCAAGAACAAACCTCGTTTATTTTGTGTGTATTTTTTTGGTTTGTTATAAATATTTATTGGTCGGCGAGTCGGCGTGGGACGGTCGTTGGCGCGTTCGGCGTCATGATTTATCGCATTTTATCGTTAGTATGGCCGAGTGAAACGTAAAATCGGCAATAAACAGTTAATGGAACGCCTGTTTCTCGGAATTGACGTTTCAATACGCGGACATTATACCGAGTAATTGATTAATTAACCGGAGGGCTTATCTGTCGTGCGCGCGCATATCACGCTAATACAATTCATATCCATTATACTTGAACGATGCACTATATTATGATACATTATAATTATTTTGTGTGTGTATGGTTGACTTTACATGCTTTCTTAATAAAAATGTTCGTGACCTTGTTGTGGTAACGGTTTAATTTCTTTTGAGGTACCTACCAACTGATAATAATACGTAAATATGGACGAATTTTGTTATCTTCGTGTAATTGAATGTGTGCAAAAGTATTTTTTAATTGACGAAACAAATTTTAATGTGTATTATCATAGTGAACATATGATGACTGAAGAAGCCAATGGTACAAGTAATTTCGAGAAAAGTGCGTTCAAAGTTTTGTACGTACCTACATGTATTAGGAGAAGGTCGAGTGATTCGATGATATATCTCGGGATACGTTTCGAATTCGTTTATATCCTTTTGCCACCAAATAAACGAGCGTGCATAGAAGCGATTCCTGTGCATAACTCAATATTGGCAAAAATATCACTTGTATCCCTTGGCATATTCGGTTGTTATATGTTTTCAGGTAAGGTTATGAATCTGTCGAATTGACAAAGTTTAATTCAAACATAGTGTATGGCGTGAGATTTCATTAAAGATGAACAATCAAATCATTACTTTTAAAATAAATTCCGGATTGTATATGAATCAACTTATGTTTATCAAAATAATCAATGTAAAAAACTAAAAGATCATCATCCGAATAAAAAATAGAGAAATATGGGAAGACTTGTTCCTACTTCTTTTGTTTTTCCCGACCGATAAAACCCGATTAAATTCAAAATGTATTGACTCTATTTTTTTAAATACTGCTTAGAAATACAAATGAATCATATTTAGAATTTATTACACAAAAATTCGATTCACTCCAATAGACCGATCACTCGAAACACGTCATCTCAAACAACAGGAAAACAACTCGTGCGACCTTTCGCTCATTAAATCTCACAAAAAACACACAAACAATCCGAATCTTCGCACAAAAAAAGCCTCCAAATCATCGACACACACACAAAAATCGTCATCCGAGGAAGTGGCGAAGGATTCACCGTATTTATCTCGTTCTTAAAGTTTTTTCCTAACAAAAGTTCGTGTGCGATCCTCCGCCCCATCCGGCCTCTGGCCATTCATTATGTCGGTATCATTAAAACCAAAAAAACCATATATTTTTTTCGAAACATTCGAATCCGAAAATCGCACAAGAACACCCTAATTGGGCGCTAAAGATCGCGCTTATTCTTTTACAATTTTTTATAAGGTGCTTTATTTGGTTTTCGGACACGTATCTTATAAGAGAGGATCGTTATCGGATACGTGACGTTCGATTTTGACTATGTGTGAATTTTATGGTGTTTGATATTCGTGTGTTTTTTTTCGTTGTTTTTTTATTGTGCTATTGTAAATAATCAATGTTTCGAAAACGTAAACGCGTTCCCTTGTAAAATACGTCCCTTATGAAATAGATAGGAATATAAAAGGTGGTGGAAGTGGGGTGGAAGCGCTCATTTTTACGATATGATAAATAAGTGATAGGATAATTTTACCCATGGGAGCGGGTGCATATGCGTTCTAGAACGGAATTAATTCAATTAAAATTTTGTATATGATGAAAGTGCTTAGAATAGAATCGTATCTTGATTGTTTATATCAATAATTTAGCTTTTTTATGTACGAAATATGTGTAATTATTATAAATGTGATTTAAATGCGATAAACATTGATTGTTTCCCGTATATTAACTATAGTCGTATTCGAATTGTATCATGAAAAAAAATCGTTAAAACTCTATAAAATAAAAATTATCTAAAATTAGACTAGCATGAAAAAACTAAACGAGAAATCAAATTCATAATGGCCTCACATAAAAATCATACTCAAATGTAAAAAAATGGATTTATTCATAAAATTTTCGTAATGTAGATTTAAATATATATTTTTAATTAACTTCTGTGACTCGGCGTTGCTTGAAGTTGTGAAATTAAAGGCAATTACGTTGCGTGTGTAGCCTCTCTGTTAAATGTCAAAATGTGATATCTATTGTAATCTATTAAAAAAATTTAATAAAAATTGTAAAATGTAACGATGCACAAACTTTTCCAAATGTGCACGCAATTACTCTGAAAATTTCCACTACGAATGGATAAGTTATCGAGAAGTCACAGTAACATTCACACAGACATATGTTCATTTTCGATTATACGGATACAGAAAATCGTTTATATTGAAAAAAATATATGTGACGAAATCATACAGCTTTTAATGAAATTCTAATCAGTTTCTCATCAGAATAGAGGAATGATGGTCACAGCAAAAGATAGGCCCTTGTGTCGGGCGGTTCTCCCGAACAATAAGTTCCACATTACGCTATTGTCATGGGGCTCACCCCCGTTATATAAACCAGAATGGGACCATTCAAAAACAAGTCACGTGTGTTTCGTTCCTTGAAGGCACTAACTTATTGTTTTGTTACATGCATTACTCGGAGATCGTGCCGCAGAGATGGTTCTATCGGAGAAATGACCAACCGACGAAAACCGAGCTGGAAATTCACCAATTTTCCCAATTAAATCCAACACAAATCATTTGTGAATCATCTTGCATAATTTGAGATTTCGAATCGATTCGAAAAATCGTGAAAAAATAATGATTTTTGAGTGATTTGGGGGGTTTTCGTCCTCTGGTTCTTCTCGACAATAATAAGTCTTACGAGTATAGTTTTATTAGAGGGTTGCTCTCACTATAGTAGATCCGTGAGCGATCCCGAACAACAGTTGAGTCGGTTTAGTGGAATTCCAAATAATATCTCAGAACAACTGTTTAAGCTTTCATGGTCCTTAGAGTTCGTGCACATGTCATAGATTATGCATTGTCGGTCGAAGGAATAGCCTGTAGAGATACGAACGCTGAAAAGTTTTCAAAATCGACAGATATCGTATTCGGCTGTTTTAGATTTTCAGATTTTGTTGAAAATTAGACGTAGTTTCAATAAATGATTATAAATCTATACAATTTGTGTTTGTGATGCATCATTTTACATGAAAATCTAATGTAATTTTTGTTTAATTTTATTGTTTTTTAAACGATATTTTTAAAATTGAATGAATTATAACATAATGCACGAACATTACGCCGATACATGTAATCAAATTTTGACAATTGACCATAAATAATTTTTGAAATTTCACGTAATGTATTTGAAATTGCAATATAACAAGCTTTAACCATTACAAATTGATCTCGCAATTATATTCAGTTTATTCGATTCGAACTCCCGAATAATTTGATCTCGTACTAATTTTCCATAAATCGATTCAATAAAATTTTATCATTATATGAAATCGTAGACATTTTTTCAGTAATATGGACATAATCTTCAAAATGAGCAAACTAAATGAGAACGATACAAGTGCATACAATCAAATTTTAAAAAAGTCATATCAAAAATCAAAATAAATTAACTAGAAAATTATTAATACGATACACACATCATATTATTTAATAAAACGATTTTAGAATCTATCTAGATGCCACACAATTCCAATTACTTTCAAGTAACTCAATGTACAAATCCCAAAATCGTTCATACCCTAATTAAAATCAATCAAAAAACCCATTCAGATTTAATTCCTAAACTCAACTCTAATTAATAAAATTTGTCACATACACCCTCTAGACTTGAAATAATCGATTAATCAATCAAACCCAACTGCTAGATTAGGAAACGACCGATTGATCCGATAGAGCCACAGTGGGTAGGTACTTCCCCTAATTTCCTACCCATCGAACACCGTACAAAACCGAACATAAAGAGAGATATCGACAATAAAAACGAACATACACATCGTATAATATTATACATGGGGTGTGAGTCCGTTGTCTATGAGGGATTACTACCGATGGGGGGTCGTTCGCCCACCCCTTAGTTAGATTGGTTTATAATTTCGTTTGTATCGAACCGCGGGTGTTTATTATTTTTGTAGATATTTATGAATGATTGTGTGTGCAGGATTTCGCTATTTTCTGCTCGGATTCGAATTCGAATTTATGATTAGGTTTTTTTAGGGAAGGGCTGTAGGAGTGTTGTTTTTTGTTTTGGGTGTAAATGGTGCTTATTAAGCTTGTGATCTTTACAATATAATAGTTAGTTAGGACACAAGTGATATTTTTTATCGAAATCAATTTAAGTACAGAAAATGGTTTTGTATCATATATAGAACTATTTGCTGACGATGAGCTTTACTCAATGTCGATAAAAAAGATTACTTGTGCCCTTTGTGAAATTCAGTCGTCATATACTGTGTAATTTTTTATTATTATGAATATATTTTCATAATATAAGTTTGTTTTACAATCAGTAGCTTTATTTTCGTTTATGAATCTTTTCCAAGCATATGTTTAATAAATATTATAAATAGATACATGCCAATATGTTCAGCCACTTTACTGTTAATAAATTGTCATACTTCTTGAGTATTTAATTCTATAGATTATTTGATTATTTTTAGATATTATTTATGATATGAAATAGATTATATTTAATATAATTTTTAGGACAACTCATTATGCTATTGTGAAATAAATTCTA
This sequence comes from Cheumatopsyche charites, assembly GCA_024721215.1. Lineage (NCBI taxonomy): Eukaryota > Metazoa > Arthropoda > Insecta > Trichoptera > Hydropsychidae > Cheumatopsyche > Cheumatopsyche charites. Next base: position 4,777,640 of record CM045585.1, on the reverse strand, counting down.
TTGAGTGAAAGTGGCAGAAGTTGAAAAAATATATAACGAAATAAAATATGAAATTGAGTCTTTAGGCCGATATTTTCATTCTTTTTATACGATCTTTTACAACTGACAGAATATGTACAAAAAATATTCTTAGATATGAAAGAGATTTAGTTGATATGAAAAATGATGGAAATAACACTTTACAAATCTTATATTGTAAGTGGAATACAAGTGTAGTTACTATTACCATTTTCATTAAAGTGAGATCTTTCACAAGTCAATCAATAACATAATAAAAAACCCAATTAAACCAAAAAAAAAAAAAATAACACATTTAAACCGAAACAAACTCGAACACAATCTCGAGTATACGACATCCGAAAACAGAAATCACAAAAAGAAACCGACAGGCAAACTTCAATATAAATAATCGCTCGAAAGCGGCGCTCGGGAACATCATTAAGGCATCCATCGGACATCTCGAAATTATTTCACACATACATATGACGATCGAAAAGACCAAGGGGTACAAGTGACATTTTAGCCGAAATTGAGTTATGCACATGAATCGCTCGTTTATTTGGTGGCAAAAGGATATAAACGAATTCGGAACGTGTGCCTCAATATATCATCAAATCACTCGACCTCCTCCTAATACATGGTCAACTTTGAACGCGCTTTTCTCGAAATCACTTGTACCCCTTGGCCTTTTCAGTCGTCATATAGACACACAAACTTACACACGATACTTAATAAACTCGACAATACTTGGAAGAGAGCCCAAGAAGGCGTTTCGTATCGAAAAACCGGTGGCTAATTCACGTAACACCGGTGGCCGCAGAAGTTATCAACCGCTAGCCCTTCGTTAAGATAAATAAATCCACATGGAACGAATTTAAATCGGAGACGAACGGTAAAATCGCCTCTTTCAGGCGATTCTGGTTTTCGGTTGTCGTTTTTCGTTTTCAGTTTCGAGGTCGCCTTTTAATTGAGCCGGGTTATCTCGCGATTATCTCGGCGGGTTAATGAAAAAGTTTCTTGTTTTTGAGTAAATGCGAGAGATCTCATCGCAATCGTGTGTGTGTATAAATAATAAATTAGTTTTAATTTATGGCTTTCGTGTTGCGAATTTAACTTTTTTTTCCAGGCGATTTTTATCTGTGAGTAATTTTCGGCGTAGTGCGAACATGCGTTTTCTTTATGTTGATTTTTTTGTTTTTAATATAATAGTTTGATTAGATTCTGACTTAAATATATTCAGAGTTTGATTAAACGAATTAGTCAAAATAAATTCAATATGGCATGTACATATTGAGAGAAAACAGCTCAACTATATTTCACACTCTAAAGTTATCAAAGTAACACGATATGACGAATGAAATTAAATTAAAGCGGCTCATATTAATATAGTGAAGGGTTGAAATTGGATTCCCTAGACATTATTATAATTTGCACAGTAGTTGTCTATTAAACACGTGCCTTTATATTATACTAATTTTACCCAACCCCTCAGTTCTAAGAAAAGTTCTAAACGATATTTTTTTGTCATAAACCTTATCTGACTTAAATCTTATTTCACAATCAGCATAATCAAATATTACTTACATAACTCGATCTTAAACCTAATTTAACTCAACTCATCGAGTGTCATAACGATTGTTTGCTCCATAACAATTTTTAATAAAAAAATTGTAACCTATCATTTGATCAATAAAAGCATAATTAATGAATCAAGCAATTTTGGCAACCATTTTAGTTACTCAGATGACAACGATCGAGTGATGAAACAATTTTAAAACTACTCACCTCCGAAACTTCCAACTTCACTTTCCCCTATTATGAGTTAGGGTTTTTTATCAAAAATAAAATAGATAGAAACGTATTATAACACTCAAAAAGTTAGGTTAAGTTAAGTTAGATTTAAGGAGTATTATAATATGCATTGTTACGTGTTCATGATTACGCGAATGTGATAAACGTAAGCGCCAAGTCGCACAAGCACCGATCTGAAAAATTCAAAATCCCTGGCGCCTTCGGAGCGAATTAGGATAGATCCTTTTTCAACTTTATACATTTTCGAATCGTACTTTTTTTATGACAGTCAACCTCCCCGTTGTCACGATAGCCATCGTGAATCGTACAAAAAACGCCTACGTCCGGCTGGATGCAACTAATGATGGACCGGCGCACACAATCGCGCTAACCGCAAACTTTATACCACCATTGACAACCTCGAGAAAGAGATGTGTATTAAAGTGTAATATTAGAGCTGGATCATTGTGTTGGATCGATTCGATCGTCGGTGCGTTTATCCGAGTCGATTGTACGAAGCCAGTTGTGTAATTTGCGCCGTGGCCTTTTGTTCTTCTGCGTTCAGGTGCACTTAACTAGTGTACTTTTTCGAAATGTAACGTTAGAGTTGCAACAATGCGGAAAATCGCTCAAGTCATGCGATAAATAAGTCGTTCGTTTCTGAGAAAGTTTCGGGAAAAAATCCGTGAACGTTTCCAATCGTTGTTTGGAGGAAAATCAAAGGCGATTTATTCGAACAATTAATTACTCAGATAGTGCATCTACAACATAACACTTTAACGTTTGCATCACGACACAGGTTTATTATTGGAGTCGTCAGTGTGAAGATAAGCTTGGCGACAGCAGTTTACAATAATGGACTAAGGTCAACTGTTAAAATTTTACTAGTTCACCTTATCTTAATGCTTCGGTTATCAACTAACCCTAAATGCGGCCGAAGTATCGATCCTATTCTCGAAGTAGGAAAACCTCAAAATGACACAAAAAATGATCTTTTAAAACCAAATCTGAAATATTTCATTTGTGTATTGCGTCTTTTTTATGTTTGTATGTAATTAAAGCTTGATCTTTCAATCGATAATAAGTTAACTCAAGTGCTATCTGGCTACGTGTTGGTATATTTTCTCTATAGAAATGAGAGTTCTATAAGGAAACGTCAACTCCCACTTACGTAACATTTGAGTCAAATAACTAACGATTGAAAGATCGGATCTGAATTCCCCGACAGACTACAGACATTTTGACCACCGATATTTTAATCGGGCACTCATTTTGTCCAGTCGTGATTGTTGAAATGTGCGTATTTCCATACATCTCCATACTCCAAACTTATCGGCCAGCAAATAGCCTGCAATTGCACGGACTTTAATCTTTGGTTTCGTTAAATTAAGGTCCTCCGTAGTTCACAGATTTTCTATCAACTGATAGTTTCGTATATGAATGAAAAAATAATAATTAAATCCAAATACAGATGATTACGAAATCTGCAGAAATTAACGACCACCAACACACACATCGAGCTTTAACAGCATCATGAAAGCGACATCACGCAAAAGCGGCAATCGTCGAGAATATAATCGCCTATTATCGAGCACAGTTCCACCGTTTAATGACTTCATCCGAAACGATTTTCCCTCGGCCATAAGAGGGTTTTTAAAAGGGTTCAACAGTACCTAACACATGCGTGTGGCGGGCGCCAGACGTTGACAATAAAAACCGAAAGACCCCAACCCAATCGCTCTAACCATAACACTTAGCGATCCGAACGGTTTACGTAAACGAAGAGCGACACCCCCGAGGAGGTCCATCGTCCGTGGCCTGATGATAAGTCCTTAGTGTCGAAGGATTCTTCTTGTCTCCGGACAGTATTGTTATTGAGTTATAAAGCGACGCTTATCTCAAAGACTTTTCGGCGAACGGAGATTAGTCGGACTTTGATTAATCGAGCGAGAGGGAGTCGCGTTTTATGTTCGAATCGAGTGTTGAATTTTTCGATTTTTTTTGTTTTGTTTAATAAATCAATTTGTGATTTTGTAAAGGGCAAATTTTTGAAATGAAAAAAATACGGTTACCTACCCACTCACTTCAATTGTGCATGTATTAAAATTGAGTTTGTTGAGATTTAATCAAGATTTTGCAATAGATTTTTCTCAATCATAGATGGTTGTTTTTGTAATTCATCAAAATTGTTAAAGGTACAATTCTAATAGATACGAGGCACATACAGATATGAAGTACAAGTGGGATGTTTTTCTATTCTACCTAGAAAGCAATAATTTTTAGTTAGACAAATGATAGCTACATTAATATTTTTGCGTACATATGACAAAAACAAAAATATTTATACTAGATGGATTTTAGAATATATACGAGTATGAGAAGTGACTTGATATTTGACTTACTTTTCCATCGACTTCAAAACAATTCAGATAAATCAAAAGGTCTTAAAGTTTTATGTTCGAATCTGGTTTCATTTATTAACATAGAAACAAACTACTATATGAGGTCATCGCTCTATCACTCACAATTCGAAGACCTACCACGTATTTTTAACTAGACAAGAGAGCAATAAAACGAACGAATCGACGCACATTCCGATCTGTAATCATGCTGTAAAACAGTTCAGCATTTTACGAGCTTCAATAGTACAATATACGAATTAATCTCGAAGAGTCGCAGCTTCCGTAATCCGAAAAAATACCACCACAACCTGGCGAAATGGAAACTCGTAAATTTCCCCCAGTTATTTTCGTCAAAGTACCTCTGGAATAAAATGTATGATTTACCACCGAAGCGAAGAGCTTTCGATCATCTCTCTTCTCATATATAGATTCGTGAGAACTCGTTAAATATTAGATTGTAACGTGTATTTTCAACATATGGCGAGGATGTGGTGAATATTGTATAATAATTGTACACGGTGGCTCGTCTTTATTGCTGGCCGTTGTAAAAATACGTTTTCGAGAAACTACTATTTACTACTACTACCTACGTTAGCCTCGAGATATGTTCTAATAAACCTCGACTGTGGACAATTATTATATAAAAAAATTCGTATAAGTATATTTTGGATCGCTTTTTATTAAAGGATATTTTCTAGGATTGGTGCTGTAAACGATTTTTTTATACAACTGCCAGATTTTACTACGGTTAAATACGGGTCTTGAACGTATCGATGTTTTATGTTTTAAGATGATTCGATATTTTGACTGGTTTATAAATTGCAGTAGTCGATATTTTGATTTTATATTATCAAGAAGCTTTATAATTTTCGAATCATTTATTGCAGATAAAATTTACGTTTAGATAACAAAACGTGAGAATCGATGAAGTTTGACAGAAGAGTATTGAAAACCTGCTCGTACACGATTTTTACGACTTGGTGTACAAAAAATACAATTCGTCCAGAATTCAAATCCACATCCATTAAAAGTGGTCTGCGCACTTTCAATACATAAATCGGCGAAAGCGATATCTGACTCCTCGTAAAAAGCCCCTATAAATCTGATAGCTTGGCTTCCCTCGTCGCAAAGCTCTATTTTTTATTTAAAGTGTTTTAATTTTATTTATTAATTGAGTGCAGTTTTTTTCGCCGAATCTTATCTGCTCGATTATGTATAAATTTAAAATTCAAAATAGAGCTGTATAAGGCCAAGTTTTATTTAACGGGCTTTGTTTGTTGAGGCTTCTTATCGATGTAAATATTGAACGAAAATAGGAGGCATTTCATCATCGAAAATATTTGTTTAAAGGTCGACCTTTATGAGCCATCTATGACTTTTCGCGGGAAAAGATCTAAATTTTTCAAACCGGTCCAAATGCGTGATCCAATACACAAAATACGAATGAGTCAACACCCACCTAGTGTGTTACAATACAATAAATACATACAATCACCAAGCTTAGGTTGAGGTTAGACTAAACACATTCATCTAACGCAAAACAAATGCATCATCAATTCAGAATTTAAATCAGTTTCAAATTCAAAAATTTTCCACTTGCATAAATTTTAAATTGATTTATTTAATTAAAGAAATGGAAATTTAATGTTAGAGTATAATTTAGGGAAGACTGAGGACTTTCTGATCAAGGAAGGGATTTGTATCATTCCAAATTAAAGACATATGAAATTTTCTGCATTATTTTCAATTAGCAGTAAATAATGGTAGTTAGTGACTATTGAAAATCTTTGTCAGTAATAACATTTTTCCAATCCAATGATAAGTTTCCTCATTCTTCCATATTCTAAATCAAATTTTCTATAGGTAATTTCATTAAATCTTAAAGCTGTTTATCTTTTAACTAAACCTATGTCACTTTGGCGAGTGTGATTCTCGATTTAACTTAACCTAACTTAGAATGTAATATAATTAAACGCAATTAAAAAATGAAAAATAGAACCTAACCCAAAAAAAACTTGACCTAACTGGACGAGTATCTAATCAAAGTTAACTCGACTTCTTCCTCATTTTCTTCAAAAAAAATCCATTTTAGACACAATAATACACCAAAACTTGTACAAATCCTTAAGATCCCATTCAAAACTCACTTACACAGTGCGTCCTTAACTTTAGTTTAGTTTCAACGTTTGCCGACCGCGTTATCTAAAGAGACGCGGCCCTCGGCTCGCGTATCGGCCTCTGGAATGTTAAAAGCTATTTAATATAATGCCTTGTTAAGGCTTCGACTTATTTATAACGAGTCCGTCGAGATTAAGGCAGTCGTGGAACGCGAAAGAGCGACGGCCAAAGGCCTAACGAGCCAATCTCGTACACACAATGTCGCCTTATTAATAAGAGTGCATCGCTCGATTCGACAATCGTATTCAAAGTGTGATGTAGCTCGTGTTTGTGTTCCATTCGTATATTTTTCATATCATCATTAATGGTGTTTTCTTATAATTGATTAGCTGTTGTGACCTGGCTATGGACTTTGAGCTGTTTATGAACTGTTGTATACAGAGATGTAGTACAATGAGGCATGCTCATAATTTGTTTAATTTGAAAGCATTGCCTTTCATTTACTAGTGTTTACATTTAGAGTGATACAATAATTTCTAGAAAGAGTCTAGTTAGAAAAGAATTTCCACCTCTGGAGAGTGTTTTAACGAGAAATCAGTCTATTGAAAATATCAACGAATAAAGTCATAAAATTTATACACTATATTTTATGGAGTCTTTCCAGATTTATACACAATCCTTCTGAAAAGATTCGTCATGATCTATTAAACAATAATATAATGTTTAAGGATACATTCATTTTTATTTATACAGGTATAATAGATATCTTTTTTACACTATTTTAATTATTTTTATGGTAATAAAAAATGAATGGATATTTCATGTATTGTAAAATATTTCAAGGAATGTCGAAACTATTCAGCTATTTTGTATTGTATTTTATAAATTTAGCGAACATAATTCATTTGATATGTCAATAATGACTTCGATTGAATTATACGTTTCATAAGAAATCTCGATTCTCTAATAAATTTGAAATTTAAATCTCGTCATAAAATCAGAATTAATTTATTTGCTATGACGCCACCCAATATTATACATTCAAAAATACATCAAAATGATCTTCAGATTAGAAAAAAATTAAGTGCAAACAATAAAAATCATTATCGTTTGACATAATAAATATCTTATTGACGATGATAATCGTATTTGCATAGATCCTGCTTTACGAACTTCTAAAACGTTTTCGAAAAAGCTCTATTCATTGCGGCTATTTTATTTCTTCTTTTGTTCTCTCGACTATACCTTTTCACAATGAGGTGTTAAAAGACATCGTTTGATTGAATAATTATCGTTATGTCGCTAAATTTGATATCTCGTCCCAAAAAAATGTCACCGCCTTAAAACTCGATAGTATAGAAGCAAATAAAAATTTAATTAGTGTGTTAAAAAAACTTCGTCTTTCAAAAGAATCATAAAATTAGAATTATTCCTTCTTAATGCATATTTATTTCATTCGCTAAGTTTCTAAAAATTTCATGTATTTTATTATAACGAATTGTTATTGTCTGTGAAATCATGATTTCACTGATCCTAATTTTTGTACAATTCAATCTAAATTTAAATTAAATTATAATAAGCCCTACATTTCTATATAATTTGAAAAAACTGTTAATATTTAGAAGAGATCAGATACAGAAATGTAGTGCAGGGAGAACGCTTTTCTTTTCTAGATAGAAATTATTATCATCCTCGTTCTAGAGTAAGAAAAGAAACAATTTCTAAATAGATAAATTATAAGAGTTCCCCTTGTACTACATCTTTGCTAGAACAACTTCCCTTTTGAGCTAATATTTTGCATCAGCTTTGTGCACATTCCAAATAAGAACATATTATAGTTCGAATGAGAATCATACAAGAATCTTATTAAATCTAGTAGGAGCACGTTTCAGATTCAAAAAGACAATCCGATATTTAGTCACATTTAACTGCAAATCCATCCCCACAATTCGAAATGCACCGATCTTAATAACAGTAATAGAGCACAAACTAGTTCCCGTGGCACGATCGGGCGGCCATTTTTATAACCTAATCAATTCGGGCCCGTAGCGAAAACGCCATAAAATCCCGGGAAGCCCGTCCCGTGTCCCGTGACGAAATCAGTTCCAGTCGCATATAAATCGGACACGTCTCCGGAGGCTCCGCCTTCGCAATATGGCCGGCGTAATTCGTACGGAGGCCCGTATATTTCTCTCGGCGGCCATAAAATGGCGTGTGCCCGAAATGCGAATCGGGCCGTGGATATTTACGCCCGAAATGGGAAATAACGACGCCGGCAATCCACTCTCATTGTCTTCCAATATGGTGGCCGCGCGCCAAGTGAGAGGGTTCAAGATGGCCGCCGCTCGGCGGGAAAGCGCACGTGACTCGTTGTTCGAATGGGCTTTTCGCTTTAATACGTTCGGATCGGATTTATTTCTATCGGTGCTGTTAGGTGGTTGGTTTTTTGATCGTAATTGTAGTTGTTTTTTTTTGTAATATTGAATTGATAGTTTTTTCAGCTCAATCTTGAAATTTTCATTATTTGCATGAGAAGCTTAGTCTTGATCCTCACCTCGTCACCCTCGTTTAGAATCATTTTTTGTATAGGTTTCATTATTTGATGACTATTACCTTTTTTTTTCACTATAAAACTCGTTAAAAGATATAGATATTTATTGATTTTATAAGATAATAAAACATCTAACGCACTGTTTTGAAAAAAGTAACAATAAATTATGTGTAAAAATAGTCTGAATAATAGATATGTAGCTTGTAGTTCAATTTTAAAGATTTAATTGATCTATGATTTCAACAATTTATGCACCTGCATATATTTGTGATATGACCACTAGCGATTGTAGCGAAAATTTTTACAAACAATAGTTTATGGAAGTCATCATTGGATAGACGAAAAACTAGGATAAAGACTATGTCAGCTAGTGTTTTATCCAGTAGAGTGAAAATGTAGTTAATAATAATCAAACAACATTGATTGTTTTCAATGAATAAATATATGATCTAACTATAAGTTAATTTCATTGTTTTGCCAATAATTAAGATTTGAAATAATATATTTCTAATTCTGAAATCCCTTAAAGTTTTATTTTATGCAGATAAATAAAAGTCATTTACTTATATCGACTGTGTTTATTTAGCATGAATTTATTCTAATGACAAATCAACAAATACAAATAAAGAATATCATCAAATTATCAAATATATTAAATACAACCTTTTATCTACATATTAAAAACCCATTGAATATAATGAAATTTATATAATTCATAATACATATTCACAATTTATGTTTATTTATATATGTATATTAATTCACACAACATATTTTAAGTCTATAAATAATATTAAATTATTTTTTTTATAATAATATTCACTGAAACCTTATGTTATATAATTTGCTAAATAAGAATCTCAGTCATTTTCAGGTTATAATTTTTAAAGAAATATTTATAAGCTGTTAAACGAATTTGAAGGAAAAAAAGTAAATATCCATTTATGTATTGTCAATAATAAATAAAATGTTAAATATATAAAATAAAACAATAGAAAAATATAAGTTCTTGAAATATCGAAAAAATTGAAATAAAATGACTATTGGGAAAAAATAAACACATTAAAAGTTTAAATATTGGATTGAAAAACAATCACGTCAAATAATAAAAAATAATATAATGGACATTAGATAAATTTCAATTGCATAGTTCACAAGGATTCAAATTTACAAAGAATTCAAACATTGAAATATTGTCAAAAATTAAATTATTTGACTAAACTACATAACAATTTTTCAATGATTATAGGAATTTTAAACGCTCTTTGAAATAATGTTTATATATTATATGTACACATTGGTTTTATCCAATACCATCAAAGCATGTATTTATAATTTAAAATTTTACCGAAGCTTAAAATGTTTGAACATTTCAAAAGTGTTTTTTTTTGTTTTAAATATATGTAAATCTTAGATGCTAAACTTTGTACAAGCCTTTTTTACATTGTTTAACATTTAAAATAAGCAATTTTAAAATGTGAGGTAATAAAATATTTTGAAATAGACATGGGTTAGTTAACAACTTTGCGTATCAAGAGATTCAACAAAAGCAATCTATTCTCAGTTCAATATAAACAATGTCTTTTCTTTTGCAATATTTAAAAATGTAATAGATAACAGTATTTAAAAATAAAATTTGACTCTGAAAAGCAACAATAATATAACCGAAAATTCATAATTTTTAAGCAATGTTCTAATTTCACCATATCTATCTCATCTATGTGTGTGACTTGCTTGTCTTCCACCACTGGTGTTGGAAATTTGTCTCGGTGCACAAGTTTGCTTGGCTAGCATTTGAAAACATTCTTCGCATACGCGCACAGGCTTAAGCTGGCCAAATCTCGGCAGAGGAATGGAATTAGCACTGCACGATGCACAGAATACTTTTCCTGAAATTACCAAAAATAATAATAAATAAATAAACTGTGCACTATTAAATTATAAAAAAAATTCAAATAAAACTCACCACAATTACGACAGTGGTGTCTTCTTCTGAAAGCAGTGAAATGTACTCCACATCTCATACAATCTGGTGCAGCAATATCAGGTACCCATTCAGGAGCTCGTTCCAAGGCAGAAGATACATTAGGCGTTCGTAAAGTTCTATTTCCAATACACGTGATATTATTAATAACATTTTCACGAAATTCTGGAATATCTATGTCTCTATAGTGAGAACCGTTTTCAACATAGGAATTATATTGTTGAATAATTTCATAGCTCGGCCTTTCCATTGGTTCTGCAATATTGTCAATGTTTCTATTATGCTCAGAATCAGTATTAAAATCATCAACATTTTGCACATCTGTTGATGTGTTTTGGTTAGAAGAATGTTCAGCTAAGAATTCGGTATTTTCGTTGCTAGTTCTATCATCATTATTGTGGTCACTGTCTTGATCACAGGAAGATTGCTTGGGTCTAGACAAAACTGAAGAAATTGTGTTTCTTCTACTTGAATTTATTGAACCTGAATTTGAATTATTATTACTCTGTTTGGAAGATTGAGAGAAACGTTTTTCATTGAAATCATTCTGGGCATCTTCATCTAAATTGGATCCAGATGATCTTAAATTGGAATTTGACCGTTGACTGATCGGGCTGCTATTATCTGCATAAACTTCCTCCGCAGAGTGAATACTATCAAACGAGTCACCATTTGTCAGAACATCTGATCCTGATACCTCATATTCAATAGTTTCACTTTTCCTGTTCTCATTTGCAGTTGATGATTGTGCATTTCCACTTTCAGCTTGATCGCTCGATTTGGCATCTTCTACAGTTTCTACTTTTTCGTCCTCGACTTCGGGTGTTTGATTCATTAAAAATACGGATTTCAGTATATTTCTTAAATCAGAGGCAAAGTTAGTTTGTAATTGATCTGCTACACCAGCTATACACACAAATAAACGATGAATCAAATCTTCACTCGATCTGTAACCAATATGCAAAACAGAGTTGAATAAAGAGTAATTGAGAAATACAATATTTTCATTATTGAATCATAATATTGTGATGAATGTACCTAAATTTAGCTCTGATTTGACGTCTCGATGCAATTTCTTGGGCTTGAATTGCAAGTGCGATTTCTTCATCGTCAGCCCAATCAGAATGAAATGAAGAAGTAGCACTAGATTGTGAAGAACAAGATCCACCTGCCCTAAAATGTCAAAATAGATAATATAATTAATCGTAAGATGTACAGAAATGATATAAAAAATATGTAAAAATAGTACGTAAACTTACCAATCATCAACTAGTTGCTCCAAATTCAGTTTCACGGGACTCTTTTGTTCTGGTTGCGATCTGTTTTGAAGAACAATTCTTCCAGGAGACCAAATTTTTGCATCTGCTGAACAATGTCTAGATTTCGAAGATTTCTTTTTGTGTTTTGGACTTGATTTTTTCAATTTCCTTTGATTGAGTACGGCAGTCGGATTAGATGTAGATGTAGACTGGTCATTTGAGTGAGGAGGTATACATGTATTTTCTTCACTATTAGATACATGCGAATCATCAACTGAGAGATGACTATTGGGAATTTCATTGCGATTGGAGTCAACATTATTGTTAGAATTGACTCTACTTATATTGCCTTTTGCATTATTATGAATTAAACTATCAACACTTAAATTATTATCACAATTATTATCCTTAACACTACTATTATCATAAGAATTTTGGAGATTGGAAATATCTATTGCATTATTTTCATTCATGTCCGATACGTAGTTGCATTTTATTGAATTACACGAACACATATGACTATCACAGGATTCACAATGTGCTTCCAATTTATTTGGATAATCAGAAACTAACGAATTGTCTTTAACACTAATATCACTTATTTTGGCAGAATTATTATTATGAACTGTCAAAACATCTTGTTGACGGACTACAATCTTAGACGAACCAGCTTCATTATTCAAGCAATCGTCAGTGTTTTCAGTATACTGAATATGTAATGATCCGATAGCTTCAGAAGAAATCACATTTACAGCATTGCCTTGATATTCAGATTCATGGGTGATTACATTGTTGGCACAAGGAATATTTGCACGGTTTCTACTTTTAGAATTTTCCATATCCAATTGTTTGTTAGATATACTTTTATCAGACTCACAATTTTCCTTCAAGTCTTTTACTTCAGAATCAGGAGATCTATCTAAACTAGTGTTTTCAGTGCATATTCCAGAATCACCAGGAGTTTGATCATTGGAATCACTTTCATAACCGATAAAAAATTGTGCCCTATTAGCGTTAGGTTCTGGCCTCAATATAGGCTCATTTTCCAAATAGGAATTGGTTTTATCAGCATGTGTAGCAAAGTTTTGAGGCAAATTATCATTAAAGTTTTGAGTTTCACTAATAATCAAAAGTGAGTCAACATCTTGATTAGGTTGTAAAATAGAATCCACGTTGGCATTTGAAACAGAAATCGGACTATTGTAAACAATGTTCTCGTCAATTCTGAAATTAGATGATGCTCCAACGAAAGTCATGTTCAGTATCGAGTCATCATACATATTATTATTGGCCAAAGATGCCATAATTGCAGGTTCATGGCTTATTGCATTTGAAATAAGATATCCATGGCTAGTAGAAGGCACATTACTTGGTTGAGTTAAAATCTTATCGTTTCTTGAAGGTGAATAGGTAACATTACTAGTGATATTATCAAATTCAGGATCATTGACGTTTGAGCTGATGTTGGATACATCATTTGTAGAAAATGAATATATTTGTCCAGTAACTTGATCGTGTAAAAGATTCGAAATATTTGAATCCATATGACCTTTAGAATCTTGGATGTTTTCTCTATATGAAACCGAAGAAAGTTTATCAGCAATTTCAGACACTTGGTCTGAAAGATTTGAGACTAGATTTTGATCAGGTAAAAGCATATCAGTAGGCATGGGATTTATATTCATCACACTCGAACCAGACAAAGGATCAAACATTGAAAGCCCATTACTAGAAAGGCTTCTGATAATTAATTCATTGGAATGAGGGCTTGAAATACTTTCGTTTCGACTAGATTTTCTACTCCCAATAGATCTGTTTGAATTTCTTCTTTCGTTTATGGAAATTATCAAATTTATTTTTTCCTGAGAATCTTCGTTGTCTGAGTCTTTGGTGTGATTATCGTTGGATTCTGTTTCACAATATTCAACATTCAGCCGAATACGATCATTTTTTTGAGGAGGGAATGTGTTAATGCTATCATTGCAAAATTCGACTGAAGTTGAGTTTGGTCCTTCTGTTCCTGCAGTCGCTTCCGTTTTATTATCTACTGTACTAACTAAATTGGAACTTGTTTCTGAACTTTGAACTGTTTCTGGTATATCATCCATCATAGCTATATGGCTCAGTCTGCGCATACCATCTAATATGGGTGAAAAAATCTCCATTGTTTCAGGAAGATAATCAGCATCAGTTATTAATGTATTTCTGCAAGTGTAAAGCAAATAATTAAATCATACATTTATTTCAGAAGAAATAAGATATGTTAATGGAAAATGACAAGAACCTATCACTATTTCTATCTAAATTTGAAGATGATGGTGGATTGTCTTGATAAGAATTATCCCAATCGTATCGCATTTCATTAAGCACGTCTTTACAATGAGAATAGTCAGAATAAAATTGAGTAACAAACTCTGATATTGCAGGATAACATGCTCCGTCGATATTGAACATCGCCGAATCTAAATAGAAGAATAGAAATATGAAGTAGGAAGAAAGTAAATGTTAATTTGAATGAGACAATCGACTTACTTTCATTAAAAATATCTACATTGGCTTGAATATTAGCTATGTCTTCATTTGTGCAAAGAAGTTTTTCTAATAAATAGAGTTCTCTTCTGTCTAATGTCCATAAGAGTTCTCTGATTTTGTGTAACAAATTTCTAAACGGCCTGAACATATCGGACATTTGCTCTGAAAAATGAAATGGATATGAGAAATAAGCTGTTATATAAATACATAATCAAATGCAAGAATATAAACCTGGAGGTTTATCGATGCTAAGAGGACCGTTAGAGAATATTAAAAGTCCGCTTACAATTGCTAATCTTGGAATGGCAAACATCAATGCTGGATCATAGTCATCGACCTATAGTAGAGATAAAATCGTTATACCTATACATCAAAAATAATTGAATTGGAATTTCAATTCTACATACTTGATCTTGAGTCAAAAGGCCTATTCGTCGTGCTCTTTGTAATGTTTCAGAAAATAGTACAGATATAAGTTGTTGCACTTCGAATTCACTAGGAGACTTAACCGGTACCATTGCACTGACATAGCACAATTCAAATTCTGCGAATAATCTTAAAAAATAGTCCACAAATGTTAATATCTTGATAAATAATTAACTGAAAAATAATGAAACTAAATATACCTGTCGAAAATTTTCAAACTTTCATGCAACATTTCAGTACAAGCAGGAGGCGGAGGAGCAGTAGATCGATTACATCGAAGACAATGTTCTCGTAATAAAGTCCTAACAGTTTCTAAGCTTCGTGTGAGAGCACGAGCTAATGGACGCATCGCAGCCGATTCTTCTTCTCGATGCATTATTGATGATCCCGCCGCTAGGCACTGTTAAAAATAAGGACATTAAAAAAAAAATCTATTAAACAAACTGAATAAAAATGATTGTTAGTTACCTCAGCACCAAACCACAATTGACCAGGAAGATTATCCTGAAGTACGTCATCAGGAAACTTTACACGGAATCCTCTAGGAGTTCTTTCGTTGCCTAAAAGTTGGTCCATTATTTGTCCAGTAATATTGAGAACTCTTTCCTGAAATTCAAACCATCATTATTGCAATGTTCAATGGATTTTTTTTTGAATTCGACTCAAACCCAACCTGAGCATGTCGCAGCTGATTCACCAGCGTAGAACACCTCTCAGGATCGTCCCGTCCGTCGAAGGAGTCCAGTTCAGCAGCCACCATATTGAGAGCCTCATCGGCGAAGAAAAACTGCGCCAAGAGCGACTGATCATCGCGCTGCAACAGAACGAAAACACATCAGTCGAAGATCGTCATCATCACCACACGTTCGATTATCGCAATACACAATCATAAACGTAGCGAATGTATAAATAAACGAAATCGCATCGCCAGTCACTTTCGTTGAGTCGCCGCCGCGGAACGGGAACGAATTTCTCTTTTGCAAATCCGTTGCAAAACGCATCCGACTGTTGGCCATCGTCGGACGAAAACAACACGATTCGAAGAACGTCTACTGCTGACGACGAAAACAAACGAAGATTTCTGAAAATAAGCTCTATATGCAAATTTGGGAATGTTTTTAATCTTATCTTTAAAATAAGATCTATCGAAGAAGGTATGAATTGCAACGTAATCGCGGTTGGGCTAACAATAAGAATAGTGACCGAAAGTCCTGCGTTGAAAGTCTGAAGATGTGACACAAAGAACACTTATCATTTGTCTAATTAGAAAAGATCATCTTTCTTGTTCTATTACTCGCACCTAAAAAAGATATGACATGATTTTCTAGCTAGAATCTAACTGAAAAGAAAATCGTTCGCCCTTGAATTACATCTCATTGTCAGATTGAAACACACGAATCCTTCAAATTACATTTTTCAAAATTGCCCATTATTTTGTTAAATCATTCGAATTTTCCTAGTCTTATTTCAAAAGAATATGATCAATGATGTTATGGGTTGATGGAAAATACAACATTTCAATCTCAATACCAACGTATTGACATTTTATTCCCAATAGAATTTTTAACATGACAGTTCTACGCTACGTAGAGCTACGCAACATTAAAATTGAGTAACTAACGATTAAAAAATCAGACTTTAAACTCATTTTTATTAAATAAACCAAATCCAAAATAACCCCTAACACATTTAACAGATACAAAACTAACACAAGACCAAAAACCTTATTTATGGAAAAACTCTACATATAGGTACAACATCTAATGCCCAGCTGGGCACCCGCATGAGCTGGCGACACACCGAAAAGACAACGCACACACGAATTTCGATATCATTGCGAATTTACGATCGATCGATTCATCGAAGGCCTTCCCCCGGTTTTTAATCATTTCCCAGGGACGACGTATTTTATAACAATGGAGGCGTAACGAGCGCGGCCTTTGCGCAACGCGTTACGAAGTATTGTGATATTGTGATTGAATATGCCTCTACCCATCTAAGGAAGGTCGCCTTTCTTTGTGCGAAATATATATTTTTTTAATGCGATCTGATTATATGGGTCTTATTTCGTCTTTGATCTATCACTAGAATCAGACGAATATCTTATTACTAAGAATATACCCGTTGAATGTTTCAACGCAGTTTTGGAGCGTTACAAGAACACACAGAATAGAGCTATTATATAGTTAAGATTGACTCTTGAATGATCTTGGACTAATTAATATATTCATTATCTTATACAGTTCCTTTAATATACGTATGCTTTCTGTATAATTAGGAGATTATAACTTTCATTGTGTCACCGTTATTCTGGCATGTTATCCAATAGAGCTGGCACAGAGAACAGTATGATATAGAATAGCGAATTTCCATTTTCGAGCATTTCTATGATATCTAGGGTCTACTGTATCTTAATATTTCGTTAAATCTGCATAGTACGAGATCCGAACGAGTTGTGTGTTTGTTCGCGAAAATGTTTGCGCTGATAATTTGCATAGCTTATGACCAGGTCGAAATGTGCGAAATCAACGTAATCGAAATATCGACAGTTTTAGAAGACGAAAGGTTAGAAGCGACTAGATGTCGGACGAGTTTTTCAATAACATAATAATCAATGAATTTTCGCAACCGAAAACAACGACGATTGTATGCGATGAAAGGTTATCGATGCACAATTCGCACATCCGTCCGAAAATCATTCGCAGGACAGGTGATGAAAATTTTATACGAAAAAAGTTCTTCAGAAATAAAATTTTACGACACGTTAAGTCTTATCTGAAATCTGAAGGACGCTACGATCAAATCTGCGAATTGCGCTAACCGCAATATGATGGAATCGAAAATCACAAAGACGCTTCGAATTCCTCTCATACATACAAAACAAACTGAAAACAGAAACCTATACAAAGCGCATTCTTCGAAATGATAATGCGACACTGAAACCGCAAAGCAGTCAAAGTCGTACTAACTCCGATGCCATTAACTCACTTAAACGTCACATTCTAGCATATTTGACATACATACACACAGGTGAGGGATTTGCTGAGATATCGTTTAAACGAGCTGTCCAGTGCACAAAGTGATTAATTCCACTTTGAAAATTGTAGTATAGTCGTAACTACTTCTATTTGTTGAGTAATAATGTTAAATATAATTAAATTTCAAAATTTATTTCGTCACCGAATGACAAATCATTCATTTCAGAGGCAATTTTGATTAATACTATAATCTAATGCGATCTGACCACATCCATAACTTATTATAAACGAAATTTTTATGTTTATAATGAAGTGAAATTTTGATGGCATCGCTTTTCACAACTCTTGTTTTATGCACTAAACGGCTTAAATAAGAATGTCTACGAGAAAATCTACAATCCAGACCTATTATAGAATACGAATATGAAAAATACTTTAAAAAAATTTGACGTGTGGGCTCAGTTTTTCAAGACGTTTCGTCACATGACCGAAATGACGAATAGTCTCCGCTGGATCGCGATGACGATTGTTCTCGCTTTCGTACAAAACAATTTCTTCGAAATAATAAAATACTTATATTTATACGTACAAAAAAAAATGCATTGTTTGTGTGCGTTCTGCGAGGAAAACTCAGCACATTCACACGAGGGGAAAAACCGCATAAGTCCGCAATTGCGACGAATTCACACGACGAGGAAAGAGGAAGTGTAAATATAATTTAATACATATATACACAGATCGTTATATTTAAGGATCGTTTTGAATTAGAGCGTTTTAATTACGCAGTGATAATGAGCGTCGAAGAATTGAGCGTTTTTCGACAATGGCGTTTCGCATCATCGCACGCAATCACGAGGCGAAAATGACGTTTTTTATACAAAAATGCGAAAAAAATCGTTAGCTAGTACGAAATTGTAAGAAAAAATCTCTGTAAATGATGTCGAACTATAGATTGTGAAGAGTTTTTGATTCGGCAGATTGAGGGAAATGTAATAGGCGTTATTATATCGAGATGTTGTTCTTAAATGTTCTATGACGTCAGTGTAATAAACAAACAAATGAATTATTCAGTTGAAGGAATTTTCCGTTATTTAAAAAAAAATAAGAAGCTTTTAAAATACGTTAGAACTGTTCCCTAAGGATGTGTGTTTAATTTTGTAAAATACGTTTCACTATGTGAATTAAAAAATGAATGAATTAAAAGTCGTTTTAGATTAGAGTATCTGCTGTCACATGACAAATGAGTAAGCATATGATGTATGAATATGTATGCTATGACATGGCTACTAAATTATTTGTACTAATGTGTAACGTTCGAATTGCCGTAAAGACAATTTAATTATCAATTAAATAGATAAGCCATAAATTAATGAAACAGCAATCATCAAATGAGTACGTTAGATAGATAGGGGTACAATAGGAAATGAAATAAAACAACTATCATAGAAAAATATCAAAATACACGTATGTATTTCTTCAGAACGAATTCATTTGAGCACAATCAAAACTGAAAGATTAAAATTGGATACAAAAATAGACGAAGACTTCAGATAAGGCGAATCGAGAGCGGCTGAAACTAGTACGTACATATCAGCTGACAATGACTAAATCTAAATAATAAAAAAGAATTCAATTACAATATTGAAAACGTGACTAAAAATACTAAAAAAATCACGAATCAACGTCTAGCAATTACGTTTAAAATTGGCGAATTGTGACGAAGCGTGATTTTCAGCGTTTTCCGGATATGATTCAAAATTGAAAAAAAATCTAATTTTTTTAACATTGCTCGAATATTGTGCGAATTTTTATATCACGTATACGCAATAATACGGTGCTATTTTTTTCGAACAATTCGCACTTATCAGTGTCAAATTGAACGATACGAATCGTAACTTTTCGATGCAGCGAAAAATCGTATCAGAAAATGATTCGATGATAAATATAGAAAGATCTATCTGGATTTTCATGAATACTGATCGATTCGGCGAAATCATCGGCAAATAAACATTTCGAATGCTTTCGATTTAAGTGGGTGAGGATTACGGTTTCGTTAACCAGTTCGACAAAATAACAGTAATGGACGAATGTGTGAAAATTAACTATGTATTTGATTAACTATTCGCCAATGTTAACGAATCGAATCGTTCGTCACTTTCACTAATGTTGGTTTTTTTTTGTTCTCGGACGAAGAAACGAGAATGAATATGATGAAAAAAAAAGTTATCTTATCTTGTATCTGACGAATTCATTTACCAGATTGTTAAGGAATGGTGAAAAACTCTAAATTTAAAGCGAAAACTTATAAAATATTTTGCTGAATTTTCGAATCATTAAATCAAAACATTTAAAAAGGAGCGTTCATATTATAATCACATCTTCCTTGAGGATATTTTCTTTATATTTTTCTATCAAGTCTGTGCTGCACTGTGCAATATGAACGCTCTTCAATACGAAACTAGCAATTGAACTCAATTCCACACACCTATTACACCTTTTAACCAAGATTCCAATGAAATAAAAACCTCAACTATTCAAAACATCCTCACAACAACCAAACACAGAACCTACTATTACACCATCCAACGAACAGACCGAATCGATGCGACATTCCCATCAACGAAACAAACTGAAAAAAAAAACCTATAGATAGAGGAGACCGAGGTAAGTTGAAACAACCCTGATATCTCAGAAACTATAACTGCAAACGAATTGGAGTCTTCATTTTTTTTTCTATTTTTGATAACCTACCTTATCTAGTATGCGTTTTGTTGGTCTGTAACAGTGATTATCAAACTTATTTCTTTCACCGCCCCCTTTAAAAATAAATTATTTCTCAGCGCCCCCCCCCCCCTCTCACATTTTTACAAAATCCGGGCCCAGGTACGTTCATGGAATTGGGCTTTCCCCAAAAAAAAAACAGTTAAAATGATAAAATATATGCCCCTCCCAACATATTTTTATTATATGTATATGAAAAAAAAAAAAATTGCGCCGCAGGCGAAAATTTTTTTCATAATTTTTGAAAATCTTAAAATATCTCTTCAGAAAATGAAATTTTTGATATGTGGATGTTTATTATATTCACCACTTTTAAGCCGTCTAACATATTAAACCCCTATGCAAAATTGACATCTAAAAAGTCCAAAATGAAAATACATATTTAAATTCTTAAACTTAGAAAATGATTCTTTTATCCTTAACGGATGTAAAAATCTTAGCTGACAAGTTTTTTCAAATTCATATTTAATTTATTAAACTAAAACACAATGCGCCGCAGGCGAAAATTTTTAGACATTATCCGCAAAAACTTGCGTACGGTGTGCGGGCTATCCTACTAAATCTATGTTAAGTATTTTAAGTTTTTATAACATCATACAGGGTAGAAATATAAACTTATTATTCATTATTGTGTAATATGTAGATGGGTTTTAATTTTAGTGAAATTTAAAAAATACTATATAAAGTAAATGAAATCACAAATTTCAAAACGCCCCCCTAGCCCCCGCCAACGCCCACCATTTTTGTCTGGGCGCCTCAACGCCCCCCTCGAGGTCTAAAACTCCCCCTGGGGGGCGCTAACGCCCACTTTGAGAAACACTGGTCTGTAAGAAAGTTTCTGAGATATCGGTCTTGTTTCAACTCACTTTTGTTTCAAATTACCTCTATCTCCCTTACTAAAGACACCTGAAACTCGATCAAAACTCAATTCCCACCAAAGTCTGAAACGACCAGCGACAGACAGTCATCAACCGAGCGGCACGCGACTCGGAACAAAAACGAATCTACTTTCGCTCTTAATGAATTCATCGAAAATACGCGTACCACACACATATGCGCTATGAAGAAAAGAAAAACAACAACACAAATATGAAAGGAAAACATAATATATATATGTATATATCGAAGAAAAAAGCGCGTTTGTGTATTGGATCACATCTGCAACGCGAACGGGCGAACTTTCTCCGAGGCTTCGCGGTCGAGCGGCGACCTCGTTAACGTCGAACAGCACGTACCCGGATTGTCCACGATATCGTTGTTATACTGTACAGTAAAACCTGGGTAATCGAGGCTGAAATGGTCGCTGATCGAGGTTAGAACCGTTCGGATTGGAGACGATCGAGAGGAATGAGGCTTTGAACGGTTCGAGTTGAGATTAGATGAGGCGTTGTCGTTTGGACGCAAGGAGTAGGTGGTGTAGGTTCGATTTTCAAGGAAAGTCAAATTTAGAGTTGACTTAATGACAGGTGTGTTTTTTTTTTATATATTTCGGAAGATCGGATGAAATTCATAAGTTGAGAAGGTTAAATATTGATTGAAATGGATGTGATTGTGGTTCGATTGAAATATCAGAGATATGACGAAGCCGATGGATTCATATTAAGTCCTGCTGTAATCAAAATGATAACTAGCTCACGTATTATTTAGGACGAGTTTATTCTCTAAACATTTCATATTTTCCGTTCAATGATTATTTTTTTCAAAATTTAGTTGGATTCTAAGCATAACTTTGAAATGTACGAAATGCAGTCGCTGGTAAGTGTCAAAAATGCACAGGAATCATCACTGTCCTAATTACCAAAATAAAAGTTTTATTAATTCTATAAGATCAATCAAAAGTTATCGCAATCATAATAGTTTACTAAACCATAGAATAATATTCAAATAATTTTGTTGATTCAAACAATATATTTGTATCACACTCAACTCTGCAACAGTGTAGCTGTATTCATATTAATTTATAACACTAAAACGATAATCCATAGCTAGAATATCGATAGAATCTATACAGCCCGAAGGGTATATCGCGCTTAGAACGAAAGTCTGAAGAGATTTAGCGATCGGATTTCAATAAAGCACGCAATGAACGCTAGTGTTATTATACTGCGGTACTTATGCGCCATAAAACGTAAGAGGATTTGCATTTCTCGCCGAGAAAACTGCGATAGATCGAATTCTGAAACGGATCTAAAGTATCGTATCCCATTGGAAGTTAAAATATATTGTATTCGAGGATCTTTTATTTTTATAATGTTTAATGTCGGGATACGATGTTCTGATTTGAATGTGATAAATTTCAATTCGTGTTGGTTGTTTGACGTTGCGCTTATATAGCCCTGTCGAGGACATGTTAGTTTCGACTAATCGTACAAATGTACAGATATTATTCAAGTACTTTCTCGAACAATGAACGTTGATGAATTATCGTAATCAATTCGGTAAACAATCGATTAGTGCAGAGATTCCTACGTTGACCTAAAATTATCTTTTCCAACGCTGGTATTCTGCAATTACGATATATTTTCATGGAAGAAACAAACTAACCGAGTACACAAAACTAGCTCAAGGCAAACGATTTACTTTGGACCGATAGACTCTAACTGTAGATGATACGTATGACACTGACTTTGAAAATTCAATTCTGAAAATAAAAACGTTATTTTCATACAAAATTATACGCTTTTTTTTCATAGAACGACGTATCATTGACGGATTTCTAAAAAAGAAAATTGCATAAATACTCAACGTGGAAGCTGAATACATTAGATAAAATCGATTCTTAATACCGGAAATAAAATGCAGAAAAAAAGAATCAACGATTCATTTATGCAACTCTATAAAGTAATAGAGAACCGAGCGGAACGTTTTACATACATCGATGACATTCAAATTCAATGCTAAGTCTATGTAGAAAAATAAAGATATCGTAAATCGTTATATTCAAGTCACATACGTTAAATATAATAATAATAAATAAATAAACAATACAACATTGAATAGAACGTGTTCAATTAAAATTCCGGCAATACGATAGATTCCATATGAATTTTCAATAGACGAATTTATCAATAGACAACAGCGATAACCTGAATGAATTCCGAACTATTTTAATAATGCATAGCATTCATAAATTATCAAAGACGTTGCAGAATGAACAATATTCTATAGGAAAAGTGTACAAATATAAAATTCCTCACAACTAGCGAAAATCGCAAAACCAACAAAACCAAAACCGTAATTATGCACGACCACACATAAGACGTAACAACGCGTTATCAACGAAATTTTCGGAACAGCTAAACAAGGAAAACTCACTTCTTATAATAAAATAAGCGAAAACATATTCTTCACGCTCAAATCGCTTTAAAATAATCAATTACGTTTCGATTACGAAACGAAATACATTTTCTCTAATCGCTCTTTTCGGAAGCCACACGGAATTAATCTGAATATTCTAAATTCGCATTACGAAATTATGTGGAGTTATGCGATTGTTTAAGGTGTTTTCGATCGAAATGAGAATGGGCAAAATATACTTGGTGGCCAAATACAAAGGTGTCATCGAAATGCTTCTTTCGTGAATTTAATTTGTTAGAAATCAGTATCTAAATGAGAATGGGCGAAATGTACTTGGAGACCAAATACATACAAAGGTGTCGTCGAAAAACTTCTTTCGTGATTATAATTTGTTATCATGGGGGTCAGTTTCAAAGATCTTTCCAAATGTGTACACAAATTTAATTGTTATTAGTCACTAGACATATGTCCCATACATTTATACCCATTTTCTTTCATATGATCTATAATTCATCGATCGATTCTGACAAATTCACAAACGTACCAACGAATGAATCTGAAATTGACGCAATTTTTTCACGATTTTAGCACTGAAACGATTCAAAAAAGTGGATGTAATAGAATTTCATGGTTTTCCAGGTGATTCTCTCTATCAATATCCATTATAATTTTATAGACCTCGGTTGCATTGTCGCGATGACCGTTCGGCGACCTCAAAATGATTCACTTCCCGTATGTATTTATGTCCATACGATTTCGTATGTGAACGAGAATACGTACACGAAATATGTGCACAAGTGAGTTTCGTTAACAATATTGACGACGATGCCAAAGTTTTTGTGCACAAGATAGGTTATCTCGACAGATAAGACAATAAACAATAATTGTGATACTGTTCGATTTACCCACATAGAATTCGTCAGTATTAATAATCTGTTCGTTTTCGAATATATCGCAGATTCATTGTCTGAAATGAGATTTGTCGTATGTGTGATTCATGCGAAAATACAATTTTGCGATTAGATAAAAAGGAGCGTGTACGATTTTTATTTCGATTCAACTATGAACTAATAGTGTTATTGTTTCGATGTGAAAACAAATAGTACGAAAACATTGCGAAGGTCTTCTGCGTATTGAAAAAACAAACGTTTTGGAACAATTGACAAGAGTGCGTTTACGATTTTAACAAGGAATAACGTCAATAATATAATTATGAAGTAGTCACATGTAAACATAGTCGTGGAGAGATTAATTCAACGACTAGTTTTGCATATTTAGAGGTCAACATACATACGCATATATGCGAAACTATACGATAATCCTGAACGTTAGACTTTTCATACACGAAACGAGCACAATTAGAGAAATTTGCTTTCAAATGAAATGACTAATCGCAGTATTTCTAGCACACATTTTGTATTTGTTGAGATAGTCACTTTGTGTTCTCAAATTATTCAATTTAATAATATGAATAATTATTATATGTTCCTAATTTGTACAATCGATGAGAGATAGACAGTTATTATGCTAATAAAATCTGATATGGATAATCATTAGTGTTTCCAACTTATAGATTCAATAATGTGGATTGTCACTAATCCTAATTTGTACACTAGATGAAGCTATTAGTCACAATATACATCTAGCTTACATACTCAACGATATGGAGTTATTAGAATGCATTTACCATTTCAAAAATAAATAAGAAGGATAGTATCTAGCTTCCTAGTTTGTATAACCAATGAATTTGGATAGTGATTACGTATTTCTATTTCATTATGACACGAATGGTCACTTGAGTGTATTCCAAGCTTGGATATCAAAATATATGGATGGTTATTGTGCATTTCTGGTTCATAAATATGACATGGATTCAAAGGTGCGTTTTCTACTAATAAATCCGATTTGATGAACAGTCATCGTGTTCTGGGTTGTAAACTCAATGACGAGGACAATCACTAGTGTGAATTCCCAGCTCAGATATCGAATGACACAATATGTTACAAACTCAAAAAAAAATCAACGATTCAGACTATCTATAAAGTGTGTTCCAATCTCTAGAATCAGAGAAATCATCGTATTGTGCAATCGAGCGGTGGGCGAAGATCTGAAACCGAGAAGCGGAAGTCTCCGCGGCGTCCAAAATTTGGAGGTTATATTTCGATTTTATTAACAAACGTCAAAGATCGAATTTTGACACTTGCGAACGTAAATAGATCGGGATCGAACGTCAAATCGAACCGTAAGATCGATTTTAAATGTGAATAACGAATTTTCGTTCCAGTTTCGAATCTCGTATCGAACGGAACGATGACGCGATACGCTTACCCGTCGTCGAGGCCGCGACGAAAGGCGGAGCGCTACGTCAGTTATCATACATACAATGAACGAGGGCGCAGCGCCCTTTTGCACAACGACAGTAATAATAAGATAAACACTACGAGGACGAGTCGAGTATGAGACGCACCTTGGGTTTGTAGAGCCACTTGCGCAGCGAGTCCATGGCCGTGGCGGTGGCGATCGCGGGGCGCAGCAGCCGCATGGGGACCCGGAGGCGCGGCCGGGGGGGGGCTATCGCGGGGGACGGGCCGACGGGGTGAGGGGGCGCAGGGGCGCGGGGCCGACGGGGCGCAGCCTCACGCCGACATGTCGCCGCGGCGCACTCGCACTCGCACTCGCCCACTCGCCGAGCGAGACTGAGCGCGGGGAGGCGAGAGGGGCGAAAGGGGGGGTGTCCGTAGTACGAGAGAGAGGCGGAGGAGGGGGAGGGGGGCGCGCTGCCACAACAATCGCCGAACGAGACGCCTTTCCGCCTCGCCCACTGCTGCCAACTGTCGTTTTTTATTACTTTTTTGGATTTTTCGATGATTTTAATGATAAATAAATTATCTATATACGTCAATTCTTGTCTCCTTTTCTTTCTTTGTGTGATTTTATATTTCAACTATTTCCAATTAAGTATTTTGTTTTAATTTTTCAATCTATTTTTATTTTAATTTTTCCAATGTAGAGTGGTCTTTTCATAGCTCTAGTTAACTAACTAATCAGTGATTTAACTACAAGTTGTCAAAATCTGTCTCCGTTCCGCAGATTTTCGATAGTTTGAAGTTTAAGAACTGACCGAAACTCTTTTGTTAATTAACAAAAGCAATGAAAATACCAGCCCTTATCTAGAAAAGGGTGTAAATACTTGATTATTCTGGGACACTAGATATTGAAAACAAAAAACATTGTAATTACAAATTCTCATAAGAAAGAAAATTATCTCGGAAAACATTTAGATTTAATTTAATAAGAAAAAGTTGATTTTCCGCTTTGAATCCATTACTTGGAATCAACTAATTCAACGAATCTTTATGTCCTACATGCGCACATTATTAATATGATGATTAAATAATTTAAATTTGCTCTACAAAACAAAGTGATAAAACAAATAACATCGTAGTTTGACATTCCGTCGACAATATCAATTTCCTCACCAATTTATTGTAAAATATACATAATACGGATATATCTTATTATCTATTCACAACTAGATTCATAAACAAAAAAATATATTCTAAATCACAATTTCCTGCAATTAATAACTAACAAACTAAATTATAGTACATCTCAACTTCCTGAAACAAAATTCCGATTAAAAAGACACAAATTCGATTACGAAAAAATGACGCTGTTAAGCATCAAACAACTGAATTTGCTTTTGGCGAAGTGGATGCGCAATAATTATTTGACCTTATAAGGGCAGAACGCTAGTTTAAGATAAGATCGAACAATAGGATTTGATTGGATATTGTTTTTGCACATAAGATGCTAAATTAGCGAGCGAATGATAAAAGCATCTCAACAATCAAGAAGAAAGCTTTCGGTTATCGAAAGGGGGGTCGAATTACCCGCGAAGCATTGAGAAAACAACATTACATCGGCTAAAAAAACATGCCGTTTTTTCTCCACGAGAATAATATTTTCGTAAGGCTCTCACTTTTTAATGGAACGTTTTCCAACTGAGAATTAAGGCTTGTACTGCTGGGACCCGTTGCCGGAAATTACTCAAATTGGAAATACATAAACGAGGGAATTAATTTGCTGTTTAAAAATGCTAAAATGTGCTTAAAAATTCAACGAAATACAACTAGAATACAATGTACGAAATATTCTATTTTATGGATTTATATAAATCACTCTTTTTTATTGTTGGAATGCTATAATATGTGTGATTCCAATATGGGTTTATGCGGCATAATTTTTTATTGAATTTTCTTGTATGTTCCACGAATAAAAAACTTTACTACACTACGATTCTATGAGAGTGACTCGTAAAAAATATTAAAAGGAAGAATTACCCAATAAATTATATGAAGCGAATTTTATCGCACGATTCAGAAGCAAATAGCTGGAACGTCAATAGATTAATTAATCATGATGCACATAATGCAATCGATGAGATGCATCCTGAACAATCCTGTTGATTATTCATCTAATACCCTATTTGTCTTGGGATACATAATAGAATTAATCCCATCATCAAAGGCCAATTAAATAAGCTAACCACGCCGAGATCGTCGAATAATAAGCTTTAGATAAGATGCATTCAACTCGAATGCACCCTAATCGATATTCATTACACGAGATCAAACTATGTTTAACATCCCTGTAATGTTATAAAGTAATTCAATTTACAGATCGAAATTGAACTTCAAATTTAAGTGATTTTCATTGAATTATTAAACTTACTTGTACGTTCATTGTATTACAATAGATAAATATGAAGCATAAGATAATATGCATTCAATTCGAATGCACCCTATTCTAAGCTCATTTTAAGCATTCAAAACTTTCATCATGTCGAATTTTTATGTAAGGACGTATCGAATATAAGCGTCCAGTTCATGTTTTTAATGAATTTTCAAGGGTTTTTCCATTAAATATAATAGTGTCCGAGGATTCTTGTAGGAAAGTCGTTTTGCAGTTGGACACGTTTTCTCTCGACAAAATTTCATAAAGGATAAAAAAGCTGCGGCTTTGCAATTTCTTTGGCAGTTACGTGCATTAAGTTTTCCGTACGTGACGACCAAATGAAGCTTTTTTCCTGACCTTTGTCTTTGTCTTTTCCTGACCACTTTCAAGGACTAAGGGTGTTTTGATGAGTTTTCCAAGGGCAAGTGTAATGATTTCATCAACATAATATTTAAAAATATATATATAATATCTACTCTAATAATATTAATTTGACTAAAGAGAACAAATCAAATACAATAAATAGTTCGAATCACAAAAATATTGATCGAAAACGGATTTTTCTTTCTTTCAAGGCTAAACTTTAATTATTTCCTTAATTCGGACATAAAACAGAATCGCATATTCAGATAAAACTTCTTCCGCTCATAATTAAATTTACTTTGAATACGAAAAGAATATTAGTGCTCAAACACAGATATAAACACGGTTTCTAATTTCACAAAATTGTCAAACTGAAAGAAAATTTTCAGACGCATTTGAGAAGGGTCAGAAGATTGAGATTTTTTTTGAATTTCAATACGAAACTTTTCAGAACAACAAGTGATATTATATATGGAAACGTGCATAAAATTCTTGTCACATCGGTCGTCTTGGGGTGTAATGAAGAATTCTGGAAAAAACACTTAGATGTGGCGATCCACGAGAAAATTAACTCCGGAGGCGCAGAAGATGGCGGCTCGTCGGCAATTGGATTTTTTATGGACTTGTGCACTGAAAATTACGTGGAAACTTGCGACTAATTTGAAAATGATTCAATGTAGGATTTATTTCTGAAGGTGCGATCTCTGCAAGGGAAATTTCAAAATTGTACAAAATAAAATTTCTGTAGCCGTTTCAGCCGATTTCTCGGAATCGCGTTCAATTTCTCGACTCGAAAAGGATCGTTTGTAATTGTCTCGGATTTAGGTTCGTTTATGGGATTTGCTTTGTTATGGAACAATTAAAAGAGCGAAGATTTCATAAGTGAAAGGGTGTTTGATGTCTAAAATATTTAATGGAAAATTTCGATATGAAGCGGCTATTTAATATTTCTATAAATAAAATTTCATAAATATATAAGCCTGCCTATGTACGTTTGTTCATTTTTAATTTAACTTTATTTGTTGTTTCGATCATACTTATTTTTCATATTGAAAATGGAGCAAATTTTCCATGTATGTTTGCACAAAACACTTGTTTTCATTTAATCTAAAAGAGTATGAAAAAGCATTATCGTTGGGAGAAGATCGCCGATGCCTGGTAGGAAATAATAATGAAACATCATAGAATTTACATACGAAGTGTGGTAGGAAAACAACAATTCTAACAACAATGACGCAAAAAGAATACGTTAAACATATTACATAAAATAAAACACTCCAGGTGAAAAATACTTTTAAATTTTCACGAAAACATATGGAACGTGTATGAAGCATTAAATGCCAAACGATTTTCTTTGAAATAATCACGCATTCGATATGATAATATGCATACTTACCGACAGCGAATAAAAATAACAATGTAAAAATATGTATGAATTCCCATTAATGAAATCAAAATATTTTTAACATTGTATCTAAATTGATTCCATATTAAAAGGGAATTTTAATAATAAAACAGATGGGAAATTTTCGAGACCTTTCGGTTATTTTTTACAGAGTATTTTCACGCACACAAATTAATTTTCACCCACACTCTTCAACCCCTTATTACATCTAGTCCGAAGCTGGAGTGAATCACTTCGGGTGGTAGATTTTCCACCATCCCCCACTTGCTGGAGTATATAAGGCTTTCGCGGGCGATCTTCAGATAACAAAGCTCTCGCACCCCATAGAGTTAACATCGTTCCTCTTGTGAATTTTCGATCGAATATATATTTGTTCATATATAATTCATTTAAAGCTTATTCCTTCCCGTTTGTGTTTGAATTGTGAGTAATTTTCATACTAATAGTTTTAGACTTATGCTGAAGATACGCTCTTGAACTTCGCTCGTGATTCGGATCAATACGAAAAAAAATACTTTCAAATTTCAAATTCATTGATATAAATTTCAATTTAATAATACTATCTTGTATATTGAGTACAGCTTTAGATTCGATAGAATAAACATAAGAGATTTTCTCACATGTGAACTTTCGTCGTATAAATATTTAACAAGCACACGAGTAGATCTTTTCAAAGAATCAAAATCGGAAATGCAGTTCAAAGGAAACTCTTTTCTTCTCTAGCTAGATTCTAGCTAGAAAATATTGCATTTCTTGATCTAGTACTCATATCTAGATCAAGAAAAGCAATAATTTATTAAATTTCTGATCAAAATATTAAATTTCATTTGTTTTTTACAGATTTAACTGAACTGCAACGATGAATTCATACTTAGTGACACTTTTGGTTTTCGCCACTTTCATGACGTTGGGATTTTCATCTGTAAATGCACAAACGTTCCAGTATTCTAGAGGCTGGACAAATGGAAAAAGGAACGGAATAAGTGCAAATGGAATATACGAAATCAATTTGATCGACAAACTGCTCTCAAACCCTTGTCAGGTTGAAAAACTCAGAGCGATCCTGCAAGGAAAACCTATGACCGAAAAGGTAAGGCTTAAAAGTGAGATTTGTTATATTTTGATTAATTTTGTATTAAAAGTTTATTTTATGGTTCAGATGATGGTTCCATGTGACTTTTTGAGCATGAACATGCCAGATAATGATTCTGACTCTCCTGGATTGAGGCTGAAGAGGTCTGCATCAGCTTTCGAAGCCAGGGGATTCGAAAACCGACAAAATCTTGTTTAATATAAAATGACAATGGAAATGATAAAGAAAAATATCAAATAAAAAAAATCATATTAGTATTTTGATTTTTCTCCTTTTCGAGATTTTAAAAGTTTAATGATTTTCTATTCGTTGGATAAAATTTTCAGCATTTTGAGTTGTTTCAATTGCAAATATATAATTTCATACAATAATCCAGTCAATTTAAATGGTTAGTTTAAATTTAATAGTTCTATTCTAAAAAAAAACTGTCTATTAAATAATAAGTTAAGATAAATATTGTATTATTGAATTGATAAATAAAATTACGAACATTATAAAAATGTCGAAAAATTAATAAATTAATTATTTTCCTTTACTTATAATTGATAATATTTATTTTTCTTTCTATATGTAATGGCTGGCTAATGGAAAGTTTAACAAATATATTGCTTAAAAGTGTGTTGATTGAATATTTTTTGTACAAATGTTTCATAAAATATTATTTGTATGAAAATATTGTAATAGCATTGATGAAACTGAAAGATTTATTTTTCAAATGTTTATTGGATTAGGAATGGAAAATCATAAGAAATTTTTATTTCTAATTAGTATTTTTTCTTTTATTTGTTATAATTAACATTATTTTCTATATAAAATTTGTATTAATGTGATATGTTAAAAAATTATAACAATAAATAACATCTTAAAAATTACTTTAATAAATAATAGTAAAATTATAAAGAAAATTGTGTTTTATTTTACACAACAAAATAATACTGATAATATTAATAGTTAATTAATAATCAAATTTTGCTGTTATTATTATTATTAGGTATATTATAAATATTATCATTTTAATACATTATGCAAGAATTATATTACTATTCATATTCCAAAGAGAGTAAGAACATTAAAATGCAACATTTGATTACAATTAATTACTTAAATAACTATTCATTGTTTGAGTATATTGTAAGAATTTCTAAGCATAAATGGGATTAAACACATTCAAGTGTTTTCACTAACAAAACCATGTCTTAACCGGTGGTTTCACCATATCATCCCATTCAACACATTTTTCAGAAGTACCCTGATGTCAAAAGCCATCGCTATTCTTCATTATACCTCCATTGTTGACCTTACCATTCAACATTCCAATATTGCGACGTAACGATAAATTCGGGTCTGCTTTTATCGGTACATAGTCTTCATCAGTAGCATTTGCTTCAACGCTATCGTTCAAGAGCATATCACCTCCGAGAATAATTCTCTCTGGATACAGATTATTGTCTAAGCAATAACCAGGATTAAGTATGTTTGCTTCGTTTAGCATCTGAAGAGATTCTTCTAGAGTTCTAGCATGGCTTCTTTTCATGGAAGAGTCATCATTCATCACTGGTCTTTGGCGTAAAACTAGTGTGTTCGTATTAGATCCAAGATATGGTGGAGGTTGTGGTCGGTTATAATCAACAATAAGATTTGGATTTGATTTTGGACTAGGATTTTTAGAAACGCTATTATTAGGACTGAAAAAAGAGATTTTTTTAAAATGGTTGAACCATAGATGAAATGAATTCAAACACATTGATTTACCTTGCACCAACATTGCTTTTGTTGCTCAGATTATCAGCCAAACAGTTCGATACAGCATTGTTATTGGAATTAGACTCATGAATATCTGCAGGATCACTATTGTGATGGGAATATTCAATTTTACCATCGCTCACAATATTTCTAGCAGATCTGAAAAAAAACCTATTTGTACATGATGAGTATTTTAATATGTTATCATTAAATACTTGATAAGCTTCATAATGCAGTTAAAAATCATCAGCATTAAAAGTTAGTTTTATATTTTAAATGGTTATAATGAAATTTTTATTCAAACATGCAATTAATACTGTTAGTGATAGTTGGTAAAATATCTTATTTTTCTAAAACTACCTTCTGTTCTCAATGTATTCTTCACATATGTGAAAAACATTTATGAAAAAATGATTCGATTCAATATCATTTCTGAAATATGTGAAAATAAGTTTTGACTTTCAATATTCATCTAAATTTAATTCCAAACATCAATAAATATCTATAGAAAATTTTCAATGCATATGATATTGTATTGTAATTGAAGTTATTATACTTACATTCCTTCATGATGAAAACACAAAATCAAGCTTAAAACTGACACTAAAAATAGCATAACTAGAGTTGGAACTATGATGGTGAATGTGAATTCACGAATATAACTTCTACGTGGAACTTCATCTTTGGTGGGCGGCAACCATCTGTGTTTCTCACCCATGAATACATTTTTTCCTGATAAGGTTTTTGTGAAAGTTTTATTTTCAGGACGATTTTGTAAATCATTCGCTTGAATGGAATTGAACTTATGCATAGTTTTATGATTTTTAGGATGAGGAACTTCAACCTGAAATATTGAATATACTTTAGGACTGTTTACTTCTTTAAATTTTGAACTGATATAAATTTTTATATAAATGTAATACCAATCTGAATGAGCACCAATCTAAATTGAATTCAACATCTCGAAACAGTCTTTCTACAGTTGTTCTTTTGAAGTCTCTTGGACATGAAGTTAATTTTAATAAAGGTCTAACTTCTTCTTGGAGTTGTAATAATTCTGCAGAAAAGGCTTTGAAGCTTCCTAGTTTCAAAACAACTCTGTAATGTACATTTATAAAATAAATATTTACTTAGATCATATGTTTTATTTATAAAAATATATATACCCTTCGCCTTCATTTGGTTTTAAAGGTAGTCGAGCACCTAATTCAATAGCTGATGCGATGAAAGTAGCATGGATATCATGAGCACTTTCTTTCCATAATTTTTTTCTGAATATATCTTTAAGTCGTTCCATTCTAGGAAATTTTGAAAAGTTGATAGAGAAACATTTATTGATAAATTATTTATATGCAAGAAACACACCTGTATTCATCCAATAAGTCTTCAACATTCAAATTATCTATCTTGAGTTGTACTTGATATGTTGCAATGTTATCTTTCTTCATTATATGCAATGGTATTATAGTTTGTCTAGTTTCATAGTTTTCTCTATTTAAGGCAACAATTTGCAACTGTTATAAAATAAAATAAATATAGATAATACTGTTATTTTCATAATGTAGTATATTATTTTTATAGAAAAAGTCTTGTAATATTACCAATATAGTATCATGATTATAAGGAGGTGTTCCATAAATAAATCCAGAATGATGTCTGATGCTATATATGTAATGCAACCACAATGGCAAATCAGGTTTGTTTATTATCGATGCATGAAATGAATATTGTTTATCAAATTCTAAAAATTTTAATTAAAATATTAGTAAAATTGAAAATAAAAGCAATATTCATCATATAAAGTACCTTGATAAGTCCAATTGAACATTTTAGGAGTGATAGCAATGGAAAACGATTCAGTTTCGGTGACATTTTCACAATTAGTCACAACCAAAACGCTCACGAATACAAAAAGCTTCAGATCCATTTCCAACATTTTCATGTTTGCTGAAAATATTGAAAAAAAAGTCTTAAGGCGGGCATCGGTGAAAACTTATAGGTTAAAAACACAAGTCTCCATAAATAGTCTACTGCGTCCGAAATATTAATGAAGTTTACACAGCTTTTCAGCTGAAACCATGACCCAGACTCACGTTCTGTTTGTTGTCGCTCTTCGACGACAGCCAGCCGCGGTTGTTTTCAGCGGGTGGCCATTTGCTGAAAGTCAACAACAAACCGATCGATGGTCTCCCGAGGAACGCTACGGGAACTGATTGTATGGAGAGCGCTTGCGCCGTGGACTTTTCAGTGCTGCACTGGTCCCAAAATTATTTTCAGACCTTTTCTATATCGTCACGCCTTTGATCAATACGCTGAATGAAATATATTTATTTTTAAGATCAATTTTAAAATAGATTCCTGTTCAACTTGAAAAATTGGAAATTTTCTTGACTTTTATCTATTTTATGCATACCTTCAAGACGTATATAATCGATTCTATGCTTTCTCATGTATCGTAACTCCTAACGGATAACGGATAAGTGCCTTTATTCAGATAAAAAAATGGTTAATTTTCACGACTTAATCTGAAAAACTTCAATATTTTCGTTAAAGTCTATTTACTGCGTTTGATGCGTGATAGATTTTTTTCTCAAAAATATGTCTGTTTGTGTTTATAATGAAGTGTGAGTTGATTTATTGGTTTATTTAATCAAATTTTCGATCGTTACGAGAACAACTTGTTCTTGATAAACAAATGTGGCGAATTCACGTTCGAAATTGTGAATTTTCCTTAAGTTCTTTGATCCCAAATTTATGGCTGTATTTATATTTAGGACATGAACATATTATATATTTTAATATATTGTTTGCTCGTTCAGAGAATTTGCATAGAACGACTGAAAATATTTATTTTGATAAGTAGCGTTGTTTAGTTTGATTACTTAATTATATCCAACGAGCAAGGCAAACGGATTGTTCAATGTAAAAATCGAAATTTGTTACATATTTAAAGATTTTCTCAATTAAAAATAAAATTATCAATATCAGCTTTCTTGTGAAAATGAAAATCAATACACACTCTCCATCGATTCACGTCAATTAAATTTCTCACACCGATTAAATATTATGAACATCACGATTTGTGAATTGCGTTCTTCCATAATATCGCACACGTCATTCGCACATCGTATTTACGTAGTTTGATAACTCGTTTGAAAAATTCGAAAACAAAATTTCGCAAAACCGAAAAGATTCCATCGATTCTCATTCGAATAGCATCCACACATGCTTAACACACTGGCTAGTTAACCGATTAGTTCGCTTCAACGATGTAATGACTGTGTAATGAGTCTAGTAATTTTACGTGACGTAAATTCATCACGGTTCAGCTTTATTTTTAGAAGTTTGCACATTCTGTTTTTTAATTGAAATTTGTGCGAATAGTTTTCTAGATTAATTGTACAATTGCTTTGTGTGCTTCGATAAAACTTGCGGTCACTCTGTTACATGTTCGTTATGATTACATTATCGATTTCCTGATTTTTTTTTGTTTGAATAATTTAACGAGGTTTTACCTAATCAAATAATTGTGAAAATTTTAAAATTTCTTTATTTATAATTTGATGTTGAATTATCTGTTCTTATAGAAATTCTTTTGTTTTATCGTTTTGTATATTTAATGAATTTCTAGTACAACTCTGTTTGAAATGTTTCAGAATACACTTACGGATAAACTGGTTCAGCACAGGGTTTTCACGAAGAGTGTATTCATTAATTATTTATGTAAATGTACTGCGAGCTTAGTGTAGTGCTTTGACGTTAAAGCAGCAACACGTATCTGTGACGAAAGCATTTTTCTTCGGAAAAACATGTCGATTGTGTATATAAATTTCCGTACAAATACGAAAAGTCGAAGTAAATACGTTAAAATGGGAAACGATAAATGGAAACGGCTTCGATTAGAATCCATAATCTGACGTCATAACGTAAACGTGATATTCTCGATAGGCACACGAAGGTAACTGGGTCAAGTTTAGTGAGAACGTGTTGAAAATTAAAAATTTGTCGGCAGTTTGCATGAGATTTACATTAATGTGTACTTCATGAATTTGTCGTAGGTTAAATTGATTATTCATCGAACGAGTATCGAGTATGAAAATGTAGAAGAAATTAATGGTGATACGAAATTAAATTTTGGAAACATCTCAAATACATGGTATTGTGGTAACAAGAAGATTTTAAACTTCTGTAATAGCAAAAAATGCGATTTTTTTTAATTTGTCTGTCTGAAAGAATGTCTGTATTCTGAAAGACTCTTGACACACAATTGAAATATATTCATTGATTGTTTTGATCAAGAATTAATATTTGTTTTGCATTAAATTACAAAATAATTTGAAAATCTTAGTATAAAACATCGCATTTATGAACACCCTGTGCATAACTTCCTCGCTAATTGAATTAAAATAAAACCGTCAAAAGCGAAAAGCGGCACACTCGATCGCGCGACACACACAACACCGGATCGAATTTTCCCCGTTCTTGAGACCGGAAAAAGTTGTGAAAAGCGACTTCCGGAAAACCCTGTGCCGATCGATCGCGATCGGGGCATGGTCGTCGTTCGTCCCTCTTGGGCCGAGAGAGCGCGCTGTCATGTGTCACGTTACGCGACCGCAATGATCTGATAGCGCTCGCATGGAAACCCTCGAAATCTGACTCCCGGAGTCAGGGGTCGGGAGTCGGGAGTCGAAGAATCTCAGGAGTCGGAGTCTCTCTCTCTAAGAGGAGTCAGAATGCTCAAGTTCAAGAAAATGGGCTCCGAGAAGGTGCCTCTGCTGCTCGTCACAGCCAACGTCGGCTCCATATTCGAATCGGTCAGTTTTTCGTTTCCCGCCCTTTTCGTTCGTTTCCGGTCCGTTGTGCTACTTCGCGCCCTTTTCGTTTCCCGTTCTTTTGTCATATCGACGTTTCATTTGTT
Source organism: Cheumatopsyche charites (assembly GCA_024721215.1). Lineage (NCBI taxonomy): Eukaryota > Metazoa > Arthropoda > Insecta > Trichoptera > Hydropsychidae > Cheumatopsyche > Cheumatopsyche charites. Next base: position 4,739,262 of record CM045585.1, on the reverse strand, counting down.
TGTTTTGAATTTGATTTTGTTTATTTGTTTATCTAATCTACCTATAGTCTGTTCCACAAGTTAGTGAATTGTAAACATAAAGATTTTAGATTTTTAAGCAATTTATTTTAAGGGTTTTCTTTATTCAATTCCTTTCTTTTATCAGTTTGAAAAGGTTTTTCATTTGTTTATTCCATATTTTCAATCATCAAATGAGAAATTTTCATCTTTAGATATCTTATTTTTTATTGAAATGTTCCCGAAATTCAAAAATAAATAAATAATTTGTATGGGATTCGAATACATACATTCTATTCCATTGGCTTACGTTTTAATATTTTTTTCCAGCCTTCGGATATGCTGCCGGCGTGGATGACGGAGTTTTTGCAGACGGTCACCAAAATGGAGCCTAAATTTATAGGCCTACACATGCAAGAAGTCGGAGGAAAGACTTATGAAAAATCAATGCAATACGTTAAAGAATTCATCCAAATATTATGCGACAGTCCAGAGCTGAGGCTCTTCGATAAAATAAGAATATATCTCGATGAAGATTATAGTTCTCCTGAAAAATTTACCGTAATTGTTTTACTATTCATTTCATATTATCTTAATAATTTTATAATATGTATAATAATTGTTACTTTCGCATTAGGCTCTCGGTAATATTTATTTCGCCCATTCTACCCTCAATGAAGTTAAATTATGGGATTTCTTATCGCAAGATTGGGTATCGGCCGAAGGAAAAGAAATACACACAGGAAACATTGAAAAAGTTGCTACGAAAGAGAAGGCAAAGTTTCCACAGCATTTTTTCCCTGAAGTAAGGTTATTTGAATTTTCATTTTGATTATTTCCCTTTCTAAAGTATATGAAAAATTTGATAAATTATGAAACGTGAGTATTCTAACTTTGAATTTATTTTTGAATTTTAGTGCAAATGGTCACGTAAAGGTTTTATGCGTGTCAGATGGATGATCCGAAATACAGCATTTGAGCTGGTCAATATTCATCTTTTCCATGATGCTTCTAATATCATAGCAACAGAAGCATCACCATCCGTATACTGTCGCAGCAGGAGACGTGCTCTGCGTCACACTTTACAACATCTTCATCAAGATCCTCGACAACCACCTTTCTTCATATTTGGCGATTTCAATTTTCGTCTCGATACCGCTGGAATCGTTAAAGTAATTTTGTATTCATCTCATCTATATTTTAATCTCAAAATACTGAGATTGTGTATTTTCAGAAATTGACAGACAATTTGAAAGCTGTTAGAAGTCACAGTGGAAAATCTGGAGAACATACGAAAATGCAATATCGCAGTCCACAAGATGACAGAACTATTTTGACAATAGGAAAGAAAGAATTTACACATGTTGAACATCAAAAAGTGTTCAGAGAACCGTGGGTGAGATAATATCATTGTTAGTTCGGTGTATTGAATACATTCTGAAAACAAGTTCAATTCACAGCATGGCTAATTATTTCATGTAATTAATATATAAAATTCAAATGCAGGTTTTGAAATTTGACAAAGAATTGGATGCAATGAAGCCATATCTATATGAATTCCCTGTAAAATTCCCTCCATCTTATCCGTTTGAAGAAAATTTAGAGCTTCCTACACATTTTATGAAAACGAGGTTTTTATAATGATACATACTGTTCATATTTTCAACATTCATTGCTTAATTTTGCAAATTTTCATCAATTTTAGATGTCCATCGTGGTGTGATCGAATATTGCTTTCACAAACTGCCAGATTGATCATTAATCATTTAGACGGGCAAAAGTTGATTCCGAGAGATCCTACAGAAAGCCGGAGATCCATTGTTGAGCAAATGGATGGTGTTTTAAAACATGGATCACGGTGAGTGTAACTCGATGTATGTTTAAATATAATTCATGCTCTTTTTTTTTCAATAATCTTTATTTTACATACTCATTTAGAAAATCCATCGCTGAATCAACTGATAGTGGTGGTGGGAGTCCATCGAAAAGCAGCCAACGATCATCTGGTCATAACAGTTCATCGGAAAGCAGTCCTGCTCGTTCTGCTTCACCTATAAAATGTGCAAATAATCTACAAACGAATGCTGTAATATTATATCTTAAAGCTAATTATATTATTTTTTATTTGATGACTTTTTTAACAGAATTATTAATTTTAGAGTCCTGCTAGGAAAATTGGATGTACAGATTTTGATGGACTCAGTGTACCAGGTATTCAACAAAGCAGAAAAAGTATTGCAGATCCAACAAATATTGTACATGCACTCAATGCAAGGTTTTTATATTGGCTATTAGATTTTTTTAAGTGGCTGTATATATATTAACATTTTTATTTTCTTTCAATTACCAGAGCAAATGAAGGCTTAGATGGTTCTCCGACCAAAAGACGTCTAGTTCGTAATCAATCAGAAGGTTCCCCCAAAATGGGAGATCATATTGATTTAAGAAAAATGTCTACTGATGGTAGTAATCCTTCGTTACGAAAAAGAGTAGAATACGGAATCATCGGTGAAACAACCTGTATGGGAGATCACAAGGTAATAAAATTATGTTAAACACTGTATTTACAAATAACTTATATACAGACAAATTTCAATGTTTTTCATATTTTCTAGCCTGTTTATCTGCGGATTTTACTTCAAAGTGATAAAGGTATAGTCAGTTGTTGCATGCAAGACGATCCTAGTGATTTTTGTTATGTAGCACCGCCTGAAATACATTCTGAAACTTGCTTCCGTCATCCCAGTGCCCAAAGTCTATTAAAATGCCCTTCCAAAGAATGTTTCGAACCTTTAATCATAACAGCGTGTAGAAGTAGATTAGCTAGTCAGGTTAGCAATGACTCTGGTTTCAAAGGTGTCTCGTTGAATAAACCATCATCATTATCACGTCTAGTGACTAAAGCATTGGACAATTCGAATGGCGCTAGTAACGAAGATATTTTTATAGATCCTATTGGAAGTACAGATATGAAAAATTCAATGCCCAGTGTTCAAATTAACATAACTAAGGCCGATTACTCAAATTACGATGGCTTTATAGTCAATAATATTGATACACATTTGTTATATTGTCCTGTGATGCCTCAAGATCCTTATACTCCCGAGAGTATAGAATCTCATTCTCCGTTTCCAGAGCCTTCATATGAAGATTTTGACGTACCTATGATTTTGGGTAAAGAATCAAATATCCCAAATGAACATGAAAATTTCATTGTGATATCAGATTCTGTTTTAACAGACAATGACTCTGTTTTTTACTCGAAAAAATCTTCAGATAAATACGACTATTTTTCGAGCAAAGTCAAAAGTGTCTCTCCGAGACAACTCAAATCTAGGTTAGAGAATATTCTCAAAAGCTCAGAATCCAACATAGGATCTGATAGTTCTAACGATGTTGACCAATGTTCTTTAGAAAATGAAAAATTAGATAGTAAAAATGTAGATAGTGTCGATGAAAACATAGATAAAATCAGTAAAACCAGTGCCAAGATTAAGAATAAAGCTCGTAACAAATGCAAATGCTTTGATTGTAAACTTTGCTAATTTCTTTTTTGTGTGATTCATGCTATTTTATCATTCCTGGATACTCATTTAAAATATGTGCAATTGTGTTTTGTCTCTCAGTAACTATTTTTAGAAAAGTTTAATACATATTTAGAATTTGAAATTACAAATAAGCATATTTTGAGCGAGTATGCAAGTTCACAAGTCTGATTTTGTTATATACGCTTCATTTATGTTTTTTAACATTGGTAATTTTTTTTTTCAAATTGTGTTTCTATTTGTACAAACTACATGTCGTATTTTTTGAAATTGTCTTTTTTAAGAGTTAATTTTAAATTTGTGATACAATAAGTTGTGTTATTGCATTTAAATATTGATTAAAAATAGCTCAATTTTTGTTCTCATTAAAAACTATCTTATGAATACTCAACATACTTAATGGTTTTTTTCATAAATTTTGGTTGTAATCAATTATTTTTTAAATTATTTGGTTTTAGCAAATATTTTCATTGATCTAGTTAATGAAAACGCTCATGTATTATGTACATTTGCAGAATACTCATCATTTGATTTGAAAGTTACCGTATTCTTTTATTTGCTAGTTATATATTTTAAGTTGATTTTACCAAATTGACTACATGAATATAATATCGAAGAGAATGTGATAAACACATAGTCGTAATGTTTATTTTACTGATTTTTTTACCATTATCTATTTGTTTATTGGTCTGTTATAATACACATGTTGTATTGACCTTAATTAGTGAATAATTTTCTTTTTTAAAAATTTTGATTATTCCGAGCATTACTTTTATGTGTATATGTTTAGGAACACAATTATTTTGCAAAATTACATCACTTGCAAACGCTATGACCAACAATTTTGTTTAGTACATGACATTAATCGTTAATGAATTGTGAGGTTGTAAATGTTCATTTTTATTAAATTAACCATTTTCGTTTCTCATTTAGTAAGTATCTGTATTGTGCTATTTTTCTTAATCATTATGTATTTTTTGCTCATTTTTATGATTTCATAATTGAAGAAAATAATTATTATTATTTTTCTATTATTTTAATGCTATTTACATGTAAAATTATATAATAGCTTTTTAATTATATTTTGCTTGACTGTAAATAAGCAGTAATTACATAAATATGTATTTTTTGTTTATTTTATTATTTTAACTTTCATGTTTTGTTAACTAGTTTTACAGTTAATAAAAGCCTTTTTTCTATTTTTTTTTTAATTTATTTATTATTTCTAATTTCCCATTTGTTGCAGGTAGGTTATATAATATATTTTTTAATTGTTTTCAGCATGTTTTTCAAAAAATAATATATCTACTCGCTAAAGCATGTTCTATAACAGATGTTAAATGTTAAAAGTCGTATTTAAACGAAAAACGAACATGTTTGAATAAATACACAATGATAATATGATGCATACCTACTTGTTAGTTTGCATTCTATGAATTGATTTTTTTTATTTTAGGTCAATGTAGAAATGATTCTCAAGCTGAATCATCAGGATCGAACATAGTCAGGGAACTGGAAGATATTGGAATTGATGATTGTGTTGTTCCAGAAAATTGTAACAGCAGATACATACACATTAAAGGAGAAGACCAGTCTAAAATATTTAAGGAGTCTGATATTTAATTTCATTGGTATGAATTAGTGTTTCTTGACTTTTTTATCACCAAAATTGATTTAAATATGAATAATATTAATTAATTTACAACAATATCATATTATACATAGAATTGATGTTTGGAAACACAATATCACCCAAAAATAATTTATAATTCACTTAAACATTTTAAGAAACACTTATTCAAATAATTCAATAAACATTACACATGTATGTTATACACTTATTATCAATTTCGTTTTCATCAAATCATAAATGCTTCTTGGAAAAATATCAGTAAATGCATTTGTTTATAAAGTCAATTTTTTTATTTTCGTTACTGAATTTTTAATTGTGTAGATTAAATACGGGTATTTTTATTTAAGCTATGAAAAAAGGTTCTAAATTCAAGCAATATAGTCAAAATTAAGTGTGTCATCAAGAAATTTTTGATGTACAATGATATAAGATTTAATGACAATGTTCACCATGAGCCTATTAATTTTAACGCCAAAGTTGTATTGCCAAATACTTGAATTTTCTTTATGACTTGCCCTTATGATATTTGAACACCAAAAGAAAAATTAAAAAAAAATAAACATTAAATATAAAATTATGAAAACTTTAGAAAAGTTTCTCTCTCTATGTGTTTTGTGTGTGTCGTATGTGTCAAGATGTTAAAATAAATTGAACTAGTCTTTTATGTAATTTATCTTATTGTTAGTAAAAATATTATATGAAATATGTAATGGAAAACTATTTTATTTCCAAAATTGTATGTGTAATTCCATTATTTTAGAAAACTGTATTTGTGAAAGCTTTTAATCTGTGTGTAAACGGGTATTATATTACAGGGAAAATAAATTCAATTACTTCATTTATAACAAAGAGTAAAAAATGAGAGAATCAAACTTTACTCTTAAATATACATTCCTCTTTATGTATGTATGTACTTAAAATTAGTTGCTATTGAAAATCATATGAATATTTATTAATCGTGTAATATGGATATGAAATAAATAAAAGTTGAATTTATGCAGTTTATCCAATGTTAGTGTTGAATATATTGTTGATCGGATACTGTAAACTTGATGAAAATGCTTATTTTCAAGTGCTTTAATTAAGATTGTTAATATATCATAAATATTTTATGAAATGTAAACATAATGTACCTATGTACTTATTATTTAATTTTGGGTCCATGAACTATAATTATTAAAAAATATATTAAACCTCATTTTTTTAATATTATTGAAATATTTACAGTATTTGATATTTATGTAATATTTTTTACTTAAGTGTGTTGATTTTGAAGTTTTTAATAAATGTATCTGAATCCTCATTTCTATTTGATTCACTTGTGAAAAAAATATTAGGTAAAAGACTAAAAAGGTTAAAAATCAAAGGCACTATTTATTTTGAATCATATCATATGGTACATTATTTTCAACTTTTGCATTAATTAAAAGCTTTTATTTTTGCAGGTGGAGCTCGTCGAAAATATACAAAAACAAGTTTAAAATATGAAGTCTCACATAATCGTGTTATTTACATTCAAATAGTACAAATTATTCAAACACCACCTGCAAAACAATTATAAATTACAGCGCACTGCACATTATATTGAAAAATATGTATGTATTCTATAAAATTTGTTATATGTACAAACAGTAAAAAATAAAATGCAGCTTTAAACTTGTTATACACCAAACGACTTATTCATTTTCTATGATTCATTTCGAAGGAGTATAAAGAGCAACTGGAGTAGTGAGACTTCCTATAGTTTCTATCTCAGAAATGATCGTGTCTCCGGGTTGTAAAAATTGAGGAGGTGTACGATGAGCACCTACTCCACTCGGTGTTCCAGTTAAGATAACATCACCAGGTAGCAACGTGAACATGCTGAAATGATAAAATATTAGAAAAGATTCAAATAAACTTTAGATCACTGTGATAAAATAATACTTACGAAGACAATCTATGAATTATATCATCGATACGGCAGATAAGTTCATTCGTGTTACCTTTTTGCATCAGCTCACCATTGATTGAGCATTGGATAGAGAGATTGTGAGGGTCTGGAATTTCATTTTTAGTCACTAATGCTGGGCCCAGAGGGCAGAATGTGTCCATTGACTTAAAATATGGTAATGAATATGAATTTGTACATATTGATTTTTTGAATACATAGAAAGGTTATAAAATAAAAAATACCTTCCCTAGTAAAAATTGTCCTCCATTTCTCTTCTTTTGCCAATCACGAGCACTTATATCTTGAGCGATAGTATAACCAGCGATATAGTCGAAAGCATTTTCTTTAGACACGTCTCGAGCTTCTTTGCCAATTACTACTGCTAGTTCAACTTCCCAGTCAACACTCTGTTATAATACATACGGTAAAAATTAGGGAAAAAAGTATTTTCTGAATTTCAACTATACTGTTAGAAAATAAACCTTGGTAATATTTGTTTTGAGCATAACTGGATCGCTCGGTCCAATAATGCATCCTGGAAATTTACTAAAGAAAATTGGCTCTTCTGGAATCGGTAACTTTTGTTCAGTACAATGTCCTCTAAAAATTTGAATTCATTTATTTTCTTTTAGTTTCAATCTGTTTATAGGTATATGATAAAAGTAAATACCGATAATTGAGACCAACACCGATTACTTTGTCTCCTCCGGTGATGGGCGAAATTAGTTTTACATTAGATAGTGGTATACTTTTGTCTTCGCCTACTTCTTTGGCTCTGAAATTTAAAATTTTTAATAAACAATATGAAACCTATATTAAGAAGAATTAAACTGATTATATTTTAGAGTTCGAAACAAAAATAAAGTAAAATTGAACATTTCAATGATAAGAAATGAAAAAAATTCATATCTTTAGTTACAAAGTTTGTTTTATGAGAAAATTAAGTGGCTGAGATAAGTAACGAAGACCATTTTTCAAAATAATATGCCTACATAACTACACAATGGATATTCAGTAAAATGTTTAAAAATCTTGAGCAAAAATGATTCAGAAGAAAATATTAATTAAAACAGAATTAAAAATGATGGCAAAACTATATATTTCAAATAAAATATTAAACTTTATTAATGATTGAATAAAATAATAGCACACAAAGTCGCTAAACATAAACTAATACTGAAAATGATCAATTGTAAACTATTTAGAAAGAAAAATAAACTAAAATAACTTACTGGTTGCAAAGGTCATCGACAGAATTGTTCTTCAAGAGTTGCACAAGCGAAGACGGACCATTTCTGGTCAGCGGCAACAGTCTTCCGTTGCACAGAGCTCCAACGGCCACACCTCCAGCTCCAACATATTGAACCAAACGCATCACTACACAATTTACTGGTAACCGATTCACTGATATCCGCTACTCTAGTGATAACTACCCACTGAATTGGTAGTGATATTCATTCCACATTTTGACAGTACGAATATTTTACATTCATACGATTACTTGCTGTGAGGAAAAATAAAATAAAGATCAAATTTGTATCTAATTTTACATATTATTTTCGTATGAAATTATATTTCTTATTAATTATGAATATAAAGATGATTATTGTTTAACTGTAGTTATTCGCATGAATCCTATAAAAGCAGTTCATGCTGACAGCTGTCATTGTACCAGTTGTGTGAATTCAAAGTTGCAGTTAAAATTGTACTTTTACTATGCACCATTCAATACTTTATGATAACTGTAGTTGAAAGTGAAGTATTTTCTCATTTAAAACCATGGAGAATGGAAAGAAACGCAAATTAAAACGTAAAGGTTATTTTGATTATTATTTATTTATATAGGTTTTCCATATGATGTTAAATGTTCTCCAATCTCAGTTCAATTGTTTTTCATTATTACAAATGAATTTGAAATGTAAAATATTCGTCTCGAAATATAGAAATATTCAACTTGTAATGGAAATTATTTAACTTGAAGTGGGAAATCTGTCTATATTTATTTAAGGTTTATTTTTCATTTGAACATTTTATCTGTTCATATTTTTCAGTTAGTTCTCAGGACAATGCTTCAAATACTAAAACTTATGAGGACTCTGATCAGGAAGAATTAAATTCTTATCGGTATGGTGTTTATAAATTCTTCAATTTTATTAGTGAATGAAATTTTATACATGCCATTATCTCAACATACATAACTAACTCACGTCCCTCTTTGATATAAAACTTTATAAATAATGTGCTTTTAAAAAAATATAACTGAATGCAATTTTCGTCCAATATAGATATTTATATAGTTCATTTATATTATATTATGGCAGTGGTCATATAAAAAAAATCCTGATTCGAATATAATTTTGCAAACATTCTTTATTTTGTGTCATTTCAGATCTGTTGTTCTCAAAATGAAAGTTATCAATTTTAAAAAGAAGTTAAATCTTATCAAATTACAACGTGAAAAAATATCGAGGGAAAGGCAAAATATCAAATTACAAATAGACCTGTTAAAAATTAGAGAATCTCAATTAACTGAAAATATTTCCGAGCTGAAAGATCAAGTTCTGGCTTTGAGTAAAAACACAAAAGACTCAGCATCCAAAGATAATAATTTGATGAAAGAATGTAAAGTTGTGATAAATAAAGAAATATTGCCAAATAGAGAAGTTCCACCGAAGCAAAAAAAATGTTTAAATAAAGAAATATCGCCGAATGTAGACATTTCACTAAATAAAGAAGTTATGCCTAGTAAAGAAATACTCAAACAAAAAAAGGTAACAACTATTTTGCATATTTTTCTTTGTGTACATATGTTTTCTATCTGAAAATTCAATTGTAATATTTAATACTTATGTTCAATTGTTATGTAAAGGAATTAGAAGATATCGCGGTTGAAAAAATTGAACATTCACCCTATGTAGTGCTGATGCCAAAGTATATAGAAGATAAATCGTTCAAAAAGTTTTTCATCGGTGAAATATTTGAGGAACGGATCAATCAATATTTTGAATTAGAGAGTGAAGATCCTTTTCAAATACATCCACTGGATACTGATGTCGTTCTGAAGTCGGAATACTTGGATATGATAAAAGAGGTAGTGCTAGATTCATTTTTGTATGTTGATTCTGAAAATGCCGTACCTTGTGTGTCTTTTAGTTCGAATAAACAGAATTCAGAAAACAAAAAAGGAATTGCGAACACGATTGATTTAACTGATAATGATGAACATATTGAAAATAATGGTAGTGTATCGAAAAAAATGAAATGTAGCGAAGATGAAATGAATATGAATAAATCCAAAATATGCAAGTCTAATGAAACGGGTATCAAAAAGTACTTTAGTAATATTGACAGTTTGAATAATTCGAACCTTGATGATAGCAAATATATTCCAACTATTGATATTGAGTAAAAGGAAACTGTATACCAAAACAAATATTTTATTTTTGTTATATTTGTGAATAATGTAATAATATAGAATTTTAAAGAATGTTGAAATGAAACATATTGTAATTTAAATTTTTTTAATAATGTAGCTTTAAGAACAAAATGTGAACATGATTTTTTTTATTTAATAAGCACAATATTTTCACTTTGTATTGTTGAAAAAAAAATTCATATAATTTTATTCATTGATGATAATGCTATTTCCCATTGATAAGCACTTGGACTACAGGAGATACCAATATGAACTCCTGCGGCACTAGTACTTAGGAACAAGGAATAGCTAAACATATGTTTCTTTTGCGATCTTGTATCACATTCAAATATTTCAGTGTTATTATTAACAGCATATTTTGCAATACAGCATTGATCATTACATATCTTATACACATATGATGATTTTTGATTTATATTTATCGAAAGTCTTGAGTGATATTACTTATTTTTTAGTAATTAGTTTACTTATATGCTTCATATGTGTAAAATCTATCTGCAAATATTATGTATATATTTACTAGTAACCTTGATGGTATAAAAATATATATTTAATGCTGAAAATATTATGTATATATTTACGAGTTACTTTGATGGTGTAAAAATATATTTTAGCATGCTGAAAATATAAATTTATATTTTTATAAAATGTATATTGTTTTATGGATTTCACTTGTGATTCATTTTATAACTTCTTATGATTCACGAAAATCTTTTATTACTGAAAATGATGAATGTGGACCTAAAAATTTTTTTTTAGTATTGATATATCTGATCGTAATGATTCTGTACTCAAAGTTTTTCATCTTTAACTCAGTAATTTGATTACAATGAATATTTTTAATTTGAAATGTTATTCAAATGATCAACAATTTTTTCCATGTTGTTGTTCCATTCCATAAAAGTTCATTGTTATCTAAAACATATTTTATTTATCTGCACCTAAAATTGAACATATTAATCCTGAGAATTCCATTTTATTGAATTGACCTGGAGAACTAATTCCAACTTGCAAATATGTACTTCATCTAGGTGTGTAAATGCAACAAATCTGTGACACTACAACTGTATCTACTGAAATTGAAATTGTACTTATATTGAAAGGATTCGATATTGTAATATTATTACATATTAGAGTCTAAAGCAGATCTCATCCTCTCTTCAACTTTTCCCAATATAATGATGCTCTGCAAATACGTATGAGAATCATAAATCTATTGTATGTAGGTACTCCAAACTATTTTAAAACTAAATTGTGTTAATTTTGAAAAGATAAAAGAACATTGTAATCAAAAATACATTCCATTATAGTTCACTTAAACTTAAACAAATTGATTTCATTCTTTCTAGCTCTCATACGGAACACTTACCAAGCATTAATCAACGTCATTCAAATTAAATCGTAATATAAATTGGGCAGTGAATACCTGTATTTAAATAAATTAATTAATTTTGAAAATATGTGAAATCGTTGGAATAAAAAATAAGCACATAACTACCATAAGATCTGCACTTGAAGTCTAACAAATTATTTTCACTTTCAGGCATACAATATATATTATATGTAGAACCCTTTCCAACTCACAAATACTTAACAGAGGCTCACAAGAATCACTAAACCACGATATTAAAATTGAAACTGTATGAATTTTAAACCACTAGAATTAATAACATATTCCATCAGACCTGTATCTGAAGTTCATTCAGACAGACTCCATTCTCTCACCCGAAGAACTTTTCTCAATATGTATATGCTCCTCCAATATATATATTTTAATCTGCTGCTCCAAAACTGAATTTGTATCAATTTCTAAAACATGAAAGATCACCAGAGCCAAAAACACATTCCACCAATCCTGCAACAAAAATTTATTAAATTAATTCCAAACACTAACTCACCTAGAGAATCTTCCACAACTATTAGATTAAATCGAATTTGTATCAATTTTGAAAACATGCAAGAGAACCAGAGTCAAAGACACATTCCACCAGTTCTGCATCTGAAATCGATCTTGAACACTCCAGCTCACCTGGAGAACTCTTCGTCGCGTTCGAAGGAGGCGTGTGAGAATCACGAATCTGCGACAACGGTCGTTTGGCCGGAATCGCACCACAAATTGACTCCAATTCTTATTTCAATAGCTAAAGTAAAAAGGTCAAATTGATTATCGCCGACGAGGGCAGGGGTCGTCCGGTTGACGAGGTTAGCCGCCCGGAGATAGCGACGGAGACCAGATACGTTACACCATGCTCCAGACGATATGAGAGACACTCCTCGACCAACTCGGGCCGTCCATTTGCGGTCATCGTCGTACACGTGGTCTTCATCATCTTCATACGCGTTATATGTAGTCAGTCTTCGATCTGTGGCGATGTGAAGTTTCGTTCGGTCTTCGGATCTTGGTTTTTTTTCAGTTTCGTATTCATTTGTTCTCCTTGGTGATTTTTCTGAAAAAATAAATTCAAAATAACTTGGTTGATTTTTTTTCAATTTGTCGTTTCAGTCGAGAATGAATATGAACTAATTAAAATGTTGAATGTTTAGCGACAATTTTTGCTTAAATTTAATTCATATCTTATCACATTTTTACTAATTTTAAGTAACGCCTATCAATTTTAATTTTGTGGTTTAGCAATTATTTCCATGTACTAATCGTTATTTTTTTTAAATCGTTTTATCGACAGTTAGTATGATCAATTTGATTTGCAGAAGTTTTGATTCATATTTTGTGGTTTCAACACTAAAATTATGTAACGTTATGATTTAAAATGTCGATTTAACTTTTTAAATAAACATTAATCACAAAAACTTTTGATTTCAAACACAAAAACTAGAAAATTACTCGATATTAAAATTTCTAAAACAATTCAAATATAAAGAGAAATTCAAATAACGATAGTATAATTTAATGTTAGACGATTCTGTAATAAATTGATAACCTGAAACGATACTAGTATTATATTAGCAACTCGATAAAACGGTTTATGAAAAATATCGAAAAACGACGTTAAAAATTTTCAATTGATTCAAGTATATATACATAATATCTAATTTTGTTAAAAAGAGCAATCTAAATATTTCTATGAATCATTTAGCAAATGTCCTTGCAATAAAATGCATCAATGGAAAGATAATACGTTCGCATTTTCATTCATACGAAATGCTTTGAATCGAGTTTCAAATCCAAATGCTTAATTCAAAAGCACGCGTATAAAGGAGTTCACAACTTTTATATTATATTTCTCATTCTAAACTACAGAAAATGAAAAAAAATAAATCGACACATTGAAAACAAAAATAAATCCATTTGAATGGGAAAGTTCACTGCCAACGCATTTGTCAATCAGTTTACTATTTTCTTATATCAGTTGTTTATTTGCATTCACTATCGTCGCAGCGTTCGAAATTATAGAAAAACAAATGGAATTATCAATACAAATATGTAGAAACATATTTTTCCAATGGAAACTGAAAGAAAAAAATAAGTTCAAACACAAACACAAAGTTCACGATAGAGATTTTTCAAAAATTAATAACTGAAAATTTCGAATACGCTCATTTGACACCGGTATGAGAAGGTTAAATAGGTAGTTGAAAAGGTTAACAAGTGCATTAACCGAGATGAATTTAATTAACAACTACGAATTGGATCGTTTTGTATTATTTTAGAAAAATTCTTACACTCGACGATGACGAATTCGATTCAAGTCCGCACCATTGGACTCAATACTCAAATATTTAAATTAGATTTATTCTAACGAGCGATAGACTTTCATAATTTCAAACAGACCGTTTCAATTATAGAATCGCTTGATTACAAAACCAGATTGACTTTCGTCGCACATGTTCACTGTTCCACGAAACCCTCACAAGTCGCCATCGAACAAAACACTTCCGATAACATCACAAGAATCCAACATTATCACAGAATGTCTCCAATTTCAGAGGCGACGATCAAAAGAACTTAACACCGGTGAATTCTGAAGATTTAAGAGACTCAGACGAATCGCGACATCCTGAAAGCGGATTTCACGCACTTCAGAGGACTCGTTCAGCTTCTTTTTAGGACCGACGATTGTTTCTGCTGGTAATTAGTGGCAATTAATGGACAGACTGGCACGACCATGTGCATGGATGTGGTCGATGAGCCATTCTTGAATGTCCCCTTCCATGTTTTCGTTATTGTTCGTGTATGAGTCCGTTTTTTCTTCGCCGCAATGACAGGATGAGTTAAGCGATAGGAATTTCTGGGTGTTCACCGCAACTTGCGAGTTTCGAAGAAAGTTTGATTTTTGAAGTTCAGCGGATTTGATAAGAAAATTTGAGGTTATTTGAATGGTTAATGCCGTTAAATCGTTTAGAATTAGATGCTTTCATTCGTATCGATAGGATTTTGTAATATGTGCACACAATTATGGTAGTGACCTAAGTCAAGATATTGAAAAATATTAAATGGGAAATTATATATTTATACTTCAAGATTCAAAAATTATGATTTGAAAGTGATTTATCTAATATCTTGTTTTCACTTTCAAAAGTATGGCTAATAAAGTTAAAAGAAACGATAGAAATTTATATGTAATTAGACTTAGGCTGTTGTCATAATGACGAACACATATATAATAAGAATGTTAAGTGTTAGTTTTTTTTAATTAATCGTGTGATTATAGAATAATTAAATATTTAAAAAAATATCAAAGTTAATTCAATAAAAGATGCAATATGATATTTTGAAGAATACGCAATTTATCTACATTAAAATATATTAAATTACCATAAAATCGATCGATATATAAATAATTTATTACTCGATTCGATCAAATAAACAAATATTTTTACAATAGCATTTAATTACAATTACTAATATATTTCTAAACACATACAATATAACATTGCAAAACGTACCGATTGTCTTAATTACCGGAAGCTTTCGTCGATTGGATAGATTTAAGCGATGACGATTTTGGCGCGAAATGGCCGTCGTTCGAAAGCGAATTTCCCGCCAATTTATCAATGATTGAACTCAATTCACATCCAGCAGAAAGCAATCCGATCGTCGGCAAGGAATGCGACGATATAATAAAAAGGGCACATGTGCAATATGTGCAGAGGCGACTCAACAAAGAACTCAATAATTTGCATGATTCATGAATTCAAACAAACAAGATAAGACGCTTTCATTGTACAATAATTTAATATGCATACAATTTTTTTTCAAACAAAAGAAATTGAAACTCGTCAATGCGTCGAATTGTTTGGAATGCGATAAAAGTTAATTTGATATCGATTCATGTTTGATTTGTCATATCGCATATGATTCATTTTGATGTATTGATTTATATTAAAATTATTAATAGTAATATGAGTTTGTTAATTAAATTTAAATAGTTTCTAAATCAAGTTAAATAATTGAATTTAAATTTCAAGACAAATACATTAAAAAAAAATGAATCAAGTCGTTTGATGACAATTCGAATAATGATTGATTTAAAATAGTTAGATAATTTTATTGAGACATTTAACTTGAAATGGATATTTTAGATTTATTAATTAAAAAAATAAATAAATATACCACCTAAATACATCCAAACCACGAATATTTTTTGAATTCACATCAATCGATCACAAATCGAAGACACATCATCGACGAAACTTTCTCTCGATCACTGAATCCTTTCGACTCCCAAACAGATCACACATTCGAGATCCTTCGAAGGACATCCGAGCACTGCATTAATGCACAACATTTCGAACGTTAAATATGAAAATGTACGTATGATCGTTTATTTATCTCTCAATGTGAGTCACATTCGGTACAACGGACGATTGTGCCCAACGCGACTGATGATGCTTCGCTGACTGCCGCTTAACTAGCGCTGATTAATCTTAAATAGCTGGGGCCCACGTTCTCGCATATAACTTTGAACACTTATTTCATTGAGTCAGCCGACATGCACCCCATACACGTTACGATTTCATTCTACAATGGTGTCGAGGGGTCCTTAATTCCATGGGGGGTGGAATTTTTTGGTTTGATTTTAGGATTTTTTTTTGGATTTTTATATATTTTTATTGTATATAGGTTTCTGATTATTTAAAATTATTTGTTAATTTGATTTGGAAAGAAATTTGAATTGTTAAGGCGCGATCTTTCAATCATAAGTCGCTCAACAGTAGTGTTACAAAACATGAGTTCTCGTTTTTTTCTTCAGATTTTGACAGTTTTTAATACGTGTTCGCAAACATGCAAAGTTAAATTCTGTAAAAACAAAATATTACATACAATTAGTTAACAATAATTTAGCTAAAGATCGGAAGTCTTAAATGCTCGAAAGATCGAAAGTCTTAAGTTCTCGAAAGATCTATATTGGTACAAGAATTAATGTTTCTTTTTTCAAACAAATAAAATAATAGTTTTTATCTATTGTATAGTATTTAATATGTACATATACATGAGAATAAATTAATTAACGAAAACATTTAATTGAAACTAAATGCAAACGAACACAAGGGAATGAACGAATCATCGTCGAAATTAGAAACTGAGTTAACCACACATTCAGAGGATATTTTCGTTTGAACTTTCTCTCATTAGGCGATAAGGATATTAGAGTAATACAATATCTTGATTGTATTAGATTTTCTGTTCAAATTAATGAGGTTTTTGTTGAGATTTCTTAAGTGTATTTATGTCAAAGTTCAAGTTATTCGAACGGATGTATCGCGTTATAAAAGAGTGCATCATCCTGTAGCGATTGTGAATTCGCTCAATTAGTTTAAATCGTAGTATTTGAAATTTTCAAAAAGAAATTTCTAGAATATTATATTAAAAGATAAGTCATTTGGTTTGATAATTTTTGAGCAAACAACTTCTGTTGATCTATTTTATCTTTTTCCGCATAGCTATCCTAGTTATCCGATGATCGAATATAACACTGAAGGAAAATTTGTGAAAAACTTAATTTTAAAGATTTATAAATGAGAGATTTGTCATTCGGTGTGGGTTTGACTGTTATATAATTTGAGCTGATTTAAAATACGTTACAACTTTTCAAATCAATGGAATGAACTTTTTTAAACACTAAATATGTTTTTGAAGGATTGTTCGAGATATACATAATACGAGCGATAAGCGCACAGAATGTAACAACCCTCGGATAAAAACATTTTCTTTCGTACAGTGAATAGGGGAATGCTAAATAGAAACTAATGTTATATGCGGGCAATAACACTAGAGTACGTAATTTACAATCCGGTAAAAAGCTACACCAATTTGCACCCCGTGAATATAACAGACCCTCAAATTACCAATCGAGCATCCACCGAAACATTATATTTCAATTGACATATCCGTGATACAACCAGATGACACAAGCGCAAGAAATGAATATAAAGGCACATCCACACTGACCATACAATACCAACTTTACATTAATACATTGTAGTAATATATTTCATCAACTGCGAGTAGATCTAAAAATCAAATTTTATAATGGACTATTCGATCTGACGAGAAATTCTAAATTCAATTCATCGATTTTTTTTGAAATTTAAATAATTGAAAACTTATTGAGAGTTACGATTTTGTATTTGCAACAATAAGATTGTCTGATGAGTTTTGATAAAATTAATAATTTGATTCAAAGAGTCTCCTGATAAGTACACTGTTGTGAGGAATTTTAGACACTTTTATAAATTTTGCATTTTTTTCACAATAGTGTATTAGTTACAATAATACATATGAATGAACGAATAAAGCTATATGAATGTGACTCAACATCAACTAAAAATCGTCACAAAATAGACATCCTCACCGAAACAGCCAATTAACCGTTCGTGAATGAAGTCGAAAAGCTGAAAAGATAAAAAAACAACGACAATCATAATCTGCTAACGCTGATGATTCAATTAAGGACACGTCTCGGAATGCGAGCTCAGTTCTTCGCGGGATTAGAACGTCCTTTTCCCGGGATTCCCGGGATCGATTCCCTTCAGACTGACGAGGTTCTGGAGGTGTTTAATTTTGAAGTTTTCAGACTCGCCCTCGGAGATTTGTGTGGGGACGTGTGATGGATCCGTGAATGACATCAGTTATGTTTAGTTTAAGCTCATTGGATGTGATTTGTTCAACGGGACGGGGAATTAGCTGGTAGTGTGTTCACGTCGAAATGTTTCGTAAATATTGAAGAAATATTTCTAGAATATTGAATTAGAAAGACTTTCTTGATGAGTTTATAGAATATTGAGATTTTAAGCAGATTTGTGACTTGTTGACATAATGAATACTGCGCTGTTTTTCAGCTAACAATAAGAAGGTTAGTGAGAATTGCATTTGATATAAATATTTATTTTCATGCTTTTTTTATTTTGGTCTCAAATTTCATATTTGAATATGAATAAAATTACTTGAAAGCAATTTTGATAATTTCAAGGGGTGGGTAGATATCATAATTTTTATTATGATGGTTACGTGCGATTACAAAATATGGTGGTAATTAAAATCATAAATGGTTAAATAGTGGTAATTGTGCATTAGTTTTTTTTATAATATACTTCAAAATGTTAAAATATAACTAAGTATATGTATATACAATTGATTGAACATACTATGGCTTTCATCGTTATTATTCGTTTGAGGTTGATGAACTCAACAATGCATTTATACCCTTATTGAATTTAAGTAACAGTAATTTTCTAACATAATACAAATTTCTCGTATACATATTATATATGTAGATCTGTAAATATTAAAACACTTATTTCCAAGCAATAAAAAAAATATATAGGTAGGTATGATTATAAACGATTAGATTTCACTGTAATATTTTGATCACTCAGTTGTCAAATTGTATCGGAAAAAAGTGAACCAAGTGTTACTTTAACTTGTGTTGAGTTACTAACTATTAAAAAATCGAGGATTTTATGTACATACATAAGTAGATAAAGTTTCTTGGGAAAGCGAAGTAACGAAAAATTGAACTGCAACGAAACAAGTACACTACTCGTTAGTCATAGATTAAGAAACGTCACCTAATTTCAAGTCAAGCAACTAACAATTGAAAGTTGGCATCGCTTCGTCTTAAAAAAAAATGCATCATCCACAGCGAATAGAAAGCCCGAGGTCGCATCAATTCCACACACTGATTCCTCTCGTTCGTGGACATCCATCATCAGGCCGGGGACGAGAAGAGAGACCCGGAAGTCCAATTGAGCCCCGGCGAGTCTGTGGGGATAATCACACATAAGTGAGTTTATTCAATTTGTGGCATGACCCCCCCATAGCCCCCCTCGTGCCTCGCCTCACCTCCCCCCGCCCTAGGGGGGCATGCAAACATGACTCAAATGGTCATTAATTCTCAGGCATGTCGCGCTCTTGTGCCCGTTGGGTAGGTGTGCTCAATGTGCGGTTCGAGAGCGACGATGGTACGTGAAAAGTTTGGGTGATGAATCTTTGAGGTTAAGGTTATGTTGGGTTAGGTTTCGGTCGGGAGTTTTGAGGTTATGTTTGGGTGTGGTTGATTGATGTGTCGAGGTTGAGGTTGGGTTGGGTTAGGTTGTGTTGTTGGTTTTGGAAGGATGTTTTGAGGTTGTGTTTAGGTGTGGTTGGTTGGTGTGTCTTTTGGGTATCTTTGGTTGATAATTTTGGTGTGAATATAACGGTGAATGCTTTAATAGTTGGATGCTAGAATCTAGAATCTATTCTGTGTGTGTGTAAAAACTGCGTTGATATATTTAACTGGTTGATCTTTAGAATATTGATATTCTGAATTTTGATTTATAAATCGTTGATAGTTAATTTATTTCTATAACTTTACTGCATTACTATAATGACTCTGGGTATATGAGGATTTTATTTTCAGTTGTACATGTATAAATAGAATGTTGTTACTAGGGTTAGTTTTGTTGTCAGATTCTTGTAATCGAGTTGGGTATTTTAATTGTTGATAAAATTATTTAACAGTTTAACTTTTTTGTATAGTAGAATTTGATAGAAATAACCAAAAAATACTGATAATTATCCGCTAACCGATGACTGAAAGAATTAAATTTTGTCAAAACAATTTTCAGAATGGGAACAAAACGGAAAAAAGTTTTTTTACATTATAGAAAATAAAATGAACAGATAAGTATATAACTGAAAAATCAGGAAATTTATTTTAAAAATATTATGCTATTTATTGAGCAATGTTTACGTCAATTTATCGCTAATGTAAACAACGATTAGTAAGTATCGATTTGTAAATGAAGGACTCGTTTGAAATCGATTAAAATTTTTATTAATATGTAAAATATTTAAATAGTTTCGATTCGTAGTATTTTAAGATTAATCTATTTCAATTTAAGCGAACTTGAGAAGTACTGAAGGAATATCTGAATGACCCCTGTACACCATCGACACTCAAAAATAAATGAATGATTTAATCAACATGTTGTAAAAAAAATTGAGGTATTAAGAGTGAGGATCATTAAAAAACTTTAATTGATTGTTCTGAATATAATGTTTTATTTTGAAAAGTTTTATGATGACAAATGTTCAATTTTAAATTAATATCCATATCTATGTACAGAAAGTTTATTTTACAATATGAATTATAATTATTTAGAAGAAATACTTAACAAATAATAATATATTTTGAACGATATAATTACATATGATTTTCATGAAATACTGGTTTGTTGCGCATAATATGCACTTTGAATTTGTTTATTAATTGATAACCTCCAATATTTAGTAAGTGGGTTAGTACTGAATGTTAAAATTTGCAATTATTGTACATTTTGGATCTGTACCATATCAAAATTTACAAAATAAATGAAGTGTTAGTAAAATATGAATAAATAATAAATAATAAATATTTATAAAAGAAATTAGATGATCCTTTGTTGTTGGTACCTAAAATTACACGTTAATTGAAAATAATAGACACCCTATTGATAAATTGATTAAAATCACATTAAAATACACACTTAAAATAACAATATAAGAAAAAAATATTTGAAAAATGATGAGTTAGGAGGACTATAGTAAGCAGTACGATCGGGATGATAAATAGAATCAAAAATCACCCTCGAGGTACTACTTTCCACGTTCCGTCCGAAAAGTTTCAGTGTTGAAATCAGTTGAAAAAAATCAACTCTACACCATTCCAATTTATAAAAATCGAATGATAAAAATATCCGAAGAATTCGTAAGCTCTTGTGTCGTTAGCGGAGTATCACACACTGAATGCCATTTCGATTTAATGGCTTTCTTATATATTACAGTTTAATGCAATTATTCATTATGTTGTAAATATATTTTGCTTATCAAGTCAATAAATAACACAAACATAACATAGTACAGCTACCAATAGGTTATTGTTTTGTTTGTATTAAAATCGATGCTTCAGTTTGTCATGAGAAAATATTGCATTCGAAGTTTTCAACGATGCTGTTTTTCTTAATTTTTTAAAACTTTAACGATATTTTTGAAATGTATTGTTATTATGTGGACGTACCTTTAGGTTTTCGACGGAACTATTGTATATTTTGTAAATATATATAGTAGTGTATTTTGAAGGAGTACTACCGTTAATAAAACATAATTGGATTGACAATTAGATGTGGGCTTCCTTTTTATAATATCCTCTCACGTATATAAAGCTGTATACGATGAAGTAATAGGGTGATTGAATGATCAGATTTTTTAAAATCATTCACTTTCACACTTAAAACATATATTTAATTTTTAAATTCTTATCATTAATATTGCTCATGAGAAATCAGTCTTATTTGTTTTCAAACAATGAAACTTTGTTTGCTATAAATATTACAACAGTTCAATAGTATAATACACAATATTATCAGCTTAGTATTCACTTATTCATTTAATATAAATATAAATAAATTTCATGATCATACTTATTTAAATTATGTATCATATCATGATGAAAGTGATTCATTTATATTTTAATGAAATCGTTCAGAGCATGGTATTGTATTGAAACACAAGAATCATTCTATAAATAATTTATTATATGCAATACATTCATAAAAATAATAAAAATTATATAAACAATATATCAATGAATCAATATTTGAATAAGTTGAATATCAAAGAAAAGAAGATAGGTTAAGGCGAGTTCATTTTGCGAACGCCAAAACAGGCAAATAGATTTAAACAATGCCTGTTAGTGACGGTCACAAACCAACATCGCCTTATAATAATAAATATTTTTTGATATTCGTTAATCTGAAAGTTCTTAAATTAAATATCGAAGACCAATTTAATCGATGATCCAAAGAAAAATCTGTAAAAAAAATACAAACTAAAATTTCTATAATTACAGCTTATCTTTATAAAACAGACATTCGATGAAGTAATATTCGTTAAAAGTGACACATGGGTATTAACGACATTCATTAAACGAATTTTTATCTAAATGCAAACGATCGTCTGAGATTTTCATTCGAATTGAATTATTATAAATCTCGTATAGATAGATATTTGTCGGTTATTCAGCATTTGTATGTAGTTCATATTGTTAACCATATCCAATTACCATTATGAAGTGGAGTTAAGTGGTGAATAAAAGACACCAGACACCTACAAGCCAATAAAAGCGGACAAGACGAATTCTTATTACATTAGACATCACATTTCACCGTATCTAGAATGAGTGTTAAATCTTGGATTGATCTAATTCGATGAAATTTTCAACAAATTGAAAGCACAGTTGGAAATTGAATGAATCGTTGACTAGTTATTCATATTTAAAATGTAACTCATCTGCTTAAATTTTTATCATTTAATATGAAAATATTGATAATTTATGTTTTAGTTAACATATAATTGATTTATTTGTACAATAAATATTTTTTTGTTTCAGTTAATCACATCATAAAATTAATATTGATCAGAAAACTATTAGATTTTAAATTTTCATGATTAAAAATTCACATTTTTCATCAAATTATTATGAAATATCATCAGCCTTACATTTACTTGAAAGAAAAAGTAACACGCGGTCAAATTATCATTACATAAAAAGTATTATTGTATCAAGTTGTTTCAGCTGCGTTTATGAACACATACGAATGTTTACTCTTACCGAATCGATCTAAAAGTTCGAACATCTACTAAAACATTGCGAAACACAAAAAATCGTAGTTTCCACACGTTCTTCGGAATATTATAGAACATTCTACGAGTTTTCCGGATTTTCCGGTTTTCCGGAACTCCAAGTTTTTCACATAAGTGACCTCGACGCGCGGATCAACGCGAAACTTCACGTGCGACTTTTCATTACAATTTGTTTATGTTTGCTCAGGTTTTTCTCTGAAAATATGAAAAAAAGAGAGTATTTTCTATAGAAGCAGTTCAAACACGTTGGCGTTTATGGGTCATCCTTGTGAAGGCGTCAAGAATGCTGTTGCGTTGTTGAAAAATAAAATGCGAGCTTGTGCACCTGAAATAACACGAAAATATCGGTGAATACAATGAAAAATTGAATGTCGTTCGTATGACCAAAATATTTGTCGATGTGTGTTTTATAAGAAAAATTAAGCATTTTATTTGATCAAATTTGAGTTTTTTTTTTAATTTAAATTTGCGTATGCATGTAAAATCTTTTGAAAACGTTTAGCACGAAAATTCAAATTAAATATAATGAAATTTATTTTATAAATGAAAAATGTGAAAATTGCATAATAGATGTAATTAAAATCAACTAAATGAGGCTACTAATTTTTCTTGTAGAAAGTATACCATTAGATAACGAATCGAATATTTTTAGACGTCTGTACTAAATGAAAAGCTTTCAGTCGTATAAAAAAAAAACTTAAAGAAAGTTTATGTACAAATTCGATTGATTTTTCATAATCCACTATGAAGAAAGTTTAAATAATTAATACAAACATAATTCATAAAATTACCAATAAGTTTTATTGACGAATCGCTATCACCAATTCCAATTCAAACAAGACGTATCTATTGTTAGCTCGACGGATTTCACAGGTCATGTTTGACAACTTTATCAACGATAAATCTCAGTATTAATGACGCAAATATTTAGTGAATTTTGATTAGAATTTTACCGATGTTTTAACAGAGTTCAAACGAAGGTGTGAGACAGATGTCAGGTGTTGAACTGAACGAGAACTCGAAGATGCGGCACCTTATGGCCGCTGCACTCAACTACCATTTATTCGTAACGCAATGCACAGTGGCTTACGAGAATATTATTAAATTTTAATTAAATATTCAATCAGTTTTTCATTAAAATTTAAAGAAATTTCCATCACATAAAGCCCATTAAATGGGTGAAAAATCAAAAAAATATATACAGTGTTCTAATAATGTTTGACGAATCTGTCGGCAATGTTGTGTAGCTCAGATTTGTTGCAAGGAAACTATTTTTTTTTGATAGGGTGTTTTTTGTCTTATTAATTATTTATTAATGATGATTAATTATCTTTTTAATCGTTTTGTAATTATGCTACACCAATGTCCACATGTGGTTTTGCCGCCGGTGTTGTTTGCATTGTGTAACACATTCGAAGTAATCCATATCGTCAATGATGGATAATATAAATAGAAAAATACTGAGAATTAATTAGAATTATTTTGAAAAATTAAAAGAATAGAAATGCTGAAGCTTTTTGCAATTTTGAAACCCTTATTCTTTTACATAAGCAATCTAATAATGCACATTTTGAGAATTATTTCAAGACTAAAGTAATGCATATCAAGATTAATTAATTGTTTGATGCTTAGAACATTAAGATTTGAAGTGAAAAAGTTTGAACACATGAAAAAACATTTTCAATTAAATTCAAATATGAATACAAAATTTACTTATAATTTTATTCTTACATCAAATTATTCAAATTTTATTCATTGGTAAATTTTAATTAACATTCAATAGGTCCAATGTTTTAATTGAAAAAAATATATATCCATAATCCTAAATGAAACTCTAAACTTTACATAGTTTTCTCTATAAGATGTTAGTGGTTTGTATGCGAATCGTGAGAGCAATCGTCGATTAAATATCTAGTTACCGTGAAACCAGCTGAAAAAATATCAATGTACGAGTATCAGATCGCAAGTGTGACACAGAAAATGTACATTGATATTTATTGGTTACCAGGTTACACACCTATTACAGTTCAATCTAACAGGACACCTTAAAACAATATAATTATGTTAATTAAGAAAATCGAAAAATTTAAATCAGAGACATCTTCATTCTGCTTAAATATTCAACGAACGAATTTTCCACGTGTTTAGTTTTCATTGAATGATTTATCGTAAAATTATAGAGAATTTAATAAATTTTTCATTATAATTGTTAGATCTTTTAAGTTAGTATAAATACAATATAATAACAAGAATTGACATTTTTAGTTTAAGTGACATTTTCTTTTCTTCGAAAATATTTACACAGACCCATTGAGTGCCAAAATAGTTAGTCAGGTCAGTGTTTTTGACAGTCAAAAAAACAACGATGCGTCTCTTGAATTACATCAACGTACCGAGATATAATTGTCACTTAGCAATTAATTTGACGGACAATATAAATGAAATATGCGCCGAAGTTGTACTCGACGTTAACGAAATGGGCAAGTTTTCAAAATACGTCACATTTTCACTTCATATATTATTTCAGCAGAATGTTCAGAGGCTTGAAAATATGCGAACTGCAATAATTCACAGTTCGGATTTGAAAAATTAGATAACGTCGGAATTTATACAGATAGCAAATTATGCGGTGTGAAAACCCGTTTCTTATTTGTGAATACGTGTTGCATTTTTTTATACGTGTAACTTTATTTTTAAAATTATATACTACTGCACAGCTGATTAGAGTTCGATTTTTTTTATAGCGAACTCGATTGTTTGAGGATGTAATCAATTTCAAGGTGAATTAGTATCGAAACTATCGTGTAATTTTCGACATTTTGGAAAATTTATATTTTTGTACTTTGATGGACGTTTATGAGTGATAAAAACATTTTTAAGTTTGGCACTCGATAAAATATTTCATAAATAGAAGCATTTAACGAGTGGGCGCGCGTGTCGTTGTTTTCGCAAATTTCAGCAGAGCTCGAACAATTTTGTTGTTGAGGTCCGCAATTATTTTTATTTCAAGGCTGAAATAATATGAAAGCGAACAGGGCCTAAAATTATCTAAAAGACTGTCGACAGAATCTCGGCCAATTTTCGATACGATAGGTCGTTTTCCTCTAAAAGTATCTCGTGACATTTTGGCGTTTAACAGAATCGACCAAATTATCAATTTGTCGCTATTATGTATGTTGTTCTAGTTTTTCTTCCGTTTGACATCATTTAATTAATTTGTAACTGATGTATTTGAGTACAGCAGTTTTTATTTTGTTAAGTTTTTCTTAACATCATTAACATTTAACAGTAACTTTGTTATGTTACTGTTAATACGTTCACAGATAATTATGACCTTTACATATCATATTGTAAATTATGAAATCCATAATTTCAAATTAAGATTTGTAATCGTATATCAAAATAATGTTCACTAGAATATTCTTAAAAGATTTATTATTCGTTTTTTCTTCTGTTAATTATATCCACCTGTTCATGCTTTTTCATTCAGTTGTATCAAAAATAGTTCATTGCAAATGAAAACGTTAAACAATACATAAAGCGAATGAAGACTTGACAAAAGGAAAATTAAAGGCGTCACATTATTTTCAATTGGCATCACTGATTGTCTATGACGTTTGAGCAGCAATGAAGTTTTTCGGAATTGAAATACAATCAAAAGGCAATCGATTTAATTTCCAATGCTAATATCCAAGTCTCCCTAGTTTCCCTTAATATAATTTTCAGCAAAAACGTGTTTAAATTGGACTTGCGCAGTGGCAACACTGCGCAGAATTGAGCGGGAGGCGTATTCCGGAAATTGCCGAGCGCTCGCGAAGACCTCCGAGTGGAGGTGGTCGCACACTCGGCTAGACATCGATAAACCTTCGAGCTGAACGGCCACATCGCATCATCACATCTTCGACTAATCAAAAAACCGGATTCCGAGCGGTCAATAAACTGTGAGTACCCAGCACCATACAATTACGTTTTTCAATACGAACGAAAGCCTTAAATTTTCTCTTCATCGATCGGTTCTCTATATGATTGTTTCGACCCCTCTCTTTCTCTATGCGTATTTCTGATTCGTTAAACAGCTGTTTACGTGTTGCTTTAACGTTCGATGTTTGTTTTTTGTCGTTGGTTTTTTTTTAAGAAAGAGTTGTGTTTTTGCGCAAATCGCAAAATTTGTGTCGATAGCTTGAAGATTGTCTCTGTAGGTTGCGATAAGAGTGCGTTATCAAAAACGTTACGTCGTTACCGAAATAGACGTTCGAAAACATCGTGTTTACTATTCGTATGATGTATGAAAACTTTTATGGTTTTTCTATTTTTGTTTTATATAATGTTCGTGAATCTATTTTCATTAAAATATTCAGTGAGTTAAAAACATCATATTATTTTTGAGATTGTTGTTTAATTTTATTTTTATCGTGGATATTAAATGTTTTCATGTATTTTAGTATTGAATGGTTACATTAGTAACACTACATTTGACCTAACCTAACCTAATTCATCGATTGTCATGCTGTTGATTTAATCATTCAATGCATCAATTTTTCATTTATATGTAGATTGTAGATTATGTCAGAATATATTAAAAATTAAAATATAAATTGTTTGTGTAATAACAAAACGATAATAAGCAAAAAATATTTTTTAATAAAAAAAATGAATTTATATGTATGTTATTTTTGTATCATTTTTTGTGTTCTATTTAATTTAACGGTTATTTAAAAATAAACTCGCTTCATTTATTAAATTTTTTCATTGATATCAATCATAATAAATTTGCTATCAATTTATAAACACTGTCCACTGCTAACCGAAGCGTCTCACTGAATATATTCATATGATAATGATTCAGTGAGCCGACAACGTTTCAACTGGGGTCATTAATTGAAATAGTGTCCATGTATTTTTTTTTAGTTTGATTGTATGTATGTACATAAGTACAAATGTGTCACTTTGTCAGATGTGTGAAGTTATCATTCAATGTTTTCATGTTGCAGAATCTGAAATATGGCTGCTCCGTTTAGTATAAATATAGAGAAACCTAGATATGATCAGAGTACGTATGTCGGACGTGCCAAACATTTCTTGACTATCACAAACCCTTTGAATCTTCTCGCTTCGACTTCTGAATTAGATAAAGCTGCTTCAGTTGTTCACAAATATAGGTATTTAATATTGAATTCTATGATTTTTTCTAGTTCTTAAGTATAAATGATTATTTTGGTTCAAATTTGCAGGAAAGATGGACTTTTACCGCCGGATTTGGGAGAAGAAGGATTGTGGCGTGCCAAACATCTTTATGATTCCGCATTCCATCCTGATACTGGTGAAAAAATGTTACTTCCTGGTCGTATGAGTGCTCAAGTACCTTGTAATACTGCGATTACTGGATGTGAGTATATAAAATTGTCACAATTTCATTCTAAACCTTTATTTTATATCAATTAAATATTGGGGAAATTGAATATTTCCAGGTATGTTGATATTTTACCGTTCTGCACCTGCTGTGATATTTTGGCAGTGGACTAATCAGTCATTTAATGCACTTGTAAATTATACTAATAGATCTGGAGATTCACCGATTTCTAAAAAGTATGTCATTAGTCATATGGAATTTTAGAAATGGGACTAATTTGATGATATTATCATTGATTACAGACAATTATTAACATCATATGTTTGTGCTACTGGAGGTGCATTAACAACGGCTCTTGGATTAAATGCATTAACTAAGGTATTTTTGTAGAGCTTATGATTTTGTATTTGTTGAAAAATTCATTACTTCAATTTTATTACAGAGTATGCCAAAAGTAGTAGGCAGATTAGTGCCGTTTGCTGCAGTGGCCGCTTCAAATTGTATAAATATACCTATGATGAGAATGAAGTTAGTCAAAACATAATTAAATTTTATAAAAGTATATAATGTGATCATAAAATGAAATTGAGCATAATATTATAGAGAAATTCAAGAAGGTGTTCCTGTGGAAAATGAAAATGGTGAAAGATTAGGTAAATCTACATCAGCTGCCAAAGAGGGAATAACTTTAGTAACATTGTCCCGTGTATGTATGGCTCTCCCTGGCATGGGTAAGTAATTTTGGTTTTATTTGGGCTATGAATTTATATTTTGTGTATACTCTTATAATTTGTATTCGGTAGTGGTTACGCCTGTGGTAATATCATGGCTGGAAAGACGAGGAACTTTGAAGCGTCGTCCATGGTTGTCTGCTCCTCTACAAGTAGCATTAGTGGCCGCCTGTCTAACCATTGCAACTCCTTTGTGCTGTGCTATATTTTCTCAACGAGCTGCTATTCCATTTACTAGATTGGAAGCACCATTGCAGGTAATTAGGTTTGATACTTTCCTATTATACGTATGCCACTCTATTAACTTGGCCCAACTCTTATCATTACTCGACATTATTCCTGATCTGACAAAAATGTTTCCTGACCCTACTTCTAACCTTTATATTTTTTGATCCTTAATTGTGGCAATGTGAAATAGGAAAATTCTGTATTCCTTTTTGTAATAATCACATTTTACTATCAAATTATTGATGTTTGAATTTCATTTCTTACAGGAGAGCATCAAAAAAGAGAATGAGGTTATTCCATCCACTTTATATTATAATAAAGGTCTATAAGTTGTAAATTAATATTATAGATTAAAACCAAATTGATCGTCAATATTTTGAATTACAAGTATGTACATAAATGTACCTACATTTAAGATTTTTCTTAACTCTGTTTCTAACACATAAATGTTAATGAAAATAGGAAACTTCAGGGTATTCTGACTGCATTTTAATATAACAACATTGTCAATATATGATATGCGTTTCTAGTTTATTATTTTGATCTGATATCCGGATAAATTTTGTGCATTGTTTTAGTTTATAATGAAAATAGTCAATTCATGTGTTGTATGTAAAGTACAACTTAGTTTTAGTAATGAAAGACAATAATATGTTCTTGCTATTGGCAGCCAATTACATTTGAATACCCAATTAATATCTATGTTATATTTGAATAGTGTTAAAAACGCTATTATGTTTATTATTTTAGTGTTTTTTGAAACCTTTATGCTATTCATCATTCCAATAAAATTTGTAATATTTATTATACTTTCAGCCATTAATCATATGAATAATTTTCATTTGCATTAGTTAAATTGAAACAATTTTAACTTTCATGTTATAAAGTTGTTAATATTTTTTTGTTGATTGATCTATATTTTATATTATTAATTGTTTTCTTTGTTATTTAATAATTTAATTGAAATCTATTTTTGTAAAGATATTTTTAGTGAACAAATGTATAGTGTAATTTTCTAAATGAATAATGCGATGACCAAGTCTCGTTAATTGCTCGAATGTTGAAACTAGTTTCATTTCGATGGGTGTGATATGTTAATTGTAGAATAGAAAGATTTTTGAAAATATATGTAGCATTTATGAGCGGGTTGATGAATATGTACATCTATTTGGCTGTTTGAAATGTAATTTTCTCTTATAAATGTATTTGCGCATATTATAATATTATATTTGGCTTCATATTTGGGATGAGAAATAAAGAGACCTGTTTCAATGTTTGGTTTATTTTTCATTACTTGAATATGTTATTGAGATTTTCACAGCAATAAAATTACAATAAGTTTTTTATTACAACATTTTTTTATTACAGATATGGATGATAATGATTTTACAAAAGTGTCAACACTGATATTATGAGCACAGATTTTTTTTTAAATTCACAATGATCATATACAATAGTTTAGTTGAACAGTAACCAAACATAAAATATTTGAATATAAAAATAATTTCTATTTTAACAAACACAATATAATTAATCGCTAAAAATAATCTTAAAGTATTTTCCGATTCAAAATCTTTGTTCATATATGTGTTTTTAAAATGCAGTATGTTATATATCGGTATTAGTCAAAAACTAAAACATTGTAAATTCTCTATGAAAACATTCACAAGACGGTTTAAGTTTCATTATCTTTTTTCGGAGAACCCAACAATATCAACAATTATTAATTAAACGGCATTGTATATATCTTAGGCCATAAATTTATTATTCAATAATACATTAATTTGTTGCATCTATCAGATTTATGTTTCTCGTGAATGTAGAAATTATTTTATTAGAAAAAAATATTAATACACACTTTAACACCAATTGTAAGTATATCATTATTATTAAATAATGAAGATTGAATATGTATTGCTTTTTCAGGTATGTATGTCTTATCGTTTCTCAATTTAAACAAGGAACAGTTACAATTTGATTAAGTAGCATAGAAATTATCTAGTCTTAACACCTATGACTGATTTAGGCACTTCAGAGTGCATTGTCATTACTTACTGATTTCATTCCGAGTAACTGTTGATTGAGCTCGATCAACAAACAAGAAGAGTGGCTTTATTATTTTCGGATTGTTAATTTGGAAACAAATTTAATTAAACACAAATAGTCGTAAAATATGATGGCAACAATATATTAGAAATATTTCAATAATCAATGTATGAAGAGAAGTAGGTCCCGTAATAGCACAATTTATCTCTAAATTTACATATGTACATACACATCATTATGTATGTACTTATGCTTATGCATATTATAATACATAACAATTATAAAATTAACCATAACAAATAAAAAACACACTTAATTTATAATATGCTTAATCTTTATAAGTACATAATATATGTAAACATACAATTATAAGTAAATTGTGTTATTTTTTTTCATATGAAACAAATTCATGAATGAAAAGAAAATTACTTCATGATAAAATCATTTTAAAATAGCACCACTAAAATGAATTCATTCTATGGGTAAAACTCATGATTTTTTTTAAATTATTACACAACACGGTAATATGTATGTATATATTTAACGGTAATTTCATATTACTATTTTCACATTTATTTCACTGTTATTAATTTGATTGGTTAAAGTTTATATAACACCCATAATATATGGCTACGATTAATAAGGTTCGACAACAATTTGAAGAAATTTTTCATTATAAAACTATTTAAGTTCGAAAACAAAAGTACAAACAGAATGGATTGTCTCTCAGAAAATATATAAAATACATCAACACATATAAATATGTAATGCAACAATGTTAGTATATATCTATGATTTATTTACAGACACCCAAAAAGTCACTACACCTAATCACTGTAGTCATGAAAAAAGAAAATCATATTTTTAAAGATTTCTTAGAAATCTGTTCCTTCATAAAATATACAATGTAAACGTAATACTTTTTGAAATTGAACAAGCACCTTCACTTGGTGAAAATGACATGTGGAAGACGTTTATGTTCATTTTTTGAAACAAACAAGGTGAGTCATAAAGTATTCATACGATTTTCCTATATATTTTTATATAACGTGAAACGAATGATATACTGAAAACGACTTTTCCAGCATTTCACTGAATATGGTTACACGTAAAACAATACGTTTGTTTCAATAAAATAATCGAACAAAACTACATTCGAAAACACTTGCATTCACACACATAACACGTTTGGTTTATTTGCATTACGAGATGATTGTCATCTTAGGTATAATTCTTAGAAAATTATAAGTTAACAAATTTATAGTAATGGACAAAATTAATAATACTCTAATAAAACTCTGTTGTGAAATTATTTAATAGATGGTAACGTTTTATAAATTAAAATTAGAGGAACTAAGAGACGAGTATATATTTTTGTAAAGTAAAATCATAAAATATCTTTTGACTTGTGAATTATCTATAAAAATAAACGCCTGAAAAGTTTCATATCTGAAAAAAAAAGATAGTACGATATAGGTATACTTTTATAAAAAGTTGTACATTAGAACGAAATTCGTTGACTTTAGAAAATTTTCACGGTTTCGAGTTGACAATTGGAGTTTTCGATGTATTCATATTAGTCTATATAAAAATGTTTCTAATTTGGTCTACAGTTTGTGAATATGAGAATCAAACTGTTATTTAAATTGGTTCACAAATCCAGATATTAAAAATCAACTTTAGAGAGCATAATGAAGTTTGTATGATAGGCGAAGACAGCAATTAGTATAGAATTTCACGAAAAACAGGCTACATTACAAATATTCATCCAATTTTATTGCTTTTTCATGTTATTTTAGAACATTCACACGTGTCTAACATATTCGACAAAATCAAATGCAGATTCTCTCAATACATATTATCGAAATTTCGACACAGCACACCGAACACGTACAAAACGAAACTATATGCTGTTTTGGTCAGAAAATAATACCGTCGAATATAACTTTAGCTATCGCGAATGTACATATTTATTTTCTGAAAAAAATAAAGACAACGAATAGTACAAGCGTTATATATCCCCGTCTATATACGCGTCTTAAAAATACGCTACTTACGAGTAAAACTTATGCAAACTAATTCGAGAATCCATCTATTCAGCGCACTATTCTGGCAGGTTGATTTTGAATGAGAATGAAAACGACGAGAGCTGTGTGAAACTGAAAAATTGCCGTTCAAAATAACACTTTTTTTCCACTGACTGACCCAAAAAGCGATCGTCTTTTTATTATTATTATTTTCGACGAAACGACAAAGTTTCTTCACAAAGAAGCGGACGAATTACAATATTCAGTTACGTCGTCTGTCCGTTGTATGCAAATTCGAGTGTGTTTTAGTTTAAACATATTCGAAAATTTCTGAAAACAGACGTTCACGGTGCATAATTCAACTCGGTCGTTTGTTGATGCAGTTCGAAAAAAAATTGTGAAATTTTCCATTCACGGCTTACGTTCGTTATTATAATGATTCAATTATTGCACGTGTGCACGTAGAGAATACCATCGAGAAACATCGTCTTACATACAAAAATACTATTACTCATTATGACCGTAATTTGATCGATCGAAATGTACACAAAAATTGAACACATCATGTAGAAAAATCGACATTGAGTCGATTCAAACGACGCTCGATAAAATCGAGCATCAGTTTGAACTCCTACATTTTTTCCTTAGAAACATACAAAAACGAAAAAATGGCAATATTGTAGCACAGCTGCTTTCGTACGCTTTTCAATTTCACTATTTTTATTTTTATTTATTTTTTTTAATAAAATTAATATATTTTTTTTACACGGACGGTGCGTACGAAGGTGCCCGGCGCTAGAGGCTCGCTGGAGGTTCGGAGCCTCGTCTCGCCCTGGCCAGGGCCTCCAGATCGGCTCCTCGTCTCCTGCTGCATCTTCCGCAGAAGGCACTCCTCAACGTGTTCCTGAACGCCTCTCTGAAGTCTCGATTGAAGTAAGCGTAAATGAGCGGGTTCAGAGTCGAGTTCGTGTACCCGATCCAGAATAGAAGAGCCACCACGACCTCTGGACAGAAGCACGCTTCGCCGCAAACACTCACCGAAACGTACCACAAGAAGAATGGTAGCCAACACAGTATGAACACACCCATGATTATACCCAAAGTCCTGGCTGCTTTGTGCTCTCGTTTCATCTTGCTTATGGATCGATCCCTTCCAGGAGTCGCAGGCTCGTCTCTTGCGTTTCCGTTGTGAGGCGATGTCGTCAAATCCCTAGAGTTCCTGTGCATCAACATGGCGTTGCCTTGCCTCAAATGCATAGCCTTTTCTTGTTTATTCGCTTCGCGGAAGATCGCCAAGTACGTGAAGATCATAATCGTGCACGGTATCCAGAACGATATCGAGCTGGACACAATCGCGTACACTTTGTTCACTTTGAAGTCGCACGCTTCCGGGTGCAAGTGCCTATATTTAAGGTGGTCCTCTGTCGTGTACCATCCCATGAATATTGGCAAGAACGATATTATGGCGGGGGAGAGCCACGTGTTCAACAACATGACGGCCACCACTCTCTTTGTCATGTTGATGGGGTACTTGAGCGGCTTCACAATGGCGTAGTAACGATCGACGGATATGCAGCACAGATGGAGTATCGAGGCCGTCGAGAAGTACACGTCGGTCGAGTTCCATATGTCGCACATGATGAAGCCGAAGTTCCATTTTCCCGTGAGCTGGACGCTGGCGTTGAACGTCATGGCCACCATGGCCACCAGCATGTCGGCGAAAGCCAACGAGACCACGAAGTAGTTGGTGATGACTCGCAGTTTCCGGTGGCGCATGACGGAAACGATGACGAGCAGGTTGCCGAGGATGGCGGCCATGATGATGAAGACCATGGCGCAGCCTTTGGCCACCAGGGCCAGGTTGTCGAACCATTCGACGGTGTCCGTCGATTGTTCGTCGCCATTCGCCACGGCACTCACGCCCTGGTTGTCCATCGTCTGAAAATGACATTTGAAATATTTAATTATTTTTTGTCATTACTATGTAAATTATGCAAATATTTTAATATTGTGCCCACATTTCGCTAGGATACTAGCACTCATATCGATGAGATAAACTTACTCAACTCTAAGTGTAGCTTAAATATTACCGAAATTTTCATTTAAATATATTTGAATTTTACTTTTGATTCATTTGTGAATTATATGAAAGTTAATGCGTTCGCGATTCATGTGTTTCGTGGAAAAAAAAAACTTTCGCTGAATGTATTCCGAATTTACTTTATTCCCCTCAAATAAAAGTTTTCAATCAAATAGTTGACGGTCGATCATTTTTTGAAAAGTACCATAGAATTTATGAAAGCACTGCTCACATAAAAGCTCCAACTTTTAAAAGTTATAAATTGCTGTATGATTGTACGTTTATTTTTCAAATAGTATTAGGTAGGTATATGAAATATCGATGAAGTACGAAAATTTCAAGTGCAATTAATAATTGGATTTCTCTGAAATGGGTTTTATATAAACTATAATAACATATTCCACCATCAAAATAATTATAGAATTTAATTGAAATAGTTTAAAACGAAAATATATTTATAATTTTTAGGAAAAATCCAACTTACAGTATAATTATGATGGATCGGCCCGATCAGATTATCCGTCCAGTTTTGACTCAGTGCGTCAATCATTTGTGCGATTTTTTAAAAACGAACTTACAAAAACAAGAGTACCTTAAAAAATAGATATAACACCATTCACACACTGAACAAATTCGAAACTAAGCGTTTAGTCCTCGTCACGCGGAGCTCACTGTTTTTCACTTCGACAAATGACATATTTTTTCATTGAGAATCCTATATTGTTCTTATTATTGAAATTCAACATGTTCGGAGAGATTCCTCCTTGCATTTGCGAAGTTCTCTCTTCGACAGCTCCTTCTTCGTCCGTCGATGTTTGCGCATCGCATCATTGTTCTTATTCAGTTGAAAAGTTGGAGTGGAATCCCAGGATGTCTGCCTGACACGATCTGAAATGAAAAAGGATGTTAGAGCTGCTTCTATTCAAATATCTATACGTTATATATGAAACGAGCTAGAGAAAGTTTCAGAATAAAGCTCTCAAGCTTTGAGAGCAGCAAATGTTCCACAGTTTCAATTATGAATACGCTACATTAATAGTATATTATTTTTCGAATTCAAAATACGTTTTATATACGCAATAATTTGATATGTGCTTTAAAAACCCATCTCCTTCACACTCGGCTCTTCCGAGAATAATTTCACATGCGCAATAATACGATATAGGCGAAACGACACTCTGAAAATTCAAATTTGGCGACGCCCTACACTCGCTTACTTTCTCGAATATTATATTATATTATGTATAAAATGAGAGAGCTATATAATAGCGCATATCGAAGATAGCATTCCCGTGGAATATCACGTAGTTTGCGCTCAGCCGTGAAGGGTATATTACATTAGCATTTTTCCGGGTTTTCGGATTTCGACCTGTCGGAAAAGCGCCTTGCGATTTCGGAGAGCAGTTTTTCGCAGTTTTCCCGGCCCTCGACTGGAAAATGAGAAACGTGGGAAATTATGAGAAAATACGAGCCTCGCGATGTATGCTCAAAGTGGGATTTCGGTTACGAGATCGCGTTTTTTCTCTCTCATAAACTCACGAGTGGTTGCTTTGTCTACGCGAGACGAGCTTGAAGTCGTTTATAAAATATTTTTTTTATATACGAATTTGAGGTTTCGCCTTTGTTAGACATAGGATCGAATTTTTAATGAGGTTTTGTGTGCGAATTTCATTGAAGTAATCTTATTTCAATATGTACTCGCTTTCGCGCTGACGGAACTTTTGCCCGGAGCGAATATGCATTTGTGCATTAAACTCAGATGCAGAAAGTAATTACAACTTGTACAATGCAATTTAAACTCGGTACCCGAGCGCTATCCTCTCTTCGCAATATGGAAGGAAAACTTAAATTTCTTGAAATTAACACTGATCTCGCTACAATTAATTAAACAAACCAGACGCTTCTGATGAATCAGAGAATAAAACTACTTGCACTCGGCATTCTCTCGGCGTTAATTCAGAAATGAAAAGGATTTTTAATTAAACGTTCGAAATTTATTTAATTGAATTACAAATTCGTTCGTTTTTTTAATGGAAAAATGCGACGAAGGAAAAAAGAAAATTCGAAGTAGTCGCGGTGCGGTGAAGTTTGTCGGCAGACTCTAAGAAGGGTCGCTCGGTTAATTGAAATATAATTAACGAGCCCTGGGTTCGAAGATGGAAAAGAGGTATCGCGACCCACAGTTTATTATTAATTAACCTTAGAAGAAGATCGTTTTATGCGAAGGTGGCGAACACATTAAAATAATTATTTTAAAAAAGACGCTTCTGCGGCGTTAAATTTCTTATTTTTTTTACTTCACAGAAAAATTAACTTAACGAGAAGTTATAAGTTTTCATCTGAGATAATTAATGAAAAAATT
Organism: Cheumatopsyche charites; assembly: GCA_024721215.1. NCBI lineage: Eukaryota > Metazoa > Arthropoda > Insecta > Trichoptera > Hydropsychidae > Cheumatopsyche > Cheumatopsyche charites. Next base: position 4,700,771 of record CM045585.1, on the reverse strand, counting down.
CCAAATATTGATTTTCATTATGCTTGCGGATTATTTCAAAATTTATGATTTACGATAGTAGAAAAAGCCTAACTAAACGAAAATTATTTTTTGCGAAACGATACATTTTCAATAAGCACAAACTCTCCGTGCTTATTTTTTTCGCAGAAAAATCAACTTAACGAGAAGTTATAAGTTTTCACCTGAGATAATTAATGGAAAAAATTCATATATCGATATGTAGAGGCATATTCGCTAAAATTCATGATTTATGAAAGTGGAAAAAGCGCAACCACGCGAGAATAGATTTTCGCGAAACGACACATTTTCTATGTGCTCAAACTTTCATCCACAGCGTAAATAATATCATTATTCAAATTTGACATCAAAAATAAACGCGCGTGATATTCAATTTGCTTATGCGCGTAAGGCTTACGACCACGCGTTCGCTCTACGAGCTTTTTTCAATTTTCTCACAAGATCAGACTCGCATACATATCGATTTTTTCATTCGAAACGAATTTAAAAATTCTGCGAAGAGATTTCGTATTTTTTTTTTCGAAAATAAAAAGGGACCCGAGTGGTAGAGAGCATCGAAGCGGAGAGATGGAACGGATAATTGATCGGAAATTATATCCTATTGGATTTCAGCATATCGCTTTACGATAAGGGGATATACAGATCGAACGAATCCTCAATAATTTTGCACAAAAAAATTTAGCGGATTCTCAGATTTGGACGTATACGATTACGAAATAATACGTATATAAATGACTATGAATTATTTAAATATTAAATTTATCATTGAGAATATAAAATTATATTTTTTTAAGCGACCTGTTCATACTTAAGCCGGCGGCTTTCAGCGGCAAAACATAAGAGCATGAAATTTTTATTTTCATACACAATTTACTTTATCTTAATCTAATACAATTGAAATCTTATTTTTCATGGATTAGATTAAAAAAAGTGTATTTTGTATGAATATAAAAAAAATATGCTGTTTATAATATTTTGTCGCTGGAAGCCGCTGACTTACGTGTGGACGCGCCACAATATAAAATTGAAATTAATAAGTCAGAATGTATTATATTTATTATGGATGTTAAAATATGAAGACGATCAATTCGAAAGTGAAGCATTATTATCAAGTGAAACGATTCGTCTTTCGTGTTTTATTATTAAAGAGCGGCGTCAGAAGTCATTGTTTCTTTTCATGTAGCCTCCCACGGTGGATTCTTAATTGCAAACAGAACTTTAGTAATAAGCGAGAATTTATGCGGATCTCATACAATCGGGTTCGGGGTTGTAATTTCGAAGCGAAAGACTCGAAAGCACTTATAACTCTTCTCTCTGTGTATAGAAGTCGAGTGGAAATGTATCATTGTTCGAATTAATTAATGGAAAAGCGTTAGAGCTTTCTCGGCTTTTGGATTGGCACTTGTATCTTGTATCTATTTATGAAATATTGTGTTCGAAAATATTCAATACGAATTATAATGCGATTTAAAAGATAAGTTATTGACATTTTCGAAAATTTGTTCTCAATTTATTACATTCTCGTATCTGCTTATAAATTAAACATGATATCTCTTTATATTCTTCGAGGAAGCGTCCAATTTATGTTTTCAGCGGTCATGTTGACATGGAAATGTTTCGTGTTACTTCTGAAGGACTTGCAGAAAAGAAAAATATTGTAAAAATGTTCAACACGATGTTTCCTGCGATCACGTAGATATTTTTACGGCACCGAAAATAAAGCGCGCTAAACCGTTTGTTTTTATTTAAAGAACATCCGCAGTATAAATAGGAAATTTGAATAATTCCATAAGCTTGTTTTTATTTACGAAATTAACGAAGCCCGCGTACGTTTTATCGGAAACCTTAACGCACGTATCAAAACGGCGTCTCTTTCCCCGTAGAACGCGAATTTCTTTTACGTTTACGCGATTATCATAAATAAATACGTGCTGCGAAATTATCGTTGCGTATAAATGGAAACGAAGAATCGGAAAAGGGCGTTTCGCGAGCACATAAATTTTCACGAACTGAAAAAAAAAATTGAATTATCCTTCACATACGAAACGCACTCCTATAAATGAGAATGCTTAATTTATAAGCGCCGAAAAAAATATTTCATTTAAATCGGTGCGCATACGAAAATACACTCGCGCGAGTGGGTGACCAATAAAAATTATATTTTTATATCACGCATATACGAGAGTTATGATGTTTTTAAATACTGCCGCTCGGTTTATTTCTGAAGAGCATATTGATGTTTCCTTGACACACAATGTCGTATTTTTCGAGAAAACACGAAAACGAAAAATTCTAAATCCAATATTCAACCGACGAAACCTTACGCCTCTTCGACCTCAAGACATAATTTAAATTAATCCTCGCAAAGTTTCCACGAACCGGTAACATATTACGAGCCAATATATAATAATATTATAGGACATTGGAGCCGAACTTATAGATTTCAGGAAAATTTGATCCGATTGAATAAGGCGGTCGTGTATAATGAGGCCGTCAATATTCAGAGCGTTCTCCTCTCGAGCCCACCTTAGCAAAACGCTGGCTGGGACCCGAAGCTATCCTCACAGCAGGAGGATGAGGATCAGATCGGCTTTGATCCTTAAATATCCCAGAAAGTCCCCATTAAGCGGTCGAAATTTTTCACGGACCTCAATCTCTCGTTATAGACTCCGGATCGATCTTTTACGATCGTCCAAAATGAGCTTAGAGCTTTCGATTTTTTTTTTGATTTTTAGTGAAATGTGCTGATTATTTCTGAGTTTTTAATTTCGGGAATTTAGGTGGGGTTTGTTGCGATTCGTGTGCTTGTTTTAATTTTTAACCGATGTAATATCGGGCTCTCGTGGTCCCTGATGATTTCGCGTCACGCCGATGCTATGAATACAAAAAGCCTCAAATGTGCGTTTTGGTATGGAGATATTGTGAAAGCTCTAGGGAGTTGGTCTTGATGTAAATGTTGTAATATATGCGATAAAAAACATCAAAATACAGCGAATTTATTCCTAAATTTAATTAAAATTAAGACAAATCATTGTGGAATAATTGATTGAAAAATTTAGAGGTCAGAGCTGAAAATAATTTATGATCAGATTTTAATTAAGAAATAGACCAATATTGTTGAGAAAGGTTTAAGGAAGAATTTTCGTTTAGATTATCTTATTCAAAGAGTTATATTTTTAGCTCAAAATGAAAGAGAAACATTTATTATTAGATTCAATACTTATCGAGTTTCGATTGAAATCAATTAAATATAAAAGATTCTTTTTGTATTATACATATATTCGTTATTTTTTTTTGACATAATATAAGATTTTTCAATAGACGCTTGAACTTTGACATTTAATTACAGCTATATTATTGAATCTACAACAAATACGTATCACTTATAGAATTTGACTAATTTCATTTCAAAAATAGACCACTTTTAATAAAAAAAAAACATATGCATATTATAGAAAGATGTAGGATACGTACACTCAGAAAAACTTTCGAAAGCAAATAATTTTCACACCGACTCGTATTTTTACGGATTAACCTTTAAGCATTTTTGTTGAAACCGAAAAGCGAAAAAGGCACAAAAAATTGAAAAAAAAGGGAGACAAACTGTCGGTGACGCGTGTACAGATATGAACATATATGTACACCTGTTTAGCTCTTTGTGTTTTCCCGGTAAACGCACAAGGGCAAAAATGAAAGGAAAACATTTGGCTAATGCTCGCACACTCCTCGGACCGAAAAGGTGACGAAGCCTTCGAAGAAAAAGGCCAAATATCGTATCTGGACACGAAAACATATGATATATGTTATGTCATTTTTTCCTCATCCACTGTTTGGATTAGGAAGAGCGATTTCGACCTTTTTTTTTCGCCTCACGAACATCGAACGTGGGTGTGACTCGTGTGCGAGCTTTTAAGATTTCACACCTAAAATCGACCTTTGATAATAAAATATATATAAAAATAGTGCATAAAAATGAAAATGAATGTTTGTATGTATGTATGTTATTTATATATTCTTTAAATATTGTTTTTTTGGCAGTGAAACTATCTAGAGTTATTATATGCACTTTCGAGAAGATTTCTGCATTGGAATTGGAATCTATGGAAATAGTACTCTGACATTTCATAGAGAGTGAATTAACTATATCAAAGATGCAGAAAATATTATACGTAACTTACACACACAATGTAATTTATTATGTTTCGATAGAAAGCTATTATGAATTTCGTTTGTTTTGTATTCATAACAAATATACATAGATCAGTTCAAAATCATCTTTAAGTCCAAAAAATTTCAAGAAATTCTAGGTTACAAAAGCTAGTAACTTATAAAGAAAAAGAAAAATATATTTCTTTATACAAATACTCAGTAATTTGTTTCATTCCGAAATTATTGCGATCGTAAGCGACAAAGTAACGAAACGCAGACGAGTCGAGCGAAACGTAATGAATAGCGATATAAAACGGGCGTAAAACAGTTGAACAAGTTAAGTATAAACACAAAAAAAAGGAACAAAAAAGAAACTCCTCGAAACAAATTAGTCGATAATTCAGCTTGCGAAAGATCCCGATTTTAGCGAAGGGCGAAACAAGAGGGAGCGAGGACATTTTTTAGGATCTCGAACGCCGCTGGAGCACCCTCTTAAGCTACTTTGCCGAAACGCCATTTTTCACATTAAACACGACGAAAAAAATGAAATAAGAAGAAAAGGAGTCGAACTTTTCGAAGAAAAGTCGCGCACTTTTAATCAAGAGAATTCTTTCGGATGCGGGCGCCGCTCGATCCTCTTCGAGTTCGACCGAAATTTTCCCGAGATTTTCCCGAGATTTCCCGCTCATACCGCCGATCTTTTTTCGGACAAGAATTTCCCATTTACCTGTGCATTATCGTTGAGGCCCTTCGGCTCGGAAAAAGTTGGCCCTTTTTGTCCTTTTTTTGTTTTCCCCCCTCGAAACCTTTTGTGCGACGCGCGGGTTTATTGCGGATCCGAACGTCGCTTATTGGTAATCATTTCCAATTAATGGACTTGTTTTCGGGAAAAAGCCAACTAAGATCCGATAAGATGATCCAACAAATATATATAAAAAAATACGGGCGAATTTTAGCAGATGAAAGGAAAAAAGTGAGCGTAGATCAAAGCGATCAAAGATTTTTTAATTAAGATTTTTTGTATAGGACTAAATTGTTTATTATATTTGTTTTTATTGTATCAATTCAAAATGATTATAATTAATTTTATTCTCGGCACATTTATTCGGTTCTGAATTCGTTACGCCACATTTTTTAATTTCTCTCGTTCTGCTTTATAATTTTCTCAAGTATAGACTCGGTTCCCGTTGAATAAATGTCTCTTTTTTCACTTCCCTCAGCGGGAGAGCTTTCCGTTCCTTAATTAATAACTCGATATCTGTGGGTTATTAAATAGAGTGTAGACCGTTCAAATTGCCATACCTAGATTTTATAGATATTCGATTCATTCTAAGAATCGTAATTATTATTGATATTCAAAGCGGAATATGTTGAAAAAAGAACATTTATTTTGATTGAAAACTATGCACAAAAGCAAATATTATCGAACAAAGCAAAAAGGCGTACGTTATTTCAAAAGAAAATCTTCAAAGGTTGGATCCCGAAGGATTTTCATGATTTTAATTCTGAAATAAGGTCTGAATTCGAGATCTATTTTAGGATTTTACTCCGTATATATTTCAATACGGTTGATATAAATTTCTTGTGACTTAAAAGAAAATACAAGGACTAAATTTTTTTCACATATTCGCATAACGTCTCACATTTTATTACCAATAAACGAGTAAATTTCAAAAAAGTTAAGATTACACAGTGACAATTTTTTTCACATATTTTCACATATTCAAAAGCGTCTTTCTACTTCAGCCATAAAACACTAACAATAAATATAAAAAAGCAATCTTATCGGTGTGTTTCCTCCGAAATCCCATACGTGCGGTAGAGCTCAGGTGCGATTGAGCTTTCACGGTCAATAGTTGATGAGATAAGGAAAAATCTTAGTCGAACTTTTCTTTCGGAAAAGCGGAACCGCGTCGATGGCAATAAAGGCGCACATTCGGGCTCGTAAAACAAAGGGATCGGTGGATTTATTATTTAAAGGTTTGGTCGAGCTTTATAGCGAAAAACCTGATACTACAAGCTGGATCCACTTATTCGCGCGAAGGTTGCTTTAAAAAACCAAGGTGGAGTAGAGGAAAAAAGTCGGGAAAATAGAGTGTACGATGCTTCTGAGGGAACTGAACACGTCGTTGAAACCCTTGTATGGGGCCAATGTCGCACTTCACGGCTATAATAAAGCGTAATATAAATAAAGTAAAGGTAAGTGATTTTTTTTCATGGAATCGACACATTTATATGTTTTTACGAGATGATCAATTCAATTGTGTATTTTGAGGATTACTTCTATAAAAATTAAGAAAGTTTGAAATATTTTTGTGGTAAAATAAAATAAATCGATCTGAAGTACAGCTGGGACGTGGATGCGAATAATACCATAGCGACCAAAACGAAAAGTGAAGAGGAATAGTTGAAATGCAAATTTTCTTTCTTAGTCAATCCGGATTTTAAAGATGGAACTATGTCAGTAGTAAAGAACCATATTACAGAGGAAGGAAATGAAAATATTTTTCCAGAAATAGGAATTTTATTCACGGATCGCGAAGAATTTCCCTTTGTGATGCAAGAGACTTGAAAAGCTGCACTTTATATTATATTATATTTGAGTGTGTATACTTTATTACTGCAAAGCAAATAGTTTGCTTTCGCATAATTAAACGACATTTTTATGTTGTCTATAATTATATTCAATTTTATAAAATGTTTAAAAAAACTTCATAAATTAATTTTTCTTTGAGTAGTAAATTTGCATTAGCACACAGACGATTTACGATCGGAACTGTATAAAGCTTTTAGTAAACGGTTTAGCTTTGATACTTAAATGAACTTAAACACTTTTGTATTTCGTTATTATGCTGTGAAGTCGAGTCAATTTTGTAAATCGATTCTATAACCTGATTTCTAACTCTCTCAAAGGCTTGAAACATTCTTTGATCGATTAAACGTAACTTCGGAAAATATTATACAAATCAGATTTTTAACAGCATATTTAATTTTCGAGATGAATTTCGACTTATTTTCGAAGAAAGTTTTCAAATTTGTACAAGGGTTGAATATTAGAATATTTTGACGCTAGAGAGACGCTTCGAAACTCGTCGCAAAGTTTTGGCGGCGTTTTAATTCTGTTTGATTTTATAATGCCTGTATTCGGAGTGTTACAGTCTAAACTTTGTAAATAATGAGACCGGTGCTTATGAGACATGATCAAAAGACACTGTCACGATAATTAATAGATGTGAATATAGAAACAAACATTTTTTCAAAATATTGAATCGAGTTTAATATGATAAAAAGAGTTATCATTTGGAAATTTGGAAATATACAAAAAGAATCATTCAGATGTAAAAACGACATATCATTTTCATAAAAAAACGAAGATCAATCGAAAGGACAATATCCAGATTAATATGCTTCGAAAGCAACAGGTTCCGCACGTCAAGTCCTCTCCAAAGCACAAAGTGAACCATCCGCGAGCGAAACGATCGAAATCGGACATATTTAATTTCGCAGCCGGAAAAAAGGAGAAATAATACACATGACCACGAAAATAGAACGAGCCTTATACGGATATATATCATATGAAATATATAATACGAGGGGCGAGATCCGTTCGGCCATATAATGCCCGGGGATGCCTTCTCGCCTGCGAAAGGCACACGTACAATATAAGCGCTATACGTCTCAATATTTATTTAGAGCCGAGAAGACGGCATTATTTCCAAATAATATAAGGCGGCGGTTTCGTTTCTCGTCCTTTTTATTCGCCCGGCCATAAAATAAGGGGCATAAAAGTGGCCCGGGCCCCGGATCCCGGGACCCGGGACCCGGACCGTGAAAGGGTCTCCTTCTGCGTAGGCTATTCTCATCGAATAAAAGAGGAATTATCGAACAAATATCCTCGATAGGACGTAGGTGTGTGTGCATCGGCTCGATTTTCTTTTCACCAGGTTCCGATCTGGGCGAGAAATTCCGCGGTTTGCTCTAGGCTGTTAGACGAACGAACCTACGCGTTTATAGTCTATAAGTACATAAACATTTCAATATATTTTGAATTTATATACTAAATTTGATACAAAAGATTATAGTTTATAGTTATTTATCATTAAGCAATTTTTAAATACAATGTAACTTCGAAATTCGTACACAATCCGTTTCAGGAGACTTTGAATGACGAAACATTTTTTCACATAAGATATGATATTAATTGGATTAATCCAATTATAAATACCCAATACCTATTTAAAATGATTATAAAATAAATAAATAGATGCCACTGTAAATTAATTCGCTATACCATATTTAGTTGCTAGGTCATAGACATGAGTTAGATATATCATGAAACATCGCAACGAGATCTTTTTTGAATTTGTTTTTGTCATTCTTACCGTTTTCCTCTAAGGCTTAGAAGAATCATTGATCTTTTTTGGACCCATAATTGGACTGTTTTTAGTAAAAATTACAATAAAATAGAACAGATTTTCAGGGAGTTTGTCCGAATAGTGGAATAGTATATGAATAGCAAGTTATACGAATAGCGAATTGGACGAATTCAAAATTTTTACTCTATTAATAAAAAAGGATAATATTTTTTGAATAAATAGAATGTAGACTATAATTAAATGAATAAATAATTTTAATGAAATTATTATAAGCTAAGTAAGCTTAAAGGAAATATAAGAGCGATGCAAGAGATTGCATTTTTCCACAAAGAAAATCAAAAATGAAATCGCACACGAGGGATAAAGAAATTGTTTCTTCCGTTCGAGGGCGTGTCCCTGGAGAGATTTTACCGATCGTTCGATTTTGTTGCGGATATGATTCATTTCGGAAAAGTATTCTAAAGGAAAAGGCGGATAGCAGAAAAATGGGGGATGGAGATCGGCTTGGACGTAGCTATTAGATAAAAAAATATTACGAGTGCTCCGACGTAGAAAAAATGCTAAGAATGCTCTCTACAAAAAAAAATCTACCGGAAGAGCCAAAAAAATATTCTGTCAATAAATAATTATACGCGAAAAATAATTGTCTTATATTGTATAGTGAGAGAGGCGAACGTTTTTTTTCGAGTCGAAGCGTAAATAAATTAAAGGAAATATGCGAGATTGTACGAAATAAAATATAAAACTAATTAAAAAATGTTTTCGAGGAAGGAACCTTTTTCGGTACAGCGATTTCGTATGTACGCGTACAAAGAAAAGCTGGAAAAGCGAGGTGGATTTCGAGAATTGGGATGAGTCTGTTAAATTGTGCGCAATAAAATGCAAGGGAAATGCTATACCCGAACTGTACATTTTTCGAGGCCAAATTACATTTTCGTTTGTACGTTTATGCATTTTCCGCATGTATTTCAAAATTGCGTTCTTAAAAATTTCATCAAAGTGCGAATTTTATTCATTATATAAACGTACATCATGATATGCTATTCAATATCGCACTTAAGAAAGAAATTAGATATTTCGATTTGCTAAATCTACTTTTTCTGCGAAAAAAAAATACGAAACAAGATTAAAGGCTTCGGAAATGATATCGTTGTGCTGAATTTGTAATGATCAAAACGCGATACGATGCGATCGGAATATGAAATCGCAAATCGAAGACGAAAAAAAAAGCGCAAGAAGCGAAAACGCTCGAAAGATTTCCTTCTAACGAATGAAAAAATTATAGTTTATCGAAATCACAAAACGATTCTCGAAGAATTTCAAATCGCACAAGCAAAAAATATACGATAATATAATACGCAGAAGAAAGTACACGAAAAAAAACCAATATGAAAATTGTGAAGATGAATACTCGCATGAATTCACATATCGATATATGCACGCGTGGCGAATTTAGATTTTCAGTTCGGCGAGTTTTTCCGCGAATTTTCCGCGCACTGTCGAATCATTTTTTGTCTGCTATATTCTGCGACATAAAATCGAGTTTTCGTTATTTTGTCATGCAAAAAACGGGAAACTTAATTGGAAAATAGTGTCATGCCGGAGTTTGATTTTGTCTGACTACAAAGTCCGGTAACATCGAACGGAAACAAAGGGGAATTGTAATAAAATTGGATAGTGTTTTGAAATAAAAATTGAATCTATATATATTATGTTGATATTTTTTAAATATTCTCACTAAATAATTGATGTTTAATTGAACGTGTGTAAATTTTTTATTGAACCAATTGAGCTGATGGATTCGAATTAATCAATCGAAATATGTACATATTATATCTCTGGGCCAGTTTTTCAAGCGATTTCAATAAAAATGAATCATTTCATATTTCGAATAATGGTGTTAAACTCAATCCAGCTTCATTCGTTTTATATTTATTAAATTTGTGCGATTCAATTACTATCAGAGTCGGGGCGTTAACGCGAAAACAATCGTGCGACTTTCCGAGAAAAATAATCGGAATCCGTTCCGTGTCAAATTTATCATTTAACGCAATTATTTATTTATCTCGCGAAATTTGGTCCTGGCGAATAATATTTGCAGGTTCCGTCGACTGGCAAATCTAATTTCGCGCCGAACGCCATTTCCTTTTGTGACGGAGAAATGAAGTCCTAATGAGAATTGTTCGACGAAGGCGGTATGTGTTCGTGTATATGGCATAAATCTATATCGTTTTATATGTGAGAAAAGTCTATGTGCGAGAAAAAGGCCATTTGTAACGATAACGCCTCTTTTTGTGCAGAAAATTCGTCGTTTCGTTGACGATAATTTGCGATTTCGTCAAATGCGAATCTAATGCTCCCGATAGCATTGTTATTGTGCGTTGCGTGTTTGTTGATTTATCGATGACGATTCAGTGAGTTTTATACGTTTGAATTGTATTATATGACTTTCAGAAAAATTGTTCATATATCACAAACAGTTCTTCTGATTTTTAAACAAATACTATGCACTTGTAGAATTATTTCCGGCCATTTTTCGTAAATTAAATATTTAATATTTTTTTGCAAAATTATTCCAAACGTTGATATAAAATGCAACATTAAGAAATAGATTTTTTTTATTCTTTCAAGTTTAAATTAAATTATAATCTTATACTAAATGAAAGTGCAAATTTACCATGAAAAGTGTTTAAAATCAATTCTATTAGTGTTGAGTTATATTCATAAATGATTCAATTCATTTCAATTTTCAATTAAGTACCTAAATACAAAACTACTTTATAGGTATATTCTGAATGAGTTTCAAGTATTTAAACAACAATGTGTTATGAATTCAAGTACAGAAATGCTTCAGCATAGGATTTCAATGCAGCTATTATGAATGTAACAATTATATGAAAGTCGAATGAGATATAAACCCAGAACGCATACACATTTGAATACAAAAAAAATTAAAATTTCTATAAAAACAATTTCAAACACAACAAACCTACTTATTTTTTTTCATACAAAAGTTAACAAATTCAAACATAAACATCCTACGAAACAAAACTCCCTCAAAGCTCGATCATTACAAACGGACGCTCTGCTCAAACGGCCTCAGGTCAAGTGATAAATTCCCAACCCTATTTAACATAATCGCCCCACACACCCCAAAAAAAAACCACCCCTTTCACATAAAAAACCCATAAAAAATCCACGAATCCCGTCGCTTTTTTCACCCGTTCGAGCGAACGGGACGAAATCGCGACGACGCGCCTAATTCGGCGCCCCATTGTTTGACGGGCCCGTCGTCGCAACGGGGTTGATGTATGGCGGTGAGGTTTGAAAATTTCGGAATTTCAATTCGAAAATGGGCCGGAGACGTTCCTGCGTCACAATGGCGCGATCATTTTTCAATTCGAACAATGGGGAGCGTGTCTTGTGCGAGCTTCTCCCTTTCGAGTATAGGGTGGTTCGGCGCTGACGGATTTGACGGAGTTGCGGTTATTTATCGTTTGTGAGGTTGATTGTTTTGGATTGTGGAGGTTTTTAAAATGTAGAGTTTTTGTATTTGAGTTTGCTCAAATAAGAGTTTTAGATCGTTAGATGAGTTTAAACTAGCCCTGAGTAGTCTGTATTGGATGTAGGTCGAAATCTGCAGAATTTAGGTAAAATAAAGATAGTCGTTAAAAGTTGAGAGATTATCATTATAAGGATCATAAATAAGTTAAAATGCAATTCAATAGTACAGAAGTATAGAGCATTTGTGCATGTCAGGTCGATTCAGTATGCTCGCGATGTTGGATTCTGGTGATAGTTACATGTCGTTTTTCTTCATTGATCAATTGAAATAGATATTTGATCGATTGAAATAGATTTTTGATCAATTCTTTCGAATCTTTGATTTATTTAATTCTATAAAAAGTGATAATTTAATGATTTACAAAACGATTCCTTAAAATACATCACCCTCCTTATCTATTTTAATTAAATTCGAACGAAGATCTCGAGATATCGAAGATTATATGTGCGTTATAATAATATTATTTTCCGAAGATTCTAGCTTAAATGCTCTACTTCTTCATTTTATAATTAACTATTATTTGACAAACATGAAAAGAAATGAGTAGCTATACTTGAAATGTTAAATGAATGAATATAAACTAAACATCGGTAGCCTCTTTTAGCTATGAGTCAAAATTGTAACTTACTTAATTTAATTAATTTTACTTAACTTAATTGTACCGAATGTGACGATCAAGATTCTTATTAGTTTACACAAAGATAGTTATTAAAATAAAAAAAAATATTTCAAATATTATGAAAAGTACAGAATAATATTTATGCACAAAATTTTCGATTAATTGGGATTTCTATTCGTGAATATCGATTGGGTTTGATATCGCATTTCTCTCGGCAACCCTTCGCGACTTATGGTTCGGAATTGCAAATTTCACGCTCTGTTCGAAGGTAGACTTTGAATGATAAAAGCTAAGGTGAAAAAGCGACGAGAGTTCAATTCGAGATATTTAAATTCGCCGACCCTTATCAAAAAAGAATTTCAGAAAGCATGTGCCCGAATTCGGCTTAAAGCCGTTTGTGAAAAAAAGTTGACAGCTTTTAGAAACGCTTTCGGTAAATATGTTCGTATTTTATAATATGAAATTACGAAAAATTTTCATCTACAAAAGAAATTTCAGAGCATAGAACAAAATTGAAATCCGATCCTTTTCATCATAGATTATGTTCAACAGACTCAAAAAACGTTCACGATTTAAAAACACCATAAGCGCTACCCATAAAACGGCCACATTAGCGAAAGCGTAATTACACCTAACGACAAATATAATTTAATACGTATGCAGATTTAACGCGCGAGTTTTCCCGCGCTAATGTGATTTTGTGAAATTTTCGCAGATTATCCGTTGATTTACTCGGCGTTAAAGCGAATTAAACTTTCATACGCGGCGTCCACCATTTTCTCCACGTACGGCCATTAAGATTTCGCGCTCGAAATGGCCAATTTTCGAAAAGTCAATTGCCGGTTAACCGGTTTTAAAAAGGGACGTTTTCCCGCCCAAATTTTCGAGTTACGTGACGAGCGCGAGATAAGTGAGGCGTAATTAACTCGTTCGTTTAGTTTAACTTTGTTTGGTTTGGAGATCGCATGTGGATGTTTGTGAAATGGTAATTGTTCGAAATGGTACGTGGTTGTTGGCGGAACGTGATATTTGTGTAGTGGGAGGGTTGTTTTTGATTTTTTTTTTCAAACAGAGTCTAGGTTTATTTTCAATCTTACAGTGTAAACCTACAGGGATATTGAAATTTTTATTCAAATATACGATTCTGATTACAATCGGTATTTTATATTGAAAGTTTGCAAATCGAATCATACAATGTGATCAAAGTTATAATTGCTTTTTTCTGAATTGTAGAAACTTGTATGATATGAAATTTACACGATTGTAAAGGATTCTGGACGTTTTTAATAAATATAATGATTATTGTATTTTATTTCATAATTTAAAGACGGATCATGTACGATTCTTAATATTTAACTTCACACCAAAGTGACGTATTGAATGATTCATTAGGAAATACTTGGTTTAGCGAAAACACTCATAGAAAAATATTACTGTCACGATGTATGAAATTAATATTTTATAGAATAATTCTTGTTTTTATGCAATGTCTTATTTTTTCGAGTTTCGTATAATAATTTCTTCCGATAAATTTTAAGTTAAATCAAATTTTGCGAGAAAAAATAGTACAAATTTTAAGAAAAATTCTGAAATTTAGATTAAAATCAATAGAGTACAAAAATTTATTTGACTACGAAATCTCCTCGAAACTTCTTTATAATGCTAATGCGATTTTGTCGACTTTTCGAAACTTTTCCATCCAAAAATACACAACAAAATATTATATAATATTTATGATTAACACGAATAAAAGAATGATAACGGGCGAAAAATTCGACCACGTCCGTGACACAGTATACAGGTCGGGGTCGAAATATCGGTCGTGGCGAAAATCTATATGAAGCAATGCATCGCTGTCTCCTCTTCCATACTCTTGTTATGTTTTTTTATGGAGTTATTTTTTCGCGGCGTCGTCGGATCGTAAACAAGCAGAAAGGTTATTTGTCCCGGTGGCGAAACTTTTCACGGCGATCATATTTTATGGGGTTGCCGAAAATGAATGTTCTACGTACGATACATTGAGTTCTTATGTATATAAGCAGAATAAAAATAAATTAATTCAATTTTGTTTACGTTTTCAGTTTCATCGAATTTATCTTCAAAATGTTGAATGTCGAACTGAAATTTAATCGTTCATAAGTTTCAGCGACTTGGTGTTTTTTGAGATTCTTTGGATTTAAATCCGATTATTTTTTTTAAATACAATAATGCAAAAACTTTTCCAGGCGTGTACATATTAACTAAAGAGAGTCAAACTGCTGAAAAACCATCCATTAAAGAGTTTATAAATAACATAAATATAGGTAATATATATGAAAATACAATTTCATTTATATATGTATATCTAAAGATAAATAAAAATTAATAAATTTTTCATATCGTTTCAATAATTCATCTCAATTAAAAAGATATTTTCATGAAAAATACAAATCATATTAGAATTTTCAATCGAAATTTCGCAATCCGAATCCGATATCCATACATCGAACAGTCGATAAATCAACACAAAATTACAACCCTTCCAATTTCGAATCAAAAATCAAAACCTTCCGGAAACAAATTGACAAAAAAAAACACACACACACACACGATTGAAAAACATGAAAAAACCTAAACACACCATCGCTTAATCCTTTCGGCGAAAAAGTTAAAAAGCTTAATCCTCTCCGGGCGCCGAAGCTCCATTTAACCGCGATTCGAAAGTAATTTACGACCTTCGTCCCTGCAAACCACCCTTAAAACCCACCCCATAAAACCGCCCTATAAACCACCCTTAGATCAGGGGGTAGTGCTTTTAAGGCCACCGCCGAAATGACCAGGTAAATCCCTTTACGTTTACCGAGTGTGCGATGTGAAACAATAGACCGAGGACGGCGCTAAAGGGCCCCGGACACGTGTCTAGGGCGACATTCGAGCTAGGGTCTATTTTTCCTAGTGATGTGTCGGAAAATTCACCGGGAAAATTCATCGGGAAAATTCGTCGGGAAAATTCGTCTCGGGAAATTCGCTTTGATGTGTTCTGTTAGCGCTAATAGGATTCGAGGTTGTGTTTGTGCGGGTGAAGTCTGTTTGTGTGTGTGTGGGATGCGTTAATGTGTAATTAACTTTGGCGATTATCGATTGTGTTTTATTATAAATAAGCTGTTCTATTTTAGGATGTTTCATTTAGCGATTTGAATAATTATCGGAAAATGTTTGATGGAAATGCGAAAATTAAAGTTAATAGAAACAGTGGCTATTTGATAATATGAATATATTATATGACGATTGAAAAGGCCAAGGGGCGCAAATGACATTTTTGTCGAAATTGAGTTATGCACAGGAATCATTTTTTTGATGGCGAAATGATATAAAAGGATTTGGAACGTATGTCGAGATATATCATTAAATCACTTGACCTCCACCTATACATGTAGGTACATGGTCAACTTTGAATGTGCTTTTTTCGAAATCACCGCAAAGTCACTTGTACCCCTTGGCCTTTTCAGTCGTCATGTATATTTTTATAAATCAGTCTCGTCATATGTTAAGATATAAAATTGTTTATTGATTCAATACTTTACCTAACTTGACTGAATCTAAATCGTAATCTGAACTATTAATATAAAAACTGACCTAAACCTAAACTAACTCATTAAGTATCGAAAAAAATACAAATACTTAAATCGATGAAATAATCATATTTTTAAATGAAAAACTATGTTGGTATTTTGTTTATTCTATCTTAATCGTTTTAATAGTTCTCGAACTGAAAATAAAACAATATCTTAATTTCTTAATATGCGAAAGAAAGTGTACGGCAATTGAAAACATTTGCTTATCGTAATCAGATAGAGCAGCTTAAAAAAGAACATTGAAAGTAAAGCAACCTTAATTAATGTATAAAACGTTCGAAACACGCGCGATAAGTCTAACATTTACCGCCAGATATTTATTGCAGATTGTGCGAAAATAGTATTCGAAGCGTAATTAATGAAATTTCAACCTCGAATCCGATGATATACGAAAAAAATCTGTACATTAACAAAAATGAAACACTAGTGAATCACTCTTATCGCGCCCTGGGGCCAAATCTAAATATCGCTCTATATAATTATTAGACGCTTTCGAAACAAAAGCGGGATGATTTATGTGCCGCAATTTCGCAAGGGTTAAAATTGAAAGCGCACAAAAAGCGTTCGGCCCGAATGGCATTTATGCGAAATGGATGAAAAAGCCAGAGGTTTCCTGAAAACCAAAAAAAAAATAACGCATTATACCAACCACGCGGACATAAAAGCACACATAATGCAATAAAGCACGCGAAATTCGAACGATTCGAAAATTACACAGACCCGATGAAAATCGGTTCATTTTCCGAATCGGAAAAAGTCGAAGGACTTCAAAATTCATTGCAGCTCGAAAAATATATTCAGGAAGTTTAGCGAGCGATGACTTTTCGAAAGTGCTCCGATTTAATAAAGCAAAAAAAGCCGCTAGCTTATCGTTGACGTTTTTAATAAAAGCATAAACACGTCGACGAGGAAAGCGATTCGGATGAAAATTCAAAGTCCAGAAGATAGCGTGGGTTCGCTTTTGATAGTTATTATTATTCGGAAAATGCAAAAATAAAATTGGGGTCAGTGTTCTTGGCTGGAAATGGAGAGGACGGCAGTTTTTTTTGCTCGATGTCGTGCGAATTTTGCAGTCGAGGACATATCTATTTTTTTTATCAGTTGTGGTCCTGCGGAAGGGTTTCCTCCGAAGTCCAATCAAGTTGGAATTGCTTTTTTCAGCAGATGTGTGCACGTATGTGTAAGGATTGTCTAGACCGAAATGGGAGTCCGCTGAAAAAAATTGGTCGGACATACATTAGAGTGAAAGGCTCGCGCTGAAAGTGCTTTTTCGTAGATGCGATTTTGAGAAAGCGAATTTTTGTTTTTTGTCAAGCGAAGCGTTGAGTTTCGTAAGTCGAAGAAAAGCGAAGTTCAATTTCATGATATTTAAATAAAAATATTATATTGGCAATATATTTATGCTTAATTCATTTATTTATGTATTTATGTCAGCACTTGAGGAACAGACGAATTGTATGACACTCAAACCTTATCTGATCATGAAATAAAAAATCTAATTTAACCTAACCCATAAAGTATTCTTCTGATAGTCTCCTCAATAGGTAGCTAAATATCAATAATTTTATTAAATTTCAAATAAATTGAATAAATACCTAGATTAAAAACCCATAACTGCTATTCAAAATGACATTAGAATTTGAGCGCAACTCACTCAATAACTAAAAGCGAAACTTTTTACTAACAAATTAATTTTTATGTATAAAATTTGAAACTGTGAATCCACAAAAACGCCTAAACCTATTATCAAACTCAATAGGAAAAAAACCATAATAATACTTAAGTTTAGTGAAAGTTTCGGCCCTAAGTAGACCACAAAATAAAAAAAAAAACTCTAACGACAATCATTCCAAACCAACCTAAGTATACTTAAAAACCAAATCGAGCGAACCAACCACAACAAATAGGCCAAAACACTTTTTTCCACTTCAAAGTCAGCAGCACGACTCGAAACCGTCTTAGAGCAGACGCCCCCGAGACGAACTTTAAATCCGGCGGATCTGCCGAGAATAAGCCCATTATTCATTGGCGGTCGTCTGCTAGACGAGGACCTCGAGAGGCAGGAAGTACCACACCACCCTATATATAATACAGTCTTATATAGCACTGTATAAGACCGAGGATGGTATAAGACCGAGTTTAGTTCGCGGGGGACGCGCAAGACGTATGGCCCGGTCGCAAATTCACATACTTCAAGCGGGCGTAAATCATTCGCTCCTCTTCGCAATTACAAATTCCACGTTGGTCTTATTTTCGAGATTTCGAACGAGGGTAGGTTCTGCCCCTTTTTATAATCGGGGGGTTGAATTTTGTCTCCGCTTTCTTTGTTGGTCTTTTTTTTTTTTCAGCGCCGAGTGAAAAATTTACGGTCGCTCCTCGCGCCGAGGATTATCTTGTGTATATAAACGCGCGACAAATGAAAGTGTAATTTGAATTTTTATCTAGAATTGAAAAATTAGAGTTTTTCTTTTGACGCTTGGAGATTTATGTGTGCTTTACACACAAAATGCGAATCGTCAAAATATAAAATAATTTTATTTAAGCCGCTACTAGACACTGTGAAATCTCACGAATAGATATAATTCTCGAAGCGGTACAAAAATTTCGAAAAAATTTTTAAGTCATCAAATATATTAAACTTAAACTAACCATCGAAATCAAAGCTTGATTAATTTTTGTATGCAATTGATGGATTCAAACTTTTTTCAAATGTTTTATACTGCTTCAGGAAGCATATCTGTTAGTGGGGTTTTACGGTACTTACTAATTTGATACATTGAATTTGATAAAATACGCGAACGTTAAGCTGTCGAAACTCCGTGTTGCGATCAGCAAAAGCACACAACACATATTAGTTTGATCGATGGAACATTTCGAACAGTTTATATGGGCGAGTAAACATGATTCATGGAGCTGAGTTAATTAGTGCGACATAGTTTCGGAATGGAAACTTACTTGTTATGCTGATTCGAAGCACATAAACTGCTCTCTGTGTTGTTTGCATGCGAACAGTTTCAGCAACATTCGAAATTCGATGCTGATTTGTTCCAATTGGAAAAACTCAAAGGAATAATGGAGCGGTGATGTAAAAGCGGTCGCTCTCCTAATGAATTGCAAATCGGATGAAATTTGGCGGGAAACAATACGAGTTGTTGTGTCGATCCACAACGAATGAATACTGTATATTTTAATATTGTGACTCTAGTAAAAGGTTGTGTCGTATAAATTTTACGATTTCGCTCCGTTTCCTATGGCGAATCGAACGAACGGTCGTTACGTGAAAATTCGTAAGCGATAAAAACCGCGAACTTTGTCAACGTTGCCCCACATATAAAAGTATACAAATATAATATCTAGGTAGTGCATAAAATTCTAGTAAAAGTGAATGAGTTTACGATACATAAATAGATCAGCATAAAGCAATATAAATTCTCATTAACTAAATATAAAATTTATTAAAAAAAATACAGAGAAACTTGTAAAAAAATTGATGAAGCTAATTATTTATTTTCACACATGAAAAGCTTTTAGTTTATTTAAATGCTAGATCTGAGTACGATAAAAATATATAAATAATAGAAAATTAATATAAGTTTGAATTTTAATTACATTTCTGACATTGATAAATCAGAGTTTTGTTTTCGCAACGTGTACGTTTCGTTATTTTTTTCTGAAGTTTCGCATGAAAAATTCTATTTTCCCCGAAAGCGCCAATGAAAATAGAGTCTTGTGCGTGAAAATTGCTATAAAAATATATACTTGGATATAATAAGAGAATTGCGATAGAGAAAAAAAGTATATCGAGCACAGAGAGCCTCGTAATGGTGCACATGACCGTTTTTTTTGACGCGTACTGAATTGATAAGGACGTCGCGTACGATATATCGTAAAATTTCATTGCATTTAATACTGTCGATGTCCGACATAAATAATGTCGATTTCATGAATCAATGCGTTATATTATTATAGGCTAGGAGACATTTTCGCCTGAAAGCTTTTTTTCAGCTATCGTACGTATGTGTTGTATATTAGGAAAAACGTGAAAATTGTGGGAGCGGCGCTTAGATAAGACGTGAAAAAATGATCATATAATCATATGATGGTGAGTGAAAATGAAATATAGTGCTAAATAATCTACCAATATGAATAAATAAGAAATGTATATTTTCATAGTTTGGTTATTTTTTACAAAATTCTATAATTGGCATAGTGAGAAATGTAATATCAAGTTCTGGTGTGAAACGAAGTTAAATTGTTAAGTTAAATTAAAAAGATTTTGTACAAAATTATATTGTATAGTATGAAATGTGAATATTAGATTGTTTGGAGTGATATGAAAACCTTACAATTAGATGTGATTATGAAAAGAAAAATTATTGAAGTCGAAGTCAAGTTAACAGTTTAAGGAAGTATAGAGTATTGGCTTGATTATAAAAAGTGCTTGATTTTTCAAAATTAAATAAAATATTTTGAACTTATAAGTAATATAGCCACAGTTGTTTATAATTCGATTCTCTAATTTCAAGATAATTTAATCGTAGATTCATTAATAGTAAAAAGTTTTACAAATTACAGGCAAACTTTAATTTTTTTAATACGATATACCATGAATGCACCAAGTGTTGATATGATGACAATTTATTCAAATCGGATTAAAAATATAAAAAAAAATAAACCAAATGAATATTCTGAAAAAATTGAAAAGCGAAACATTCCGAATTCAATAAACTTTATCACGGTCCAAAGCTATGAATTAGATCAGAATTTACTACACAACTGCAGAGTCGCACACGAACTCTCATCCATACACACAAACACCGAACTTTATTACGGTTAAACTATCTTCGGCAGCGTGAAATAGGCTCTTTCGTGATCCGGAGCCGTTTCCCGAAGACTTTCAGTGCCCGAGTCCGAGATAAGCGACGGACGCTCGTAAAAAACGCCGAATCGCTTAAACCGCGGGAAAAATCGCAAGAAACGTACCTGTATCGATTCGGAAAATTCGTCGAGAGTTTTCCTAGAAAGCCTCGGGGGTTTTTTGACGTGGTTCGGTTTTGTAATTTGACGGATTCGACTGACCGACCCTCGAGGGTGCGACGTTCGAGAGTGCGCTTTGAGAATTTGCGATTAGTTAGATGAATGTTTGAGTTGTTTCAGTTTCTAAAGTCTTTATATAGAATGAGTCTATTTTGGGCTGTATTGAGTGAATTTTGTTTTTTTTTTATTTTAAGGGTGAATTTGTTTGATATTTTTTCGTGTGTGATGAAAATTTTGATCGAAGACTTATAAAACATTTGAGAGATTGAGAGAGATATTCTAAAAATAATATTTTCATTTTTATATATTAAATTCTAAAGATATTATTGTATTACATTTAAGAATTCAATTACATTTATTTAAGTTATTTATGCCCCAGGGTTTTTTTTATGTGAAGCCTTCATGTGAAGTTTTTCATTATTAGCACTCGATATTTCAAATGAAATAAAATTGTATACCTAAATATGCACATATGTATATGATGACTGAAAAGCACAAAATGTACTAATGACCTTTTTTTTTATCAAAATTGAGTTATTTACGGAATATGGTTTCGTATAATATATAGAACTATTTTCTGTCATTGGATCAATTTTAAAAAAAGTCATTTGTACACTTTGAGCTTTTCAGTCGTCACATAATATACATAGCTACAATATTATTTATTCGTTTCTCTAATATAATTTAGAAATTGTTTTATAATTTTATTACGACTTCGATATGATTTAGCTGTAGATTCACTAATTTCCCATAATTTACCATCAAAGCTCAAGATCGAAAAGCCTTATATCATACAACAAAATGTACACGTTTATAATAAGTGAAAATTTATCAGTTGTGACTAAATATAATATCATTTGATTGAATGATTAATTTGATCTGATCATCGGGACCCGAATCGAAATTATTTACCGAAGAATCGATCAATTTTGCATGAAATTGAATTGCATGCACGTTAGGCGTTTGCTTTGAAATCGAATGCACGCGTCACCTGTCACACGCTTTAATAAAACGTCAAATTGACTTGTGGTTTCCAACAGTGGTTGCAATTTGACTATGAAAAGTTGATGCAGAATACCGATTCGAAGCCCTGTGTGGGCGTTGATTGGATTTTTTTCATCGGAAAAGTGTTTATTTTCCGTCACGCGACGAAGCGTTTCCGTATACAATAGATGTCGAAAAGTATTCAATCCAAAAAATTTTTTTTTCTATTGAAATAAAATTATATCAGTCGCTCTGATAGTGTGAGAAAATCTTCCGAGTGAAACTATATTAAGAGCGAAGTTACGATCGAGAAATTATAAAGTTTTTCAATGAGACTTAAGACGACAAAGTTTATATAAATGAAAATTTGATATCGCAAGTGAGTCGCTATTTCAGTTAGCAAAACGACACTTAAATTTAATGAGCATTTTTCACACGAAGTTAAGCTTCAACTATATTTGCTCGAACGCTCAAAACGAACAGAACATTAAACACGAAAAAAATAATATGAAAAAACAGAAGCTTGATAAAGTTATACGCCATATCGAATGACCGCAACGGAAGGAATTTCCGTATAAGATTCCACAAAGGATCGAACTTTTCCACATACATACACACATCTTCATACGATTTTTTCACAATAGTCGTGGGGGGCATTTTTATTGTTTTATACGACGGGGGATAAGCGATTCAATTTCGTCGTCGCGGACTCGTTATTGGCGGAACGTTTAACGTTCAAATTTATACGCGAAGATTCAATTTCGCGTTCGCTTTGACGCAAAGCCGAAACGAGATTAGTCGATGGCAAAAGGACCTCGGCGACAAAGGACAACGGAAATCGTTCTTGTCTATTTATTTCGCAACGAGATTTATTCGTTGAAAACAGATAGATGGGTTCGCGGTCATAATAGATATAATATGTATTGGAGTTGGAATTCGCGCGCCTGTTGTGGTCGAAGGGTTTTCGACGCGGTGGTCGTCTGCTATTCGTTACTATGGGAAAATTTATTTTATCGGAATTCGAGCTGGAAGAATAATCGATGTCGTTCTGTTAATGTTTGTCGAGTCTAGAATGTGAATTTGGAGGATGGAAATGTCGCCAATAAACAGTGAAATCAATCAAATAGAATTTAAATGTACCTCAATTGATAGATATAAGCAGCTTGATGAATTTTTTCTATGATAATATATGTCGCAGATGTGAAGTTTTTGTAAAAATCGAATTTTATCTTCCAAAGAGTCTTGTCATACGCTTTGAGTTAGAGTTCGTAAAAAAAATGAATAAAGTTCGTGAAAAAATCAAATAAATTCAAATCTCAGTTTTTAATAAATTCAAATTTGTAGTTGAAAATGATTATTATTTTTCATTGAAAACACTTTGAATTAACAAATTTCAAATTCATTTGTTTTCGGTGAAAAAAAAAAAACAGTTGTCATCCTTCATTTCAGATTTTTTTATTACTCATGTTGAATTTTAATTTAAATATATATTAAAAAGATAATTATATAGCTGTGGAGATGTTTATTTGTGATATCAGATCTCAATTAATTCTCGATAGATTGCGTATATCGCAAATGCAAACAATCGCGTGAACGACGCATACATGTTAGGAAATTCAAACATTTAACATGCGTAAACATTTGACTAATAGGGATTTGATAATGTACAATTTGAATGGTATTATTGTATCGAGTGAGGATACATATAATTTTGTAAATGAGAGACATTACACAAGAAAATTATATATTATTAACATGTGTGACTCAACGTTGATCGAGACTTTTTGAATTTTAAGCCAAGTTTGAACTGTTGAGTTTCACGTACGCATTTTCGTAGTAAATATCGTTTCGTGTGTGAGCCAAAAATCTTATTTTTTTCTGATTTTTCTACAATTTAGACAACCTATGTGAATTGTCAAAAAAAATCCCGTGAATTGTAAAATGTAATGATACAGAAATCTTCTCACAATCAGACGTACATACGATATCTCTAAAATGTTTAATTGCCAAAGGATCAACCGTTAACAAGTGTATCGAGATCAGAAATACATAAATATTAATAAATACAATTTTTTACTTAATTAGAATGATTCAAATGAAAAATACCATATCGAAATATTATATAAACAATTTTCCGCATCTGCTTCAATCTATCGCTCGTATATTTTCGCGCGGTCAAGCCATTCACTGCTCGGAAATTAATCGTCTGTTGATCGAGCCCGTGGGATGGATCTTTGATACTCGAGGCCCTCGGATGATCTATAGATCCATTAGCGATTGGGGGAAGGGCCACTCGAAGGGCGCAAATAAAAGCGTCCCGCGGGAAAACTGCCGCGGCCTAAGATTAATGATAACTTGTCCCTTGTAAGCAGTATACGGCCCGTTCGTGTTAACCGTGATTAATAGTCTCATTAAAAGTGAGATCACGTTTCGGAAAAGATGTGTTCGATGAAAAGAGCTCGGATGTGGGCCTCAACTACGTTTTCGATTGGATTAAATTGGGTAGAAATGAAAAAAAATCTTAATTAGTCAAACATTTTCTATTGTATGTCTACGTGTATGTAAGTGAAACTTTCTAGGTTCATCGTATTAATGTTTGGAATGGTTTTTGAATGATTACATTTTAGATTTCATTAACATCTAGATTTTTAACGTTTGACAGATCTTAGAGTTGATATAGACAGACAGATCTTTGTAGCTAATATTTTTCACGGAATACACAGGAAACAGGATTTATCAAGAAATACTATACAAAATTTCATAATCTACTTAAAATCCAAAGAATTTTAAGTAACTCAGAAGCTTATTTTATAATATTGATTTATAGATTTGCAAAGAAAATTTATATGAGGGCGATTTGTACAAAAAAATGATCGATCTTCAATCATTTTGTGTGTTTTCAAGACAAGTGACTGAAAAATGATCGATCCTGTAAAACTTCCGATGGAGTCGTGCTCACTAACTGTGACGAATGCGAGCAAAGAGGGGCTAAAAGGTCAAAAAAATGAGGTCTTATTTATGAGGTTGGGGTCGCCTCAGCCGTATGGAATACATATGAAATATAATATTGGAACATTTTTCCCATTCACGTTTCCATATTCTTTTCGATGAATAAAATCATGATACGTTCGCTCTCGAAAAAGTTCTCCATTGTTGTCGCGCAATTTAAATCTAGCCAATTCGAGCTTGTCCCTTTTACAGGGACACGCCGAGGATAGTTTTATTTTTTCAGAGAACAGTCCGTTGAAAACGGGTTGAAACCTTTTCCCAATGTTTGTCCAACATATTACTGATGCGTACACAGAGCGAACGAACAACAAAGAGTCGGGCGAGATAAAAAAAAGGCCTTTTGTCTACTTAATGGCACGTGGTTCAACATTCGCGAGGTTGTTTCCACGTAAAAGTGGAAAAATAGTTGTTTTGCTGCTCCGGTATAAGTTTTGAGAGAATACGTTTATCAAACTGACGATAACAACGTAATACGTTACGGGTTTGTATCGCATGAAATACGGCTGAGCTTTGGAAAGTTTGTTTTTTGAACGTGCAACGTTTCGTGGAAAACTACGGTTGATATTCTGAAAAGGATTCAAATTTGTTTAGTGTGTTTTTCGAATGGGAACAATGGGAATGATCAGGGTTGTCTAGTCATTAAAATAATTATGATATTAATTCTGATTTCAAATAAAATTAGTTTCTATTTATCGAAATAATCACAAAATTGATTCATAATAATAAATTATATTAAAAAATATGAATTATTCAATGTTCATAAAATCGATTTCAATCTGTATTTTTTTTTCTATGAACTTGAACCCAGAAAAATCACAATTCCGCACCTAATTCCCCAAACCTGACAGCTACCTTTAATCTCGCTTTTTTCAAACATTTCTTTGTTTTTCACCTCGACAACAGAGGTTGAGGTATTCATTATTTTCGCTGCCAAAAAGGAGAGCCATTCACTTTAGTCCGCTTTGCAGATCTCTGTTTTCCGTAATAAATTTTCTAATTGTTTCGCCGCACAAAAGCGTTTTACCGCATTATGTAACGTTAACACAATTCAATTTCAACATAAAGAACCATCGGTATACATTCGCATCAAGTTGAGCTTTTGACATGCTGATGAAACATCGAAGGAATTTAATTAAGAATATTTAATCGAAAAAAACATTGCACGACCAAAAGAATTTCAACGAGTTAACAAGAATATTCAAGTTGGAAATGTAAATATATTTCCTTGAAACAAATTTGCATGATGCAAATAGTAAAATTACAATCTCTACGAGTCTCAGTACCCAAATCAAACATATCCCATAAAAATGTGACAATTTCTCACTATTGACTTTGTGCCAACTCTACAAGAAGCTGCATATGATCGAAGTCAAACAAACTCGATAGATAAGAATATAAGATCTGTCTTGTGCAAGCAAGTCGTTGCAGTACGACACCATGAGGATGCAACTCTGTATAGAAATGTATCCACGATGCAATATCGCGAAACGCCACTCGCGAAGCGAAATCCCTATAATAATACTTCGGATTTCAGTTGGCAGCTAGTATAAAGTTCTATAGTGCTGTGTCTCTTCAAAATTTACGAACGCTGCTTTAAAAATTAAAATTAGTATTTTTTTTACAAAATACAAAAGAATCTTACTTAATTCAAAATTTAGAACATCGAATGATAATAATATCTGAATAAGATGCATTTTTTATGTATAAAAGAAAAAAGGCGACAAAAATTGATCAGTGCTTTATTATGGAGCAGTTTGAACTTTATACCACCATTTAATTTTGGATAAAATGATTTATTTCAGCTATGTGTATTTGTTATCGATTTCTACATTAAATCAATATCATTTATTTAACGAAAAATCATTAGGTGCTATAAATTTGATGGTATGAATTTTATATTAAAGCACTGGTCTGCATGTGTACTCTACATATGTATTTATAATATCTTTATGAAAATTGTGCATATGGTTCGAAATTTCAGTTGCGATTCTAAAACCATCTTTGTATCCAGCTTACGTTTTGAAGTCTTAGAAGTGCTATGCAAGTTTGCAAATCCATGTATGCGATCGGCACAGATGTTGCAGGATTTAAATGTTCAGAGACTGCAAGGTTTAATTGTGCTTTGAAGAGAATTTCGAACAGGTGACGGTTCTTGTCTAGAAATTACTATACTGTGTTGGAAATGCGCTTTCTCAGTCCTTAGAGGTGTGATTGTGAAAATTTTGAGTAATTTAATGTCGAAATATTTAGTATTCGAATATACTGCAAATAAGATTTGAATTCTCCATTTTACAGTTAAATACACAAATGTTTTCACTATCAAAGAATACAGTAAGATATTAATCAAAGAACTTATTTTGATATATGAAGTGTAAATCTAGTGAAGTTACGTACGTACCTATACAATAATCTCAGACTTTTAAGTCAAAGTAATCCTTAAACGAAAAACGAATTTTCATACAATTACACGTCTCTTACAGAACACAAGAAAAAAACACTTACCATATCCGAAAATTAAACAAGCACATTTCCCAATATATTAACGCACACAGCACGTGTAAGTAATTAACAACACAAGCAATTAAAATCGCCTCAATTAATGCATGTATGCGGATCGTTTCCACGTCGAACGAACGATCATATTCCAGAAGTAAAACGACCGTAAAACCCTCATTCGAATCGCGATCTTAACGAGGATCGCATCTGTTCGGGAAAAATCCCCGAAAACCCAAAACCCGAAAAAGTCAACGACGATAATAACGAGAGGGTTTTTGTTTGATTGCGGCACCGTTGTCCCGCTTCATCAAATTATCCCAAAAATAACAAACACAAACGAAAAAGTTGCCGGTCGCCGTGTAATTATTCGATGAATAAAACATCAGCAATTTAATTTCTCGTCGCCGACGCGATTTTTAATTCGCCCTCTACGCGCAATCGTGAAAATTTATCGTGCGTATGAAAGGACACTTAAAAAAATGGGACGATGTTATCAATTTATATTTGAAAAGTTTGTCTTTTTTTAATTAATTACGTTAGAATTTATTTTTATTGTATCAGTTGCATAATTTTCAGTAAGAGTTTCATTAGTTTATATCTAAGAGGTAAAGAAAGGTAGCTATCATGATATCGCTATACCCAATTCGTTACTTGTAATTATTTTAAGTAAATTATTATAGTATATGATGATTTAATAAGTTGAGTTTTTGTTGGATATAATATCGTATATGAACTATACTATAACATATAAAATGTTTTCAAAAGAAAAACGAATGAAACTCTCAGTCTTCACGTGACAAACCTATATTAAGAAATATGATGAAATTCATACGATTTCAAAAGAATCATTATATTTTCCTAGAAAAACTACATTTCCATTCCTCTCATTATACTTTCGCAAATAATAACGAATAGATTCTATGAAAATTTCCATAATCCACAAACAAAATACGAATTTCTTTGATCCACTCACAAACAGCCACATCGTTAGCACAGCGCCACGCTCTCACTCGATAAACGAACGTAGGGCTCGTTTGCGTACATATGCACGTACGTATTTCAAATACGTACATATGTGTACATACTCTCGTTGAAAAGCAATTACTTTTACAATTGAACTGAACGACCGTTAGAGGTAAATAATGCGGAACGAAAGCTCTCGTAAAGACCGTCGAGACTTCGGGATTTTCTCCGCTGCATTCCGGCGAATGCAGCTTCACTTTATCGCGAGATACTACACTGCACTCGTCCGAGTAAGTGCATAGACTTATGCGAGGAAAACTTGTTCAGGTACGTCTTCGAGAACAAAGAAAAGCCTCGAAAATGCATCGCGTGGGAGGAGATTGCGGCGAAAATCGACGCGGTAAGTTCGAATCGGTGTTTTCGATTTTTTTCGATCATTTATTTCCGATGGTAGAAATAATACACATCAATATATAATTTAAATTTAGAATTAACCACAGAGATAGAGTTATTACAAGTACAAGAAGATTTGAGAATTTTGGCATAATTTGTTTAAATATCTGTAGATCATTCACCTAAGTGACGAAGAAGAAACGATTGATGAAGCAAAGATGTAATTGAAATTGATTCGTTTCAATATTTTCCGACAAACATTTTAGAAATCATATAAAAAACATTGAAGTGATATATTTTTTTAAATCAAATGAATTGAATCATATTTGAGAATCTATATTAATTAATCAGTTGGATGAATTCACATATCGGTTACTAAATCGACAATAAAATCAACAGACAAAGACAGATCTGTATACACAAAGGAGATGACTTTATAAGGGGAGGATGGAGATGAAAGTTTTGAGGATAAATTGTTCCAATAGGAATAATTTGATGAAAAAAAGAATTAGCAACAATAGCAGAAACGTATAATTAGAGTATCAGGAATTGCATAACTTTGGTAATCATTTTTATTACTCTAGTGATGAAAGTTGAGTGATGAAACAACTTCGAAACAACTCACCCCTGTAACTTTCAAACCCTCTTTTTCTTAAACAAAATAGATTACTATGCAGCCATATATTTTGCATATATAGGTCTGGAATATTTATTGGTTTTCATGTGAACACGCGTTAAGAACAACTTCGTGCATCAGAATCTGACAGAACTCGAACCCAGCATCCCAAGCACACTGATCCCGACACAGTATACACAGATGTATATATTGCTGTTCTACCAATAGGTCGGCTATGATTTTAACGAGGCCGTTTTTCAATTTCGTTCGGCTGGCTGTAAACCAGCCAGGCTAGATTGCCGAGACCTTTTTTCCGGCATAGTCTATTCCCTGGAGTGGAGCCCGAGTGGAGGAATCGAAATGTCACCGGGTAATTCTTTTTGCGTCTAAATCTTTTCCCGTACCTATATTTATACATACATATAAGCGAATGTGTATGCGCGTTTGAAGAGAGAGAAAGACGCGGAGAGAGGCGGCTGTAGAAATGAAGGAGCTCCGTATTATATTTACTGGTTCGGTGTGTTCGAGTGGGGAAAAAGAAAAATAATTTTTGTGTAAATACGAAGAGATTTCGTAGGCATTATTTCGTCGTGTTTGCGCTGTTGCGTGTAATTGGTTGGATGTTTAAATGTGTGCCGGTTTCGTATTGAGTTTATGCGAAGAATGAAAAAAATACGAGACGTTCTATTATTGTGCATGAAAAAAATATTTTGAATCGCTTTATTTTCAGCGACGTATGGATTAAGTAACGATTGCTTTTTTCGCGAATACAATTATATATTTTTTATCAGATATTTAAAAAAGCTTTTTAAGATACTCACATTAGTTAGTTGAAAGCTGAATCATCATAGATCTGCAACAAATAAGATCAAAACATAAATAAATACATAGAAACATACATGTGTATATTTGTAATCTGGAAACATAATATCTATTTTTCCTTCGACACATATAATAACGGCAGTCAAATATAATAATACTTGTCATAATATTAAAGATGATATCTCGGATATTGGCAGAAGCGTCAAACTAAGCAATAGGATCAAGACTATTCCGCAGAGCGAATACGAAATTTTCGCCTATTGTTGCTCAATGTCTGCGAAAGCCGGAGTTATCACACAAATCTAGACGAAGACATGTTATAGATTTTCCATAATATACCACAAAAGCGTACACGAACATTGTATAGAGACAATTTGCACATAATATGCATTCATTCGACAGTGTAGCACGATTGTAATAAGCCGTTGTTACGCTATTAACAATAATAATACATACATGACGTTACTATTCAAGTGAACCACAATTAAATTTGATTGAATTATAATTTGAATATATGATATTTAATAAAACAAATCGATTTGTATTGGAATCCTGAAATTATTATTAGAACAGATCGTATAGCAAATTCATGAAAATTTGTGTTATTTTTATTAAAAACAGTGGGGGTGTAAGTCCGAAAAAAATAAATAATTTAATGGCACTTAAAATGAAAGTAGTGAAAATGACAATTTAACCCAAAAAATAACTCATTTCAAAGTATGAAAGCGAAATTCTTGTCATTGACCTGGCAACTGAGTATGTCATGGCTAAATCTTCATGAATTTTATTAAATAAACTATTATTTGTGAATATTGGATAGATTCATTTAATTTACATGATAATGTATTTAAAAAAAAATGCCATTCGTACCGTTTAACTTTTTGTTCAGTCAATTTCATTGTATTCGAAAATCATCAGACGCAAACGACAGTCGCTTTCCCAGCAAACAAGCAAAGTTCGCCTAATGAAAACGAGGGTAATCCCTCTTTGCGAGTGCAAGAAGTCGATAAGAGGCGGAATGGGGGTCGGTTGTGTATTCAATATCCGGCGGAAACGGAAAAGAATCCAGAATCGAGACCGGAAAATCGTCGCCGTGTTGCCGTAAGCCGATTGTTCCACGTTGTCTCTTGGAGCGAAAACGGAGTGACGCCGCGCATTCTTGAACCGCCTCCGTGGAAAATCTCTTCGCTTTTCATACGGAAATGGGTCAGTTCATTCACGACGAAAAATAATGCTCGAAATAGAGCAAGAGTTTAAGGCGTGCATAAAAAATATACTCGAGATTTTTCATTAGAGACGGAGGTGCGACTCACTCAAATGCCACCCTCGGAATACGACTAATAATATTTTGTGTATGAATCTAGTATTCAGGTAAATTCAGGTCATTTATACTACGAAAAGATTCGTTTCCATGATGAGAGTGGATTTTTTTAACAGAAAATCCTCCCTTCTTTAATATTTATTCCGTTTGATTCACGAAAGAACGATTGAATTGGTCTCGATAAATTCTCATATTTCATTTAAAAGTTGACCACAAATTTACTTATAATAATTGCGTCATTTCAATTTGAAACATTATCGAATAATAAGATCGTTATTTTAATAACACTTCTGAGAAAATAACATTGACCTAGAGGCTAATCACTTCTAATTGAAATAAACCATGGCTACGAAACTGCTGAAAAGTAGACTCGGATTAGTGTTACATTATTAGGAAAAAGTATGAATCTACTACAGTCGATATTATAAGAAGATATTACATATTGTTATTTGGGGGGTACATTGTGAGATTTTCTATGCGAGTTCGTTACGAAGCGATGGGAGGTTGATTTAACCGCGCGCGTTTGCTAATTAAACCCTTCGCTGTAATTAAAGCAAAAGCGTACGCTAATTCCGAAATAGAGGAAAACTCAACAAGGGGGAAACACAGATATGAAATATTTACATATCTGCTTTTCAATACTCGCTCGTTTGTTCTTTTTCAATTGTGGAACGATCTACGTACCTCCTTTGATGTTGTTGTTTAGCGACGCACGACTCGAACATGGCGAATTATTAATTCTCGTACTTTATCAACGAACGGTCATAAAGGTAGAAAAGAGACTTCCTGAAATAAACTTCAGCGGTGAAATAATTAATCGTTGAGAACGGTCAGTTTTTGCAAGGGTTTTTGTAAGGTTTTCACCGGTTCGCCAGTTTTATCCGCGGCGTCCCCTTTTTTAATTAAAAGCCGCAAATCAGCGCTTCGGATCTCTCAGATCTTTCTCCGCGTACTATGAAGATAAATTATTAATTTCGAAATACGACTTCTCGTCGATGAGATGGTGAGAAATTAAAACTGAGCCTAAGCAGGCTTCGTCTTCGGATTTATCTTATCGAAATCGCTCCGATATAGACTGCGGATTATGGGCTACGAAATACGAATTTAATATCCGTTGAACAGGCGTAGTGCTTATGCAAATCATTTCATATTCAAGACGTCGAATTTCTATCGATGACAATGTACAATATTATATATTGAAATTGTAAATCCCCACGAAATTCTGAATCATGACAAGATTCAATAATCGACGCTTTGTGGAATATTACAGATCAAATATAATTTAATAAAGCGAGTAAACGAAATAATGGAAAAAACATTTTTTCTATCACTTCAACTTAAAAGAGACATCTTTGAGTAAACAAAGACAAAGAAAATGATATTGCGATAGAAAATATATTACAAAAAAAATATATGAACATATATTGAATGTAGTAAATGTATAAAAAACGATCATAGAAATTTCGCGAAAATTCACTCTAAAGATGAAATATTTTAGGTAATATTTCAGCATCGGTATGAAATGTGCGAAATGGCAATTAATAATATTCGTTCATTGGAAAACTTTTCGGTGGATTCGGCAAAACGTTTGCATCGATAGAAATGAAATTATTAGCGTATCGGTAATTTATAGTTTTGCGTTTGCTCGTAAAACTCCAAGGTTCGAAGGTCGAGCTTAGAGATGCTTTCAAAATGCTTTATACGCTGCCAGATTTTATGGGATTAAATAAGAGACATAAATCCGTACGATATAGAATATTACACTTATCGATGTCGAATATATTCGAGCACTTTTAATTGAGGATCTGCGAGAAGCTTGTAATGATATATCGAGATTATGTTATTTTGTGATTTCACAAATTCATATTTTCATCTTGAAAATTGCTTTATGTATACTTATATTTTTATTTATAAAGTCATTATACAACAATAGTATGATTACAGACTCAAGTATCTCTTATATTATAGTTGTGACATTGAATTTTTTCTGGGAAAAATTAAACGTGATAAAGTTTTACGACACATTTATAGCTAGAGTGTGAGAGTTCAAGTATAGTTTTAAACATATTCATGAATATTACTAATAACTACAAGAATACAGTGGAACCCCTAAATATGTACGTCTCGACATACATACAACATTGTATGGGAAAAAACTGTTCGACAAACCTACTATTTAATGAAATGGATTGTGTACTTATGTCGAGGTTCCACTATATTAGATACTTATTCAATGTATCCAAGGAAAAATTTAAAATTCATAAATATGATTTTTGATTAAACACCTACTAAATCATCGCGTTTTCGCTAATTGTGTCGACAAAATATTTTTCGCGACATAATTACGAGAAACGCGCACTCGCGTAACCGGAGTACGTTTCAACACACGAACCGAGATGAAAAGCCGACTGAAAAGCCTCTCAAAGTACGTACAATATCTACGTGTACGTGTACGTGAATACGTTTAAAAAAGCGAGAGCCGAACGACGAAAAAGCCAAGGCTTACACGTTATTATACCCCCATATATATACATAAATATTACACACACACATCGGTTGGTGTAGCACCAACGCGTCAAACGAGATCAAAGATTTGGAAGCGTCTCGCTTCGGCTGTGTGTAGTACGTATTTTGTACCTACGTTCTCTGTTTCGAACTTGTCGTCAATTTTGCGGGTGAAAATGCGGTGATTATCATGGGTTTCTTATCTTGTAAATTTCAGAGACGTTTC
This sequence comes from Cheumatopsyche charites, assembly GCA_024721215.1. Classification (NCBI taxonomy): domain Eukaryota; kingdom Metazoa; phylum Arthropoda; class Insecta; order Trichoptera; family Hydropsychidae; genus Cheumatopsyche; species Cheumatopsyche charites. The sequence continues at coordinate 4,666,058 of CM045585.1, read as the reverse complement.
AGGTGTAAGGTGATGCAGAGAAGTGTGCTTCGAATCTTAAACGAAGTAGCGACTTCCGTTAAAGTCGCAATGTGCTTTAAAATTGAAGCTTAGTACATCTTTTTTTAGAAATAAATGAGTTTAAATGTGAGATTTTCACTTTATATACATATCTTTTCATATTTATGTATTAAATTTACTGAAAAGTAGAACATAAATGTATGGAAGTTTCATTTGATCAAACTTTGTATTTAACAAACATGACATAAATCATATATTTTCTAGCAATGTAACATGAATGTATTTGAAAAAATTCACTTGTTACATAAAATGTTACATTTGAATCTCACAAAGCGACTGCATTGTTCGTTCACCGAGAAACTTTAATGTAAAGAATCCGAAGTGAGTTTTCTAACGTTTCAGCAACCGCATCGAAAAGATCGGTTGAAAAAACTCACCGGTAACATTCAAAGCAAACAAGACCCGACAAATTAAGCTGCTTTGAGCTTCCTTGTGATAAATATATAAAAACGTACGTAAAGTCCATACGAAAACTTCGCCGAATAACGAGCAGTTTATCCGTGCAGAAATGCGCTTTGAACACGTAGGTCTTGTGTAATTATATCGGGGAACCCGTTACACAAAGGTTTCCGCCAGTGGTGAAAAATTGACAAAAAAAGACCATGTGGATATAGAAATATTATTACATTTTTTCAAGAGGAGAGGATAAAAGGATAGGGCTGTAAAGGGATTAGTAGTGCTGGAAAAATAATTGAGAAACGGACGTTCGTTTCGAGTTCGTGTTAAATTGTGTTGGATTACGTCGTTTGGATCTGTAAAAATTAATAAGTTTTTAAATTGGGTTTGTGAGTTGTTTCATAGCGTTATTGATGTTGTATACAAGAAGATAAAATAATGATGTGATTATAGAATGATAGAGAATAGTGTGCTGTACTATTTTGTTAATTCTTCGACGTAAAAGAATTGTATTGAATATTCAAAAGATTTTTTTTACAAGTATTAAGCTTATAAAAGCATTTCAATTTTGAAAAATGTGTCATAATTTTACGAAGGTAACACAAAAGAATTTTCAAATAAAAATACCACAGATTATGATTATATTAAAAAATTCGATACCGAAATTAAAATTACGGTAAAATTGATATTGTTTTGATTCTTAATATTTTCGATAAAGTCAACATAAAAGACTACTCATTCAAATAAAGGACGTCTGGTCACTATAAATATACGACAGCGAATAAAACGGATACTTTTAAATAAATATTTGATTAAATCTAAAATAGATAATAACTATCATCAATGAAATCCTCAATTAAGAGAATGTATTATATTTCCATTCCACACACATAAAGGATCTCGCTATCGGAATTATACCGCGTAAAATCCAGTAACGAAAAACCGCGAGCTTTTTCGTTCGTTTGAGCTTTTTTTCATCACAGCGACCTCGTTTTACGTAGTTTTTTTTTTCAGAGGAAGGGCCATAGTTCCAACGAGACATCACCACGTCACATAGCACACTCGATTCCCTGTCGGGAATGAATAAACTTTTTTATTCGTTTCCGATACGATCGAGTCACACACGGATCTGTGACGTACCTACAATTCGACGGGAGCGATTGTCACTGAGGGTACGCCACTATCGAGAATCGAATCGAAACAAGGTTTGTATTGGGAATTTTTGAAAATTTTAGAATCAGATAATGGCTTGACTTTAAATTGAAAACATAATTTTTAAACATTTTATATTATTCGATATATTTGACTGATTTTTGATTAAGTAATTAAATATGAAGGTCTGATCAAGATAAGATTCTATAATCGATCTTACAATTCTAATCACGTCTATATTAAATTCGATAATAGCGCTAATATGTTTGTGTATGTGTGTTCATGTGACGCTTGAATCACAATTCTCTCCACTCTGCTGTTATGAATATTGCATAAAATAGGCGCAGGTAATGTAGAGTATGAATCTTAAAAAAATATTACCAACACATGTAGATTTTTTCAACAGACTCATTACTCGTTTGTAATTTTTATCATACAAATTGCTCAAAAAGCAATAGAAAAGTAGAGTAGGCACTTCTCTATGGATATCTACTAAAACCAAATTATAATATTGTTATTATGTATTAGCTTCTGTCAGGTTAGTTGTACGAGGCTCTTATGACTTAAATCCATCGAATTATGTCACGTATTTAGGCTGAGCTTAATAATATGTTTATTACTGGTAGTGTCCGAAAACCACCTGTCAAATGATTAACGTTAGATGCATTGCCGATCATTAAATGTAAAATATAATGTAGAAATCATGCCAAATGTATACACTATAACCCTGGAAACTTTGAGTACAAAATAATAAGCCGTTAAGGATTCTATAAATAACATGCGTAGGTACATACATCAATTTTTGTTTGAATAGATTCTTCATTTTTATCAAAATGAACATTTCAATATGTGTTAAGCGAATACAGATCCACGCAGCGCTCAAGTTGAAATTTATCGTCAAAAAGTCATATTTCTACGATTCAAAAACGGCCAACCCTGAAACTGGAGAAACGGAAAAAAATCCGCGTTTCCCTTACGACTCCTGTTTGTATTCTTGAATAATTTACACTCTCATCCTGCACGGATGGTTATAAAGAAGGACGGTCCGGTTGCGACTTTTCAATCCGACCGATGTTGTCCGCAGGCTGAAAATGAAACCCGTGAATTATTCATGAGCTGAAAGTGGGCGGAGTGGGCTTTTAGGCCGAAAAGTGTTTATGCGAACGAAAAAAGCGCCGAAAAAGGGAGCCGAGCGTATAGAGTTTTGCGAGCGTCGAGATTAAATTGGCGAGCGATTTTGGCTAATGAAATTATTATGAGTGCTAAATCGATTTGTATCGCGCGAATAGACAACGTGGATCGGTTCCAATCTCGTATAGATTTTAGATATCGATGTTGAACGGTATATGCAACTGTGATACTCGTATTTCAATCGGCGCCGTAATCAGATCGCGTATGAATTTTACGAAATGTAATTAAGGATAATTTTAGATATCGTCACGTCAAATTGTTGATCGTTTTTGCTCGAAGTGACTATTGAAATATCGCGCAATAACACCGATTTATGAGCAATTAAACGTCGACGTAATGTGTGATAATGTTCACCCGTTTTCGAAATTGGAAAATGTAAATATGGAGCGAATTTCTCGCGAAAGACTATTAAAATAATTAATGTCTCAACTTTACGGTTAATAGGTGGAATTAAAGGCAACAATATGCAAATTTCGGCTACGTTTTATTGATGTTTGTTCAGTTCTATTTTGCGCCGTAGCGTCTTAGCCACTTTCTAAGAATAATAAACGCTAAGAGTTTTCGTAGACGCCTTCAGCTCTTACGACGATTGTAAGAAAATTGTTTGCGAAAAAAAAAATATAGAAATGCTGAAGTCATAAAATGAGCTCGTCGAGTGATTGATGCATGCGGTGCTAACACTTCAATGATTAATTACACGAAAAGTGTCCGATGTGTAAAAAAATTAAGGCATAATTGATTATCTCGAGCTGGAGAAATATTTGCGAACGAATCGGTATTGGATTGAAAACTATTATATATATTTAGAAGAGCTTATTTTAATTTACTTTATCATCAATCTTTTGGACGGAAAAGTTTTAATGATCGTGTTTATTTAAAGCGCTTTCGAACATTGCGGATAGGCTTTTTATAAGCAACATGTAATGGTTATTTTAATGTATAAAGCACATTATGCCTAAATATTTTGAACGTGTACATGTGCAAAAGCTTTTAGCTCTTATTGAATTTTATGCGCGAGTGTTTAACTAATATAGTTTGAAATTAAGAATATGAATCTACGAAGATCAACATATTAAATGTGGTCCACTTAAAATATATTTCTTTCATTTATTTTATTTATTTGCTATTGTAGGTTTTGTTATTTAATTAATTCATATTTTCCGATAAACAATTTATTTCAAATTGAAGAAGAGGAGTTGTCAAGCTTAAAAATATTGAAAAGTCAATTAAATTGCACAATAATTGTCACTAAATTGATCGAAACAAGATAAGGTATTCTTTAAGTCGTCGTTAAGCTTCGAATTAACATTTATTGAATAAAATAGATCAAACATTCGATAGAAACAATCGAATATCAATATCAATTAATTAATTAAGAAAAACGATATGTTACTTTCGTCAGGACTCGACATAACTTCTTGGACAAGATTTCCTAAACAAGGCATCGAACCTAGGCATCACAAGTAAGTTAAATAGACAAGTCATGAATTAGCGATTTATACCACTACAAAATCAGTTGTAATTATACAATATTATACCTATGAAATGCGAAAATGGAAAACTTAAGAGCATTCCCATTTTTCGCACCGAGCTAAAACCTAAGCACAAAACGACCGAAACTCTCCGCCGAATCCGAAACGCTCGCCTCTCGTAACGAAACTCAACACTTCCTCCATCATAATCTCGAAAAGCCATTATTATGAGAGCGGAACCATCAAGTGCGGCACTTTTGCACCTTCGACTGCGTCGGATTGAAGCACGGAGCAATATTGTAACACGTTGGCGATATTGGGTGTATAAAACGCTCCAGCCGAGTGACACTTGCCGCGGAATGTCGTCGAGTCGAATTAATTAAGGCCCAGTGCGAACGTATACGTACATGAAAGTGAGTTTTCATACGTTTTCATGTGTTTCAGGCCCACTTCAGGCCCAACTATGCGAGCACTTTGGGCTGAAGGGCGGCCTAGACACGCCCGTTGCTTTTCAGAGACACTAAAGGGTCTCACGGTTTACGTTACAAAGGAATATGTCAGTGTGTGTGTTTCTTGAGTGTAAGGGCGTGTTTTTACGTTTTGGTTTTGCAGGACTTTATGCTTTAGAGGATTAGATTGTAGTTTGTCTGGATCGGACTGCTGAAGCTAGAGAGTTTTATGCTTCATGCAAATGCAGTTATAAAGTATTTACTGTGAAACTGTCCACTTTGTGATATTGTTCTACTCGTAACGAGAATTGTTTATAAACTACATTCATCTTCGTCAACGTGTTTTATAATATCGTTTGAAAATCTGGACACTTTTGATATCTTGAATTCTGGAAACTCTTTTTTATGAACCGTACTTCAGAATTATAAAAGAAACTGTAATTTTATTTTGTAAAACTTTACAAAAAAATACAGCACTTACCAAATACATTAAGAAAAGTATCCAGAATTTCTCACAAAACAGTAGGCTGCAGAGTGATTCGCGTTAAAAAAACTTGAAACGTTTTTCCGATAGAAACGTCAAAAGTACGCTAAGGAAAATTAAACGAAATTAATTCACCTTTTCATTTTATATTTCGGATAAAATCCGCTTATCAAAAACAAAACGCTGTTTCGTTTTAACAAAAAGCTTGCCATAAAAATAAAGCTGGGGTCGAAGCGTAAACAAGTAGATCGAAAGCAATTTTATTGTTGTATTTACGAATTTCAATTTGGGCACACAAACTCGTTTTTCACGGAGATATTATTAAAGATATTAAAGTGAAAGGTGTTTTCGCGTTATTATATATTTTTTTCAGCTAGTTTTTCAGCCTGTTGACGGAAAAGGTAGGCATTTATTACATCCCTTCCGACTCAGACTGATAAGTTACTATACTTAATGTACCGGCGAATTGTGTGTTTTGCGATACTAATATTATTTTTTTCTGTTATATCATGTTTTCATTTTTCAAAATTTTTTTAGTCACAATAACCCTTGTTCGAATAAAATAAAATTCAAATGTATCGTTATCTTATAGATAACTACAGTTAGTAGCTTTTCCTGTTTTTTGTGACGATTTTTACTGTTGCCGTTTTTCAATTTCGAAGCTTTAACAACGACAAAATTAACTTTTCAATACAAAATAAAAATACATTCATAAATGTATATAAACGTCATTAAGCATTTATGATATTATAACGCATCATTAAAGCACTAAAAGTGTAATAAATATAATCTTTGTAGCTTGTTGCCTAAGTTGCTCAACTCAACGCGTTTATTTACGAGTTAAACGACGCTCATATATCATACTGTGTCACGTAAGGTCCCTGGCTTTATTGCGATACTAATTGCTTTCCAATCTACTTTTTTCCTCTTCAGCCTGGCCTGGTAATAAACCATCGGAGACCCCAGGTAGGTGTACATGCAGGATTTATGGTCGACATCCAACTAGGACAAATATCCGAAAAAAATCGAATTTCGGAGGCAAATCCGAATCCAATAGCGGACTCAGTCATGTCTCACTAATAAATTAGCGAAAACATTTTTATTTCAGGACGAAAAAGGGATACCCCGAAGGCAGTCGAGACGCGAATCGCAAAAAAAAAGTAATGGGAGAAAATCAGGACGAAAGCGGGATTTTAAAATTCGTTGCCATGGAAGCGTTTCAGATGATGATCCTACTTATGGAACAGACGTAATCAATGGATTTCGATCACATGATAATACGAGTGAACGAGGAAAAAACCTTTTATGAAAGAGAGATTGAAATAAATAAATCGCATCTCGAATTCCTGAGTATGTACCTTTTATATACGTTCGTTATAAACGTTTCGATTTAGAATGAAAAATATCGTACGCCTACGTCTTTATTTATTTTCAATGAAAGAATCTAAATAATATTTTTCAGAACATATGATTTTCTATCATTTGAATAATATCTATGAATATACGTATTAATCTTTTAGATTGAAGCTGTATTGCAATAATATGATATTTCCAGGGAATCGTAGAATATTCAACATTCCACGTACGAATATCATGAAAATATGATATTTTCCATTTCATGATAGACACACGGAGAGCGAACTCATGATTGCATTAGAATATCTTCGATCTCGGAGACGAGTAGGCCATTTTAATGAGATAGATCCGCGAACCGGCAACTCGTAAGAATAAAACGACCCAAAAATATTGAACCATTTAGAAAAATAAAATATAAAACGTAAAGCATCCCCTAGGAATCGGACCATGGCGAGGAAGACGGAATTTTTATTGTTCCCCCGTGCGTTCGTTGGCCGCTTTATAATTCAAAGAGAACGAGGCCCGCTTACGTTCTCAAAGTCAAACAAATCGGAATTTCGATTGTCGAAAAAAAATGGGAAAGTAAAACGATGAGGAAAAGCGCCTTAGTGCGGTGCTAGGGAAATGCGAATGTTTGTTGCGTGCGTCGAGCTTATTAATGTTCTTAGTTAATGAACGAGTCAAACCTTCGTTACTGTGCAAGAAACCGGCTTTAACTAGCGTCGACGTGTGATTTTAGTTTGTTGTTAAATTGGGTGAGAACTGAGTAGTGTTTCTACGTATGAGATGCACATTCATGTTTGTATTTGAATTTTAAGCTTGTTTGGGAATTGAGCTTACTTGGAAGTTTCGTCGAAAACTTTCAAGTAAATATCTTTACAGGAAATTTTACTCATTATTTTATATTTAATAATTAAAGTTATTTAGTTTAAAGTGAAGAAGCAGAGAATTTAGGTTAGAAACTCCGAAGATTAGGTAAATTAGAGTGTATAAATGTGTCGCTAAATCGGTCGAATTTAATCGATATAAGACAATACGGGTCTTGATACATTTTAGGAACCGTTTCACAAAGAGTCAAATTAACACTTTTTTATGAAAAACGACACGTGAATCACACGATTCGAATATATTCGTAAACAATTTATACTGTTAGATATTAAAAAACAAAGATTTCGTGGAAATAATTAATATGTAAAAGATATCTAAAAGCAAATCGAAATTTTCAATTCATTTAGGTATGATGTAAATACTATTTCATAATAATATTTGATTCGAGCATTGATAAATAATTCATCACATTTCTAAAATCTCGTTTAATTTTCAATTAAAATCGCTTCATTTGTAATTAGGAGGGTCAACCGTAACGGCGATACTCATTATCGGAGCGACCCCGTAAAATTGACGTAATTCGCGGCTAAACCTCTAAATCAAAACCATTGCTGGGTCAGGTGAGGTCTCCGGGGACCTCGGCGTCCCTCGACGGTTTAAGGACGCACTTCTCAATTACCTGACCCTTTTAACGGCCCAGAAGTTATAGCCCAAGCGATGAGTCGGCCACTAACCCTAGTTGGACAAACATCAATCGCCCGAACAAAGGACTCAGTCTGCGAACAATGACGATTCGGATGATGGAGTTCGGGGTGACTTTCCTGAATTCGGATTATCCGTGTTGATGTTTCAGAAGTTTGCCGTGGAAAATTCGCCCCGTCGGGGATTCGATCTGATGTAATCGAATGAGGCGACTTCGAGACGAATCTTCGATATTTCGAATTGGATTACGCGTATAAAGATCGATTGTTATTGTGGAAGTTGCGCGGATAAACATTATTAATGAATCTTTCGTCATTGCTTAACGAATCGGGGTAAATGTTATTGTGTGTATGGCCATTACGAGTCCGGACGCATAGGTGGAGCACAATATTGAGTTAATGAAGCGAGTCTGATGAAAAAGAAAAAGAACGTTTCATATATCAATTTAATGAGATATTTCGAAGGAGAAAGTTGATACGTAGCCATATCTATCGATAAGTGAGCAAATTTCATTAAAATACATAGGTACATTTCGTGAGTTCTTTGCTAATTCAAATGTATTGAAATTGAATCGAGTTTATCAAGAGTCGGATTATGGTTTTTTCCCCAGCCGTCTTCAATTTTATTCGGAGTTTCAAAAGTGTAATGCGATTTGTAAGTCTAACGCAAAATATCAGTGTAAAACAACGGATATAAAACGTACGCGAGTACTTTTAACATAAAATTTTATTTCGGAAGTTTTATCGTAAAGTTGCTTTTTTTATTCGAGTAATTTTTTTTAGATTTTTTTCATTCTTACAAAGGTTCGAGTATGATTTAAGGAAAAAAGTTAAACAAACGAACGCGCACACAGCCGAAAGAGTAAAGGCGATTCGATAATTAGGTTTCGCCTACTATGAAAAAAAAGTATTATTCGGAAACTGAATTTATCGGAGATTAAATCTCATAAGAATTATTATCTCATTGTTTCGACATCTATTGATTGTTTCTGTATGAAAGAGAATCTCTTCAATAGAACTCACAATAAAAAAAATCGATCCCCCTTGAGCGAATTCATTTGAACCTAAAGATGGATCTCACGAAAAAAATCCGCCTTATTTGGAGCGATTTTCGTGAATGATGTAAATTTTTTTCTTACCCTCTGTGAAAATATCGAGTCCGCAAGATAATGAAAATGTCTCCGAGGGAAGAAAAATGTCCTGTCTATCGTGTCGGTGCTGAAAAAAATATGATTACTCTAAATTTTCCGAAGAAGTGCAACGTCTACGTCGATGAAAAATGGCCCAAGATCGCCGGGGTCAGATTATTATTTTTTCCAACGGCGTAGCGGAATATTTCCCGAGGAAACACGCCTAATTTAAAAAAAGATATTTTATTACGGAAGGGAAGGAAATGTATACGTAGGTATATTTCTTTCGACCCACCTTATTATACGTCCATTCGCATGATATTTCGTACCCATCCGGGAGATGGAATGAATCGAAAAAGTTTCCGCGATCAAATTTGACACGAAATCTCGAAATCGTCGTCAAATCTAACTGTTTGGTTTCGCTAACGACTCTTCTCGTCACGTTCGCTTGTCATGTAAAAATTAACTGGAAAAGTTCGACTCGTTTGCGAAAAAAAGTTTCTGTTGACGCGGCACATTCAAATGCGCGTAAAATATTTTTTTCCCCAAAGCGAACCGTGTCAATTATTATTTTATATTTAATGATAACAATTCTCACAAAGTCGTGTTGCTTTAGATACGAGTCGATGTATATGTTCATTTCCTTGAAATGAGTTTCATTTATTATCAACGCTACGTCGTATGACATATCGTTTGAGACCGCAGAATTTACGAAGCGTGGGCGCACTTTAGCACATAGATACAACACTTGCGTAATATACTGAACTTGAGTACAAATTTGAACTTTATCTATGCATAAAGCATGTAACATATTGAGGATCACGCGCCGAGATACAAAGCAAAATTAATGGATCCAAGCCCAAAACGAGGCTTATATTTAAGCGCAACGAAGCTTTTGATATCTTCGGACCGCACTACGGTTAAACAAGAGATAAAATTCGAGGCGACACTTTAAATTAAAATTATCGATTCGCGTCTCATCGAATATTTTAAATTAAATTATATTGTTAGCAAACTTCGCAAAGCGCCGCCGAAATTAGATCTGCGGACTTTTCCCCCAATTTAGCATAAAATATACGCCAAGTTTCGCTATCTTAACATCAGTATATCAAAGCGTATTACCTTTTCGGTTAGTAAACAAAACCTTGTACAAATCCTTGAGTAAATAGGTAAACTTTCATGCGTAAACTCAATATTACACATTCGAACAAATGTCCAGTTTTCGAGAACATTAGATCCCATTATACTAGCACGACATAGAACCTAATCACGAAAACATTCAAGCTCATATTTCACAAATGCATAAAATACCAAATTTCGAATATGAATTTCAGCATGACATTCATATGTGCGGTCTTGAGCTATGCATGATTAACTCCACTAAGCAAGAAGGTGAGAAAAACGATCGAATGATACAAAATGAATTTGTCATTTAATGGGTTAATATCCAGGAAAGATATTTAACACATAGAAAGTTATGTTTATACAATTTGATTTGACATTTAAATTTCATTTTTATCAAAAAGTAGAGTTAATCATGATTAGCTTTGAACAATTCATATCACACTACCGATCTCGGTCTCGTTCAGCAGGTTTTGTTCGAATTAACACGCGCGCACGTTACGTACGACTAACGTTCCGAAATTATAACCCAACCCTACGCAAATATACGCGTGTAGGCCGTGCATAATGAGGAAGGCGGGGTCGGTTTGCACAGGATAACCTTTCCGCGATAATAAAACCGGAGTTTTCCAGTTCGGCTTTGGAAATCTTTCGACTCTCACACAGCCCTTTCCCTTTATCCGGGTCGGCTTATCTGTTGTATCAACAAGTGCCGTCTGAGAGGAATATTCAAATATTTTCGCCCGATATTATGCCGGATATTAACGTCGGAGGGGGCGCCGAAAAAAAGCGGATGTTAATGTAGAAAAAAAAATGTTTTATAGATCTGTATTGGGAGGAGGTCAAAGCGACGGGGCTTAAAGACGTCTCCTTGTGTCGCATAAAGAAAAGTGTAAAAAAATACGCATTCACCTCTCAACTCGAAGAATCGCACTTTTTATGTCGCCGATATAAATATTACGCTTCGAGGAACATAGCGATCAAAAGAAAAAGTCGGCTCGAAATGAAAATTTTAAATATGTGCACGTTGAATAATTCAAAAAAATGTTTTTTTCGCGAATATCTGTTATTATAATTTACTTGATATACATTCGAAAGAACTCATACATCAGTAATCCAAATAATCATACGTATAAAATTTGAATTGAAATAATAAAATGCGTTGACATTTAGCCTCGAAGGACATTCATTCACGTGAAAATCTATATGTAATCATGTACATGAGGGAATTTGCATGGTGTCATGGGTTCCGTTCGCCCACCACAAGGCAAACAGGCATTTCCTTATCAAAGGAAAGGGGAGAGCGGGTATGCGTGGCTACAGCCATGGGACTTTGCAGATATAATCGGATTTACCACCTAAAACTACCCCTGGATGCTCGAGAGACGGCCCTTATGAATATTACCGGCGATTAGAATCACAATGATAACTTTCTATCGCGTCTATCTTAACTCCGAGTGTTAACGTCGTTGAGACCTTTGAGTGGATCGATCGATGTTAAGACGGTATTTGGCGGGTGATTTGAAGTGATTCTTCGAGTGTGCTTGTCTGTTATATGTACCTATTCTATGTATATTATATTGCAGACAATTTATCTTAATACATGCAAGAATAAGTAGATTATGACTCGAGTATGTTAACTAAATTATTGTTTTTCAGATGCTATGAGTAATAAATGAATTCATATAATATGTTGATATTCATGTATTCCCTGATGAATGAAAATTTCAAAGTGGTCACGTAAGCTAGAATCATAACGTTCTACTGAATATAATAATACTCCAATTATAGTTAAGTGGACTTTCTATTTAAATTTGTAATGCTGCTTGTGCATTGTTAAATGTTTTATAATGTCTATATGTGGGTCTTCGTATGCAACGTGAGCTTACTTCGATCAAAATTATATAGGTAGGTATAGTTATATTATTCTATAATAATATAATAGAAGCTTAGTGCAATTTATGTGTCCATAATATGTATGTAAGGTATGTATAGATGTGTGTAAAAGCTTACTATCGGAGTATTAATGTAAAAGACCTTTAAAGGGATGTAGTTTAGCCGTTGAATTATTGAAACAGCCTGGAAAGTAAATTGCGTGAATTTAATTGTTTGTAATTTGAAAATTAGTCCGTGTTTAATTACGTAGAAAATGTACAGTTTAAATTAAAAAAAAAAGAATTTTGATTGTATTTTTTTAAATTTGAAAATCTATGTAAATAAAAATGAATGTGAGTCAGTATGTCTGTCCGTTGTGTGTGCTTTATGGATTCCTTAATGGGTTAACTTTTTGTAATAAAATTTTCAATATTATTGTCTGCACATATGTGAAGATTTTCACATTAATAATTTCGCAATTTATATTTAAAATAATAAAATCATAGATTTCTTAAGTTGAAGTTTCATGGAGACACTTTCCCGCAACCCACTATTTAACTACTAAAAACCCATAGTTTCGAGCAACGCCAAGTCACAAAATCTATCACTTTATAACTCCATATAAATTTATCGAGCATATTAATAGAAATCTATTTTCAACAAATTGATCTATCGACTCTTAAGCCAGAGCCCGATCCACACACGCGCGAGCGACCGACATAAAAAAATCCACCAAAAAAAATTTGACATAACTGATTTATCATACGCGAAAAAAAAATATATATAAACGAAAGAAGGGACGGATTGAAAAAATTGTGATGTCATATTTTATGCAAAAATCCCCGGTAATCCGACCGATATACGCGTAGGTGGGTCTGCCAATAAAAGAATAATCCCCTGACGGGGGTTCGATATGGCAGATCGTCACGCCACATCCACCCCGCGTTCCCCCCGGGGGATTGTTTGTTCGGCAAATACGACCGCGGAGGCTTCGGGGGTGCCATCCCCATTGATGTTCGACAGTGGACTCCCTCGTGCGTTGTAATTGATCGCCTCCGCGTTTCGGGGTAGCGACGCCTTGGGAAAAAAGTTGGGACGAAAAGTCGTGTTTGTCGCATGTTCGCATGTCGAGGCGTTTATGTGTGACGTGATGGTACATGATTGTGTTATATGTGTCGTACGTGTTGATAGTTTTCATAATATGCGAGAAATTTTATCGAATTTCATATGTTTATGAAATTATTATAAAAAAAAAAAAACACTTTGTTGCAAATATTTTTCATCTCAATCTAATCTAAATAAAATATTATTTTAAATGGATTAGATTAGAATAAATTGATTTAAGTATAAAATAATATTTTTGTGTTGTATTATATTGTGTATTGCAGCCGCAAGTCGCCGGCCTACGTGTCGATAAACTGTTACGTGCATGTGTAGATCGTGCATAATTTTCGTTACGTCTTTTCTACTGTTAAATGTCGAACGATAGAAACCATGTAGATTGATCTCTTTCTCATTTATTCAAACATTATTATTAACAAATTAACGTGATTGATATTACTTTAATGATAAATTTTAGATTAGTAAGATGATTTTTAATATTATAAAATTTTGAATGAATAAATTTGAATAATTCATAAGCGAGAAGTTAATTTAATATATTATGTTGCCATTTTTTATTAAATGTGTAGGACTAAGAAAATGGTTATTGAATAAAGGAGCACGTGTAGATATTATATATGTAAATTCAAGGTAATGAAGGTAAGAAAGGTTTTCTCAGAATAAGATGCGTGTTTTTAGTAAACAGATATGTATATTTTTCAACGAAAATATTGTAATTCATTAGCTTTCTTATTTTTTAAGATTTTTAATTGAATTAAATTTATGAATAGACTAAGCATATTGAAATATGTAATTTGTGTGTATTACAATATCATCATAAAAAAACATATATTATAGGCGTAAATATAGGATATTGCTAATATAGCGAAAAAACATATTTTTGCGTAGAAACTATCAAACTTTGTCATAATAAGTTTCATACTCTTTTCGTTTCTTGTTGTAGGAAAGTTTCAAAAGTTTCTCATAGCATGAACGATGTGCATGCAAATTGTTAAGCAAGTTTATTATTCTAGCCTAGCTAACAAGAAAATCTATAAAAAGCACGTCTTCAACGCTCTTACGTATCAAGCGATAATAAAAAAATATCGAAAGCTTTATTAAATTCACAGAAAACGCTCTTTCGACGAAATATAACACAGAAAAATCGAAATTAACTCAACATCGAAACGTTAATATTGTAAAAAGATTAAATCAGTTTCGGCCGAGGATTTAATTCTCTATGCTTGATTAGCCGTGACCTTTTTTTCATTCGCAATTGATGATCGAGCGGCCCATTCAAAAGGTTTTTCTAATGAAGGGAGAGCCCTTTGATATTGAGTCCGAAAAAAAGTAGACTCTTTCATTTTTATATTTTCCCCATTTCTGCATGGCCGGGAAAATGGACGCGGCCAACGCTAATGAGGCCAGAGGATAAAACGGCGCTTGCGAAAAGCTGGTGGAAAATCGCGTTATACGAAATCGTTATAAATTTGCAGTTTTCGAATAAATTCAGCGAAGCGCTTAGCGATTCAATGGAAACGTTTTAAATAGAAAAATATTGACATAAATATGAACATTACATATTTTCCACTGAAACTTTGTTTTATGTTCATATTAGTTAATGTAACGAGGCGTTGCTTGAAGCTCATTCGATTTTAAGTTGATTGTGAAGTATTTTTTAGTACTTTCCGTTTTCGTTTCTATTGTGTATATATGCATAATATTTACTTTGGATAGACTACGAAAAATTCCTCTTTTAGTGGCTAAACGATAGAAATCCTATTATTTGTAAAATGTTAAATGCAACGATGCAGAAATCTTTCCAAATGATCATTTAATCAAGTATTACTGTCTATGGATCAGTCGTTAATGAATCTATAAATTATATATATACATACACTCAATATCATTTACATAGAATACGAAAAGAAACCCGTCATCTCGACTGTTGCATGCACAATTAATCGAAACATTTCCTATATTATTCACATCAAAAGGCTCGTTTGCGATGTTATAATGTAAGTTGAGGGTTCGAAATTTTCGCATGTTACTGATATGTAACTTCAGATTCGAGAGGGCTAATCTCAATCTTACAGCTATTGGGTTGGAAAATATCCGTTCACGTTTCGTCGAAGACGAGCCTCACCTACAGTGCCATGGCCCTTTTTATGTGTCGTATACAGAATTAGGACTTTTTTCCATCGGGTGTATTTTTTTTTCGTCGACCCCTCTTCTATGGGAAGATCACACGGTTCCTTCACAGCAAAGAGCTGATCCGACTCAAGTATACACGAATGGAAGCCTTTGAAGGAAACATCAAAATAACTTGTTTGCGTAAAACTTTAAAGAAACCCAATAAAGGGAAAACACTGATGGAAAACGTACGAATGATTTTATTTCAACTATTTGCTTTTAAATATTCGAATTCGAATTTTCAAAATTACTTTGATTTTTTTTATCTGTAATACAAATATTTGATCGTGAAATTCTGATTTTTATTCGTCTAGATTTTATATACACTTTTCCGATTGTTCAAACTTTCCGTATATTTTATTCGATTCGATAAAAGCAAAAATTCTCCCCTTATCTTAACGAAGCAAGTTGCGAATAAGATAGGTGGAAAACTTTATAGAAAATAACTAGGAATCTTTTCAGAAAATCTTAATAGAAATTCTTCCATTTCCATTCGAAACTCAAACGAACGAACACACACACCAAGTTTAAATAGACTCAACGAAAGACCTCATACGTCAACCCTAAAAGGAATAATATTCGAAGCTGAAAATAATTAAGAGTGTTGTTCGAGAGCAACGCGCTGCGCGAATCCGGCGCACGTTTACATAATTAACAGAAGCTCGCTAAAACCAACATAAATCCGAGCCTAAAGACAATTCGACAAATGTCTCGCCAAAGTTTAAAGATTTATGCGTTTAAATAAGCGTCCGCGTCGGGCTTAATTAAGCCGAACCTTGAATAAATAAAATCTTCCGTTTGTTACCGGCTCGAACTTTTTAACACTCGGCGGTTGTCATCCTCACCTGCGGGAAGAATGGCAACATTTTTGGAGCTAAAGGGAAAAGTTGGTATAAGAGGATTTGCCCACCGGGACGATTACATCTAATCTAAAAGCCTCAGCTTTTTTCCTCCCACGTTTTTTAATGGGGGGGCGTTAATTTAGACTTTAATTATGCCTCTCCGCTTTTCCCCGTTGAAAATCCCGTTTTTTAGAGTCGCTTCCATTTTTTTCCGCCTTTTTCCAGTGTCAATTTATCCACGGACGCTTTATATCCAACACCCATTATCGTCGTCGCTCTAAAAGATAGTTGATTGGAGGTTCTCGTAATAGCCGCAAAGTTATTATCCGCCCCGTTATTTGAAAAAGAAATGGGGTGACGAGGCGATTGCTTTGTGGTGTATTTTCAATTCTAGATTACCGATACATATAACCGATGTTTATAGTATTTATATTCTTTTTCAGCGTCTCGACACAAAGGGGTCGTTTTTGCTACATGAGCCTTTGAGTGAAAATAGGACGTTGATTAAGCTATGCATATTTTAAATTAAAATCGATAGTCTCTAGTTACAAAGTGAAAAGAATTCAATGTATTTTTCGATTGAATAAAATAATCAAGTTGAGTTTAATTATAGATATATTTGAGTGACAAAGCGTAAAATAAAGCTCTAGCTAAGGAATTTTATCATGGACTTAAAATGTGATCCATCTAAATGAATAATCGTAAACCGAACGCTTCCGTTCAAGTTGATTTTTTTTCGAAATTCGTTAGGCTTTCTAAGTGTCTAGAAAAAAATTATGGAAGGCTTTTTTTTACGAAAAAGAGAAGTTAATTTAGTCGGAGTTTCACTGGGAAGATACGAGTAGAAGCGGATCGTTTTAATTTGACGACCTAATTCTTTTCAAATTTAATTATCGTTAGCTTCTGAACTAACGCACCTAAAGGCGTTTGCACAAATTGACTTAGGCAAATTATCAGAAAAAATAACAAAATATATATTCCAATAAAGAATAAGAGATCTATATTTATATATTATATAAGAAGGAAAATATAAACAGAGAGGAAAAATGAGTAACAAATTATACCACGCTGTTTCGTGGGCGTGTGATGGAAAATATTATATTTGAGATAGGTAATATGTTCATCTGTCATCACAAGTCATAAAATAATATCGAATTTCTGAAAGACCCACATAAAATGCTAGAGATTTTTACCGCGTTATTCAGTTTCTCTGGCTTATGGTCAAGCGATGTGTTAAAATCACCTTAAGATGACGTGAAACGTAATTGAATAAAGTCGTAACGTTAATTCAAAATGACATAGAGAAACATCCAGAATTTTATCAATAATAAAGCAAAATAATTAATAAGATAAAATATTTGGAACTCACCCAAGAATTATTCTTCCATAATCTACGTTCATTTGATTGGCACTGCAAAGAAAAAAAAATGTTTATTTCATATGAAAGTTTTATTAAAAAATATAACAATACAAAATATTCATCAACTCGAAGTGAATTTCAATAAAACGAAAACAAAACTCGAACTGAACAAGTCCGAAGCGGCATATTAGTCGGTTTTATGCTTCCAGTTTAATTGGAACCGATCCCGAAGTAAGAAAAGCGCTGGGGGATCTTCGGTCACATTTGTTCCCGGGCTTCGGACTTTTCCCGGGAAAATTTGCATTTAAATTGACGCCGAGTCGAAGGAGAGATGCGCCATAATTGGAAATATGAACGAGGGAACGAAATAAAATTTTTGCGGTTATTAATCGGCGGTAAATCGAATCACGTTTCGGACTCGGTGGCGAGTTCACAAAGCCGGCGTTGAATTTCCACCGTTTTTCCGAAGATTTTCCACGTCGAGAGGCATAATTGAGAGGTTTTTCCGGAGGGAAACGATACGGTTCTTTTTCGAGATCCGAAAAATTGTAAGGTTGCTCATCAAATGCTGTTAAATAATCGAAATATGAACAACTAAAATCAAGTACGATTGATAATATCAGTTAAGATATATTACTTAAATTAGTATAAATTCTTTCTATTTTCTTCTTTTTAAATAATTAAAAAATAATGTTCGACTATATGTATTAATGTAATTTGTAGATACCTGAACGACAAATTCTTCGGCAGTGAAAATTTTTATAAATATTGTGTGTACTACTGAGATACCATTTACCATTATTGTGTACCATTATATTTAACATTTTACAAACAATAGAATTTTATACGTTTAAAAAGAACCAAAAGGCTTTTCAATACTTAAACCACAGTTAATGTTATGCGAAAATTGCACACACAACAACATTTACTGCCGAATTGGAAATAGGAAAGACAATAGTTAACAATCACATTCATCATACGACAGTTCACAATTGGTTTAATATCCATAGAGTTTTGAGCAACGCTTGGTCACAGATGCTATTTTATAATAAAATTTATTAATTAAAAAATGATTTATAATGCATAAAATGTAAAAAAAATATCAAAATTCATAATGAAATTAGAGGAGCCAATTCCGAGCGAAAAATGAGTGTTCGCGAAGGGTTGCTCGCTCGCGTGGTCGCTCTTTTCGTTGAAATTTAATTTTGATTCCAGGTGAAAGTTTAAAATGCGCAAAAAGTGAAAATTCATAATTTCCACGTTGTTTCTGACGTTTTCATCGTCGACGAGGGAGACTAGAGAGCGTCGAAGGCTGGCGGGTTAACGGGGTCGGAAAATAAAATGCGGACACGTCGGTCAAGTGCTGTGAAATTGTTGTATAGCTAAGGGTAAGAGAGGAAAACTTGAGGGTGAAAAAGGGTCGATTTTTCTACGAAAGCGTAAAAAAAGCAAGCGAAAAAAGATGGGAATAGGTTTTGCGGTAAATTTCTTGCACTCATCGCCAATCTTCAAAATTGCCGGGAGGGAGGCTGGTAAATAAATAATACGTAGATGTGTTTATGTACGTTTACATTTTTAAAGGAAAGTGTTTAATAATTAATGTACCTACATTGATTTCATCGAGAATAAAATTAAGAAAATAAGATGAATTTATACAAAATTTAAAAAGGAATATTTTGAAAAGTGTTCGGTAGGTAATGTTAAAAAATCACATAAAAATGTATTGACTGATTGATTTTGAATAACGCGTTGACGTATAAAATCGGATTATTGTAGCATCGTTAACCTTTCGAGTCCACTAAATCCCGCGGGTGCTATTGTATGAATTTCAATGTACTACCTTTTATCGACGTGGCTTTACTCTTTCGACATTCCGACAGTGTACATTTAGCTAGAATGAAAAAGTCACTAATCGCTCAGAAATAACACACATGCATGCATCGTTTAAAAAGCTGCAAAACCTTAACTCTCTTTTAATAGTCGGACCTAACGAGTCGGTCGTGAAACGTATAAATAAGAACCGAAGCGAAAATCATGCGATTTTATTATTAGCCCTAATTTTTTACGTATTTACATTTCTGACTCACGCAATTTCGGATCGAGTATGCGATTGAACTCGATTAAAGCTACATTAAGAACCATTAAAGTTTTACGCTTTTGTATTGGTATACGCGAATACGTAACGAGTTAAATCTTTCATTGCCTGAATCGATACAATCGGTTCATCCTTGTCGTTCAATTAATTAAACTGCGTCAATTAGCATTTTCATATTGACATTGGCCTAATGTTGGGCTGCAAATAGATTAATCGTAACGAAAATAGACTTGAATTAAAATGTCGTCGACAATAATTGGGATCAAGTGAGGCAACGAATGCTGGACATTTCAAAGTGCCGCGTAAGGTTTTTTCTAATTATTCGAAAAGAATATTTCGTATTTTTGCTTCACGTCTTCTCGTTTAATTGAGACTTCAGCGAAATCTTTTTCCACGAAAAATATTATAACAGTTTATAAGATTTGGGTTAACGGGGGTGTTTTTCATAAAATGAAGTGAATTTATTATGGGGTTTTGTATATAATGGCTTTTAGGTACGTTAACGTTCAAGTCAGTTTTTATTTACTGTAAATTATTCGGTTGAAGCGAAGGTTATTTTGTTAAATTGGTTGTTCAATTATGACTCGTATTTTCAAAACGAACCGAGCACTAAAAGTGCTCGGTCAGCGTTTGATCGAATTAAATTAAAAATTTAGCGCTCTTCACAATCGAATTGGATTTGTCAAATTATACAAATTAATTAGTTAACAGAATATTATAGAAATTTTATTTCAATATCACTCACAACGGTTTATGTATTTATAGAAATAATTTCTCGGAAAATTATCGACATTATTATAGAAAGCAATCCAATTAGAATCATAAATCACCGAAGCAAGTAAGCTATTCAAAGATGCACCATTGTTAGTAAACAATTCTCTATTCAGACCATTGAAGCATGCAATTTCTTATGATTGACTGAACGAAATTTTAAAGTCGATAAAACTCGACTGTAAAGACGAGTAAATTGAAAACTATTTCTTAATAATATTCAAAGAACTTTATGTACGTTATTTATCGACAGTTATTATAAAATTTCATCGTGAATACATCTCACAATTTTCATTCAAATAATTCTTATTGTACATAAATTGACATTCGCCAATGATTAGAAATAAGTGCTAATTTAACGCTTAACAAAACGGTTTCTAAAAATCAATCCCCCCACTTTGATTGTGTCGATTAAATTCAATCAATTTAGTTCCAATTATCGCATGCATATATTATTACTCGTCATATTTTTGAGTCTGCTAATTAATGATTAAGTGTTGATCTATACACTTTTTTAACTTTCTCTTCTAAGTTTTAAGTTAGTCAACTATACTGACTCCGAAATACAAGATGCGCTGAATTTGCTCTGATAGCTTCTGCACGTATCATAACAGATCGAATAATTATCTTTGGGAATCAGTGCAGTTAACTAACACGACGGCTGAAAAAGTAAAAAGATCGACCCTGAGAAACTTAAAAACAATAATTGGGAATCAATGCTTGTAACACAAAAGAAGGAATAGACTCAAAGCGATGCCAAAGGGCAAAAACAATCCATCGGAAAACGAAAACGCGAAATCAATGGGATCGTTAGGCCCCATCGATTTGCGGTCCACGTGCTCGCCGTAAAACAATGGCATCGCATCGACAATACCATTTGAACGTCCGTTTGCCAAGCGTGTAATTGCAATTGCAAACTACGTGGTGCATTAATTATTGCATTCGTCGACAATGCATCGTTCGCGATCGCAATCATCGCGGGACTGCGCTGAATCAAGCGGGTCATAGAATAATATGCTAAGTCGACATCGATTCGGAAAAATATCGCGGTTAGCTTGCGAAGCATGACTTGGAAATCAATTATGTCGAAGGGGAAATTATATTTTTTTTTAATTGAAAAAAATGTATGTATGTGTTACAGTCGAAGATGCGTGAAGTTCAAAGGGGAATGATTGGCATTTGTTCGGTTGGATAAATCGTCTTGAGTTTTTAGTTAGACATTATTTTGCTCTAATATTTGCATCTAGAACGAGAAAGGCAAATATTTCTAGCTAGAATCTAGCTAAGAAAGAAAAGCGTTCCCTCTTGAACTATATTCGGATTAAAGAATAAGCTTTTAAGTGCATCATTGTATTCTTCGTCTGGCCAATGTTTAAAAAGCCAGGCTATGATTTGTTTTTTCATTCTCATTTCATTTTTTTCCAAGTTTTCTATTAGAGTGTACTATTTCATTATCAAATTGAAGTACAAATAGTGCTCCGAAAGCGAAAACATGTTTTTTATACATCAAATCTCTTCTTTAGCATTTTTAATATGTGATTAGAGAAGAAAAATACGTATAAGTTGATCTAAATAAGTTATTTAGATAAAAATGTAGTCAACATTGAAAATTGTGGATGAAAAACTAATGCATAGACATATTATGAATAAAATAACTAGACAAACTATTTTTTGACTCTAACGCGTACATTTTTAAGTGTTAGACCTATATTATGACTTGAACCACATAATGATTTCAGATATCAAACGAATCATTGCGTATTCAGATGAATTATACAATGAAACATTACGATTATCGAAATAAAACAAGACAAACAAGATCATAGATAATCGTTTGAGTGTCTGAAAATTATTCGCACGTGGAAATTGTCGAAATTCCGAGTGCGTCAAAGCAGCGCACATCACGCATTATGTAAATTTCGCTAAAACGCTTTTCACAAGACACGTAGGTACGTTTTGTACAGGAATTCACCTGAAACTGCGAATCGAATATGTCGTCGTGTGTTTATCTCGAGGACATGGAACATGTTCGTGTGTATGTTGAACATATACGTTGAATTTCCGTCGTGTCGAACAGAAAAGATATTGTCATACGTGCGAATGAAATTTTCAGGCGGCCGCCTTTTGTGCGGTAATATAATATCATACGGGTGTTCTTAAAGTCATTGTTTTGTCTGGGGAAAATGCGTTGAATTTTATGTAAATAAAATATTGCTCGTTGTTTCAGTGTCTATTCGTAAATATGAACGTATGGCATGGAAGATTGAATAAGGTGTGGCGTGAAAATAGACGCGTATTATGGATCAGTCTTATTTGAACGTTGATGAATTCATATAAAAATACATTCACTCTTGATTAAATATTGAAGAAAAAATGAATTATGACAAACGTGGACAAGTTCTTCAATTTAGACCACCGTGAATTTTAAGCATCGAATCAATATCATAGATTTTCGGAAAGAATATTAAAAAGTGTTCTTTTGGAAATATACATAATATGACTGTACGGTAGTCTATATTAAAGCACTGTTCCATATTTTTTGCACCTCTTGTATTTAAAAGTTAAATATCAAAAATTTTCTGTCCAAACTGTAGCCGCTGATAAAAGTTAAGTTAAATGTGAAAGGGTAAAATATTAATGTTTTCATTCGTATGCTTGTTGACATTTCGACGATTAGTTTTATGTATGTTTATCATACTGAATGTTTATCTATGAAGAGCAATGAAATGTATTGGAACGAGCAATCAGTCACACGTTGACCGTGGCCGAAATATGTATGTATTTTCAGTGGCGAAAATTAATTAGATGTTTGTGGAGCTAATTTCAGAAAATTTGTTTATTTTGAAGTCACCTACGTTATGCTTTAACGCCGGTAAATTTCAAACGCAACACATGTAATTTGAAATAATACACAATAACATTTATTCTCCATACGAGAAAAAAAAACCCACATTACTCTCGCATGATTGCACACACGACTCTTTTATATTTTTACGGTCTTCCTAGCGAAACAACCGAATAAATAAAACACAACAACACTAGAATACACATACGACTAAGCGAAAAAAGGCATACGCGCTTCTCGCAAAAAGACAAGTGGCGAATTTACTTACGCGCTCCGAATAATTTATCTTTCAGAAGGGTTGAAGAGCTGCAAACGTCGAATTTCAGCCGAAAACTGAAACCTCTTCGACTTCTGAAAATCGCGGTTGTCAAAACGCGGAAAAGGCTTTTGGACGATCGTCCTCGGGAGGAATGCGCGATGAGATCGGAGAAGAGAGAAAACCTCTTCAGGAGGCGTGAAAGTTTAACGATTCCTCTAGGAATGAGTGGAAGCACGTATTGTGGTGAGATTTTTGACAATTTTCAGGATTTACGATGTAGAGATGCTCGTGAACGTGCGAAGGAGGAGTGTCGTTAAATTGCGGTTTGTTGTTCCCAGGTGTCTAGTTATGAAAGATGTGGGATTTGCTTTGAGACTATTATGCGATTTTATACTAGTTTTATGCTTTTTTGAAATTGATAAAGTTTTTTTCATATCGAGTGAATTTGCAAGGGAGATAAGTCTATGTTGTATATAGTTTAATTTAGGTCATAGGTGTACAACTGGGCCAAACTACATGCATTTGTGACTCCCTTGAGTGTAATATTCGACTCATTGTCAGCTAGATATATGAGTCGTTCAATGTACAGTGTGATTAAATCCATAAAACAAAAAGCCGAGAAAAACGAAATATATTTGATGCATTTTTTAAAATTCGTTTAATTTATCCGAAATTACAGACATATAATTTCGTTTAAAATAAGTGACTGATGTGGTCAGTTTATATAGGAGTACAAAATAAACAATTGAAATAAGTGATTCGGTGGCTGAACGAATTTGTTATTTAATAGTATTTAAGTATCATTAGATATTTACACATAAAATGTTATGACTATACCAAATGCTTTGACATTTAGGTCTATTTTTTTTAATTGGAGTTAAAGTGATTGTGCACAGAATGGCTCATACGTCCGATATTACTATACTAAAATTTAATTGAAATAATAACGTTATTAAAAAATATATTATTATATTGATTATTTTCTCGATATATTCGATTTTCGGGAGCGGTTTTTGGCTTTAGTATGGGATAACCTTTTATTGTTTAGCTCAGTTCGGTTTTTAGGTCGAATTTCAGTGTGGTCAGGAGGTACTCGAGCGTAATCCCGGATAAGGATATCGGATAAGAATCTGGTGATCGAGTTTCAAGGAAACACTCCACAATGTGTATGTACCTCGTGTACTATCAGAAAATCCAGGAAATCCGTTACGCGGTGCTTTTTGCTTTAATTTCCTTTCGTTCACAATGGAATATGCTTAGATTGATGGCTGAATGACTGATGTTTTTTAAGAATTCTTTTCAAGTTATAAAGCATATTACAAAATTTATTTACGTATCAAATCAATTCGAACCCTTATTATCGAATTATTTTATCAACACGGACTAAATTGGCTGAAAAATTCGCTGAAAATAAATTTCAATTTGCCATAATCGAGAGCAATTAGAGAAACACACGATACGGATACCGTGCGAACAAGTATCGCATTCGTTCCCAATTAGGAACAATTTGCGATTTGAAACGATCCCGCAGAGATAACGGCTCTGAAACGAAACCGCTGAAAAATAAACGAAATTTACGGAAGCTTTAAATACACGAAAGCTTTTCGACCAAATGCCAGTCAATCACGTGAAATGTCAATGACCCCATTAAAGCTCTATAAAGATTTTTTCGACATTTGGATATTTAAGTGTATACCTACTGAAATAACAATGGATGAATGTTTCACATTCTTTGCATTTTCAGAAATTTTTTTTCAAAAAATATTTTGACAAATTGTCATTCCCATTTTTTAGAATTTCATTTTTAGTAAAATAATGAAAACATTTGTTCATTTTTGTCATCATTTTCATCATATCAAATGATATTTGAATAGATGGTGAACAATGGAAAAAATAATACGGTAAACTTTGAAGAGGACGGTGAATGAGAGAATCTCAACTTTGAGCAATGAGATTGAATTTCATGGAAAAGAATAGTACCAAAATAATTAGACTAGTATAATATAATAAAAAGTGCAAAAATCAAGTAGGTACTCTGCACAAAAATAATCTTATTCGTGACTCAAAGCATTGGTACCAAATTCGGTCTATTATACATAGTTTAATTCTACTTTTATTTAATATTATTTACATGTATTCATATCTTAATTTACCTTATCAAAATTACTTTTATGATACAAAATAAATCAGAGGACACACAGAAACGCAACATGCAATGCGATTTGTCCCAATCACGCAATCCTTCAAAACGCACACTCGCGAGATCAATCAAGAGCAAAACCGTCCAAGGAAATAGCGATAATCCACTCCTAAACATCATGAACGATTCGAAAACACTAAAAGTCATCACATACGATGAAATAGTAAACTAATTCCTCAAAATGAGCGACAGACTCAGACAAGGTTCGCTCACTGGCTCGTCGCCCGTGACAGACGAGCAGAGACAGACACACAAACAAACGGCTAGTGCCATAATCATTCATCGCCATTCAAACCGTTCATTGCCGCAGCCTTGGTTTTAAAGCGGAAAATTGTCCACTTTGCACAATTTACCCAAGTGGTATAGTGTTTGAACTGAGCGACACATGGCCGCATCGTATTACTACTGGTCGGGTTCCGAATGTAACGATACTCGAAGTTGTAGATAGATATGTCTTATATTTTCGGAAAGCATACGAAAAGTGATGTTTTTGTTCGATTTGATTCTTATAAGACCACCATTTTGAATATTCGAAAATGAACGAATGAAAATCTTAAATTGTAAACGAATCCTTGATAACTCAGCCTTTACATACTGATTATAAAAAAAAATATTTTGACAACTACGCATACATTTCAGGACTAATGAACACAATGGTGGTAAAATTAAGGTAAGAAGTTATTTTAAAGTTGTTCTAAGGAGTTCGAAAGAAGCATGACGCTGAACCAAACCATTTTGTTGATAATTTAGCTTTTACGATACATAATTCAAAATATAATTTGGACATCTAAACATATATTATATTGTAGAACTAAGAAATGCAATAGTATATTGATATTTAAATGTATTGTGTATTTCATAAAATATCAACAAAATTATTTTTTTCGGTCATTTTAGAAAGTTCAAAATGGCGACCTTATAGGTATCAAATCAAACGAAGCATTTTTTTTAATAATGCTTACAATTAGTGTGAAAAATTCTTAAAATATAAATAATCTACAACAACTATACAAATGAAACTCGACTGCACGTTGTGACGTTTTTTCGAGAATACCGAATGCGCACTTAAAAAATTCGAATTTCGCCTTCGGAGACTACATGAAAATGGCTCAACTATATGAAACACTTCGTATAGATTCGTATAGAATTTCACATTATGAACAGAATCGTCAATTATAGCCTAAGGCTTCGTTCTGGGACGCCTTCGTGGACTGTTAAGCGTTTATGGTGCGAGGTTAAGGCGTTTTCGCATGGGATATATCGTAAACGGAATCGTAATCTAGAACGTTAATCTAGGATACAGGATTTAAATTTTTAGTGGTTGCGAAGTTTATATTCGAAGCATTTCGCGAAATTGTCGGTTTACATATCGAATGTATGGGCGTTGTTGTTCGGTTTCAATTAGGCGAATCAATTGATTTTGTGTTCCGTTATAATGATGTGCGAATGTTCTCTGTAATGAATGTTTGTTGAAATTCTATTAATTGTCGCGATTCGTATTTGTTAACTAATTCTGCGTTTGTAAATTCAAATAGTTTGCATGTCAAATTTAATTCAAATATTGGAATAATAATTGGAAACAAAATTTATACAGAAAATTAAACACTAATTATATTCATGTTTCGCATTGTAATATTCTTGGAATATGTGAAATATTTTAATTAAGATTCAACTTTATACTGAATTCAAAATAATTGCTTTGGTAAATTTGATACATTTTAAGAGCACCATGTTAATAGTAATAGGATATTTCTCAAGTTATATTAATTTATCACAGAAGAGATAATATCAATATTATTTTTCAAAAAATATTATGTTTTGTCTGCTTCCAAAGATGAAAATATATGTACTACGAATTTTTCTCGCTCAAATATTATGTAAACAAAACAATCGTTGAAAATATATAAGAAAAACTCTGGAACTCAATCAAATAAAGTATTTCTTAGAATTAAAAGGGAAGATTTCTTACATTAAATCAACTCAATAAAGATAAACAGTCAATTTCTGAAGAAAAATTTCAATTGCGTTTACAGAGAATTTTATTTTTTCTGGTTATTCGTCTAAAATTCTTTCAAAAATTGTAAATCGAATTGAAATTCAATAGAACCGAACGAATCGATCATACATGTATTTGATCAGGTTTTTCAAGTTTTAATAGTAATTTTTGAATAAAGGTCGTTTCGATATCCAAAATTTGAATAATTTTGATACATATGTATGGAACAGGTTTTCAGTACACACATCGAATATTAATTGCCATATTTCATATAAAAAGTGTACGAAGCAATTTTTACAACTAACATTATTTTCGGATTTACCATAAAAAAGCGCTAAAATGATATTTGAATCATTTACGTATGTTCTACGACCAAACTACTTTGAATAAATAATCCGATATGAAACGTTAAGCCATTTTGCCCATGTATTTTTTTTAATCTAACGATTATAATTATTTTGAACATTCATAAAACAGAATATCCAAAATATTATATTCCAAATGGTTTCGAAACATAACAAAAAAGAGAGCAAAGTAGGTCAAGTATGCAACCCTTTACCTGTTGTGTAATCACAACGTTTCAAAAGTGTACTTTAATCTGACCATTTCATCGCTATTCATCATCAAAGTAGCATAATATTATCTGCAGTTAAAGCTCTATTTAACATCACAAGTGTTCAAAGTTATGACTATTATTCTGACTCGAAAATTCGGAATAAAGGTCCAGCGTGAAACCGCACACATTCCGAAGTGTAATTTTAGTGTCATACATTAACTTGAATGTTTTTTGGCTTGTTTTATATAACCACATTCAGTTTAATATATATTTTCTTATATGTATATTATTAAGTTTCGATTCTTGAAATAGAAAAATTATTACTGAAGGATTTCTAATTAATATTTTAATTATAAAAATCTTTAAAAACACTCCAAGGCACATGAAAAAATATTTTTGGTGCACATAAACGAATCGAAAATAAACTTTTCGCATAACGAAAGCTAAACACGTTTTATGAACACAATATGGCAATACGCACGTAGACTTGCAAAATGTCACCCGGTAACCTTTAATCGCACGAAAATTGTGAAAGACGGACTTTCCTCTTTTTTACAGCCCGTAAAATATTCGATTTGTCCCTAAAAAAAAAGTTCGATTGATATTTGCGAGGATATTTACGGCGTCGTTATTCGCACCGAGCGTCTGCTTCGATACCAGTGTAAAAATTGCACTTCGACTATTAATATGGGACCCGAAGCTGAAAAAAAAGGTGGGTTCTCACTTCGGGCTATAAAAGTAATAAAAGCCTCGAAAATAGATTTTTCGCTGATTTATTATCGCTAGATTTTCGACGATTACGACGCCCCTAGAAACAAAATGGTTTTCTGAGAGCGATCCGCCTCCTCTTCTTCCAAGGTGTTTTCTTCTTCTTCCATTGTATATTTACGTATAAACATACGAGACAAATATTTCACACGGTGTTAAAACGTGTCGTCTTCGACGATATATATGTCAAAAATATCGTCGTCTTTATGGCGGACGTTTTACAATGAAAAATTGAAGCGATAACGCTTTTCGAGTTATGAAATATTAGTTTTTCTTCGGTTCGGATTTTCACACTCGTTTAATGTTCTAAATGTTATTTTAAAAACGAAAATATTTTTGAGATTTATGAAATAACTAGCTTCGATAATCCGTTATTGCTCAAACTTTATGGAATTTAAACTTATTGTGAACTGTTGTGTGGTATTAATAATGAATATGAAACAAATGAAATGTTAAATATTTGTCAAAACATGTATAATTGCGTTGCATATGTAGATTTTACATAATATTTGTTACTCGTTATCTACAGTAAAGGTCTATATGTGAAATGTCAAAAAATAAAAATTCCATAGATATTAAAACATAAAATATGATTCCTAAAATGGAATGTAAATATTTCCCAAACGTACATGCAATAATCCTGGAAAATTTTATCGTGAAAATAGAAGTCATTAAGAAGTTTTTAATACACAGAAACAGATAAATATTCATTTCGATTTATATAGATATTAAAATTTTATTTGATGTTCTATATAGCTACTGTTTCCGTATCCTAAACACGAGTGTATTAAAAAAGCAATCAAACGAGTACACATATTTTTTCCGGCCTCCGTCGGATATTGTGTTATATATTTTCAAGAAAATTCAATAATGATACGGCAACAACCCCCCAAGTATATTTATCGAATATCCTGTTTTCGATGTTTGACCGGCGTTTTAATTTGGGAAATGGACTCGGGGCCCAGATAAGATTTCTACTTTTTCACCATAGTTCGCCGTATGGGATATCAATAACGGAAGGCGTCGACCGATCCACTTTCTCCGAACACCATACGTATATATACCATGGATATCAGATGCATGTATACCATATTTTTCAGTGGCCCATTTTCACCTTTTTTGCCCACATTTGCCTTCGGAGGCTTTCGCGACCGGAATGTGTGTGTATTTTTCACAGCTGGCAGAACTGCGCCGCGGGGCGCATTTGCGTCTGCGAATTTCGAACAAATATCTAGGAAAAAGGTAGAATTGAGCAAACAAATATACTCTGAATAAATTTTGGCAGCGTGAAATATAGGGTGTTGAGCGAAAATGTATCGATTTTATTTGATAACGCTGAATTTTTTCGATGAAAGTTTATTTGATGCGTGGGAGAAATTTTGATATATTTTTGGTAGAAGAAATTTCTAATATTGATAGGATATGATAAAATTATACTTATGTTAATGAATGTACGTTGATATTATTTTCAACAAAAGCACTATCGAGAATTGGATTGGCAAATTTTCAGAAAATTTTACAATTGGAAGAAGTTAGTAAAAAACGTTGTTCAAAAGAAAATTATATAACTGCATTTAATTTTGATCGCTTTGATGTAAAATTCTTACACAATTTCAAATATACACATATAAACGATTTTTGCGTACAAAAATAAACCAAAATGTATGAATTCTAATTATAGAAAAATATTTTTAGATTCGCACTCCATAAAAACACATTCATATACCGTCTGCAGTTATAAATTCATATACGATTCAGTACCGGTATACGCACAATTTCTTATTCCCTCTGCGATATTCCCCACATACATAAAAGACAAACACCCTATATACACAGAGCCACTAATAAAAAATATCTCGCGGCGGTCGACGAAGGTAAATGATCTAGAAATACAAAAAAATCGTCCCCAACTTCCGGACTCTCTGTACATAAAGAAAACTCAACGGAAAATCTCTAACCGGGCTTCGTTCGCAGCAAATATCGAACTTGAATTACGATACGGCATAAAGCAAAAATAAAATAATATAAAAGAAGAGCACACAAGTAATAAAACGGGGGCACTTTCGTCGAATAAAAAGGGCCCGCTGTGGTCGTCGTCGGCCCTTTCGCCGGCCCTGTTTTAATATTGACATCTCGGTTAAGGGAAAGGAGAGATTTAATCCCGGCGGTCGAAAATTTTCCAAGATTTTCCCGTATTCCGTTTGAGCGGCGGTGGATGTTCGATTGTTAAATAATATCTATCCATAAAATAAACAGGTCGAGACCCGAATTGAATTTCGGGATACGCTTGTATATTTTATTTGCGTTCGCATTCATCAAACGATCAAAGAAATCAAATATCGCTTTATTTAACGGTTCGCTCGTGACTTTTCCATTTCATGATTAATATATAAACGTGCACGATTTGTAAAATCTCTTATATTTAATTTCATTAATATTTATTATTTATCTAAGGACCGAACTTTTCACTAACCTTAACAAAATTATAACCTAGCTGGCGTTTCTTTCTATTGAATTTAATAGCTGTAACAGTGTCGAACTCTATGTATAAGAAAAGTTAATTAAATATAGTAAATATTTTATATGAAACTCACTTGAAATTCTCCGAATCTGCAAATCTCTGCTTTGAATTAATTTCCACAATTTTAAATTGACAACGTTGTACTTTCACGAATATAGTCACACGTGTCGATTGTACATATTTATTTTTATGATTATTTATTACATGTATTAGTATTGTGTTCGATTTTTAATCAGTTGATAAGAGTCACTCGTCGCGATCGGCCGTTTAATTAATTTCGATTGTTTTAACGAGAATAAAAAAACAATTTTCGATTGATTTGTTTTAATTACGCGAGTGTTAGTGAAACGAGAAAAAGGCTTCATCTTAAGGCGTTTAAGGTAGGATTTTATGTTATTTTTAAAACACTTGTTTATTGAGAGCACTATTTTTTTGTACAATTAGAATCACACTGATCACGAAATTAATTTTTGCGTAAGTTGAAGAACTTGCAAATTCGAAAACAATAGAATTATAACACGATCACGTCTTTATTCGAATAGTCTACGACTGAAACTGAATTGACATTTTGATAATTTCACAACAATAATTATAATGGTGAAATACATAATTGATTCGATTATCGATAACGCATTTTGTCTGCGCATTCGTTTCCTGTAGAACGCACTCGATTTGTGACAATAACTATTTTTTATACATAATTGCTTAATTTATGTGTATCGATAAAAATATTCAATCTAGGGTTCCCACTTACGTTATTCACAATTGGATTAGGGCTGCCACATTTCTTTAAGAATCATTATGATCATTTGAAATATGTAGATATACAAAGTCCAGTATCGTTTTTCTTGTAAATTAAACTATATCTATTGTATGTACTTATATTACTCGTATGAACGTATGAACTCATCCGAATAAAACGCTTCAACGGAAAAAAAAAATACCAAAACTAAAATACATTTAACGACCGAAAAAGCTATGAGGTACAAATAACATTTATGCCGAAAATGAGTTATGCACAGGAATCGCTTCTGTGCACGATCATTTATTTGGTTGCAAAAGGATGTAAACAAATTCGTAATGTGTGTTAAGTTATATCATCAAATCACTCGACCTCCTCCTAATACATGGTCAACTTTGAACGCGCATTTCTCGAAACCACTTGTACCCCTTAGTCTTTTCAGTCGTCATTTTATAAATTCGAATATCTACCGAATTATCATCATTATTTATGAGAAACCCATATACATATAACACACACGATAATAAACGAAATCCTCATCGGCGACACGGAACCGTACCGAAAACGCTTTTATCGGACGCGTCCCGGGGATTATAATAAATTTCGATCCGAAGTCGAATCGAAATTAATTACGTATCGGACACATTCGTATGTCCCCGTTTGTACCGTATTAAATCCCATATGCACAGCTGAACGCGGAGATAACGTCATTTAAGCGGCTCACGTCGCGATCGAACCGAACTCGTTCGCGCGGAACAACGGCAATACGTTATATGGAAATAAGGCCCTGTGCACATATGGGGGTTGAAGGGTTGTGAGTCTTGTCATTTTTAACCTTTGGCCATTGATAGAATCGAAAATTGAATGAAATGGATGCTTTTTATCAAATGGATTTATCGAAAACCTTGAGTTTGATCGAAGATTTTTGAGTATTGGTGAGACTAATTTCGACTTCTAATTATTGCACGAATGAGGGATATTTTGGTCAGTATTGATAGATTTATGATTTTAAAATTGATCAAATATGGTTATTTATAGAGATAAAAATCAAATATTATATTAATACACTCCGAATCCTGATGCACAATAATCTCTTCCGAATGTTTTCGCTTAAGCAAATTTTTGTATGAAAACTATTTCAAATATTGATGCCAAATGCAATAATAAAAACCATAAATAAATATTGTTTAAATTATTAAAGAAACTATAAATCCATTTTTTATAAATTTTACGAAAAAAATGCAACATTTTTCTATATCATTGAAAAAAGTGTTCAGTATGAAAGGCAACAGTGTTTAAATAGATTTCAATTTAATTATATTGATAATGAATTATTTTAGTTATAATTGTGAAACAGTATTTTAGTACATCACATATTTTAATTCAAATCAAGATATAATTTCACATATGATATATTTTTTCACAACCGAAATGAATTGACTAACCTCAAAATATTTTCATCAAATTCCTGCATTGAATCAAAATTAGATCTAAAAAATCTATATTATTCCACTTATTTATACAAAATTTTACAAATGCTTTCCTTAATACTTATTAAAAAATATTATCAGTTCAATTATAAGATAAAATAAAAATAATAATCAAATTTAGAATACGAAACACCTATCGAAAATCAGTCTGTCCGGATATGCACGCGCGTAATTCAACGCGGCCCTGTCAGTAGGGGACAGTCGTAAATACCCGGAGGGTGCTCAATTAAATTGTAGCAACCCCCGATGTGTATAAATGTGTTTAATATTAAACTCTAGAGCTATCGGGTTAACTGGAATTAATCAAAACTTGCGCGGACGCGCCGCAACCGAATTAGGCAAACGGTCGCTCCGTACGTAATTCGATTCGAGTCGATTGTCGTGGAAAGTTTACGATTTCGGTTGCCACTGTTAGTGGAAAAATGTTGATCGATGTTGATCGGTCTTAATTGAATGATGGAAGTTGTCTGTGGAAGTCGCTTCGGGTGCTAATATTGTCTAGGTGTGTTTTTTGTTGAGGTCGTTGAAAATATGCGCTGTAATAAACGTGCTTCTCAATTGATGCTGTGTAAAAATTCTAATCGAAATTATATGTGCACGTGTGTGAATGCGTTGAAATATGACGAATTTGCATACAGGTTTTGAATGTCGGTAACTTTTTTTAATTATTACGCTTCGAAAACAAGTTGTTATTAACAACGTTTGACTTCCCTGCTTTGATCTGACGTGAACAAACGCAACATTCTAATTGCTTGATTTATTCGAAACGATGTATAGTTATTTTATATTTAACGTTAAGATCGCGAATAAGAAATATCGACAGTACCAGTTTTAAATTATACAAACCATTGTTTCTTGTCAAGACAGACGCTGAAAATGCACTTGACAGTTGACATATAACTTACACGTTACACAGAATACATACATTTATCAAACGTTGTACTTGTAATATTTACCGGGAAATTGTCTCGAAAAATTTATTTCCACCATTATGAATTCACATATAAGATATCGTCGATGTGAGGCAATTTTTTTGCATTTGACTTCACACAATTTTATTTGGAAAAAATGATCAAAAGCGTTAAACATACTTTATATATGCCACGAAAAATAAACGATAGACTTTAATTTAAGATAAAAAAATCCCGCGTTGAGTCACAAAAATAAGTCTTCGATAATTGAAAACGGTTCTCAGTCAAATGTCAAGAGGCACTCAGTCTCCCATACAAGATGATCTCGTTAGATCGAAAAGCGCGTCAAAAACGAATAAAAATTTCATTGCGAAAAATCGCTATTTTATATAAATTTCATCTCACGAACAAAGTTTACATAAAATCAATGATTTGCAGACTAATGCGATAGAACTAGTTCGATTCAACGAACATTCAGTTCACCCATCAATATTGTCCGTGTTAGGTTATTAATCCGACGATCGGTGACTGAATAAACCAAACTAATGGATCTAGATCTGATTTAAAACTCGAGAGAGATTCCAATTGCAGTCCGAGCTTGTATTTTACATGAATGGATGTGTAAATGCATTCGATAATTGTTGGCATTTGAATTGTTCACTGACTACTGATCGCATTAAAATCAGTTCGGAGAACTCGGTTTGTGAGGTTTTTATAATGTATATAGATAAATCTGAATGAGAAATAATTTTAATTTTGAATGCAGCTGTTTTTTGCATTTGAATCGGTGTAAATTGCGAATTCGCGTGCAATTTTAAATGATGAATTCCACATTTGTGTTACAAAGAGATAATTGTAGTGTGTACTTTTCGTTGTCATTCAATCATCACAAATTGCACGCATTTTAATAAAAAAATAATAGCATGTAAAATGGCGTTAATATCTCTGATATTTTGTCAGCAGTCTCGTTTTGAAAAATATAAATTTCAGAGTGCAACGACTATAAATGAAGTTTATCGTGCATCATTTACATTAGTGGGAATGACTGAGCACTATCGATTAAAATTCAGATACGATTGAATATATTTAGATTGATTGAATATGTATAATGATACAAATATAACTTATTGTTAGAGTGTATATTCGAAACTAAATTACCTAGCTTATAGGGTTTCATCAAGTTTGACATAATTATCAATGCTCCGGTTTAGACAATTGCAAAGTTCTCAAGGCGAACATATTCCGTTCTAAACATGAAACTATGACTAGCACTTCCATATCGAATGGCATATTGTGATGATTCTTTTATATTCACGAAACTATACTAATTAATTAACTGATATATCTATGTATCTTAATATAAAATTCAAAGTGTATGCAAGAAAAACTTAAGTGCTGAAATGATCGATTGAGTTTTATTGTAACAATCGCACTGCCAAGCACAAAAACTAAAAAAATCTCAATTTAATAATACACATCAACATTTTTATGTTACAAAAAAAAAACAACCAAGTCTTTGAATCTTCGGCCAAAATATTTGAATGTTCTTTTAGACGCCTCAAAGACGTGACCGATTAGTGTAATTCGTCAAAAATCATTACTACACATAAATACTACGCTCAATTTGAATACACTAATATTGTTTTATATTAAAAAAATAGATGTCACACGAATTAAAAAATTAATTTGAAACCACAAAATCTTATCACTTGAACCCACGTCCTAACTAAAACTCATAATTACGACAAACACATTAGATCCAAAGAATCGCATTACATTACGTCTAAACCGCTTTCGCACAGTAAAACTCGTGAATATTATCGGATCTGCGAAACGCTTACGAGCAAAAGCGGGATTCGAATCGAATCGAATTTTACGGAATTGAAAAAAAAATATTCGCCGGTCAGGCTTTGCGGCAATAAAGAGTGATAAAGTGACGGTCCCTCGTTAAAGGGACCCCACAATGTCCGTTTATTAGACCCTCTTAATAAGGGACGAAAGGTAAAAACCTCGCATTAAAGAAAATCCTTTCACCGAACTCGCGCACGACCCACGGCCGATTTGAACAATTCTCTTTGTGGGAAATGGACGTGGCGTAAAAAAAATCCCATGGAAAAAAATCGTATTTCGCCTCGGATCTCGGACCGCAAAAAAAGGACATTAAATTATGCATGAAATTGTTTAAATTCCTTTATTTTTCTTTCAATTTCGGCGAGTGGTAATTTTTGAATAAAAGTCGGAACGCGTTTCGATTCTTTGTAGAGTTTTGTTGAATTTAAGCGAACGCAATTGTAATTGTTCAAAAAAACGAACGAAATCTTTTACTAAAAAAAATAAAAATTCGATATTTATTTGTGTTAATTAAAAGTAGGAACTTGATGTTTTAAATAAATCTTTCAATTGCAAATTCAATTTATCTTGCAGTGCAATTGGAGCTCGAACAAAAAGATCTAATTACGTGAAGCTCGTGTTGAAACTTAAAATGGATGACGAACATTGGATTTTTTTTATATATTTAAATCAGAGAATAGAATATATAGAAAATTCTCTCCTGTCACTCTAAAAAGGGTAATTACTGTTTCGACTTCTTTGAAAAATATTCACCATCGTTTCTAAAAGAAAAAAAAAAGATAAAATCCAATTCGAAAGTAAGAAAAAGAGCTCGAGGAACTTTTCGATAAGATGAATTGTTTCGAAGCGTCCATTTTCGCCGATTTTTCAGGTGAATTAGCATTTCAAATGCGGAAATCCAATAAGAAGCATTATTTTTTTCCGCCGATTCGATCTTTCATAATCTACTCACAGTGTACCTGAAAATTATGACGATCGTCGATATTTCAAGTTAATGGACGGTCCGTAACGACAGCGATTTTCCATTTTCACGAAAAGCTTTCGTGTAAATCATGAATATTCACGCACGGCAACAGTACTTGGATTTTCAGCTTTGCTAGTAATTTTTTATAACGTATTAACTATTCGATATTATAGATCATGCTACCGATAAGTTTTCAAAGATACAATTGATAAAAGACATGAATGTAACTCGTATTGATTCATTCTAAGCTCAGTTTCCTCATAGATAAAACTAATCGCACTAGACTTGGCACTGGACTCAAACATTGAATAATGAGCGCATTCATTACGAACCGTCTTTGCATTTTAGTTCCCGCTTCGACATAGAACAAACAAAAACTGTCTTACAAAAGCAGCCTTCATAAAGTTTCATATCGATTTTGCCAAAATTTTGTAAAAACGTATAAGCATAGAAAGAACGATGAACTGAAAAAAACGCGACTCTTAATGGTTTTGTCAAAAAATAAGTGTGAAGTTTGGTACATTATATATTTTTTTTAAAAAGAAGCAATTTGATATGTTATCGAATGGTTAGAGGCAATGAGAATAATAATTCTATATGTACGTTGAACATAACATACAAAATGACATGTGTTTTGTTAATGTACCTAATGCAATATTTACATTATGAAGTACGCGAGTCATATTGCAGTTGTATATGCAGTTTCAGTAACTTCTCGGAATATGATAGTGGATTTTTTCTACATAGAAGCTATTTAAAGCTAGACATCGTATCTCGAGCCTGAGGAATTACTGTTATTGCATATGAAACAGCAATATGACTTCCATGCTTATGTAAAGATCTTCCAACAAACATACTTAACTTCGACCTAATTTTTTGAGTTGCTCACAAAAAATTTCAAAATTATTCATATCTATACTTATACAAAAAAATGTCAAATTCACTGAGACTCCTTATGTTAGAAACACATCCTCTGAAAAAACACGACTAAAAACCAATTCGCCTCTCAGAATTCTCTCCATAGAGTACACACGGATTGATTCAAATTCAGCACCGAACCGAAATCTGCATATCGCAAGGAAGCAGCGAGTCGGTTTAGTTTAAGGAGATGCCAAAACCTGATTTAGCGACGCCGTTTTGCATAATGTCCGACCGCAGAATCTATTACATTATGCACCGGGCCGCATAAGCGGATTTCGACACGCAAAATCGACCGATTCCACATCGGGATTGCCTCGATTTTCAGCTTGAAGTCCGACTCGGTCCTTTCGGATGGAGATAGTTTTTTTCCCGGGATTTCTCGGGTCGTTTTTTCGAAGTATTCGGAGTCGATCGAGCGCGAGAGCCCGAAGGGTTTTTAAGCTCGTAGAACGCGTCGCGCCGAATTTGCGTTGCGCTTCCACACTGTCGTATTCGATAAAGTGCTGGAATAATGTATTGGAAAGAGTTTTAGGTTTTTATTTTTATTTTAGCTCACGTGTGTGTTTTCAGGTGTTTTTGGAAAGAATTTGAATTTTTTTTTATTAAAATCGAATTTTCATAAGCTTTTTTTTCGTATTGTAACAGTATATGACGACTGAAAAGGCCAAGCGACTTCACGGTGATTTAGAAAAAAACGCGTTCAAAATTGACCATGTAACTACATGTATTAGGAGGAGGTCGAGTGATTTGATGATATATCTAGGAACATGTCCGAATTCGTTTATATCCTTTTGCCACCAAATAAATGAGCGTACATAGAAGCGATTCCTGTGTGTTCGTTCGTCCTTTTCGATCGTCATATAATCCACTCAATTTGAATATGTTTAGTTTAGAAATGATTTTATTTGATGTGTGGAATAAAAGCGTTTAGTTGAATCGAATAAATCTTAATGAGATGTTGTTTTATGTGTGTTTTAATGCTGCGTTGTTTTCAAGATGAAAATAAATTTTGAAAGCGTGCTTCATTTAAGACGTAGTAATGTAGTGTTAAAGAAGAAATCATTAATTATACGCGTTATATACGATTATTATTTATGAATATTTTATAATTTTGAGCAAATGAACATTTTCTAATATGTATTTTCAGAATCAGATATTTTAATCTAATTTATAGTTTAATGCTGAATTAATAATTAAAATAATTAATTGGATTATTTTATAATCGTATCAAAATCATAGAAAATATATAAAATGATGGAAACGGTCGTCATATAATATTTTTCTAATTAAAGTTTATCTGAAGTCTGCAGAATCAAGTCCTGACACCGTGTGACAGATACAATCATCTCAGACAGCGAGGCTTTCGTTCCTTCTTGTCCATCCCATTCCACGAACAGTTTTCTAGGTAAAGTTTTTCCTCTTACACTTATATAGGGTGCGAATTCAAAAGAAAGGCTATTTTGAGAAAAATATATAAGTTTTGCTAGATATTTCTTAAAATTTAATTTAAAAAAAATAACTTTTTAAACGAATTATCCGAACGAGAATCCAAAATTTTATATTAAAAATATTATAGATCAAATCGTTTCAAATATTTGTATATTTTTAAAATTCATTTTGATATTTTTGATACACTCTATACAGCTATGTTGAGATTGAAAAAGCGGTAAAGATTTTGCGGTAGTGGCAGTAAAAAACATCTAAAGGAGTAAAAGCGGTGAAAATTTATGTTCCGAATAAACGATGAAGAGGAAATCCGACCGTGTGTCAGTCTGTCCGTGACTTGTTCAGCATTAAGTTAAACAGATCCATTCAAAAAGCGCTTAAGCAAAATTAATTATATTTTACCTAATCAATCATGGAAATTCTGAAGAAAATGTGTATATTCACCATCTGAAACAAACACAAAAATGTCAGTTCGCCATGAATTATTTCGTGTAAGTCATTCGAGCGCGTACACATCGCGCTAAGTTCGCTTTTCGTAGAAAAACAAATGAATATTTTACTATAAAGAAGCTTCCTTTGATATTGTAAAAAATAATAAAAAGCCGGGGGGGAGGAAAAAGATCGAAACGAGAGCAGAATTGAAAAGAACGCAAACAAGTATCGGAGTTGTGCGCGTGTATCCGATGCTTATCGGGAAACTTTTGTCGCTTCGAAAGAGCGTTTCAAAGCCGACGATTGCCTATCAAACTTGAATAGATAAGCAATAAAAGTTGTCGTTATAGAACGGCGATAAAAACAAATGTTACCGATGCCGGACTACTGAAAAGTGGAACGGTGAAACGTTTTGAAAATTTCAATCGGAAACGATTCGATACGTGGCGAAAAGTTGTGGTCGTTTTGATTTTCGATGTTTAATGCGATGTAGTTTGTCAATTTGTAAAACAGAACTCTACTATCAAACAATCTATATTTTGCAGTCAAAGTGCTTAAATGCATTAGTGAGTACTTTGCCTTGTTAAAATTTACATTGCATGGCAATGTTGCGGTTTGTTATGCACATTTATAAATTAGTGTTCTCTTTTCTTTCAATTTTTCTATTATTATATTACAAAAATATATTTTGATATCAGGTGAAACTACAAATGGTGCAAAAAAAAAAGAAAAAATGGTCATTTTTGTATATTAACATTTTCAAATTGGTAAATCGATGTTATTTTGATGATCTTGATAAAAATGAAATCAAAGCTGAAATTTGTGTACGAAAAATTAAGACAAGGCCATGAAATGCGCATTTTAACTAAGCAAAGTATACACTTGCCCATCTTATCACTTTAACTATAACATACATATGTGAATTACTATCTGCCCTACACTATTCAACCGATATCAATTCAACTTTCAAAAACTACAACACGCATCTATGAATTACGTTATCGATGCATTACAGTTTCAAAAGCGCACTTTACCCACAAACACAACAAATCTAGACACAGCCCATTAAAGTCACCATTATCCATGACAAACGGCCATAGAGAGGGTCAGTCCATCAGATCCGAACGCATCCATCCAGATGTTAATCGACGACGCCATTGACCACGCATTCAGGTCAATTTCGGTCAATGTGAGCCCGACCCAATTCCGATTGCGTCAATTGCACCCACTTACTTGCACCGGGTGCATTTCTAGCTTAAGTCATTTTAGCGACGGCCAACTTCTACGGAGGAGTGCTCCTCTGACCGACGCTCTCGTAACTCGTTAAATGCGAGTTCCGAGGCGAATTTATGGCCTCGAAGTGTCCAATTTTGTAGACGCCGCCGTTCGATGGGATTATATTGTGAAGTGCTCGGGAGAAATTCGAGACGAACGATCTCTAGTAATGCATTTGTTGCAGAGTGATATGTCTAGTGCAGTTTTATGTTAGACTTGTCTATAATGGTTAGTTTGATTCGAACGTCTTGAACGAGTTTGTTTGTGGTGATTTGATTTAGTCTGATTGATATGAATTGAAAATGAAAATGTGTCTTAATATAGAATCTTTTTTCTCATACGATTTTGAAAAGGATACAAAGTTAGGGTTATTATCTAAACTTCATTAAAATGAATGACACGAGTATTTTCATTAAGATATTCTATATAAATGAAAATGTGTGCACAATATTTATGAATGTCTGTTTGCATTCTATAGACTTTATTATTTCATAACGAAACATTAAAGATTTATTGTTTACACAATTGGAAAGGTTTTTGAATTATATAATTTTGAGATTTACCTATGAAATTTTACAATCTACTTCATTTCATTGGAGGACCTTTCCGTAACAAATATTATACACAGCTTACACATTCAACGTAATTTAACATTTTTAGATTGATATTTTGCATTTCGTTTGTTTTTTATTCATTATAAATACTCAATATACCTTAGATCACAATCAGATTGAATTCTCGAACAATGCTAACGAAAGATGGTATTAAACAAATTACTACGACAACAAATTACTAAATTCATAAAAAATAACTTCAGAATTTAAATTCAATGATATCAAAGATGGATAATTCAAAAATTTACACAAATGTGAAATTAAAAAAAACCCAGGAAGCGCATAAATGAATTTAAAATTCTTTCGACATCGAACCGTATACAGAATCGAATTTATACGATAACACGTTTTCACTGTTTGCTTCCCGAGGATGATACGAAAGAGTCATTCCGTATAGGTACATAAAATCGAATAAAACCTAACAAAAAAGCATAAAAAGATGAATGGACGTAGAGGCGGATGCAAGCAATCATTGTGTATTGTTCGAATTGCATCGAGTTGGTACTAGGCACGTTGGTGCGCGTTGATGATTTCCGTACATTCATCGAATCCGGACGATTTATCGAATCCGAATATTCGAATATACGGACGAGGGTGAAATATAAATTCACCTGAGCTGAAATTTCGAATCTTTCCAGCGAGCGATTTTAATTAGAAAATTTTCAAAGAAGAAATTCATTAAATATGAAATTTCATCGCAGACGAAGTGCTTTCGATTTTTTTCCAGGTCGATATTGAAATTGTGAAAAAAAAAGAGTCTTCATGCACAAGAGCTAAAATGAAAAATATAATTGGTTAAATGAGTTTTCATTGAAGTTTTAATGAGCGAAATTTTCCTTTTTTTTTTTAGCTTTTGTTTTTATAAATAAGATATGATGAGATTAAAGCGGTTTCGATGGCGACCCGAGTACGACGGGGATATAATTTCAAATTTTTTATTATCGAAGCGAACGATTTTCAAGTTGCTCTACGCAAATCCGACATTTTCATTTAATATTTACGCCAAATCCGCACGAATTCGAAAAAATAAATTCAACCATTCTGCTGCTTCGTTATGACTGTTGTTTATTACGTGCCATTCTTGCGGTTGGTTGAATTTATTTGTAAGGATATAAAAATTTTATAGCGAGAAAAATATATTAACGTACTACACAGCTCGTGATATAATTTATTTCGTGGTTTATCTTTTTTTCACATGAACGTCCTTATATTATATTTCAGCTTTAATTATATCGATCGATTTTCAGTATTTTATTTATCCTCCTAATTTGATGCGAGGAATAATTTTTTAATATGCACTGTTATGAAAAAAAGTAAATAAAATATTATTTTCGGATCAAATTTTATTTTTATATGAAAGAACATTTTTTGGATATTTTTCAAAGCAGGAAATCATTTTTTGTATATGTACCTCCTGGTAGATATAATAGTTGCAGTCGGTGAAGTTATTATTGAAGGTGAAGGAATTTTTAGGGAATAAGTGGAAACAGACAGATTTCAACGATAATGCTTTGTATGAAGTTTTCATACGTTTTGAAATCTTAACTGAATAAATTGACGTAAAAAATAGTATTTAGTTAGGTTTTCTTCACTGGCAGCAACTTTCTATGAAGAGACATAGAAAAATCGATTTCTTACTACAATTAATAACCGATAAATTTTTCAACTATATAGAAAAGTAGACCATGAAATGATTTTATATAAAAATAAAATTTGATTCAAATCCATTAAACTTTTTTTCCTAAACGATACATAATAAAAAAATGAACCTCGAATTATATATTTTTTGAATCTCATAATAGTCTAATATATCCAAAAAAGAAGTCAAATTCTCGAAAGCAACAATAAACATAACGAATGTATTGAAAGCAAAAATTCATCGAGCATTGTGAGCGCACAATGAGCATTGATTGATCGCAAAGTATGGGGAAGCACCACTTCCGACTTCCTGCTAATTCGATTCTCGAGAATGCCAGAATCCAAGAAGTCCACGGAAGGCAACGTCCTATTCCTCCAACAGAAGAAGCACGAATACAATTCGGGCTTAAATTCGACCGGATGGCGGCAAAAGCAGATGAATGGATTTCGTTCGTGAAAGAGAATCGAATGCGTCAGCGCTATTTATACCGGAGCCTGTTAGGAAAATTTGCCGCATTGTTGGAAAATTTCTCCGGATAATATTATATTCTGGTGCATTTTTCTGCCGACTAAAGATTAGGAAAATCCGAGATGAATGTGCGAAAATAGTTTCGTGGATTTCGAGATAGTTTTCGTTTTGTGAAAATAGATTGAATGAAATTTTTATTTAGTTTACGTACAGAGTGTTTGTGAATTAGCTTTAGCAATTGCAATACGGTATGGAGTTTCGTTTACGTAGATTTTTCACAAAAACTGGATTGCTTTACTCGCTTCGCTGCGAATTTTCCGCGTCGCACATACA
Source organism: Cheumatopsyche charites (assembly GCA_024721215.1). Lineage (NCBI taxonomy): Eukaryota > Metazoa > Arthropoda > Insecta > Trichoptera > Hydropsychidae > Cheumatopsyche > Cheumatopsyche charites. The sequence goes on along the minus strand of CM045585.1, from coordinate 4,621,249 downwards.
ACTAGTTTTTTTCAGAAAAACTCGACGTATTCGAGCGTTGATTGTCGGAAAATTCAATTTTCCGACGCCGCTTCAGATATATTCTTTTCAAAAGACTCCCATTCGGAATTTATACCATGAATATACGCGAATCGAACGATCGTATTTACACAACAACGAAATAAATACGAACTAATTACGATTTAAGTATATTTGACAGGAATCAAAGCATCAGTGTGTATTTGTCTAGTTGAATTTTTCATTGTATAACTTTACCTCAGTTTTTATGCAAATTTTCAAATCTGATCTTTATTATGTACTATTATAGAACTCTATTTTGTTATCGAATGGAAGTATGGTATAACGAAAAGCGAACATAATATGTCACATTTTTAGAATTGTAGTTATTACTTTCAAGGTATTGATTAGTTATTTTGATATTATTGATAAAAAATATAGTCAAAATTGAAAGATATGTAATCACAAGCTGAGTCATAGTCACTAATGAATAATTTAACTAGACAAAATATACATTTACACATCTCAACGCATTAACCGAAACACGTATATCGGTATTTGGATCTGAAATTTATTTCAGTATTTCGATTAGAGTTAATTATTCACGGAAATCGCACAATCGGTAAGCGCCGAGCGGCCGCAGTTGAATTTCAAGATCAACGCGCAAGGTTTTCCTCAACGGCCACCGTTCTAAGCGGCGCGCTAAGCGATCGAACTCAGCACAGCGCTTAGAACGTGACCGCACCGATGGTTCGCAGCGATGACGACACGTCCCAACGGATATTGAATGATCGTTGTCAAGGTGGGTCGGCGTTGCGTGCGCTTTTCATACGATTCGAATCATCGATCCGAAATATAAATAGTTCCGAATGATCTAATAGGAAATGATTTATGTCTTTTGTAAAAATAAACCGCTCTGCCGAAATTAAATTCGCGGTTGAACCGAATAAATATGAAATTTCGTGCTCTTTTTCTGAAATTTTCGGAAGAAATGGACATCTCGAGTAGCGTCACAATTTTCAAGTGTAAATTTCTCGAAAGTTTGTTTTCCGAAAATAAGTGTATAATTAATGTTGAACTGCGCAAAATTTTATAGAAAGCTCATTAGTGCCGAACTTTATAAGGAACCTTCCGCTCGTTATATTCGTTATTACTGCGGCAAACAGACGCGAAATTATTTTAAACTCTATCAATAAACATCAACTCGTGATAAATTGTAGGAAGTTCAGTTTATGACACGTGTCAGTCGCAACTATTTGAACTTTGTTGCGTTATTAATATTTACTTTACGGCAAAATGAATAGATTTGTTTACTCTTTTTACTAAGTGAACCTATTTCAAAAATGAATATTTCAGAAAATTAACAAGTTCCTTGATATGAAAATGCACCGAGAGTCAAAGGATACGATATTGCCTCTGGAAAATCTAAGATCAAACAATATTATCCAACGATAAATTCCCGGCAAATAATCTCAAAAGCAAATTGCACTACGTGTGTTTGCCGAGAAATCCATTTAAGTCAAATAAATTCACTCTATCAAAGAATTCAATTTAATAAAAATCTAACATAAGTCAAAGCAAAAATAGACAAAACAAAAATTGCAGCGACACTCAGCACGTAATAGAATTGAAATTTTATCACGGAAAATTTCAACGCGTCTCCGCTGAAAGTTTTAATTGGGCCCCTAACGTTTTCGTGTAATATTCTTAAAGAAGTTTTTAATGCAGATGAACGGTGCACGTTTTCGTTTATTTATGCAAACGATTAAGTAGCTTAAAAGCTCGTCGGCAGGCGAATTACGCAAATGCTCTTGTAATTCGCAGACCGCACACTTTACACGGAGTTGGCACATTCACACCATGCAAACGGTCCTCGGCTTTGGCCTAACCTAACCCGACGTCGTGTGTGTACAATGGCCATAAAACTAGACAAAGCGAATAAAATCGTGTCAGGAGCACTGGTGGAGTTTTTGGTTTTCGTGCAAATTAGTCGAAGAACCGTGTATGAGCCGCGCGAAAGTGGTTCGGTGTATGGAAATTTGGTAAAGTTGTATATGAAGGTATATAGTGCTTGTTTTTTGAGTTGTTATAGAAAATGGGATTTTAAAATGGATTTAGGTTTCTATTAAGGATCGATTTTTTGATAGTTTGTTAAGCTATTTAGCGAATTGTCATTGTTTTTGTTTTGATAGATAGAATCATCAATACGTTGCTAACATCAATTCTAACGTTTGATATTTATACAACTTTTAAATTATGTATTATCAAACATTAATGCATTGTTTTATATGTATTTATTTATGAAAAAAAGCAATTTCGCGGATTAGAATTAAAAGATAAATATGATTTTATTCAACACGTATTGAAATCGACTTTTTTTAAGAAAAATGTTGATGTTTACTAGAATATATAAATAATAATTCGAATAAAGTTTTTTTCCATGCATAACACACGATGTAATTAAATGAATAGTTTCGGACGAAATCAAAAGAATTCGTAAGAAAAAAAACCTGTTCGACAAGGCCGTTACGATTATTCTCAAATCACTAATATTTAATGTTCATATATAACTGAGACAACATAATTGAATAACCGACGAATACAAAATAAGCTTCATACTTTAATATATCTAAGTGTATTTAAAGTTATAAATTTATAGTCGACTAATGTGATTATCTTACCCTTTTGAAAGTACCTAATAACGTTAAATTAAATTCGAAACCCTTTTCCCTTAGATTTAACGCGCCGACTTATTAAATTGTCACATCGTATATCTCAATCATTGAATTCAAAATATAACCCGAGAATATACACGATGAATTTTGAATAGACCGTTTATTATCTAATATTGAACGATTTGAATAAGCTAAATGAATTACCTGAGCCAAATAGTTATATTTGAACTGAGAGAGAAGAAAATCATTTTAAATCTTAAAACTACAAAATTATATAATTTTTATTCGAATCGAATTAATTCATGCATAAAAGAGATTATTTCAAACCGAGATAAAAAACAGTGAACTTAACATTGCGTTATCGGTCAACCGGACACAATTGAACTTCGGTTAAAAGACAAGGTTAAGCAGAACTTCACTCGGTTAAAATTAACCAAGAAGTAACGGAAAACCGAAACACGTCACGCCCGGTGTGCTATTTATGCGAAACGCGACACGGAATCGTTTCAACAAATTTAATTAATCAATCTAACTTTCGTCGTTTCGGAACGATTCCGTTTCTGAAACGAGTCCTTCGTATATTTTATAGGGTAAAGATACGTTTCTCGTCGAGGACTCGTAGATATGTACGTAGGTACGAAAGGTTTTGTTGTGCAGATTTGCGAAAAAGTTATCGCAGTCTTGGCAAACTTGTTTTCGAATTTCCAATTCGAAGGTTCTTTACGAATTTTTATGTTATGAAAATTCGAGGCGGTCGATTCTATCTTTCAGGGAAGCTGAGTCTACTTTGTTGTTATTTGGAATATTTTGAATAAATTGTTATTTTTTTCTGACAAATATGTTCAATTGAACATCTATTGTTGGTTTAGGTTTGACCCTAAATTTACGAATTTCGAAAAAAAAAAAAACGTATGTGGAAACATAAAATGGATGGAAATTATTTTTTAATGAAATGAAGATAAAGTAAATTTTGGTAAATTTCGTATATCAATAAAATTTAAGATTTTTTAAAACATCCCTGTACATTATTTCAAAGTTGTACGCAAAACTGTATACCGATTGCGAATTTTACTCAAACGTTAGTATAGTTTGAAATAAGTTCAAGGTACAGTTGAAAAATTGAAAACTCGCGTCTTTTGTGAAATTGTGTCACTCGATGGAACTGTATACAAAACATTTTTCCATTACATTTTTTTCATATAGTTGAACAAATGTCGACGAAAATAAAAGAAATTTTTCAATCCGATAAATTGCCTTGGCTTTGTTTACAATGTTTCGACCCAAATGTATTGATATTAATTATTTATGTTTGCATGTATGTTATACATATTTGTGTATTGATCGTATTTGTACACTCGCAGTTACGAAAATTTTGAATCAAATATTAATTGAAAATTGTGAATAGTGAAGTTTTTTCTCAAATATAAATAATTTTCTAGAAAAGGTTAAACGAAAAACATATTTTTCATCGCAAAATATACAATTACTTTTCATACTTTGTACACAATTTTTTTAATCGAATAACGTCTGCTAATAATCATTTACATAAGCAAAAAATATTTAATTTAACACCGTTCATAATGTAACGTCTACAAAAATCAAATCAAATATTAAACAAAAACACAAGAAACACCAAGCGCAAATTAATTGAATAATGGATGAAAATTCCCAGAAAAGCGATATCGACTTTGCGAAACACATCACAACTCCACACGAGAGGCATTAAAACTTTCACCTACTTACGGACGAGCTTTCAGATGAAAATTTTCCACGACCATAACGAGAACAGCCAAAATCACAAAGCGAGCGAGAAAACGCTTCACTTTTTGGCGTCGGCGTCGCGACGCCCTTTCGCGCTTCGGGAAAAAGCGTCGAAAAACGGCTTTGAATTTTTCGGTCGTGTCGTCCCTAATTACCTAGGGCCATAAAGGCCCAGAAAGTGTTGTATACGAAGTGCGTAGGTGTGTAAGGGTAATCGTTTAGCCTAATCGTCGGACGACGTTAGCGACTGCGTATCGTGGCGAGATTAATTTCCGCCTCCGGGGCTCGTTCTACGAAGCCTTCGAATACGCTTGTGAAATATTTGTATCATGATGTTTTTTAAACGTAAGACGAAAAGCGTGTTTTTTGAATTGTATTTATGCGTATATTTTTTTATTATTTCTTTTAATTTCGTATTTTAATGTGAGTATTTTTATCGAAGGGATTTAATATAATCGATTTTAATATATGTAAGAATGTAGAATATGAGAAAAAATATTAGTCGAGCGAATTTTTTGAGATCGAGTTTTCAATCGCCAGTTATTCAAATTGAGTGCATCGCTACTCTCAACTTTAATAAAAAATGCGATCTTTTTAAGAGGTTTATGAATGTATCGTCAATCGTTTCATTAATAAATAAAACATTCAAAAATTTTACATATATAAATATTTTTTCCAATCTAAAATATTTCACATTTCGAATAAAAAATAAAATAATCTCTGGCAAATTAATGCAACGCTTTGTTAATAGAGAATTCATAAAGATACAAATCGTTCGTATAATTCCTTTATCAACTCATTTCTCTTGAATTCACAAGCAGTACTCTAAAAGTGAGTTTCACCTCCAGCGACAGAGAGTAACAACGACAGAATACGACGAAGCAGTCACAGTGTGAACAATGAAACCCCTATAGAAACAACCCCAATATTCATATTACAACCACTTCATTACAAACAGTCTGTCACCCTCCACCATCGAAAGCAAAACCCACCTTAACAAAAGTTAAATCATCCCCACAAAAAACAATAAAATTTCCACACATACCAATCAATAACAAAACCTTCAAAAATACTTCAAAACCAACACATACCAAACAATACACAATAGTCTTGATGTCGAGACCGCAGACGAGCAACACTCGAACAATTTCGAGCGTCCGAGCGAAACAATATAATCCGGCCATATTGGGCACGGCCAGGACCCGTCTCCGTGCAAAACGGCGAACAATAAAGTCAGGAAACCAGGGGCGGGCCTTGTCCAGGGGCGGAAAATGCTCTCCGGGGGGCAAGGGGCCTCGGAATCCGAACAATGCCTCCGACCACCCCAATGGTTATCAACCCCCTCGTTTTGCACCCACCTTGGTTCGGTAGCACCCCCTTGCGACTCTGGGTTCGTTTGGATATGAGAATTCGTGTCGCTTCTGTATGGTTTCGAGGTTATTGGGTACAATAATCACTCGTTTAGTGTATTTAAGTCAAAACTGTATTTTTCCGATTGAGAAACATTGGATTTGAAATGATTCAACACCATATTTTGTGCCAATCATGGTTTAGAAGTACCCCTTTGCTATAACGGGTTCGTTTGGATATGAGAATTCTTGTCGCTTCTGAATGATTTCAATTTATGAGGAGGTTATTGGGTGCAATGATCGTTCGTTCAGTGTTTTAGAGGAAATAATTTTGATTCAAGATTCGGAAAACCGATTGAGATATGAATGGTTTGAAAAACTGGGTGTAGAAAGTTGTTTTTGAAAAGCCAAACTAATGATGATAATCGGTTATGAGTGCAATAGTTTGTATATCTATGAGTGATGTGATTTAGAAATTTCAATTGTTACTAGTGATTTTTTATAAAATTTTTGGAGTTTGTAGTAAATGTCATAGATTTTTTTGCTGTCATTGAGTTTTTTGTCGAATTCTCGTGGTGATGGGTTTTGTGGACCTCAAGTCGTCGTTTTAATGGACGTCCAAAGTCTGTAATGGCATTTTCAGACGTTTCAGCAGTTTTCAGTGAATCCAATTTTTCTCTCGGTTGATGCGAGTTTGTCATTTAGAATCGAATTTCTTTTAAAAAATATTTTAGGCATATTGTTCATCAAAACCGTACAGAATATCAATTAATTTCAACATTTAATATTATCAAAACAAATCTGAGTTTATAAAAATATTTAGTGTTAATCTTGAAACAAAATAATTAAACAGCTCAGTAAATTCGATAACGTTAGTTATTTCAGGACAAATTAAAGGACTTCCGTGATAACATTCTACTATGAAAATTAACCGGAAGTGTAATTAAAGCCGAACTAGTTGTGCCCGCTTTAGATTCAACTACACACAATTTTCACATTTACACAAAACAAAACGAACATTTTCCACACGGAAAATGCAATTTTCCACGACGTCTCTCGACGCGAAATTTTCCTGAAGGAAATCGGCTTTGCCGAGGCCGTCCCGATGCCAGATGGAAATCTTACGTCGTCTGAACGGTCATTTATTTTAAGTTTTCCGGTACGAATCCGATATCGGAACGACTCTTATTTACGTTTCGCTACTTTTTATAATATATGTCACGGTGTATATAAACGACGATGATGACACTTATTATGTATATGCGTCACATGTTGAGATCTGGCTAAAAGGCGGCATTCAAAAATAGACGATCGGCCTTAAAATAAAGTGTCTCAACTTGTGTGCCAGCGCTGTTTCCATTTGCGTCACCCTAAATCGTGAGACGAATTTGATTAAGCGAAAAAAATGTACAGACTTATAAATATAGTGGTGACTTCTGAGAGATAGATGAGTGTGAGAATCGGGAAAATTTCGTTTGAAATATGCGAAAAACGTGATTGATGGGACCAACGCGGTCATTTTATTTAGGGCAATTTTCTTCGGAGTCAATAAATGTTTAGTATTTATTTTGGAGCGAAAAAGTTGTGGCGGTAGAACTTTCATCGTGAGTAAGGTCAGTTTTTGATGTTTCTGAATGTGTTTCAAAGTGAGTAAAAAAGACAAATTTGAAGTGGTGAGACGTAATAAGATATGTGTTGATCGGATTTCTTGGCATAAACATTTGGTTTTACACTTGAAAATTTCGACGGAATTCGAAGAAAAATTTCAAATATTATGTAGGTCAACGACTGATTGTGAGCTAAATATTTTTTTACGTAGCATTTAATATGTTTTATTGTGAAACGATTAAATTTATAAATGCCTTTATTTAAATATTTAATAATTTATAAATGCAAAAATCTTAAATAGCAAGATGCACACTATGAAAATCATAAAAATCATTAAAATAAGTGAATTCTATGAATTTCAAAAAACAAAAATTTTCCATTAAGAAACTACATATAAAAAATACGTAAAATTATGTTAAAACAACCTGCATACATTATTTAACGAATGAAAACGTACAATGGGCCGTTTTTGTTTACGTACCAAGAAGTCTTTTGTTTGAATAATTATGATTTTTTTTTTAACATTTTTCATAGGAAACGTGGAAGACTCGTATTTAAATTAATATTAAAAAAACGACCAAAGTAAAACGTTCTTCTTTATGAAAACGAATGAATTATTTAAAAGATACTTCAGCTCTTTGAACCGCTATTCGTAAATATTAATTCCGTTAATCGTCAGTAGAAATTCCCGAAACGAAATGATATAAAAGGAATTTTGAATGCGTTGAGAAATATTCGAAATTATGAATGTACCATAAATAGATTTCATATTAAAACGTTCGATTCGTTTGAATAGAAAAAACAGTAGCTGAAATTAATTAAAATAAATTAAATAACTTGGGGAAAATCATTAGTCATTCTCAGAAGCATTGTGAAATACGGGCTGATATTATAAAAATATAAACGTATATAATAAGAAAATTCTTCGAGCGTTATTCGCGAAAGCATTTAATTTTATATTCACATTCAGACGATTTTATGAGCTTTAATGAAAAAAAAGGTTGAAGTTCCCGACCGAGAGGACCTCGGCTTCAGTTAATGGTCTTTGGGTTATTATAAGCATGCATGTGAAAATATATAACTTTGGGTAATAAGTTGATTATTTCATCGCAGAGGCGATGTTATAATATTGGAAGCCTATCAAGTTATTGAAATTTGCGCAATAATTAAGAAATAAATGGTTTGTACAACTATGTATGGATCGTTATCGAAACCATTATATTCAACCGGGAATTTCGTTATGATAGCTATGCGAAGTTGCTGGATTCGTTCGTTTTAATAAATGGAATATTTTACGAAGCGATAGCAGATTCCAGGTCATGAAAACATCAACTATGAATGTTCAATTCGAAATCCTGTTAACTGCGAGAAATGAATAGAAAAAAAATTCGTACATAAATTGAAATGTGAAATAACGAAACACAATAAATAAGATCAAACATATTTCACAGCGATCATAATGAGAAGAAGCTCTCACCTGCTCGCTTGATCTAAATTTAATAGTATTGTGATTTTATTATAACACTTTGGCATCAATTCAATGGATACGTTTCATTGTTCAATGTCGACGTTTAATTTGGCTAATGTATGAGGAAAACCGGCTCATTTTGTATAGAATGTCCGACAGAATACTCAAACGATTCTCTCGCTTAAAACTATGTCAGTTTTAAAAATAATTTTTACACAAAAACATTTAAAATTAGAGAGATTTTTTATTTTGAATTCATTTTTATTTGTGTTACGAAAAAAATAGATAGACTACAACAAAGACAGAAGAGTTGATAGAATGCATTGTAAATTAGATAAACACAAAATTACAAAACTGAAACCTAGTTTTAAAAGAAAAATTATTATGTGTGAATCGATTTTATAATTCCCAATTTTAAAATTGTGTTATATAAAAACATTTAATATTATATATAAAACTTTTGAGATTTCATCAACACTGAAAACACATATCACGCAGCTAATGAGCGTAAGACTTCACGCTCACGATCAAACAATACAATTCTCAAGTCCACATACGAATACAAGCAAACACACATTCAGCACACATTCAACATGCATTTCGCTAAGGAAGAGTGTACATTATACGGAAAACGGGACGTAGGAAATGAATCATGATGGGAAGCAGCTCATATATCAGACTATCTCGCGAACTGGGGCGACTTGGCCGCCGAACTAGTATGAGGGGGTTGAAAACCGGTGGTAATGGCCACGGAGAAGTAGAACATGCCAGACTTGGGGGTGTGGGTGTTGAAGGGGTTAGAAAAGTGGGTGGTTGGGTGGGTGAGAATGGGCGCTGAGGGTGCGTTTTCACGCTTCGGTTGGAGCTGAAACGATTTCGTCTGGCAGATTTGGTCGGGAAATTCAGGTGTCGTGTTAACTCTGATTTGTATGTGTTTTAGTAAGTGTTTAGATGTGTCAGTGAATGATTTGATTAGTTAAAGTTCATATTGAATGACTATGTCTTGGATTTTAATGAACATTCTTAAATTTCGGTCTCGTTTTTTCAAGTTTTCTTTTATTATATTACAGATTCTATTCCGTTATCAGACGGGGATCTAAAGACTGAAAATATATGTATTAATTATACATATGTCTGGCCATTTCATAATCATTTTCAGACTACAGTTACCAATAAATTTTTCGATAAAGTGATCTTAAAAAGCTACATCTTGATAGAAATGCAGTAGAAGATAAAAATTGTGCACAGAAAACTAAAGCATAGTCATTTATTATAATGTGTACTTCGACTTAGCTTAATTTAACCAAATCCATACATAATTAATCTGATACGTTGAGTTTAGCTTCAATAATATAAAAATATGATTGAAATATCTGATAAATAAGATTTTAAAATGCCCACCATTCACTCACGCAATGAACGGCCGCAAATGCTGCAAAACGCGAGTATGAATAGTTTCGCTCATTTTTTTCATTCACAGAGATAAGAAATATTTTAAGTCAATCTTTTCTAGACTCAAATGTGAAAACGCAGCCTAAGCTAGGCGGATGGTTAGGGACATTGGCACGGCTCGAGCGAAATATTGGGGAAGCGCTGAAGTCTAATGGTTCTCGCGTGCTGGTCTTTCGTCGGCACTATATTACGGCGAAAGGTCGCAGCTGAAAATATAATAAGTATGCACAGGAATTTTTATATGGGCTGTGTGTGTGTGCGCGAGTATGTGCGTTTATGACCTCTGCGTAATCATTTTTTAATTAATTGGCGGGAATTCGCCGCAGAATTTTTCACTCCCGTGCCTCTGTCCGAGGTATGCGTTCGAATTTGTTTTCGGTTCGCGAAAAAATAAAGTTCGGATATTTCAGTTTTACAACGAGCGTATGCCGAATGAATTTTATAGGTTTTTTTACTGTTCGATGTAATCTGTATTGAAATATTGAGTTATTTTAATTTTCGTTTTAAAATAAGTTCATTTAAATACAGAATATGTGAAGGAATGTGCTCGTTATCTTTTAAATATGAGCAAGTATTCCAATCGTCAATTCAAGAATGCAAAGTAGAACAAAAACACTAGAAAATGCATATAAAATGCGAACAAATATTCGTAAAATATTCTAACGATAGCATTATTGCATATTCCAACGTTAATTATTGCAACGCTAACTGCATCTCCAACACTCACGCGACAAACAAAAATAACACAATAATTGCAGCATCAATCACCATTTTACACAGTAATAACAAACTCAAAATAATTCAAAGACACATTATACAGTTCTAATATTAGAAAACTTTCATTTTCTCCCCGAACACAGAACAATTTTCACCCGACTTTTCACATAAATTGCGCTTTACGACGCATCGCCCTAAAGCGCTATACTGCAGCATAATTCGAGTCAATTAACGTCGACTCAAATTCTACAATATCCAAGTCGATATTTATTGTGTCTACAATGGAAACGATTCGATTCGAAATCGTATCACATCGAAGCGTGATTGAGTCTCATTGAACATTGTGAACGAGCGAATTATATTTTGGCTTGTTTAATTTTCGAATGTTTGCGCAAACGAGAGAGTATTCCAAATTATGTATCGGCTCCGTATAATGTTTGTGTATTCAAATGTGCTTCGGTTAATCGCGCTAAATTCGAACGTTTTCTGTTTTTGTGTATGTTCGAATATAATAAAATCAAATGTAAAAAAATTATATTGAAATTGAAGAGTTGATTTGTTTTATAAAACAATCAAAATTCTATACAAGACTGACTTAATTTCCGGACTCGCTTTACAAATATCAATTAGTATAATAACTGACAACACAGTCAGTATCATACCATCTGAATATCACGTGAGAGCAAGAACAAAAGCCTTAATTTTTCATTACGACATTGAACACCATTTGTGCACGATCGTACGATCATAAAACCTTTATACACATACAATACAATGTTATGTGTTGCCATACACACAACCTTTATCGCTTGAGAAGGAAGCATAGAGCTGTGAACGATTTAATTATACATTTTGTTCAATCGAATAATAACGTTTCGCGCAACAGGTCTCGAACTCGAAAAGGTCCATTCTCGAAGACAATCGATCGTTTCGAACTGGAAAATTTCAGCTGATAATCTTGCTGAAATAAATTCGAAATTCGTACTTTATCCAGTGTGTATGAATGCAATCAATCAATCTTCAGCCCGTTATTTATATTCGATAGAGCCGAGCTATTCGTCTCAATTACGGAGACGTAAACGTTCCGTTTTATAGATTCGTTTACGAGCCGTTATAGCGTTGCGAATTTGTATCGAAGCTGTATAAACGCATTTTGTGATCGTATTGTTGAAATTGAGTGTTGTGAATTGTGCATTTCGAGTGCGTTATTTGATCGGCGAAATGAATTCGCGTGTCGTTTCATGCGATTTTGATTGTGGTGTTGTCGTATATTAATCAAATACAATAAAGCATTTTGTATGAATTGCTATGGTAGTGGAAAATAATACTAGCATCATTCAAATGTAATTTTTGTAGTGAATTTATTTATTTTTTGAGGGAAAATATGACGCTGTATATTCGAGTATCAGAGACTGCGTTCATGGACGTCGTCGCTTTTTAAAAACTCGTTTGATTTTCGCATTAGCGTAATCTCGAGTCATTTTTAAACGAATTCAAATGCAGAAATTTGAAATTCAAATAAATTTCGGTTAGGAAAATTTTCGCGGCGGAAAACAATACGCAGAAAACGCCGTCTTGTAATGAGTATGCACGACGACGGGTATGTACGTTTATTTTCAAATTATTCAAAAACAAATTTATTTATCTTTACTTCGGAATATATATTTTTTTCAATCCTTCGTTAAACTACCCGAATATAGTAACCAAACTCGGATAAAACGGCCGAAATCGTTCTTTCGGGAAAATTTTACTTAAGCGGTTTTTCCCAACTTTTCTCACTGAATTCGATGGGACGTGAAGATAGTATGGGTTGAATAGATATTTATAAAAATATAAATTATTTAGATATGTTTATCGAAGGTTGTAAATTTGAAAGATCGTTGAACTTTTCTGCTCGATTGCACGTTTTCAGCAAAAAGCTCCAGTCATCGCGTCTAATCGATGATTTGTCTAAGTGAGTCGGTCCGTATTTTGGCAACATTCTTTGTTCATTGTAAAGAATTTCTTTCGCTACACTTTATGCTCCATTGGCATAATTGATATGCAAAAACAAAAATCTCATCTGGAAAAATATCAAAGACAAATGACACACAGCTGCCCTGGCACCGAAATAGATTCTATTGAAATATTCTCAAAAAATAATTCGCCGTCTTATAAATTCGCTCTTTCATATGAATTCGTTGTGAAAAAAAAAACGCTTCGTGGATATGTGCAAATATAAAGAACGTAATGAGATCGTTATCGCGAGAAAAAGAGTTAACGCGAATGTTATGAGAGTTTCCACTAAATCCTACGTTAACATCTGGTATCAAAAACTTTCGCGGAAGAAGTAATAGCACGAACGAAACTTTGCAAAACATCTTATCTAAGTGTTCCGAAAACGTTCCCAAATCGTATTGAAATATGATTTTTATGGAGTAAACTTTCCGTAGAAAAGGTGAAACGATCGTATTTTAATTCGATCAGGTTTCAGAAAGAGTAATGCAATGTTTGTGTATCCTAAAAACATACGTTATGAGAAACAACAGACACGCGATACGTTCAGCTAATTTTATAATACGAAAACTGAATAAATATCGAAAAATTAACGTCTTACCGATTTTTCACACGCTATTTGCCCAGTTGGCTGCTGAGAGTGGTTCGTCGTAGCACAAACACTTATATTAGCAGTATTCGTATATCACTAATATTCACTAGAAATTCCCGTTAAACTCACTCGTTAACACACACACGTATCGAGAGACAATAAATAAAGATTAGCGAAACAATTTCTCTTGTCACTTTACTAGTTTTTCTCTATTTTATCCCAGATATATATTTCAAATTTATACTTCGGTACGACGGGACGGGTTCACGTTCGCTTCACGTCTTTTTGGCGTCGATGTCATTGTCTCGTCTGAAAATATAAAAGAATATTTTTTTCTTTGAAAAAAATCATACAATCACAGTTGAAAATGTTCGCGTCAAGAGAAAAATTTCCATATTTGAGTTGCACAGAGTTTTTTTTCCGAAAGGGAACATTTCGGCACAGCCTCGGGGCGAATTCGTTTCCGACTCTCGAAATCTCGATGTATGTAAAATCACAAAATTAACAACGCTGATATAAAGTAATCATTTGAAATCTACCTACCGAAAAACACGTGTATGATTAAATTTAACGAAATGTTGAACAGCGCCAACAACAGAGCTGATTAGGCAACCGCAACCTTCAAACGAATCGAAATCCGAATTACACTTGACAATATCGAAAAACCGCGATATAAATTCGTAGGAAATACATATTTTCATTGAAGCGATTTCAAATCGATTCTTGTATAACGAAAATATAAATTCACTGAAACAGATTTACAAAATTAGCTTCAAACGTTCAAATCATCGCTTTCAAATGAAAATTAACTAACTTTAATTAATTTATATTGAACTATTAGTGTAGATATGTTTTTCATATAAAATTCGTTGAATTTTAGTGAAATCCCGCTATTCATACAACTTATTTAGTAAAATTTGACTCGTTAGTTAAACAACAACAGTTAATTTTATTGTTATTTTAGGTGCAAAGGTGCAAAAGACATTTAAATTTAAAAAAGAACTCGTTGCGAATTTTTCAAGTGCAACTCATGTCTCTGATCTGGCAACTCAACATGGTATGACGAAATCTTTATATACAGTGCAACTAATTAATTGTTTTTTATATAAATAAACTGTGAATATGGAATGTATTAATCTAATCATATGTGAAGGAAAGACTCACTATTTGCAGTCTCCTGGAACAGATCGTGTACGAATAGCGCAATTATACTATACATAAATTCATATATCAATATGAATATGTATGCCTCAATATAAAATCGACTAAATTTCAGTATAAAATATACGAAAACGTACAAGAAAATCTGGAAGACCGAGCAAGGGCGTGTTCCGCAACGGGCTCCGGTTCGAACTCGAAAGACAAACGGCCGTCGCCGTTAATGGATGTTAACGACAGATAAAAAGCCATCCTTTCGCGTGTATATATCCGAGGACATTTGCGGTGAAGTTTAACACGAGGTTCGGATAGTTAGCGTTGCCGCATCATCCATCTACGTTACGAAGAGCTGTCAAGAAGCGCGCTCCGGAGGACCGCTCTCATTATGCGGGGACGCGTGTTGCCTTTTTTAACAATTTTTTTCCGGGGGTTGAAGGGGGTTTTGCGATCGGATTTGAATTATGGTGGATGGGGAATTTTGTTGGGGTGTTTGGGTATTTTTTTGATGGGTGTCGAATCGGTTTTTCGTTGTTAAATAGTGAATTTTTGAAAGTGTTATGGGATGCGTCGTGTTCGATTGAGATGTGGGGCGTTTGATTGTTATATTGAAGTGGATTGCGCAAGATACATTCTGAGATGTTTTATTCTTAATTGTTTTTATTTCGTGGTTTATAAATAATTTTTGGCAAACGTCCGCGGAACAGTTGTGCTATTTTTGTTTAATGAAATTATATTAATTAAGTGGACGTGCCGTATTTCTATTGCCAATTTTCCGTATTCTAAATTAATGATTTAATGATTCAGAATCGAATATTTCATTATAAATTTCGAATTATCGTAAATTAATTATTTATTTTTAGATGAAAAACGATTTATTTTTTCGATGTACTTGTGCTTAATCGCATATTTAAATCAAAATAAAAAAAAATATTTTCATACCTTGAAATTTTTCAAAATTGTATGAGAAAATTAACAAAGCCATTAAATTCTTTCAGCTAGATTATTTTTATCACAGTACAAAAGAATCATTCAGCAATAAAAATATTTTCTCATCCATTAAAATATATTTATTTCAAGCGGTTATTTATTTGAATGAGCGCCACACTTAATATTTAAATGAAGCGTTCATACATAAAATACGACCTTAAAAACTACTAATTAAGTAATGTACACAATGTAACAATCCATTATTATAATTTAATTGTATTTCTTCCACCTATGAGTGGCACCTTGCATCTCATTTCAATACTCCATTAATCACCCGCCACATTAGATACATCCGAAGCAAAAAAATTAACGATCCTATTAATATGTGCTTAGGCGTGCATAAAATAAATCAGAAAATTATTACCCAACATAAAAAATATTATTCAGTCTGTTTCAGCAGTTTGTATTCATACAGTTTAACGGCACCTTATATTTTGACGTCTTTGATCGCAGGAAATCGTTCGATACGTATCGAAATTTAAATTTAAATGTATCCGAGAGCCGTTTGATTTATCTCGGTTTCGCAAATATAAATAGGTAAAGTTCTATTATCCGAGCTGAATGTAAACAGGTCGAATTTCTATTCGAATCGAAGGTAAATAAGAGCTGTCTGTATTAAGTTGTTCATGTAGAGTTTACGTGAAAATTTTGAATATATTTCGAATGCAAGTTTTATTGGGTTAAGCGAGTTTCGAATTAAAACAGTATCGATTTCACAAACGGATTGTTTTTATTTTCCGTCAAATCGGTTAAGTGGCTTTGTCATATTGGCAATCAATTGTGTGAAAATCGAAACGTATCATTTCTGTGAGCTTGTTTGAGTATATATTTTTTATGAACGCGATTTTTAAATTTTATTCCTTTCGTATGTCTAATAATAGGGTTGTAACAGTGATGTATGTAGCCTTACATAAGGTCAACCTTTAGAACTTGTATTGATTTTTTTTCGCGAAACGTCGAAAATAAAATGAGATTTCGTGCGAAATATCAATTAAAACTCAAATACGTCACAAGAAAGGAAAGTTTAAATTGTATTGTGATTTTAGTTGAACTTATGTGGTATTTTTATTACATCAATCATCAACCTTTTTTTTGACACCTCTATAGATTGATATCCCTGACGTCTTTTGGTCTAAGGTCTATATATCGAATGAATTGTTTTGTTTTCAATAAACGAGTCTAGTAGTGAAATTATAATAATAAAAATATGATAGGTACAATTGCCGTAAATCATTTTAATGAACTCGAATCAGCGCAGACGAATCAATACGAGGAATGAAGTTAATTTGAATATTCAATGAAAATCGTTTGTGTTTGAAGAATGTTGAAATTGATAATATTATTCTGATGAAAAATTTCTCAGGAATTATGTATATTCGACAATGTATGCTAAGCAAACTCGCAAAAAATCGAAATTATGGAAAAGCGTACGTATTCAAATGTGAGAGCATTTTTCTTGTCGAAGATAAAAGTTTATAGAGAGGTACACAACAAAAAAGAAAGTTAGCTTGTGTAAATAACAGCGAGAGTAGATGTTTTTAAGACTTCTCGTAAACCTCGTATGTGTATCATTTTCATGAAAATACATGTGTTTTATTTTATTTTTCTCTCGTACTGACAATAGTAAATCAAGTGTAAAAGGAGAACCGAAACATAAATATGATAAATTCGTTATGGTTCTCTAATAATATTATTTGTCTCGCAGTAAAAAGAACTAAAACAAGAATTGTAAACATAATAATATAATTCTGACTTATTTATTTTATTTTTTTGTAAAATGTGGGTACCTGAGAAAAAATATGCTTTATTTTCGACGAAGATGAAAAACTCACGCTGAATATAATTGAATGAGTAATTTCGCCCGCCGAAACGGTAATTTTATTTTGCGTTTGTGGAAAATTGAGTTTCAGTGCAAAACTTTGAGAAATCCAAGAAAACAATTCGAACTTCTGAAGCAACTGTTTGTTTCGATAAATGTTAGCGAAAAATTACAAAAAAAAGTTTCATGGAAATAGCGCAAATTAAATTCAAGTACAAAACTAACTCTTTTATATAACAACAAATCTAATTAATTATCACATGTGTACAATGATAAATCCATTCATCCGTCAATTAATGAAGATGATTGATTAAATCCAACTGACAGTGTCACGAAAGACTCACTCTACCAAATGATTTAAGTTATTAACGTTTTTTTGTTGCGTAAAGGAATATCATTCGTATGTGTGATTAATTGAGTAATCATGACAAAGTATTTTTTAAGTTACGGAAATAAATGAAAGGCTCGATAGAGTTGAGTAAAGGGTCACATTACAAATTGACATTTTATTAATTGAACTAACATTTAGAGGTCACACAAATCAAATTAACGACCGTTTTATGTTTCATATACAAATTAACCAAAACCACCAATAAACGCACAAAGAGAAAACGATCAGTTGAAAAATAACATATTCAGATGATTCAAGGAAAACGCGTATTAGATTTTTCCCAATTGATATTTTACAACATTTCATTTATAAAGCATAGTTCAAGGTATCTAAATTTGTACAATGATTTCAACTGACGAACGAAAACACTATGTAGACGTTTAAATAAACGTAACGATCCTTAATTAATCGTCGAATTTTTTCCGAGACACTCGAACATCTGCGAACTTTTTCCCTCAACCGAAAACACTAAAAGACGTCTTCAAATTAGGATTGACAGCAACCATTCACCGGCAATAACACAAGTCCAGGTTATTGTTGTTTTATGACGAACACTTAAACTTAATTACGAGCGGCGAGCACACTTCGCTCACATTAAACGCTCCCGAACGAAGGACGCGGTCCTTTTATTATATTATTGCTGACTATCGAACTGACGAACCCTAAATAATATAAGGAAATTATCGAAACCAAAATATACTGTTTGTGCATTCCGCTTCAAGCTCAGAGTTTTCGTTATGCTGGATTCAAATCCTGCCAGGGCCTAGTTAGAGTCACATGCCGTTTTTCTTAATCGATTAATTGATATGGAAATATCTTACGAATTTTTAATTCAAAAAAAGTGTTAAATTAAACTTGATCCTAGCTCGTTGGTTTAGCTCGATCATATGTGTGTTTATGCCGAACAATTTGGAGGACATATATCAGCAGCCGGAGCTTCTACTCAACGAAGTGATTGGCTTACGTTTCCATTACTCTTATGAGTTCTATTTATGGCTAATATAGGATGTTAACAACCCCTAAATAAAAAATAGTCTATGGTTTCAAAATTGCTGAAAAACGGAGGTTTTCAGGTCTAAATTGGACTGTAGCGTCATTGAGAAAAAAATAAGGACTTCTTCGTACGATGACTCGTCGATTTTCGAGTTCGCAGTTCCCAGTCGAGGGGTCGAAGATTTTCGTTGAATTAAATAATCGCGTCGTTCTCGGTACGCGCGATGCTAGTGCACAATTAAGGTCAAATTGAACAATTTCCAATTATCAATTCTGGTGTCCGTCTGTCATGCCGTATTCACTGTTGGACTGTTTAACTGTTTCTCGGATCGAATCTCAAGTGAGGTTCGTTAGATCGCGCTTTTGTGCTCGTATCGCAATACGTTTGCTGACCCATTTTAAAAGGAACATTTAAATGCACTCTGCGTTGAAATTGAAAGCGTTTTTGCTCAATTAAGCTTGATTTTTCTTTAAAATTTTCCACTCCATTGTTGGCGGCGGAGTGTTTCCTTTTTCACGAGTCGAGTTTGAATGGTGATATTGTTATGGATGCTAATTAAAATCGTTCGCGAGTGGCATTAAATATTCTCCGGGTTCATTTGTAGTGAATGTGCGGCACTTTGTATTGGGAATTTAATTATATTTTTGAGCACTGAAGTTCCTTAATTAAATTATTTCGGTAAAACTGGATGAGCCGAAACTATTTTGTACTACTTTGAAGCGCAGGGTATTTCATTAGAACATTTCGGAACATGCTGTTACAAAGTAATCGAATTTTATTCTGCATAGTTTGACTGAAAATTAACATCAAGATACTTCGTGCTCTCTAAAATTTAATTTTAAACTAATATTTTATAAAAAAAGATTCGATCACGAACTTATAAATAGAAAACGTATACATATATTATCGAGAAAAAAAATACGACATGAGTCAATAATGCGCATGTAATAAGATTATTTGCTTCACTGTTGTAAAATTTTATTACAGAACAATTTTCATGATTATACTCGTATACACTTACGGAACGTACTCAATAGAATTGCATTAAAAATGTGTGAAAAACTGAAATGAAAATAATATTTTTATATTACTGTCGATGTGTTTAGATACGTCAGTGTATATTTCATCTAGTTAAAGCATACGTTACAAGGTTTTTATGCACGTTTTATAATTCCAGTCCTATTTTTTAAACCTTCTGTTACAATATTACAGGACTATTTTAGCATTGAATTAGAGCAAAAATATCAATAATATTATTATAACTGGTTACTGGTTTAGTTACTGAAGAATAATTTCACTAAGGTGATCTTGGTAAGTTATTTTAACAACCTTATTAAAAATTTAACCAAAGTTGAAATTCTTTCGCATAAAACCGAACCATCGCAACATAACGTACACTAGAACTAGACAAAGCATACATTCACGCATCACAACGCATCAACCGAATCATATACGACAGAAAACATCCACAATAGACCTCGAATGATAAAGCGACCGTCACATTTGAAATTCGCGCCAATTTCGATCATCTACCGCATCCTTTGAAGCCGTCCAGCTCTTCGCGGCTCCTCTAATGGCGTAATGGTGTCGCGTGGCAGTGGCGTCGACAATAAAAGTGCCATAAAAATAATTTGAAGTTTAATTAATGCCGTCACGCGCCGCCGCTGCCTATCCCGATCACGTACCGACTAGGAAATGACCGCAATTTGCTAGACGAGACCGATGGATAGCGCTCGATCGACTTGTAGGCCATTCTCGCTTTGAAGTTGATAGGTGTTTCTGTTGTCGTAATGACTATATTCGCGTGTATGACTCGAATCGATGGATGCTGAGTCGAGTGTTGTGATTGTTGTGTGCGATATTTTTTTTAAATTTATTGATCGATTGTACTAAGTAAGATATTTTATCAAGTTCCGTTTAGAAAAAAATATATAGATTTAATCATTTTTTAAATCAAAATTTGATTTTGTATGAAAATATGATGGTATAGTTGAAAAATTCATTCGGATATTTGTGGTTGCGAGAGATAATTTTTAAGTCCTGATTGATAGTTGTCGCTTCTAAAGACACTGCTGAATATTAGCATTAAGAAAATGCATTAAAATAAATCATATGAATTTAATTAAATAGAATGAAGCAAAAGAATTTTATATTTGCAGATGAAAAATTGTGAGTTATACTGACATTATTATGTTGAGGTGAGAATATTACGGCGGTGTCTATATGTGATCGATGTTCCCGAATGATGTTTGTGTCGATTCAGATATTTTGATAGTTCGCTGAGTTTATTTTTTTCCCGTTCTCGTAGATTGATGGGTTGTGTATTATACGCTGAGTGAATGAGAAATTTCAAACGAAAACGCCTACTGAAAACGACATTTGTTTAATGTTGAAAAAAATATCTATCATTACGAAAATTCGACAAGAGCGAAAATTATAATTTTCTTTTGTTCCATATTGTAGTAATTTACAATGTATAAAATCTATGTTTATACACGATATTGGACATAGGACGTATCAAGATGCCCCTAATGGCGAACGATGATGCATCACAAATTGCGTTTCGCCTATGGATGGCATCTTTACAAATTCACCGTCGCATCAATAATTCTATGAAGCTGTGGGTTATCGAGCTCGTCAATCCCTTGAATACCCCCTTGTTGCAAATTTAGCAGGAGAATACAAAAATTACGAGTATCTCTACTACATTCTCGTTCAGAAAATGTATCGTAGCAGCTAACAATGTTGCAGGTACTTGTTATCTATAGGTTTCTTGAATATATAAATTTTTTATGGGACTTTATGAAAAGAAAATTTTCATGTGGAAAACTGTTTAAGCATATGAGAAAATTTTACTAAATATACTTCAGATTGTAAAATATAAACTGTATAAGAAATATCTATTTTCATATTGTGCAAATATTTTCGTAAACAAAATCGAAAAGGTTCCGCTGAATTTTAAAACGATTCGCGGAAATTGACGCAGTGAAAATATAATAAATTTCGCCGTTAACATTTATCGAGAGTGTCTCCACAGCTGTTCGGAGCTTCTTTTGGTGCAAATAAAATTTTACAAAATGTAATTTCGGATATGTTTTCGGAATATCGTCAAAGCGTCGAAAAAATAAGAGCGAATAAAGCGCGCGCAAGATCGATAAGGTTGAAATTGAATGGAGTTAATGGAAAATGTACGTCAAAATTCAAAACACACTCACACGCATGCAGAGAATAATGTGTTTTTCCGATATCGAAAAAAATACCGTATTTTTACTCAGAATAGAGCAATTTTTGTGATTGATTGAAAATATCCGCTGAAGAGAACGCCTCCACAGATGAGACGCCCCCGTATTGCAAATGTTAAAAAAAAGAAGTCGTTTGTGTCAAATATCTTGAAATTAATTTTTAAAAATAAGAATATTTCAAACGTTCTTATTTTTTTTATAAAATATCAAAATGTGGGTAAAAATTGTATATTTTAGACTCAATCTTCCAATTGTATATTAGCGATAACTGGTACAAATTCTATGAAAAAAAGTTAACACGTTGCAAAAAAATACAACGAACGATTTTAAGATCCGTCTCGAATTGATTATTTCAACAAACCGTTTTACTATCAGTAATAACTGAAAACAAATTGAAAAAAACGTACAAATTAAATTAATAAAAACAACTCCTACAAAATAAAATGATAAATATTGAAATATCTGAATATGATTGAAAATTTATTAACATTGGAAAAATACTAGTAAAAATAGATAGCTTATAAAATTATTCATGACGAATTCCCTATGGTAGAGCCGATGCATACTTTACAAGTTTAGATCGATTTTAGAGCCTATTGAAATATAGATGAGTGCAATATAGCGACACGTTCGCGTTCCAGCGCAAATGTATATAGGAATTTTCCTCGTAACGAATCGATTAACACTCGATAATTGAAAGAATGCGAATTGAAAACATTTTCCGCCGCTTAAGATTTAAAATATTCAGCACCGCGTCGAAGCTGCGTCGAAGATTTTTCCAAACGACTTTTTAATTCTACGTATAATATGATGTACAACAAACCAGATAATGGAATCTTCTCGTCGACAGAATATAGACTCATTGCCAATTTGGCGGTCGGATCTGCAATGCAGTTTACCGAATCGTTTAGTTCGCGATCGATACAATCAATCTTGTGGGTCCAATTGAGTCGGGTCAAGCTGTAATTCTAGTCGCTAGTTTTCTCTCGGGGATATTTTATATGTACCTAAGTGTATATAAAACAGTGCAACGTTCACGTAACCGGTACGTATTGAATTGCAAATGGAGAAAAGTGGATTGTCTATAGTCCTTCTATTGCTCTCGTGGAGGCGAATCAAAAAGGCGCACGGTTAATGTGTGCCGCATAAATCGAATCGGATTATCCGATAGTTCGATTATACATAGGTTACTCTATTTACGAACTGTTATTTTCCCGGCCGAGTGCCGAAATATGAAAACGTACGTATATGCTTTCCGATTTGAAGTACTATATTCATTTACATGCGAACGAATTACGTAAGATGTTATTGTAATTATGTATTTCAACATTTTCTTTTCAACATGACAATACATGATACACGTACGTCCGTCTTTATTTTTCGGCACTTGATAAGATATTTGACTGTTCGTAGTGTATTAGAGAAATAATCGCGTCAATAATAATGGATTAATCAAAAATAATCACGGATCTTCGTTCTGATTAATTCTTAATGTGCACACGGTGCGGGATTTTAGTGTTATGAATAATTGATGCTTTGATGATAATCTGTGTGGATTAAGAAAAAGTGCGTAATGCGGTTCTTAGGTGTATCTTATTAATTAATAATTGAATCGCTGCGAAGGTTGTACTTAATGTTTTAATTGCACAAGAATATTTCAGATAATTATATGAAAAATACTATTCTACTTATTCATTATATTTGATCTAAAGCTAGGATAAAAGTAAATTTATGATTTTAATAAAAAAAATCGTAAAAAAACGATAAATTTAAAATGAACTAAATATAAACTCGGTTAATTTTAAGCGACGATTTTGTTTTAAGAAACTTACGCAAATAGCCAAGAAACTCAAGATTCGCGAAGGCTTAAGCGAGATAAGCTCGCAGTAGAGGATTTATTCATCCTGCATAAATACTATCAAAATAACTTATTGCCTTGAGAAAAAACCTCACAAACAGCCACCACAGAGTAAACTTAAATCCGAACAGTACTAAAATAAAACTAAACAAGAATTTAAATCTCGTCCGGTCAAAAGACCGCACTTTACAACCGACTCGCCCTATTTATTTACAGTTTCCGCGGCCACGCATCGTAGGATTTTCCGAAATTTATTCATCCCATTGACAAATCGAGAGGCGACTTTACTTAGCTGGACACCTTGAAATCAAAATCGAAAATAGGTCGACTTTTGATATGGAAAATTTATACTCTCCAGATCCTATACCCACCGGTTGCGACAGATGTGAGGAAGTAAAAAATAAACATACGTAATCTTAGAATAAACAAATTTGTTTATGTGTTTGAATATGAATTAAATTATGTACACAACGAATGCATATTTATAGTAAGGTGACTTTCATATTTTATAATATTATGATATGTGAGAATTTCACAGTCATAAATTCAATGTATAAGTTTTATTTTACAAACTAGTGGCTCGTTAATATTAAACGTTCAACAAACGAATGACGCATACGAAACACATAGAACTAATATATAAATGGAAATCCTATTCGAAACGATATATTGAATGCGTCTACGAACGCATCTCATCCTTATTTGCGAGCGATTTTCTTCCGACACGAAAAATCGATAGAACGAATACGCTTGAATATTATTATATCATATAATATACATAATAATACTATATATGAGCCGTTCAGTAGACAAAGTGATTAACTCCGCCAAACAAAAAATCGATAAAACGTTTAATATACTTTTCGAAATTTCTTTCATTATTCTAGTAGTCCAAAATTATGATTAGGTATACAAAATTTCTGTTATTTTAGTAAACTACGGATGGTTGAATTCTTGCTAGAGCACAGAATTAATTGAAATTTATTCTGAAACAAATGATTTATCATTCGATAACCAAACAAATTTTGTGATTTAATATTTAATAAAAATATTTCTTACATGAAAAATCAAGTCTGTACCGAACGTTTTGACATTAGAATCGATTTTTTTTTTCAGTAAGCGGAGTTACTCACTTCTCGCACTGGACTGCTTAAATATATTTCTAGTGTAGATCGCCGATAGGATGTTCCAAATCGGAACCTCTAGTATCATATCGCATTATAATAATATTAAAGCGTGTATAAATATGTGAAATCTGTCGTTTTGGCACGGTTCTTGCGGGGGTAATTCGGGACAGACGCCGCTCGGAAATAGAAATTCTTCTTTCCCGTCCCGCTAATCTACGGCTGTTGGTGTAGTGCGGTCTTGATATCAAAATCACTATGGTTTCTTTATTTATGCGCGTTTTATATTTGAGATACTGCTCCGTTTTGTTCCAAGTTTTAAGCGTGTGTTTTCTGGTCGCGCGCGAATTTTCATCCGGTGGAAAATGTATGGCGACGATTATGCGCGATTATTGTGCGGTAGATAAACATTTCGAGTGAAAAATGAATGAGAATAAATTATGATAGTTATAAAGATTAAATATAGATGTTTTTAAATAGAAATCGATTTAAAAGTGCTTAACGAAACGAAAACCGAACGTCTTGCTAGTTATATTATACATAGCTTCATTCACTAATACAAATTTTAGTTGAAACAAATGCAATTCTTATTAATACAAATCTTAATGTGATCGTTTTTTGAATTATTAAAGATTCAAATTCAATCGACTGTGTTAACAGAATTTCTTCATATTCACATATTTCAATACTTCCTCATAGAAATACAGGATATTGGATTTTATTCGGCATTTTTCGTTCTTAATATTTTCTAAGGTTCCATGCATATTAAATTCGCATACCTATTGTGACGATTTTTTTGTAGAAATGGAAATGAATTCATATTGAAAAGGAAAAAAAAAAGATTTGTGTAAGGATTAACGTTCACGGTATGTACACACATACATACATACTTTTAATATCAGACATAGTGAATGAAATAATAAGATATTATGACTGAAAGAAAAATTTTCTTCAATCGTTTCAAATTGAATTGAATGCATTAGCACACTTCCCTAATACATAAATCCTCCCTAAACAATTTCAATTGAACACATTGAACCGAGAACGACAGAATAAAAAGTCACAATACCGCCCTTATAATTGAGCTTTAGAATCTTTACAAAACTCTCGCCGAAGGGTCCACTTTTCGAATCGAGCAAGGGTTTTTCGACCGGACCGCAGAACGCGACCGAACCTCTTACCGGACCGAAAAAAGGAGAAAAATCAAAACGAGAAAAGAAGAAAATAAGGAACTTTCCTCGGCGTTAAACGGACGAAGATAGGGGAAGCGGGCCCGATGAATGGGGCAGTTTCTAAAGGCCCTTTCACACAAGTCCCCGTAGAAAAGTACGTTTGTCGGCATACGTAGATACGTAGAAAAGTGAGGTTTCGTGTGTGGGGATAGTGTCGGGGTGAAAGGGGCTGCTTTAACCCTTACGAGACGTAATTTCGTAGGAAATAATACTTTGCTTGCGCCCCGTATAAATGGTACGGCTATTAAGGGCTTTCTTTTTATGTTCGTTCGAAATTGTGTTTGTGTAGGTTTGTTAGGTTTTGTTTAATAAAACGTGATCATTTATATATTTTTCGTGTATTTGTGAGTATTGAGAACTTAATATTCTTATATTACCTTAATAAAATCAATGTGAGTATATTAGATTCGGAGTTGCGTAGGTATTTTTTTGGCTTTCCGTGCGGTCGGAGTTGAAATCAGATTATTTGAAAGTCGATCCATTCTGACCCTTTTCTTCGAATTCAATTTGTTAAATAAGTTTACCCCTTTTCAATTAATTAATAATGTGCCCTTGCTACGTTAAGTAATTAATGTGTACGTGTAAGTAACGAGTGTGTAAATTCATGAAATTTCAAAGTCAAACTATCGCGTACTTTACGCAAGAAATCTACACGGAGATAAAGTTAAAATTTAACATAATTTAAATATTCATCGAATATTAAAATCGATATAATCAAATTTCAAAGAAACATACGATAACTTACGATTACAATTATGGACAAACCTCCGTTAATATGCGGCCATAAAGAGAGCGGTGCGCAACAATGGTAATGGTGCGCGTGTTACGGTCTATTGTTACGTGTAACTCTAATCTGATAAAATGAACGGATGATTTAATCAGCTACGACACGAGTACGTTTATTTTTCTAAACACTCGAACCGACGTTAACGGTCGCCAACAAAACGAAACTGTCGTTCGACATCGACTTTTTCCCCGAAAAAAAATATTGTGAATAAATCGGAGGAAAGTCGCTAATTGTGGCTCATGTCAGCCGATCTAGATTAATTCCTACACGTGCCTTTGAGAATTCGTATCTTGTTGACGGATCTGTTTGTTTTTGATTGTGATCTATGTCAGTATTTTATTTTTTGTATGATTTGTTGAAAGATGTACAGTGGAGTCTAGTATAGTGAGCGATTCGTATAACAAGAAAAACGAAATGTAAATAGATTATTCGCATAACGAATAACGAAACGAGAAATAAAACTATTTCGTATGTAGTATCTCAGTTTTTTCTTCATTCAAAATTTGCATAACGAGTAAATCTAAGTGTTAAAATATGATTCGATTAAAGGGCGTTCTTTGGTATAACGAGCGAAGAGATGATTTGAAGTTGTATGCATAAAAATATTGTTTCACTTAACGAGTAAGAATCAGGAACGAACTATGCTCGTTATGCGAGGTTCAACTGTATACACAATATAAAACGAGCATGGCCAAGGTATTTTATAGAAAATAAAATCAGATTATTCCAACTTGAATCCCATCAATTTTTCAAATGTCGCGCAAACTCTAATCCGCATACGCAAACAAACGACGACAGCGTGAAGCGGCACACTTTCCCAAAGTTAACGCCTCTCCCCTTCGTCGAAAATGTAATTTGGACAAGTTTACCGCGACGACGGCTCCGCTAATCAATAACGAGTTAACGCACAAATTAATTTTCACCTCGCGACGAGAAATTCGCATTTCCCATTCCCTAGAAGCGAAGGGAAAACCGAACCCCCGTGGCGATCGTAGGGTACATTTCGGACCAAGTCGTCGTTCCCCATGGAACGAAATCGCGTAAACATTTATGGAAATTAGCGGCTATTAGGCTGAGGGCCTCCACTGCTTGTGGCCAATGATTTACGGTAATTGTTTCATCCAGGATGTGTAATGTGGAGGATGTGTGTATTGTATTGTGTACACGAACCATTCAGATCTAAACGCGACTAACTAAGCGAGAAAACCGATACAATTGATTCCCTTCATCGTTCTATTTTTCATAAATTATAAACATACAAATTTTGTTTATAGAAAGACATGAAAATCGACCAGATCATATAAAATTAAAGAATTAATTGAAATGGCATCTGAAAAAATCATTTTTTATTCGGCAGTCAATTACAAATTTCATTCGATCATATTGATCTCGATATTTCAAATAAGGAAAGTAATAACTATACCAAGGGATTTGGAATTTAACTCTTTTTTATTTTTAGAAAATTGGACTTAATCACGTTTAATTTTGAACGGTTCATATGTGTGTTTGGGAAGTTGGGCTGTTGCGCGTCTTGATCAAGAAGGGCGCCGTTAACAGTGGTCGTAATGAGAATTACGCGTGTCTAATGATAAATTATTCAGTTGTTGTGTACAGTGTAGTTCCGCTTAATAGCGGTTCGCTTAATTAATTCTAGTGTTTCGGATTGCCTTTGGGAGGGTATGAATTCGCGTTATGGAAATTATTGCGGATTCCAGCGTCTTGCGGGAAAGTTTTAAAATGTCCTTGTGATTGTGAGTGAAAAGTTCAAAAATATGTTTTTGTGGAAAAATATCAGAAGCCATAATATTAGCATGATATTCGGAATCGAGCAATCAAAAATATCGATGTACGCGTAATGTTTATTCAAATCAAATATTATATGAATTTTATCAAAATAACCAGACGGCCTCAGAATAAATTGTATCGATATGATATTTTCCGAAATAAACTGGCTCTCGTATGAGTCTTATCGTAAATAACTATCATTTTTAACTCGTTTATAGATCTAAAATTTTCCGAGTAAAATTAGTATTTAATTTCGAACATAACCGTCAACATACTGCTGAAACTATATTTTTAGAATTTTTCGCCAAGTGCTCTCCTTGTAAAATGCGATGAAAGATATGTCGAAAATAAAATATCAACGAACTAATTTATTTGAAAATACAAATTGAAATTTTGTTAATACATATCAAAGGAGGATAAACGAAAAAAACTGTAACACGTATGATATTTTTGATCGAACGCTAAAGCTTTATGTAAAAATTTATCTTTTTGACTCGTTTGTGTATGAAACGCGAAATAATATAAACAAATAAACACGGAGTTCTGTACCTTTGTGATGTGTGCAAATTGAAGGGAAAAATGTTTATTTGCATATACGATTTTCCGGTACGCTCGAATGTAGGGAAAAACGATGTAAATGTGCGAATAATACGCGTCGTGAACAAAAATAATAGGTCGTATGTCACTGTTAGGCTTTGTATACTAAGTCGACAATAAAACATTCATTGATGATATGGGCGTTGAAATCATTTGGAAAAAAATTCAAATTCGAATATGTATAAATTCATATATATGTACATACGTGGAAATGAGCAGAGAACGCGTGCCAGGAAGCGATATTGATCGAAGGTTCAACGATCAATTTGAAATAAAAATGTACATTTTTTCTATTAAAATAACTATCAAAATGTCAGACAGTATGTTTTTTCATAAATTTAATAACAAAATTGTGACTTAATGCTATAATAATGTTCATATGAAAAAATAATTAATGCAAAAAAATTGAATAATCGTACGGGTAAAGCAACAATTTTCTTACAAAAACATTTCCTTGAATTTTTCGAATGTCAATTACTATGATTTGAGGCACTAGCGCGTTGTTTTCTTGCATTCGATGCAATATGCAAAAAACCCAAACACACGCAATTGAAAAACTCATGATGTCATTAACGGGCATTGAAAGCACGCTAATAATGCACACTCTATTAAACGCTCTCGCGATGTTCGACAATAAAAATTAAATATGTATCGAACAAAGGTCGTTTTCTAATTGAGGGGATAGCGGTCGAATGAATATTAATCGCGGACAGAACAAACTAAGCTCATATGAGCCGTTCAGAGCAAAATGTGACTAACTCCATAATACAATAAGTTGAGAAAAACGAAGTATTTGATGCATTAATCGATATTCTTTTCAATTTTCCAGAATTTTCTCTTTTGTGTAAAAAATGTCGTCAGTTCTCATTAAAGTACAAATGGTTCATTATTCGATGGTCAAATAAATAATATCAATGATATTTATAGGAAAGACATTTTACACATAGAAAGTTATGACTTATTATACTAACTCTTTCGACATTCAAATCTCATTTTATTCTTCAAAAAGTGGAATTAATCACGTTCAGCTCTGAACGTCTCGTATGCAGAATCTTGTGTACTTGAAAATTACAATATTTAGAAGCGTTTTACACGTGCTACGTACAAAAAACAAGACACACATCATCTCCGAGAGACAATGCGAAGACCGAATTTCACATTCAGCTCTCCGTCGTGAAGAGAATTCGTTATTCACACGGTCGTTCCTTATGTAATTTGCATCTTTTTGTGTTGCCGAATATATTTTGAACGCTCTTCAACTTGTCGAGAGAGCGTATTAAAAACCACATATTTAACACGTTGCACGATCGGCTGTCGAAATACAATAGGGCGCATAAATAAACATAAGGAACGCATGCGATTTTCTCTATTTCATTCGATTTTCAAATGTATGCGTTATGTGCGAGTGTGTTCGTTTGTGGCTGGTGAGGTTTTTCCGATACGATCGCTAATGGTACGGAAAATCTAAATTTTCAGACGATTTGTTCAATGTCGATTCAAAAAAAAAAAAAATCATTATCGTCGCCGAATCGAATCGAATATTCATTTTAATATTTAATAGAGTTTCAAATGTCGTTAAATTAATATTTGCATCTTGAAACACTCAACGCATTTATTGGATACACTCTCGCATAAAAATCTAATGAAACGATAGTTTGTTTACGCTAGTGAGATAAAACAATTTTCATGCAAAACTTTCATACAAAAATAAACAGATGAATCTGAATAGAATATTTCAAACAAATTTCTATCAAAAAAATACATAATAAAAAAAAACTTAAAACAAAATCACCTTAGCAACGAATCAACACGTAACAGGTAACTACATAAAAAACGACACCAAACTACCTAAACCGACTGCGATTTTCAAAAAATTTTCAAACATACATAAAGACCGACCCTCACCACTAACCCCAAAACAGTCAACACCGAACTAAAATCAACACCTACCGACGACAACCACCATCAGACGTCCGGCGAGCGAGCGAGCGAACGAGCGTCCGAACGAACCGCCAGTCGGCCACACGGTCGGTCGGTCCTCCCGTTACACGCAGAGCTTGCGATGCTCACTTGTACAGTTTGTGCTCTGGCGACAGAAGAAGAGGGTCTCTCTTAGCGCGTTTTTCCGCGGAAAAGCGGTTTTTCCGCGTTGCGCGAGGCGTGCGGCGTCCGCGCACGAGCGCGCCTGCTGAGCGACTGGTGGCCGGGCCGTGCGGCCCCTAGCAAGGATGCTGCGACCCGTACACGCGCAACATTTTTCTTTATTTCTTTTTTTTTGTTTTTTGGTTTTTATTTATTTTGCAGTTTGTTCTGTACGCGTTTTCCATTTCAATTTGAATAATATAAAATTCGATATAAATATTTTCTATATCTAATCAAATAATTTTTCTCTCTAGTCACGTGATATTCATTGCAAGTTAAATGATTTCGAATTCGCTGTGAAAAATCTCATTTCAAATTAAATAATTTCAATTTCAATTTGAACAATGTTAAACTCGATATAAATATTTTCCATTTCTAATCAAATAATTTTTCTCTCTAGTCACGTGATATTCATTGCAAGTTAAATGATTTCGAATTCGCTGTGAATAATTTTGACTTCTAACTGAGTAATTTTCATTTCAAATTAAATAATTTCAATTTCAATTTGAACAATGTTAAACTCGATATAAATATTTTCCATTTCTAATCAAATAATTTTTCTCTCTAGTCACGTGATATTCATTGTAAGTTAAATGATTTTAGCCAGCCGATAGCGCAGCGGTATAAAGCGTTAGTGCATGCCGTGTCGATTCAGCATACTTGGCATGCGTGAGTTCGAGTCCTATCTTGGCGAGTGTCAAAAATGTCGTTTTTTCTTAATTGATAAAAATTGATATGGAGACACGGTCGCTTCTTTCGAATGTTTGGATTCATTTGATTCGAAAAAAGTGTTAATTTAACGCTTTACGAAACGGCTCCGCAAATGATCATCACCTACACCTCATATTTCGAGTAATTCGAATTAATTTAGTGACATCTGTGTATGTACACTATAATTTACTCTTAGGAGTAGCTTTGCCATATAATGGTAATAAAATTTCTTCACTGTTTAGTGAAATGATGTTTGATGACGTTGAATTGGGCTTCGGCCTGTTAAAAAAAAAAAATTCGCTCTGAATAATTTTGACTTCTGATCGAGTAATATCCATTTTGAATTAAATAATTTATATCTACTTCAAGCCAAGCGATTTTTATTTCAAGTCAATTGTTATTTCAAGTATAATAAATGATTTCGATTTCACTGTGAATAAATTTCATTTTGAATTGAGTGATTTCTATTTCAAGTTAAATATTTTTTATTAACTAAACTAAACTAAAGTTAAAACGTTTTTAATTCACGTTAAATGTATATTTTTTTAGAAATGACTTATTTTCGGCTGAATTTGAATAATAGTTGTCTGGAAATTAATAATTACAAATTCGACTTAAATAATTTACAATCAACTAATTTATAATTCAATGTTTACATTATTTTTAATTCATAGTTCAAACTGAAATAAGATTTTGACTTAAATAATTTTCTCTCCATGTAGAAAATTCATGAAAAATATCAAACAGTTTTAAGAGGGCCATTATTTTAATTGATTTGTATTGAAGATTATATAATTTGAAATGAAAAATCCGAATTTTCAAGATATTTGTAAAACAGATAATTAATATGAAACTCAAATTAACATAACCTAACCTAACCTGTGATCAAAATAATCCTCTGAAATGAATAATAAAAAAACTTACACAACCTAAGCATAGCCTAACATAATCAAACCAAATCTATTAATCATCGTAATGATGGTCTCCTCTGCAAGGGTCACTTTCTTTGATTTAACACAGTTTCACGTTTTCGCTTTAGTAATTATATCTATATGTAAAATATTAACGATGTTCATATTTTTATCGAAAAATAAACGGAGTCAGATAGTCACATCATCGATAAAATACTTGATCTAGCCAAATAATGTAATACAACTATAGTTTCAACCATACAACGTTATGATAATATTCAAGTTTTGCGTGAAATTAAGTGCTTTTCAATTAAATTAAATTACTATGACTTATTGCTGTTTCTTTATCGTTCGTTCACTTGTGCGGTTTTGCGGTTTAATAGTAATATACCAGCAATAAATCATGTATTTTTCAGTGGAATGAAAAAATCTAATCAATGTATTCATTGATGCATCAAATTGGGCATTCAAAAATAAATAATTGAGACTCAAAGCGCCGTATTCATAACAGCTGAAAATTCTTTTGATCACAAATCACTTGAAATATTTTTATTATGATCAGTATTTTAAAGTGGAAAATTTATTAATTTAAGCAAATATAACATGAATCAAATATAATTGGACAGCATTTATGTCTATAATATGCGTGAATATATTAAAATGTCTGAAATTATAGTAATTTTAATTATTATGCGACTTGGTAAATATCCAAAATTTCATATTTAAGAGACGTTTTATTATATAAGATTCAAGAGGATATGAGAAAAGATTAGTAGGAAATTGGAAAGATCGTATTCGGATAAACCGATCTGAATGTGAAATTTCGGCAAAACGAAGTTACAGAATAATCGATTTGTATTAATTGTGTCGAAACTCTATATCGCTGCAAGCGGAGATTGCTATTTCCTCAGACGATTTTAACCATAAATTTCGATTTAGAAAATCGTTAAAGTAATATTAATATAATGCAATATTCTTCCATTTTTAGAACTTCACAATAAATATATTGTATTTCTGAACGGAGCGTCTGTTGATATTTGAATCAACTTGACCGTACTTTCGCTCGACAACAAATACTATTCGAAAGATTTTCCGCACAAACAGACCTATTTCCGCATTTTCCGATTTCTTCCCATACAAAAGATACCGGAGAAGCGAACTATACAAACATCAGAAATGCAATCCGGTTCGGGTTACCGGTTTCTATCATGGGACGACCGTCATTGAAATCGATACGTTGCACCCGGCGTCACTGTTGCTATAGAAACTGCGATAATGATATAATAAATCGGGGGGATTTTAGAAAAGCTTCGAAAGCTCTTGAAACTTTAAAAGTGTAACGTTATTTAAAAGAGGAACTCGACTTTGCGGATGTTACGTGTAATGCGCTGCAAGTATTCCGTGCATGTACTTGTGTTCTGTCGGAAAACTACTTAACACTTTAAAAGAATATTTAGATTAGGTTTTCGTGTCTTATAAAGAATCATTATCACAATTATATTATTTATTTAACAGAAGTCTGTGTCTTGAAATTTTATCGAAACTTTAAAAACAAATTGAAAAGAATCAACTTTCATACCTGATTTAATTTAGAATATTTTACAACTAACAATTAAGAGACGCGTATTCTGTCAGAAACCGGTCTAAATTTAAAATAAGTCTAAAAACTAACATGTTATTATTCAAATTTTATTGTAAAAGGCATTGTTCGCAATTATTTTCATATATGTCTTTTGATTATTTACATCACAGAGAAAAAATGAAATAGCAAGGCTAGAAATCAAAGACCAATAAAACGTACGATAGGTGGTATTAAATCGATCGATTTAACTCATATAGACAAGGCAATCGATCTATTTTTAAAAATTGTATTGTAAAGCGTTAGATTAAAATTTTTCCGCATCAAATGGTTCAAATATTTAAAAGAAATGATAAGGTCGACGTATCAATTGATCAATTAAGAAAAACTACACGAAATACTAGCCAAGATGTGATAGGATTCAATTCCAGAATTACCAATATGTTGAATCGACACTACATGCGCAAACACAAACAAAATCACAATCGGCTAGCTTCTATTTATTTAACAGAAGTTCTCCTGAAATTCCAATATAAAATTCATCGAAAATCTACAAAAACAGAATCAATCTTCAATCCCGATTCAATTTAGAATATTTTAAAACAAACACCCTAGAGACACTCGAGCACTACGAGCACTAAGCCGAAGAAAAGTGCAACTTTCGAAGCAACAAAGGCCTCGTTTCGAACGACGTCGGGGTGATTTAGCCCCTTAGGGGATGTTTTGCGCCCTTTGTTCGAGATTCGAGACTCTGATTTACGACAACACGTAAATTTCGTAAACGTACAAATGATAAAAACGTGAGGTTCACGCGCAGTCGTTAATTCGCCACGTAGACGCCCAGGTTTTCGCCTCGATACGAGATTTAGCTTTATGCGTGTGAATTTTCTGTGTTTTTTTTATTTGAAAGTAAGGGTTCAAGGGTATTGCGTGTTCGATGTGGTCGTTTGATAAGGGGCAGTTTTTGTTTCGGGTGTTTATGCGTTTCTTTTTTGTTCTTGAAATCGACGATTCGGTGCGCGTTAATTGGTCGTATATTTTATTTTGTGTTAGCTTTTGTAACCCAGCGTTGCTTGAGACTCTTTATGTACTTCAAGTCAATTGAGAACTTTCGTCTTATATTTTTTGTTTTTCTCGTTGAGTTTGTAATTTGTGCATAATATTAACTATGCCTTATGTAAATATCGTGAAACATCGAAGTAGAAATCATGTGTATTGAAAAATGTAAGCGCGTATAATCGAATATGTATGTATAAGAATTGATTCAACGTCCGAAGTTTGAAAATATTCGAATATTAAATATTTAAAATAATGTATAAAATTTGATGGTAAAATGGTTTTTCTTTCATTAGTTACAAAAAAAAAAAAAATTTAAATCGAAAACCGTTAAAGAAAAAAACACCTACTTGAATCTCGGCGAAAAAACCCTCGTCGCTTTGTAGTTGTACTCGTATTGTGCATTTTCTTAAAATGCATTGGCACAACTAAGAAATTGCGCTGATTCTTCATAAAAACACTGATGCACTTTTATATTATCAATTTTTCACTAATTTTCTCCACATATCACCTTTGCTCTGCTTTTCACATTTTTCAACACATTTTTCACATTTTTATTAAATTTTAGCTGTATAACACGACGATAGTATGTATTTATCATTAATTATTATTATATTTAATGCAATTTTGAAAGAATATCGAATTACGGAATGAAAAATCAAGATATTTGAAACAGCGAAAAATTTTCAACTGTCGCATGTTGAAATCGTAATCGTTGACTGAAAAAATAAATGAAAACACGCGAACGAAATTTCAAATTATTTTTAAATATTGATATTAAACTGACGATGAAAATCATATTTTCTGCCTTTTATGATAGTGGTGTGTATCTGAAAGAAAAAAAAAATAATTATGATTTTCGATACATATTATAAATATCTATTCATTTTCAGTTTATTTTAAAAAATAAGTAAACGATAAAAAATAAAAAAATAACGTTTCTTTGTGGTCATAGATATTAATTTTTTTTTCAAGAAAAAGTTTCAATTTATTACATACCCCTGAAAAAAATCTAAAAACCTTTTCGTACCCTTAAACTATAATTTCAATTTCGCCGCAGGTGGCACGCTGGACGCATCTCATATTTATTCAGCTTTACGCATATTTTATTTAAAAAAATCGACATTTTACAGCTAAAACTTATTGGCCACGAATGCTATATTGGAAATTTTATATTTTCCAATTGTGGACGGTTATTTTTCTCGTAGTTGAAATAGCTAGTGGTGGATCTTGCCATTGGCCCAGTGAACGCATTTCGAACGAAACTAGATCACAGAACGACTATATGAGAACTGCTAACTATTGTAGACTGAATTGTGAATGTGGAGTTTGAGGGTCGTCGTGTGCCAAAATTTTATATTTTCACTTTATACGGTTATGATGTTGAATCATTTCTCGTTTCGTTTCCAGGGAGATTCTTTGTATCTATTCTGTATTTAAGAAAGTTCGATATTATTTTCATATCGATATTATTTGTGTCCAAATGAAATAATAATAATCTATTGTAGAGAGTTATAAATACTTTTTTAGTTTGAGGTTATAGTTTCTTTTATTATTTGAAGACTAAACAAGTACGGTTCTCGATATTGAATTTGAAACTTACATTTGGAATGTTTTTCATGGGAAAATTCGATTAAACTAAAACAATAGTTGGAAGAGATGAATGCCGGGGTGTTTTAATAAATATTTATCAAATAGCTCTTGCATACAATACTTCGATTCTGTTGAACATAAAATTTTCAATAAAATATTATTTTTATACACTCCCTCAACTATTAAATATAAAATCTCTTTTGAGTAATGTTATCGCTTAATCGAATATTTCCATGAAAATCATTCCAGATGTGATATTTGATTAATCGTAAGTCTTCAAATTAAATAAGAAACCATTAACCAATTTTGTAAAAAAATTATGAAAAATTGCCGCAAAATTAAATTCATTGAGATTTAATGTGTACAGATTTAAAATTAACAATGCATATTATAATCAAAATCAAAATTTTGTGCTATCTATTGATTCGACCAGATTAATTGCTACGTTCATATATTGTTTGAAATGTGTTCCTCCATTGTCAAATACACACAGACCGTTCATCAAAAGCAAATGCATTCGGACACCATAAACTTCCAACACATTGTTGTATCTGCAAATCTGCACATTGATGCGTTTGTATGGTATCTAACGAAGGTATCATCTGCATATTCGCATCCCATGCACAATACCTCTGATGTTAATTCAATATCGACCGTTCTATGAATTCTTGAATTGAAATCAGTTCGAAATTCATATTTTCAATTTGACATTTAGAACTTACGTATGAAAGTTCGGTAATGGGGTCGTAATTTAACGATTCGTATCCGGAGTGGCGTTAATCGAATGTTCAATTAGCGCATGCTATAATTGTGACTGCGGATTCTCATCGTGTTTGAGTAAATATGGTAATTTATTTTGCATAGTTTGCTGATTAGTTATTATCTAGTTATGTGTGGTTTGATACGTGAAATATATTCATATGTTTATTATTACATATGAATAATATATTCGATTTAATGCGTCCTCGTATTAAGCGACGAATGCGTATAATAATGAAAACGTGTCTGTTATGTATTCGAACGAACAAACAAACTGTGTTATTGAATGCAGTAGTTTCGAAGAAAGAATTTCTATCTAAAATAAAGTTTACGACAAATCGTAAGAACCGTGAACGTTTTATGTACTTTTGGAGTGATAACATTTCACAAATTGGATATTTCAAAATAACTTTTCAAAAGATTTTCATCACAGAGAAAGAGCGCCACGATAAAATAAATCAAATTCTGACAAAACCATTTATTATTTAGAAATTTAAAATTCTCATCTTATACAAAGTTAACGCATCAGATATCAAAGTAAAGCATTAAATTTCTCAAAACTCTGTTTCTTTTGATAGTCGAAAGCCGAAGACCTCTGGATTCGATATACGCACTACGGTTGTGGTTTAATTTAACTTGCGGTTAGTTTAGGTCGAAACACTTGCAGAAAGCGAATCGACCTATGCCAGTTTTCGACTTAGGATCACGATACACGATCCAGAGAGGAAGATATAGATCAAAGCCGAT
This sequence comes from Cheumatopsyche charites, assembly GCA_024721215.1. NCBI lineage: Eukaryota > Metazoa > Arthropoda > Insecta > Trichoptera > Hydropsychidae > Cheumatopsyche > Cheumatopsyche charites. The sequence goes on along the minus strand of CM045585.1, from coordinate 4,582,163 downwards.
CTGTAACCGATGCCAAAAGTTTCTAGACAACTATTCTTGTGACTGTAAAGGCGCGTACGCGTTTGAGCCAATTCGCTGGTATAATATGCTTCTTGGACAACATAGACAAATCGAAATGTCACCAAAATCCAGATGAAAGATTATCGAATGTTTCCGTGGATGAATTTTGAAATAACCTTTATATAAATGTAAGCTTGAACGACAGTTTGACGGGTAAAAAGTTATATTTAAACGAATATTAAATTGTACACAATTATTCCTTTTCAATGGTGCTACATTTCAAATCAGACTTAGGCTTTAGCTTTTTCAGCGATTTCGTAATCTAAGTTATTTTTTGTTAAGAATTAGTTAAACTCTAGCTATAAATTGAATAACCCATAAGAACAAAGACGACAGAAGTCAATCACTTCGTCAAATAGAAGTTTCGATCGACAATAGTTATCATCCAAATCATTTTTTTTAAATTACATTTACACGTATTCTCATATTAATATTACAAATATTATTATAATTTATGAAGTCTAACTACCTTTCATATGATTGAATAATTCAATTCCTTTCTATTTCTGCTTGTATTAAGAGCTTGAGTCTGTACATACCTTAAGGCATCTTAAGACACTACACAATCACGGTCAATATCAGAAGCTATCATTTTGTCGCACCAGCAATAAATCCGTCGTGTATGTAATTTCTGAATTATCACCAGTTGTCGGCCATATATTACGATTGTTGGACTTTTGTGTATGAATTATGGATATTTTTGATTGGTACAACACGGTTTGCGAGAGCTGTAAATGATTGGCGTGGTGTGATGCTTCTCTATAAATAGGCTGATAGTTCTGATTGCTCTATTCTCGGAACAATAGATGAGCATCTTTCATTGTGTCGTTTTTATATTGACTGTGATAATTTATTGCATTTTAAGGAACGAAATGGTGATTAATGCTTGATTGGATGGCATTGTGTGCTTGCGATCTGTTAAAATTGACGAATCTCGTCATTGATGCTGTGCTTAAATGTTTATTGCAAAATTTCGATATTTGATAAACGTATTAAGTACATTTAGAAATTTACATAAAGTACCACTTATATGATGATATATTGCTTGTGATAAAATAATAACATTACAGGTTAATATCACGATGATAAAAGTGATGAATGCGTTTCATTATATGCTTAACGTAAAATATAGGAATAATGATATCATTTGGATGTTTCGTTTTGAGAAAAGCGCTTGAAATAAATAAAATTTCAACTGAAATTGATTTATTTATAAATTTAGCTTAAGATAAACTGTATTGCGAAGCTGAATCAGTTGAATTTCACACATGACGGATTGACCGTGAAAATTAGCAGAATTTCCACAAATGGCGTACCGTTTGTTGGTCGCAATATCGCCGAATACAGAAAGTGTGAATTTAGCAAAATTCAAACTGTCGGATTTTAATTCTGACGATCTTTGGAAAATCCCACGAATGGCGAACGTCATTATCGAGGATCAAACCGCGTAAACAAAATCGTTATTAATATAATGAGTGAGTGAAGAAAAACTGTCAAATTTTATGCAAAATGCTATCGATTTTCTCGATTATTTTAGCATGAAATATCATTGATGCAGATATTATCTTTATTATAATATGAATAAATAGTATTTAGTTATGTGTACATTATAAAAATACCATAAATTGCTTGAGAATATATTTAAGAAAATAGCTTTGATTATATTGAAAATTGCATCTATCAATAGCATTCTAGTTGAATAACAACTTAATCATTTGATTGTGCATTGAAAATCAACAGTTTCCTTTGGCCCATCCATTACTTCTGTGCGAATATCCCGCAGCGTTTCCGTTCATTGAATTGACTAAGCGAAGCCGATAAGATAAAATTTGATTTAACGCAATTTTGTATGTATACAGAAAGCTTTTGTGTTACGCAAAATTTATTAGAAACTCGAATCGCACGCACGAGCTTTGAGCGAATGACGCGTTAAATTTGTACTTAATTAACGAAAGCTTGACTTATGGCTCGAAGACGTTCTTCAATTTATACTTTTGCAACTTAATCAATAGGTGAAACGTATTCTCCCAATTCGCAGGTTGACTTGATAAGTTTTTAATTAAAATCGAGTGTTAAGCCCGGGAAAATCGTATAATTGGAATCGTTTGTTTTATATTGGAGTGAAAATTGAATTCAATACATACTTCGCAATTCTACCCTCGCAGGTTACACGTATTGTATAACTTTTAGAATCGTATATATTTTTTATTATATTATTATATTACATTTTTTAAATATAAATATTTAAACCAATGTTACGAAAATTCATACAAAATCATCACCTCTGAGCTTTCAGGCCACAGAAGTTAAATTGAACATGATGTTTAGAACAAGCCAAAAGCGTGCACTACTCGGACACTTGATTCGATTCAAAATTTTATTGAATTGAAGCAAGCACTGGAACCTAGTTATAATGAAGTATGTAGAGATCTTCATTTGCATTCGCTTCAACTCTATTTCCTGAATATTATTTACAAAAGCGACCGAAAGGGACGAGAATCTGCGGTCAGTTCAAACGTCGGATTCGACTCAACCGCAGAATTAATTTCATTCAAGCGTCCATATTAAAATTGTTTTAATAATTTCAAGCGCAGAAACTCAATCCGCATTCGTTATGCAAATCGAAAATTATGACAGAAACGGAAAACGCTAAGTCTGAGTTGCGAAAGCGCAGAGTTTTCCGAGATGCATTTTCCGAGCTTTTGCATTGTGCAAACGCGAATCTGCCTCTGATTTATGTACGTGTGTGAAAACTTAAAAATTTCATGCTTTGTTCGACGTGTATTCCCGTTCGTACAGCGGTCGGTAATGGATTCTTTTTGTACCGGGGAAAAAAAATTCTCCAGTCTGTAGGAAATGTATTCGCCGTGAAAACGATATGGAAATGAGAAAATTTTCACGGAGCGAGATAAAGCGTTCCGCAAAAGCGCATTTAATGCAATTCAGTGTCATCTTTGCTATGCGCTTCGCTACGGGGAGCCTTTCAAAAATTTTCCAACATCTATCAAGTCACTTGTTGCTTTATAATTATCTTGTTCAATAGATTCTGCACAGCGTTCGAGTTTTATTAAAATTGAAACATCCCATCGAAAGATAATATTTGAAAAATCGAATAAATATTCAGATTCAAGTAAAATATTTGAATTTATTGTAAATGTGCGATTTTGTGCGAAAGCATTCACCACACGTAGTAACCGAGTCGCGATTCAGTGACCCGCCAAAAATTCGCCAAAGGCCCAGAAAAAAGGCATCATAAAGGTAAATTTTACACTCTGAATTCCGAAAGCGTTAAAGATGAAATTACACACAGCCGCCTCGGTGAAATCTCATAAGGGACTCGATCCAAAAATAAAACCCTCGTAGTGCGGTTGATCCGAACTCTACATACATAGTGTGTATGCGAAGAAACGTAACGCCAAATTTCAATTTAAATAACAATCTCGAGAGATCGGCGATATATTTTTTATATCTGGATAATGGCCCCGAATTCGTTTTGTGCCCGTACAAAGAATTATCGTTCGATGTTTACTCCGAATATAAAAGTTCCTATGGCTGAATCGATGGCGGGATATTCCCATTGTTAACGTTCGTCCTATGTCGGACTTTTTTCTCTCGAGTGGCGTCGTGGGTGGAAAAAAGGGAACTTTTCATTCGAAAGGGCTTTTCACCTAAATTTTCTTAGGGTGCGTGTTTTGGAAAAGCGTTCTTCGTACGCGACCGAGAAAATTATGTGTACACATTGCGAATGTACATACGAGATAGAATCGATTATGCGCAGGTATTAAGTTCGAGTTGGATGAAAAACTAATGTTTTTTGCAGAAATATATTAGTACTTTGTTTGTGAAGTCACGTTATTCGCTAATAAGCAAAAACATTATACTATGATATACCTATTTTAAATGGGTATTGTGAACAATATGAATAAATTATTTACATTTATTGAAAATAATTAAGAACATTGGTATTCATTAGATACAATAGAATAATACATATGACATAGGTAGTATTAATTGATATTGTAAATTCATATTATCATGAAAACAACGGCTATATGTTTTGAGTAATGTTTTTTGTTAATACCAAATTTTAAACTGGATTATTGGAACAGGAAATAAATTGACGATTCGTATTTAAATTATTTTGGTGATATAACATTGTAGGGGAAACACAAGTACAACGGGAAAGCCTATTTTTCTCGATATGAAAGACCTTTTTCCATGCAAATATGCATTCAGATACACCTGATTGAATTGAACAAAAATATAAAACAGCAAGCGATGATCCATTTGACTCATACCATTTGGGTGAATCGACATTTCGACATGTTCTAAAAAAGCCAAAATTTGCACCTTCGAAATATTTTTCTGCATATTCCGAATTTTACGCGTCAAAATGCCTTATAAATTACTAAAATTAATTTACAACACAATTTAAATTTCGCAAGGGGTACACAGAATTCGCAACAATTAAGAATGAACGTATGAAGTTGTCGCGCGCTATCATATTTCACGTGGAGCGCTGAAACAGCAACATTCGAAAATTTATGCGGGCGCGCTTTTAAATTCAGCTTTGTTCCGCCCACTGAAACTTTCCTGAAAAAGATATTATGTATATGTGCCAGGCTTCGTATATTGTACATACATGTGTTTTTGATGGGGATTTATCAAAAAAAAATGCGTAAGCAATTTCCCGATTTAATGGTTTGCGTTGGAGTATAATGGGTTTCGATTTTGAATTAAGTTTGTGAATTTAATCAACATTCGAGTTATGAATGAATTGTTTTATTTAATAGTGGAGATTTATTTGTGAAATTAGTTACAGAATAATTTTGAGTGTTTTTTTATTTGCTGACGTTTCGAAGCAAATATTTGCTTTTTGGTCTGTGAAACTATTTAATATTTTATATATTATACATATTATCAATTGATGCAATATATGGTTATTTATTTATTCAAATCAATTACATTGAATTAATTTTAATAATGGTTTGTATGCATTATTGTAGATATAGAATAATATACGTGGGCGTAGTATAATTTGTACACGTGATTAACTTAAAAATACACGTACAATACAACAGAGAAATTTTTACGTTTTTAACGAAACACTTACGTAGATAAAATTAAGATAAAAACTATACAAATAAAAATTTGTTGTTTTTATGATAAATTTAGAAACATTTATGACCATTACGCAGCATTCGCACGTGAAAAATACAATCACAACCGACCATGGTAATGAAAAAAGACGAAGTTACTTACATATGTGACGACTGTATTTCACAAAAGGCACAAATGATATTTTTTAATGAAATTAAAATGGTTCTGTTTCATATATCTATAGAACCATTTTTTGTACATAACTTAATATCGACAAAAAAGGTCACTTACGCCCTTCGTGAAGTACAGTCATCATCAACATATGACGACTGAAAAGGCCAAGGGTTACAAGTGGCTTTGGGGTGATTTCAAGAAAAACGCGCTTAAAGTTGATCATGTATTAGGAGGAGGTCGAGTGATTTGATGATACATCTCGGTACACGTTCTAAGTTCGTTTATATCCTGTTATCACACACACATAGAAGCGATTCAAGTACGTAACTTAATTTTGCCAAAAATGTCACTTGTACCCCTGTATTTTTTTTTTGCCCAGAAAATCGACAGTTCATAAATAAATGAATGAGTATACACACTCGCAAAATCGAAACAAACAAAACCCACAACAATTCAACAATCGAATCCTGCACGAACTACCAAATCTCGAGTTGACCGCATCCAGTTCCGACAAAGAGAAGGCTTCCGATCTCGCTCACTTACATCCTTCCACCGCCTTTATCCTTCCATCGCCTCTATCCTTCCACCGCTTACATCCCTCCACTTTATAATGGGATCGGATCTTCGGGGAGATTTGCAACCCGCGCTGGACGCACCGGTGCGCCGCTGGACGCTCTCGGCCGATCCAATTACACCCATGCCGTGGTAACAAAGTGGTGTACGAGCCTCGGGCTTCGACTCGGATTATCGTCGTGTCGAAGTTGGGGATGTTCCGGCTCATTGTGGGGAGAGTTGAGTTCTCGATTGTGCTCTCTGTCGATACGGTTGGGGTTGCTGATTGTTAGGGCTTTCGAGATGCGAGTAGTTTTGGATACAGTGTTTTGGATATTTGACGAATTCAAATGCAATATTTCAAATATTTAAAGAATTCAAGTCCATTTTTTGGGTATTTGGTGACTTTGAATTCGATATTCGACGAATCCAAATCAAATTCTTAAAATATTTGACGAATTCAAGTCCTATATTTTGGATATTTGATGACTTTAGATTCGATATTCGACGAATCTAAATCAAATTCTTAGGATATTTGACGAACTCAAGTCCTACATTTTGGATATTTGATGACTTTGATTGCGATATTTTACGAATCCAAATCAATTTTAAGATATTTGACGAATTCAAGTCCAATATATTGGATGACTTTGAATTCGATATGCGACTAATCCAAATCAATTTTTTAGGATATTTGACGAATCAAAATTCAATACTTAAGATATTAAATGAATTTAATATTCGATGAAATCGAATCTGTTGATTTGTGTATTCGATGAAACCAGATAAATTTGAATCCAAAGACACGTATGCAATTTCATTTTATTCATTTCCGAAAAGTTTATAGCTAGTAAAGCATCTTCAATTAACAGCTAATATGTATGTCACAAATAAAATGACCATATTTATCAAACTAGTATTGCTCCGTTCGTTTTTTAAAACATATAACTTTTATTATTCTGATTTGGAATTTAATTTTAAGTCCGAAACCTTAATTCTAGATCTTTATTCGTCGTATTAGAATCTAAATCGAATCAAATTGAAGCCCTAAATCTAATGCCGGTTAAGTTTAGTATGTGCGAGTGGTTTGTTCTAACAGTAAGTACAAAGTTTAGTTTGAAATAAGCAAAATGTTGTCTTCGATTCGGTTCGTTCGAAGAAGTTCAATATTTTGATAACTTCGTGATATTGATTGTTTTGAGTATTAAAGGATGTGTGTATTTAAATCAAAATTGAAGTGAGTCTTTTCGAGTTAAAATATTCAACAAGTGGCTGCTGAATGTGCAGTAAATATTTTGTCAGTATGATGGATGGATATATTCGTGAAAATTTTGTCGATATCATTTAAAAAAAACTCTAAATATAAAAATAAACGTAGTGCCGGTATCAAAATCGATCATTTTTTTAAACGAAGTTGACATTTTTCCGATCGACGAATTTTTGCCATAATTTCATAACCGTTTTTCTTTTTTATTTGAAATTCGCGTTGTATAAAAATATTATCTTACATTGCATAAAAAATTGAAATTCCTCTCTTTAATTGCACGAGAATTAAAATGAATTCCAATAATAAGAACATCGCAAGTACTAATACAAATAAAAATCAATTTATACAAAACTCGCAGAAATTCTATATTCAGAGTCGAGACTCGAATTTAATAAATTTCATTTATATAAATAACGAATTGAATTAACATTTCGCCTAAGGGACGAATAAATTTCGTTACAATATAATTGAGACAAAAGCGTTTAAACGGAACGTCAGAGCCGAATCGCCATTTCGAACACACACTACTAGGCATAATATTCCGTGACTACAATTTCTATAGAAACGAAAGCAGAATCAATCATGTTTTACGAAATTGTATAATGACCGATGTCTGAGTTTAAATCGGGCGAAGGAACGGCCCTCGAACGCCATTATTCTTCGTCAAATCTACAAATCCGATACCGAAGCGTTGAGTTTTACAAGAATGAAATGTATACTTACATTACATATACACGCGAACTTGACGTTTGCACGAAGATATCTGCGAGCGATCGGAATTAATTAAAAAAAAGTTTCTCTGAAAATAATGAAAGTTCCGTTTTGTATCGTTTTTAGATTGGTATGGACGAATTGATAGTGTGTTGTTTGCGCTGCGGAAAAGTCGTAATTGAAATTGTTGTTGTACGAGATATTTATTGTAATGGACGATGTGCAATTTTCATGGAATGCAATTCAAACTGTTATCGCGTTCTATAGTTCGAAATAAATTTATCGTAGTTACATTCAATGGGACGTGGATACTTTCAATAGGTTTTTTTTTTCCTTTCGAGCGTTCGATGTTTGATTGATTTCATTTTTGTATGGTTCTGTGTGAGGCTGTAGAAATTTTCATAGAAAGCAATAAAATAATACTTTTTCAATCAAAAACCAGCATGAAAGACTATGAAAAAATTGAATTGTGGTATTAAACTAATACTTTTCATTCATATCTTATTTAATGATCAATTCCATTGTTTTTTTTATTGGAATATGAAAAAAATTATATTCAACGTCAATCGTTGCTCTATTCAATGCTTAATATTTTTATAATTGTATATAACTAGTCAATAGTGTATCGACATAAAACATTTATGCATTTCCTAACGATGCAGCATACTCATGATGCTTAGTTCGAATTTTATCGAGTACGAGCAAGAATCAGATATTGTTTTTTCTCAATAGATTAATTGATATGGAGACTCGACTGATATTTTAGAATATTTAAATAAACCCTTGTGACTCACAATCTAAAACTATATAAATTTTAATGTTCTTCCCATTTGAAACCTTAGTACATCCACGTGGACTTGAACAAATGCGAAATCGATCGAACACCAAGCGCCCACCGAGAAAACACTCTCGATAGTCTCTCTACGTCTAAATGCGCTCGCTCTTCGAAAGTGCACGAATAATTCAAAGTAATTTTTTCCCCTTTTCTTTTCGGCAGGGGCCGGGATTATGTCAGGGTTTCAGGGTCGAAGAACACATGATTTATGACGGCAATATATCGCGTGCTACGTAAAACTCAAAGCTTAGTAAAACCCGTTGCCGTGCCATATTTTCCAGAACCTGGCCCTCCCCTTGAGCCCCCGAACCCCTCTAACGGGCCTCAAACCCTGCACTTGGCCCCAAACCCTAAACTGGGCCTCTTAGTGCCTAGACCTGAAAGAAAATCCAACAATGAAAAAATAAACGAAGCACTTAGGGTACACGCAACGCCAGATATAATGATGCCCGACCCGGAGATATAGTTTCGGCTATACGCGGTTGGTTTTATTCTTCGTTGCTCTTTTTTTTTTCGTTTTGTGTAAACGACAATCTAATTCATTGTAATGGGTGAGTTTTTCGTGCGTTTTTATTTAGCGGAATTGTAAAATGTGAGCGGCTTAGTGGAAGGATCCATTGAGGATTTTTCGAGTACACTTGTTTGATCCGATCTATACATTTTCTTTTTGTCTCAATTTTATAATAATTACAAAATTAGATCTCATATTAGCAATAAAATCAGATATTAATGCAATAAAATACTGAAAAACTTATTTGTATAATCTTAATTAGTAATAAAATTGAATCGTCAAATAAGACATAATTTCATAAAATTGTCTTATCTTGTATGAATTGTGTTAAAATTTTAATTGAATACTCTAATTGATGCTGAATATGAATGGCTCGAATTTATAAAATGTAAATGAAGATGGAAACGTAGTAACTTTCCGAATATACATATTCGGTTCTAAAAATGATGTTATCAATTAAAATTAATTCATTCGAGCTTAATTTAAAGACGAAGCAAACGTACCGTTCGTACCTCACTATTTCTCGAAATAATTGTCCAATTTTAAACTTTCGCATAGGCACGTCGAAATTCATTTGAACTGAATTCGCATTTTATCTTTTCATGTTCGTAGCCGAAGTTTCGCGTAAACTTCGCCGATAAGAAAACACACACAGAGCACTCCTATAAATAACCCATTCGAAGAACGAATAAATAACGCCGGTTTGAATGCGGATTTCGAATATGAAATGTATGGGGGAAAATCCATCAGAAATTCGGCCCGACGACGATGTGCAAAAAGTAGAAAAAATCGCCGAAAGTAAAAAATAAATAAAGAGAACGAAACGAAACGCACGAATCTCTCTTCGGTGGATACTGAGCAAATACAAAAGATGTAAAAACGCAAAGCAATCAGCGAAAGAGGATAATTTATTTCGCAGCAGCGTAAACAATAATGGAAGATTAAGGAGCATCGGCACGGACATATATTTTATTGCAAATATATGTGTATAAAATGAGATGGCTCCTTTTTCCTGAAAAAATAAAAAGATCGATCCAGTGTTGTTTGAGCGGTGTCCCTACGGTATTTGTTCGTGTTTCTTAAAATAGTCTTTTAAATGAATTGCTCGAATTATCGAAATTAAACGAACGCCAAGGCATCCATCACAATTTCAAAACTCACTTTATCTATGTATATAATTGTAAGTTTTTTATAATCATTTGGATGATATTTTTACTTTAAATGCGTCAAAACTTTCAGACGCTGAAAAAACAGCTGAAGTATCACGAATTCAGTTGTGCAAAATTAAAATGCTGCTCGCAATTAAACCCAGACTGCAAAGTAGCAAAATGCAAGGTTTCAACTAAAATTTGAATTTCACATTTCGACAAAGATTATTTTAACCTAGCGGTTAACAGAGCCGGTTAGAGTTATATTTGAGTGCGCGTTAATTGAATTAAATTTAAACGCCCCTTATGGGATGTTTCGAAACTTGTAGCCAATTAGTAGTTTATGCCTACGAAATTAATCTGTATATATAGATTATGACATTTCCCATTATAATAACCTATAGATTTAAAAAATAACTGAAAATTATAATTTTATAACATAATGCTTATAATTGTAGGTACTTGCACATGTGTTACTTTAGCTTTTTTCTTTGTAACTAAAGACTTAAAAATTCTAAATAAGTGATCAGGTATTTTACAGATATTATTTACACTTTTTGAAACACCGTTTATACATCAATCTGATAACGGAATAGAGTTCTGTAATAGAATAACAGATAACTTAAAAAAATCAAGCTAAAATAGAAAAATGTGCACAAAAAACTGAAACAAGCTATACAATGTAAACTTTAACGAGACAAAGTATACAGTCATGCATCTAAATGCTTTTACTCTAAAGAAATGTCATTTAATGGCATTTATTTTTGTCATTAAATAAATATATTTTACACATAAAAAGTTGTGTCCATACAAAGTGCTTAGACATTCAAATCTTATATTTTCATCATGTGGAATTAATCATTTTATACTCTGAACATCTCAAATACAAATCATCAAAAATACACATTTTTTATTCGAAATATTCTTTTATATTATATTACACATGCACACAACATAAACATTAACTGCAGTCTAAAGCCAGATCGTATAATCAGAACGTACTACTTATTTTATCCGATATAACATCGGCTGGAACGACTTAGCGAAGCAGACGAGTCGTTAGCCGTTATAACGCCGCCGTAACGTCTTATAACGAAAGCTCGTTATGTACCAGCCTATAACGTTTCGCAGTCTTCCGGAGAAATTGCAGCCGTTCTTCGGCTTGATTATGGCGATTTTTTCAGCTGAACACTCCTCGATAATTAGCAGAAGGCTCCTTGCGGGATTATCGAAGGTATTGATTTCGTGACGGTCTTGGATATCGTTTGTTCTGTATGTCAAGGGTCGTTGTGGATTCGTTAGTGTGTATTCAATATGTTATTCAAGATGTAACGAGTGATTTGTTTCGCGTTTCTAATTTGTAATCAAACTCTATTGAATGCGAAGATTCTGTGTGTATTAATTATCGGGGTTAATATTATTTTACTAAATATAGACTAATTAATTTGTGAGTATCGAAGGCGATTATGGACGTATTTTAATGTTGAATTCTTGGAATATTTTAACAAGAGATATTTTTTATTCTGTGAGAGGTGTTTTTATGCTGTTTTATTTCGTGAAATAAAAGAAAATATAATTTTATATAACGATTCGAATATAAATAATTCAGGAAGTATTATGTGAACGAGCGGAAAAATGGAAAGAAATTATTTATAGCCGGAATAAATGAAGGAATTTTTATGAATAAAGGATGCTGTTTTCTAACAGAAATTCACATTTTTCCAACTATGAACGTTTGCGTGCACAGATTTCAAGATGATCATTGTTGCAACGAGGACATCGCGTGCACAATATCATTCAGATACACTTGAAATTAACGAAATAATAAATCTGATACACGGAAAAAAATTACTTTATCGCAGTAATAACATTTAATACTACGGAATTCCAACTTTTTATTTTGAAATAAAGCATTTTTTATTCGAATATACATCCAAAATCGATCCATAATTGGACATAAACCACGAAAACCCACATCCACATATCGTTTCGAAAAGTCATTAAACCGCTCATCCCACACCTATCCCATCAGATTACCTCACTGCGGAGGGCGAACTTTGAAAATTATCGAAAGGCGAGCAACAAGTTTTAGCACCGCTTATCCGCATATAAAGCACAATACCACGTCACCCGACCTGAACCAACCTAGTTGCCGAAGATAGTTGTCGTTTTATGCTCCCCTCGAGATTAGAGTGCTTCGTCTACGATAAATTGCCGTCGAGTTCGGACGAGACAATGAAGGAGCGTTTGTTGGTCGGTGGAAGTTCGCGAAGGTCCTCGAATTCGTCTTTGATTAAGCCATTTTAGTCGGAATTATGCTAGAGCTTTTGCTTTGATCGCATTAGTTAGTTGGCACGTCCTGGTCCAGTGTTGAATGCATGGAAATTGATGGTACGTTTGAAGAAGTGTGGTTGTCGGTAAGTGCTTCAATTATTCGATTTGAAGTTTAATTTGAAAACTGTACCGTATATAAATCGTGAATCTTATATATGATGTAATAATTTTGTATTTAGTATAATTAAAATGCTAATTTGTCTGTTTGTTTGTTCGTGTGGTGCTCGGGTTGCAATTTGCTCCGCAATGCCGTTATGAAAAATGCATAAAATAGGCGCATGTATGAATTTAATAACTTTATTCTAACCAAGTTCGCATAGATATTTTCAACGATTTAATCATTTTTATTTATGATTATCATTATAATCTAAATAACTTTCAATCTTGTCAGACTCAGATTCGAAAATTTTCCAGATTACTTTTATCATATTAAATCTACTCGAAGGTATAAAAAAATAGAAAAGCTCTAAAATAATAATTTATAAATTTTATAATGAATTTGTATTTGAATATTATTCATGAAAAAATTTATAAATTACAACAAGAATTGATTGCAACAAGCGCTAATAAAATCGTTAACGCATCGAACCGCACACAATCACACGCTTGCTGAATTTTTCCGCAATTTTTCCCCGATAAACGCAGCAAACCGAATTGAAATAAAAACGCTCAAAAAATTAAATTATATTAAAACGCTCGATGTGTATGCAAATTTTAGTGAATTATTCACTCCCTAAGAAATAATTACGGTTTGCGGAGGAGGAACTCAAGGGGTGCGATCACCACCTGGCCTTCCCGTCTGGGAACTTTTCGGTTCAGTTTTGTATTCATGACCGACTAAAGGGGTTGATGACTTAGGGGTTGAGGCTTTACTCCCTAGTAGGTTGTACTCCTGTCGAATAAGTTCCCGAGGGATGAGCTCGAAAGCGTGAAAACACACGGAGATCGCTCATGCTTGCCGTTGTAGACGGTCATGTTTTTGGCAGACATTCCCGTAAATTCGAGGAGAAATAAAGAATTTTTAAAATTTCTCGTTCGTAATATGAGTGGTTTTTCATTTTTTTTCCGTTTATACATAATTCATGAAGAAAAAACGTGCGCGGTTTTAAGTAAACATCAAGCACGTGTACCACACGTTATAACGCAAATTATATTTTCTTTTAAAGATCCATAAAACAAATTTATTTACACAATAATAGCATTTGCAAAAAGTTTCTAAAAAGATTCTCCCGTCCTTTGTTCAACGTATGAAAAGTTCTCCAGCTCTCTCTCTAGGCGAAGAACTTTTCCGAAGGCACCTACTCGCACAGAAAGCACAGAATTTTCCTTATCGTTTATTTTTTGTTTGCGTTCAAAGGCCGACATCTCTCTTTCCCGAGACAAAGTTGAAGATTTGACATTGTTACCGTGAAGCAGAGAAAGAAAAAAACCCGTGCTCTCCCTGCCGAAAAAAAACTTCGAATATTGTTAGTGCGAAAGTTCCGATACTTAGGGCTTAAAAAGAAAACGAGATCAGCGACGCAACGGCCTATACATGCGCGAAAATAAGCCTCGGACTATACGTACTCATTGTGTCGAGCGATTATTTCACATCCAAGGCTTCTTCCAGAGTCGAAGCATAATAGAAAAGCGAAGGTCGCTTCGTCGATGTGACACCGACTTGGCCTCAACTCGGAAAATCGAGCTTTGCCTTCGGAGGTTTCCGCCTTCGGAAGCTTCAGAGCGGAAATATCGGTTAATGGTTTAGCCTCGTCTCTTGTACGAAAGGCCAAAGTTCCACTGGCCATGTACGTACACACACACGAGTTTTTCGAAGATAAGACAGACGGATAGTACACCTTCGTTTGATATATCGCTTTGTTGTTGTGCAAGTTGCCGCGATACATAGAGGCTTTGACACTGTTGCCTCGTCAGCTGCTTTGTTCGCGATTTCGTCTCTCTTTATATCTCGAAAGGTACACCGACGACGGATACTTATGAATAATTCAGAGGGAAAAAAACTTCGCGTTTCGCAGATGAATGCAAACGAGGCGGTGGAAATTCGGAGGCGGAGACCAGGTGAAAAACGCTACCTTTATTTTTGAGGACGTTTATTAAATCTCTCGAGATGAAAAACCGAATGAAACAATTATGAAACATGAATATTTAGTTTCGTAATAAACAACGTAAAAAGAATATCATTGGTATATTTTAAATAAGATTTTCTACTTAAGAAACATTCTTCACACATGTGTGCTCAGTGACAAAACAATCACGATTCAAATCGCGCTATTATTCAATTACAATAAAAATGTGCGTAATTTTATATTTTTTTATAATTATTTCTATTATTAACTTCTGTAACTGAACTTTGCTTGAAACTTTTTGGACTTTAAACTAATTGTAAACTATTATATAGCGCAGTTCTCATTGAGTTGTGAAGATTGTGCATTATTTTTGCTCTGATTTCGCTCCAATTAGAGTACCTTTGTAAAACTTTAAAGTGAGCATCTCATAAATTATAAAATATTAAATGTAAATTGTTAATTGTGATAATGCAGATACTTTCGCAGACTTTTCATACAATAACTGGAAAACTCTACCAAAGTTGCAGACAAACATTAGTTTTTATTCATATAGACAATAATTAATTTAATTGAGCGCAAAGCTAAGGCTACGTAGATTGAAAATATTTTTCATTGTGTCTAAAAAATAATGAAAATTTCCACGGATCGCCATCAAAAGCTCATGCTTCAGACAATCGGATATAATCATCGCTCGAGCCATACTGGATAAACACGTTTTGACATTATCTGGTGCGAGAGGCTGTGCTTTTAATTAAAAGCTGTCGCACACTGGGCCATGATGAAAGGCCTACCTTTAATACGCGGCCTAGGCCGAGGGACGGCTTTGTAACGGCTGATATTAGGCGGCGATATTAAGGACTATAATTTGTATCGTTTGCTTTTTCTGAAACTGCTACTATGATTTTTCTCCAAAAGCCGAAAGAACGAGGAAATTGCCAGGGGAGATGATATTGGTTCGCGTTTCCTATGTACGAGGTTTATCATCGAACTCAAGTCAATAGATTGATTGAAAATCGATCTTTTTTTTATTTGATAAAATGTATGAAATCGTGCTTTTTATATATTTATGTTGTGATGATTTTTTATTTTATCATTGTGTATATTTAATTTGTCTGAAATCGGCATGTCTGAGTTGTGCTGTGTTTGTGTATAGGAGCAACTTGTTGCTTTGAGATACAATCTGTATTATAATATAACACGAATTCTAAAATGCCTACAATGTTCTCAATTTATGCAAATGTATGAAGATTCGTATATTTGTTTGGAAGATAGAACATATATTTATGTTTAGAAAAGTTTTTGCTTATGAAAATATGCACGTACACTTTGGACAATTTTTAAATTAAACTATTTAAGGTTAATTTCTATAACATCATTACTCTAATTAACACCATCATTTTGTCTTATAATTAAATAAATTGGGTAATATTGTATGTATTAGTTTTATTTATCGATTTCAAATAATTTAAACACTTATATCGTCTCAATACTGAAATTTCAAACGGAAGGACATTGCGAAATTGCTTAATTTATTTAACATTAAGAAAACCTGACGAGGTTGATTCTACGAAGTTAAAGCTGATTTACCTTATTAGCCGCCCGGTAATATTTATCGAATTAAATAAACTAAAACTCATCGAATCAGATAGAGTTAATCAATACGTCGAAAGTAGAATTTTGAAGTAAGCTCCCACGCACATCGGATAATCACGGCATAGCAGACTTAGCCGAATCGAATCGGCTAATTAAAATAGCACACACTTGTAATCACTGCCGAATTAATTAATTCTAATACAAATATCCGTAATTGGACATCATCGGATGTGAGAGAGAGCGAAGCTCGCATAGAGAAAACGTAATCTCGCCTTCTAATTAAATCTCGAACGATATGAGCTCCTCGGCGTGCGGATTCCGCTTACATAGTTACGCTTCGGAAATATGATACTACTCGGCAAGAGGAAAAACCCGAAGGAAAAAGCCGTTTTTCTTCGACTAAAATCCCGGCCGAGATTAGTTTCGCCAATTTCTACTGCGAATGTGTAGGCCGTGGGTTCCCGAGTGCGAAAAACCCGAAACTTAAACGGTCCTAGGCGAACTTCTGAAAGATGAAAAACTACCGCTCGTTAGTTACATTCACCGGCAGATTCTCTTCCTTGGTTAACTTTGCTCGTTTTTTTCGAAGCAGCTCACTTTACAAAGACAATTTGTTTAGACGACTCCGCGAGTGCTAATTCAGTTGTCTTCGTGCGCTTCTTAATGATTTTGAATCATAAAAGATTGCATTCGATTTTCGGTATATCTTTCATAAAATGAGCCTTTCAGATTTATTTGTGTTTCGAAAAAATAAGATTTGAATATCAAAGCACTTGGCATAGTCATAACCTTACTAAGAGAAATATTTTCGCTGAATAATAAAAATGAGCACTGGACAATAAATCATTTATTTTTGGAGCCATTTTCATTAATTCTGTAGATATTATTATTAAAAAATTGAAGAATAAAAAAAATCTTTGAATACATTTAATCACTTTACTCGACTTTTTGCTTAGTGGTGGTAGTCGTGTTTAGCTCTGAACGGTTCATATAATAATATAAAATACCACAACTATACACAAACGAAATAATGGAAATGGCATCTTTCTCGGATTCCAATTTAATATAATATTGGAAAGAAGCCACTCGAAGTCTATTTCGACATCTTGAACATTTTCGTTTAGTTCTTTATCGACGATATCGAAACGTTTCACATATGAAAACGTTCAGTCGATGTCCAAATGCACAATTCGTATATCTATAATATTACATATAGTTATATAAATATAATACACGTTACAAGATACGAATCCACTTGATAATCTTAGCGGTGGTGTGGTTTGCTTTAAAGCAAACTATGCGGCTTTCAGAGCATCGATTTAGCAATTCATTATGACTGTATTAACTTGTATGTCGGTGTATAATATTTGCGGCAAAATTACATTGTGTACATGCTGACAAGAGCGATCGTTTCAATAATGAAATTCAATACGTGGCTTTCGATAGCATTATAGATTTTTAGTTAATAGTCTATTAAAATATCTAACTAAAGGCAATATCGAAATAGTTTTTATCAAATATACAAATTACTGTGTACTATTCAAATTTTAAATATCACATTGGATTTAAAAGGCTGAGTGGGTGCCCAATTTTTAATTTCGTTGCTGGTTTGTGACGATTTTCTGATATGATACTGAAATGGAGATCAGATTCAAATACGTATCTAAATTAAAATCGCTCAAAGAAAGTTAAATTTCAATCATTTGTATGGTATAATACTGATCTGACAATTTAAAAAACTCAGTTAAATTCAAGTACTCTTTAACCCATAAACGAAATTAATCCGAAAAATATTTGTTCGATATTATTTAAGAAAATTTTCAAGTGAAATACCGATTCATCGAATCAAACAAAAGATACATTTTTTTTAAATTTCAAATTAAATATTCAAATTAATTTGCTCGATGGTCGATTCTCGGATTCAAATTATTGAAACAAACGAAAACTTTTTTTTTAAATTAATCAATATTTTTCGGTTTTGATTTTTCTACGAACCTACACTGTTCATAGAGTGCACTTTACTAATTCTATAGAAACGTTGCAACAAATAAACATAGTCACCGATATAGTTTAACAAAATTACCATAGTGATTTAAAATATTAAAATATGGAGCCTTCGCAGAGCTGATCAACCAGCAATAATCGTTTCTATACTAGGTCATCTTGATGCACGTTCAAGTAGGAAAAGCGCTACACCGCATAATTGCATAGATTCGGCTGCCAAGATGAGCATTTGTGCGATTCTATCGCATTTGTGTCACGGTCGATGCATGCATTCGCTGCACTTTCAATCACGTACAATATTTTCGGCTAGAAATTTCGCATTTTCTAAGCTAAAAGTCGGAAAGAATGTGCGGCGCTTTGTGCGGAATTTGATTCTCGTAAAAGTGCACTTTGCGAATTCTGCTCTTGAATGGGTGCCACGTGTGACACGTATTCGCCTTTGAAAGAAAATTGAATTCTCGTTTAGTTATGCAGAATTGTAGCTATATACGATTCGATGTTAATAAATTATGATTTGATATGAATTTTCGTGCAAACCTCAATGACCGTTCGTTATGGAAGCTTCTGCCATCAAATCGAACCGCTAAGCCATAAAATTTATATAATCCAGCGATCACGCTTCGAAATAACCGCAGTTCTAAATATTGACTGCGTTTTCCGTTAATTCGATAGCCAAACAAAATTCGTCATCATGGACTTGGCGACACATCAACTCGCCATCGTCTCCGCTTTAAGCCAAACGGATACGAGTCATATGTAACTTTATTGGCAAATTGCGAGAGAAACTCCTTTTCATACCAAATTTAGAAATATGACAACGTGGCCTTTACGATTTGCAGTTTGCACAATATCTCGAGAAGTGGAGCCGCTCTTGGACGATGTTATGAGCCGTGAGTGTCACGGGTAAGGAGAAGGTTGACATGGGTCGACAGTCAACATTGCACACTTTCTTATATGAACAGTGCCTGTAATATATTATAATATATTGTTCAAATAAACATTTGACACGTCCCTGCTTGGCGGTGGCTTGCGGCTTAATTGGTCCGAGACGATAAGAACTGGTAGCTCAAGTGTACATAGCGACTTAAGCTAAAAGCTCGTTCCTCTTCGGTGCGGTATTAATTACAGTATTTCGCAATTTAGATTGTTTTGCTCGCTATTTTGTTTTATATTGTGTTCTTAGAAATGTGAGCTTAGTACCGTATAACGGTGGCTACACTAAAATTCAGCTCAAGTATCTCTAATAACAGGTAATCGATATTATGGTTATTGTTTTTATACTCACTGTGTTCGATTGTTCGAGATTAGAGATTATATTTGTTTGTAAGTAATTGAAATTTCGTTTTGAAATATTTGAATTATAATCAAAGCACTATTAATAGTTCGGATCAAATGTTGGTTTTTGAAGTGACTTTGGATTTTCTTACATTATTCAAGCTAAACGTTTATCGTTTATTCGTTGCCTTAGGCCACGATAAGGGTAAATTCACAAGAAAACCATTTTCTCGTCTTCTACAATTTCCTTTATCTATGGATACCTTACGATGTATAATATTTCATTGCTTTCATTTTCTCATCGAAATATCCGATTTTCCTACCTTATCTAACACACTTTCGCTGGCAGGAAAATTAAATAAGTCGTTAAATTATGAATTACGCTTTCGGTTACCGATGTACCCTCTTATCTTTGATATTAATTAATGCTTTATTGATACGATTCTCGTTATGATTTAAACAACAGTAAATAACGAAGTAAAACAGACTCGAACGTTAGTATTATTTCTTTTTTATCTTAATATAGACGCGAGATACAACTGGGACTCGATTTCAATTAAATTTATTGCTATGTAAATGGGGATTTGAAGTATTTAATTAAATATAATATTTCCTATTATACGAAGCTACTAGGCTCAATTCACTCACGTATTTACAATATAATATAAGTATAATATATCAGTATATAAAATACATTTATATCATATGAGAACATGCGGAAACTTTGCGGTGTTCGTGGAATAATAAACTTTGAATTCGAGGAAAGTTTAGCTTTATGTGTCTTTTGCTCGAACTTGTTTTGAATCTGAATATTTATCATATTTTTCACAAAGTAAATACTTCCATGAAAACAATTACTAATGTAACCAATGAACTTGAAATTTTATTTTCGTTCAATAATAACATATAGAAGTAAAACATGAAAAATATTCATTTATTTTATGAATGAAAAAGGTTACCATTGACCGACTTATTAAAATGTCAACTGTGTGTGGTATTCCATTCGAATATATTCCATTTCGTTGGTTTGTATTCACATTTTACCGTCTAAAACAAGCAAATAATTATTTCAGGATATTAATTTTTGTAGGTAGTGTATTCTTTCGTATCCAAAACGTAACTGTCATTTCAAACTCATTGTTTGTAGGGGTCAGAAATAAATGCTAAACCAAACAATAGAGCACAATTGTGTTGTGTGTTTATTTTCATTCCATTATTAACCGTAGCTTTGTTTTTCGCCAAAGATATATTTATAATTAATGATCTTTGTGAAAATTCGGAAAAAATAAGGCGAATTTTTTCATTCGCGAAATGATACTCGTCAAGTTTTTCTCTTATATAATATCATTCTTGCGTCGTATTCTTTATTTTATTATACTAAGGGTCATCTATCTGTTTTGACACTTTCTTAGCATTGGCAATGAGACAGTTCACCGTGACAAGAAATATTTTTCGAACCTACAAAATAAAAAAATCCTTATACTAATACAATGATATTATTTATTATAATATTATTAATCAAATTATTAGTAAAACTTTGTATTTTCATTGAAAAATAAAAAAAAAAAATGCGATTTGAAAAATACTTAATAATGGAATGATTTGTGATTACGATGAAGCTAAGAAATGTTTATGAAAGTTTTTTATTTTGAAACTTTACAATTCGTGGATATTTTTTGTGTTTTATTCCATACGTTCGAAAATAAATTTTATTCAAATTACAGAATGAATTTCTGCACTAAAACTGAAAGGATTGATGCTTAATCCTATCAAATTTATCGAAGGTTTTCCTCTTATAGTTAATCTCTCACGGTAGCGAGAAAGTTTTACTGAAAATTTATCGATGAAGTCTTCTAATGCGGAAATTCATTTCACGTTTCGTAAGTCCGGGTAATTGAGATTTCGGCGTTAAATTGTCGTTTAAACTCGAAAGTGAACTGGTATAAATCGTACGATCGTTTCATATTAGTTTTGTTTCAATGAAATTTGAAAAAAATGTATCTACAGGCTTATTGGGTATTACAAATGTTTATGATGTTTCGAAATGTAAATGAGTTTTTCACTTTACATTCTGAGAAAAGAAAACGGTGGAAGTACCGAAGAGATAATCCTAAATTGGTTTTCTTCTGAGATGATATTGCTCTTGTTATTTTGCGAAAAAAGTCTGCATAATTGAGATTTTTTTCATCGTAAAATTCCATATAAATTTGTATTTATAGATTTTTCAAATCTTAATCTGGCATAAATAAATATGGGTTCAATATCAAAAATAAATTTTAATAAAACCAAATGAATTAATTCTATACAAATTTGAGATGAAAATAATAATTTTATTGTGAAATATTATACATATTTATATTATTTGAATTGAAGAAGATGAATTACTGACGAGCACGATAGCAATCTTAATCAACAACATTCAATTATTCGATCAATTCACTAAAACAACAAATTAATGCAAATTTAAACAAATGAAACGCTCAACTTTATAATCCATAAATTGAATCAATAACTCAGACGAGATATTATATAAACAAATCCGAGTGCTCAAATCAGATTTATATCCACAAATCCAATCGAACTTCGAAACAGTAAAACTTCGCGTCTAATCCGCGCACTCACACGCGAGACGAAAACCTGGCTATGCGTACACGATGCGCGAAATCCGAATCCAAATTCGATACTTCGGATGCAAAATCGGCATTAACGACAACTTTGTACGCTGTCACTTTAATACGCGTCAAGCTCCGGCTTTTCGGCGAGCTTTCACCCCCTTATGAATTATTGAACGACAGATAAATCGCAAAAAGCCTACACTTTCACACACCCCCCGAAGGAGGAGCGCTTCCCGAACGGGGCCCAGAATATTTGCGCCTCTGAAAATAGCAATAGGGGGTAAATATTGGCCTAGTGGCGGCACTGGGCCCGTTTTAATGGAGCCTCGGTATGTAAAAGTGCCGAAAGGGCGGCTTTGCCTTTTTCGATTTGAACCACCTCAGGGGGTGTCGAAATATGAAAGGGGAGGCGAACGAAAATAGGAGCTCGGAGTGTTTGCGATGTCGAGATTGAGCGTTTTTAGAGCGATTCGTAGTTGGGTTAGTTTTGGGGTGGGAATGAAAGAAGAGTTTTCATGCTTTTTTTGTATGTGAATGTTCATTTTCTGTATGAATAAAAATGAATCTTTCTATCAATATCTGTTTGTATTTTATAGACTCTTTAATAACTCATAATTTCAAAATTAAAATTTTCAAGTTATTGTGTAACCACTAAAAAGGTCTCTGGATAATTTTATTTAACATTTTACTATCTACTGGATTTCTAACTTTGACTCTAGCAAATATAATGCACAGCCTACACACGAAAATTAATTTACGATGCAATAGTTAAATATCGGTTTAAAATAAATAAGAGTTTTGAGAATTGTCAGGTCATAGAAGCTTGTTTTACTTCAAATGTGAATATTCATGATATTATTATTGTACGTATTGCTATGTATATTAGTTAATGTCTTTTGGTTTGTTCAAAAATTTGATATTTAATTTTAGCATTTCATTGAATTGTATTCATTCACTTTCTTTAAATATTTTAGTATTAATGTATAAAAAATATTTTGAAAAAATATACATGAATTCATAAATTTTAGAATTTTTTTCGAACATTTAAGCTCTTCAATTTCTTATTTATGAAAAATATTGTATGTGCAGCGAGAGAGCGAAATAATTCATTACATAGACTAAAAGATAATATTAAATATTATCAAAAAGATATAAATTTTTAAAATTTATAAAAATTCTCATATATAAAAATGTTTCAACGAGATTTTTAATATAAACGTAAATTTCACTTAATGTTAATAAGATTGAAAAAAAATCCCGAACATTAATAATACCTATGTATATGCAAAAAAAAAGATCAAAGAGAAACCACTTAAACGATTTTTAATCATTTATAAACACGATCAAGGTCGTTTCAAGTTTTTCTAAACAAAATAATCAATCAAAAGAACCTACTCTTTAGGAATTTTCTCTTTTGAAAGTGTATCGAAGAATTTTCCGATGAGTCTGATCAAAGACGCGGCTTTTTCCAATACCAGAGGAGGATCAGTTAGCATTTTTCCTAATATTACTTGAAAAAAAAAACGCTTTATTCAAAAATCGTTTTCGAATTGAAAAGTCGAAGATATAGATATTAAAAAAAAAACATAGAAGCATCAAAAAAAATTTTTATCGAGTATCTAGAGCAAACACTGATACTTTTCACAACTCAACACCGATACAAAGATTTAGATATAGAAACACTAAAATTCTGAATCTTTTACGACTTTTCCCGATTTTTCGACATCTCGTATCAAAACAAATCAACCGACAAAGTACAAATTACACAAACCCTTTGCAAACGAACCGTGCACAACTACCTAGAGATATCGGAACCCTTCGACCCTCACTAATCCCGCCACTGTCGCATCCACCATCCACCTAACATTATATTATATTATACGTATATAGATATATTAAAATATATACCCATAGACCTTTGCGTGGGTGTACATCTTGTTTGCTAATTTATCTTCTTATTGTGCGCCCGAAAGTCCCGCGTATCGATCCCGCTAACAATGCGGGCCCTAACCGCACCGTGTGTAATTAATGTGCACACCGCGGGTATATCGATTGCTGTAATATTGTAAAATTGTAAGAATTTATTTGTTTTTAGACATGTAAGATTTGAAGCTTACAATTAGCGAGTTTTATCTGCGAAAGCGTTCTCTATCTTAGTTAATGCGGTGGAACGTTTTAATTGATGACGTTGAAGATCTGTAAGGGTCGTTTTTTTTCACGTTTTTTCAAAAGTGTATGAAAGCAATCTATTAATTATTTTTTTATTTATTCAAAGAAAATTTATCAAACTACTTAATTTGTTTTCAGGTAATAGTTATAGCGACATACTAGCTTTTTTATGCTCTCCTTATGGAAATATGTCGCCTATTAAGACAATAGGTACATACATATATGTTAGCTAAATACTGATCTAAATGACAAATTATTCAAATAATTTTTTTGAGTTTATGAAAACAATAATCAAAATATTGCTATTGGGAAATGCATGTTTTCAATAGATATTTATTCGATTTTTGAACCAAATTATACGGACGACTAAAAATGAAAAAAACGAGCCTCGTAAGTTGAAAATATTATACATGAGTTGTTCGTTAAAGATGTGTGTTTTTATGAATTTGATCTTCATTAATTACGATGAGATATGTGTTATTGAATTAATTTTATAATAGGTATGGGTCGAGGGTGAAAAGTAGATTTAATTAATTTCTGATGTGTTCTGAAAAACATAAGTTCGATTTAGGTCACGATATTAAAAAAATATATCTAGTAGAATTGAAACAGAGTGGAAATAACATTTTGCCTTAAATTTTCATAATGTGTTTTCGATAGTATACGAAATATAAAACATGGATTGAAACTTTCACGTTTTGACCTAAATTTGGACAAATTTTCAAGTACATATACATATATTACCAAGTATACTTTAATATTAGAAACGTGATTCACAAAAGTTTGTTCACGATGAATACTATGTTGAAATCAATATATTTTTACGAAATATGACAACCCACCTAATAAAAGCCACCGAATTCGAACAGATCGAATTACTCGAGCAATTAAAGACCGAAAACGCCCCACAAACAAACTTTTTTCCCCGACACGAAAAAAAAACCAACTTTGTCTTTTTGAATCGCCGAAAAGAACACAGACATATTAAACAGCCTCTAATAAAAAATCCGTCTCGGCCAGACGATCATTTATCTATTCGGGGCTCGGAGCAAAAACTCGAGTGAAAATCGGCATCTCCTTGGGGAAAATATGATCCGGTTAGAAAAAAAATATTCTTTTCAGATCGAGCAAATATTATGCCATCGATTCCCCATTTGCCGACTGTATTAAGGGGAGTATGTGAAAATGAGGCAGAGTGCTCCTTTCGAACGAGAGAATCCGCTAATGGCGCTCCTATGAGGTGAATATATTTCGTGAAATTTTTTTTTTCAGAGGCAAAGAGTCCGAATGTTTATATATCAATCGAGCGAATCGGAAAAATTGATTCGAGAGCGAAAAATAGCCCAATCTGCTCGATAAATAGCGACGAGTAAATATTGTATGAAGCGCGTGGGTGCCTATTGAAAATTTTAGTTTTTCCATTTAGCGAAAAGAGGGTTTTTTTTCGCGTTGAGAAAGTGTAAATTTTGCTTATCGTTTGTCAATATAAGAATATAGGTGGTTCTTGGAAATGTTTTCGCTTTCATTGCTGCTTGAATATATGAACGTTTTTTTTTAGGTTTTAATTGGTTTCTTTTTCGAAAGAGTGCAATCGTTTGAAAATAAATATTTGTGAAGTGGCAGCGAATCAATTTTGTTCACCGAAAAGATTTTATTTCACCCGTTCAAATATGAAACTGTTCAATTTAAATAAAATATTTCGATAGAAATTTTATTAAATGCTATTACTTAATTTAAAATTCTGAAGTATTTGTTCATTTAAAAAACCTGAATTTTCATTACTTTTATATGAGAAAAGAACAACATTAAAGCGAAATGTTGAAATTTTAAATTCAAACATTCAAATCGTACCTCTACAATGTAAATACAACCGACTTTATTCGAAGCTTGACTTTTTTCCAATGAAACTTTTCCTATTTTCGTTGCATACAAGAAAATTACTGAGCAACTTTGTCTCCAGACATTGACTATATCTTTCTCAGTTCGAAATAGAGATTTTTCTCAGATAAGTTTATGAAACATAATGAAAACAGAACGATTCAATTTGACGTTCGTTAATAATAACGAAAAGAAAACATTTTAAGAATGATTCGGTGAACTGATTTCATTATTAAGAGTGGCGCATGTAATTTGATAAGACACTTAGTAAAATATAACATACATATAATCGAAAAATATAGCTTTTCTACTTTGCTACAATACTGAATAAAGCTTGCATGTACTCTATGTGTTGTATGAGGTAATCAGAGTTAATTGTGATTAATTCCAATTTTTGAGAAAAAATAAAATTGAAATAACAAAGTACTTTATAATTAATCAATACTTTCAATGTGTGAAATATTTTTCTTGAATTATAAAGGTAAATACCTTAAATGACAAATATTTTTCGGTTACCGGATAATAATTAATTTATATCAGAAGCCATTTGATCGGTTCTGTACTCTTATGTGAATTGAGCACATCCATAGCTTATTATAAGCAAAAATCTATACGTGTTTATAATTATTTGAAGAAAATTTTGAAAAACACATCAAAAACCTTGCACCATTTTTAGACATCTTACTTTAAGAGTTAATCACGTTTAGCTCTTTACATTTCGTGTACATACATATAACTCATAATTAAAAAAAAGATAAACTTGCATGTACTTTTATAAACATTACCATTTTACTACGAACATCATTCCACACTATACTAAATGATACATATAATATTATACAACCCTCAATGTAGTAAAACTAAATAACACACCCGAGCGAAAATAGCCCGAAATTCGCACTACATCAACAGAAAAAGAACTCATCACACTATAAACGACCGTATAACGATCCAATAAAACCCAAATTAGAACAAATTCTTCACAAGAGGCGAAACGCAAACGGAAAAGCTCCACGAGAGATCATCAATCGCCACCGCGCGTAATTAACGGCCGTTCAAATTAACAAATTAACATCGCACAAGGAACGAACACTGTTACAGCTGAGAAAACGAGAGCGGCATCGTACGTGATAACTTGCTTTATTGGCCATCAGCGAGGAAACTACTTACTTGTGTATGAGAGAAGATGGCACTCGAAGGCCTTCTTCCGAGTTGCGGTTTCTGAACTCTTCGCGGTTTTTGCTCAACTTTTCTCAGTTGCTGAGAGTTTCGGAGAAGGCTGTTGAATCGTTTGTGGCCGTTGCGATTGAGAAGAGTTACTGCAACAAGAAGGAAGGGCTCGATGAACTGTTGAAATTTTGTCGATTTTTAACCAGTCCTTGAAAATTTCTGCCTCGCATACAGTACTCAAAAATATTTATCAAAATCAAAAGTGTCCTGAATTCCTCACAATATTACTTATGTATATGTAATTCATAAATGCTCATAATAATTTTAATCAACTTCGAACTGATTCAAGTATGAGAACGATATTCGAAATATTACGTAGTTCGAAATAAGCTCGAAATTGCGCATTACATTTCATAATGAACTCGTTTGTGTGTTGTGTGCTTGAAATATTCATGCTCACTTTCGCATGTACATTGTTCTATGTTCGAAAGATCATACTGTGTGCACTTTGTTTGTAAATGAAATGTGCTGACGTTTCTCAAACAGAAATCAACCGAAAGCGAGGTTTTACTGAAGCGAATGTTGATATTGTACCACAATGCAGTAATAAGTTTCTGGTTGGTGGTTTTTGACAAATAGCTCAACAATCGTTTCGTGTGTTAGATGACTCAATATGCGAATGTATCATTCAACACATATATTAAAATTAAAATTGTTTGCATTAGTATATTTTGAATTCATTTTGTTTATATCGAGAAACGTTTATGCAAGGAATTTATATGCTCATAGAGAGCAAAGTTTCGCTTGGAGATTCCGCGCGATTTGACCGCTCTTAACTTTTAACTATTTCGACGGGAAAGTTAGACATTTTAAACGAACGCATGTTTACGATGATACGCCGCAAAGCCTTACACGAAAGGGTTTTATATATGTCGTTATTATTCATCCAAGCAAATGAAAGTTTAGTCATCCGCTTTTCAGATATACCTACATACAAACTGAAATATTTGAGCCTCCATATTGTAGCGAACGCACCACATATACTGAGCAAATTTGCATTTTGAAATGAATATCTAACAGTTTCTATTCATGAAATGATAAAAAACCGATAGTGAGATCCATTACATTAATTGGATCGAATCAATTTATCAAATTACATACAAACATTGAAACAATGAATGTGCATACATTCAATTTAACAAACGTGCACGATATTAAATTATATCTCATAAAATTGATTGCATATTTTAAATATCTTAAAAATAAATATTTTGCGGTTAAAAATCGATCTGATTGATTACATTCGAATAAGGTTTTTTAGCGAACAAGTGCTAGCGAAATGCGCAACGAAAGGTGATTCAATTTGAGATCGTACGTTTCTTGAGCGCATTTAACGATTGTGCCGCGAAGAAAGACGAAATGTAATGAAAGATAAGTGACTTCTGTGTGAAGAATCATTCGATTATGTCAATTTCGATATATCCTTCGAGAAAATAGCTTGAATAAGGCGTGCTCCGTAGACCGTGAAAAAATTACGTGCGTGTCTTGAAAATTGAATGGATGATACTAAAATAGTCTTACGTTAATTTTGTGATTTTTTTCCTATAAAATTTGAGTAATGTGATAATATAAAAAGTATTAATTATTTATAATATCAATTTAAATAAAATAAAAAAACGGTCATAAACATATGAATTGGTTTTGATTTATATTCACTTTTTAAAGTCTTACGATTTTTCGTAAAATTCACATCAGCTTTGATTTTACTATATATTTTCATTCAAAATGATCAATCGACTTTTTTTCACAGACTTGAAAAGATAAAATGACAAAAAACGAATTGATGTCAGTCTCAAAGAGACAAAACAACCGAAAAAACGTATTTGAAAACACCCATCCAATTATGAACGTTTCGAGTAGAGAAATAAAAATCTACGCAACAATAAACAAGAGTAGAAAGTCTCATTCGAATTTGTACGAAAATAATTACGATTTTGAATCGGAAATGACTTTTGAAATGTTTTAAAGTCGGCGGACGAACGTTCTCGTGAAATTCGTCTAACGCTTTTACGAAAAGACAAACGAAAAAATATCGCCTTTTAAATGATAAAAATAGCGACTGTTTAGAGATTTCATTTACTTGAGAGCTGGAAATGAGTTTAAAAGTTGTTCAAGCCATACATCGAAATTAAAGTTCAGAGTTTAAATAGAGGTCTTTGTTGATATTTGTCGTAGGAAAAGTTTTCATCTCAATTTTTTAATATTAGTGCTTGGAGCGTTTTCACCTTTCGTGCAAAAAAATAGCATAACATTTTATTCCATTAAACGTTCGTTATGATCGTCGACGTGTGCTCAATTTGTTCTTTAATGCCTGTTTTGTAACTTGTTAGCTTATTTTAGCTCCATTACGAGTATCAAAGAAAATAAAAAAATAGGCATCTGTAAAAGTTGATGTTATTTATTACGGCTTAGGCTTTTATTCCTTTTTGTTCTTCGGCTCATCAAGCATTTTCGGCTAAGAGTTCTTTCTTTTGCAATAATTTGAAGAAAGCCCGCTTTCTTTTCAAAGCACAGACAAGGAAAGGAACTTTTTTCTCGAATTCGATTTCAAATAGGTCCCAGATCGATTGAATGAAAGTTCTCTGAGCGGATTCTTCGCAAAGCCGGTGAACGAAAATATTTTACGATGTCTTAACAAAATCTCGACCATTAAACCAGAAAATTGAGATTTCGTTTCGGCGCTAAGTTTGCTCGATGGGTCTATTAACATTTATATTAAAGAGAAAAAAATCTAAGTAAATTTGCGAAGCTGGGTATCGTATGACGGGGAGTAGAGTCGACTACTGGCCGAAATATTCAAAAAAAGGCTCAATTAAAACTTGGAAAGGAAGTCAATTATACGAAGGAAGTTCAATTTCCCCACAGCTGAAATAAAAAAATATATTAGAAGAAAATCGAAAAACGAAGATGTAAATTTAAATTTCGTTCATTTTTTTCTTGTAATAAGAACTGAACATTTTCATTTTAATAATATTAGTTTACTTAACAGTAATATATTCAATTGAATTTCGAAAATGTGAAATATTATCTAATAAATACTAATAATATAGGTATAATAAGGTTTCTCGTATTCGGATGGTAATGCGATATATTTTCATATACATATGCGAAAAAAATAATACGCTTTCAACTTTTTTTCATTACGTGTACAATAATGCACTCTGTACGAATATTATATGATGAATCGTGTGTAAAAGCACTTTTTCAAGTCACACAAATAGAAGTTTATGACTCGTGCTTGCTTATATTTGGAGCTCAAAGCAAGAGAAGTCCCGACCTCAACGAGAGATATTTTTTTATTTTATTTATATGAAATATTCAATGAGCATTCATCTAAATGTGCACAAACTTCGCCTTTGAAGGAGGCCTTATAATGCAAAATTTTTATATTCTCGAAGAGACTTTTATATTAAGTGGTTGAATATTAAAATTAATTCAAGCCAATATTTTTTCATTGTAATATTATGTGCATTAAACATCATGAGGGTTCTAGAATCCGGAACGAGGGGTACAATCTAATTAATTCAACTATGGAACCTACTATACGAGTATTTGACCGAGTTAGTAGCATATAAAATTAAGATAAACCGAATTTCCATATAAACTTTTGCCTGAACTGCATCATATTATAAGGGATCAATACAGATTGAACTTTAACACGAGTTGATAGATACATAAAATCGAATCTATGTTTATCAAACAAAATTAGCTAGTCATAGTGAGATATTTTAATAATTGATTTTACGTCAATAACTTTGAATATATCTTATTGCAAGTTGTCGAGAAAACTTTACTATCTCGATTTTATATGGCAATTTTATGATTCTCTGAAATGTGATCTCTCAGTTAAATAATAAACTATCATGTCAATATCTTATTTCTCGACTATGAATTTTATTTATTTTAGATAAACATATTTTTTTTATTTTAATAAAGTTATAAATTTGAAAAGATATAATGCACCTTTCAATCTAAAAATATTTATATGAAAACAATAGACGTCTAGGGATATTAGTAACAAAATTAAATCACCGTAATTAGAATTCGATAAACTTTAAATACAACTTTCACAAAATTCGATCACGCGTACTTACATCCAATACCTTCTACGATCACCATACATTACGTCCATTTACTAACACAATCAATATACCGAAAAATATAAAACGAAAAAAATCCTAATCTCCATCAAACAACTAAAACACACATCAAACATAAAAACTAACTACAATCCCTATTTCTATCCCATAACCCAAAAACAAAACGCTCCATCTTCCGCACCGATCGAATACCTCTCGCTCCTCGGAACTTTCCTCGCATCACGCGTCATTTCCCTCATCAACCTTCGATCTTCACGATCACCATACCTCACCATACATACAATATAATCATCGAGATCATTATCGGAGACAATATTTACCGAGGGCGAGTGATCCGCGTTACGGTGCCGAATGTCTTCCCAGGCAAACCGAAGTCGGCACAGAAGAAAGGGACGCAGATACGCTTTCAGTACTAGGCTAGAGAGGGACGGGATGCTGGATCGATCCAGCGGACGTTCGTAGACGAAGATGTGTACCGCGTGTCGAAGAAAATCTGAGGCTGAAGTCGAGGCTTCGACGATTTTCCTACTGAGGATCGATTCGGGTTTAGAGTATGTAGGTGTATAGAGTTAGAGATGAGTACAGTTCGAGAATTCGCCTCCGGTCCAGATTCGACGATGACATCTGTGAGCTGGGGTTGATAGGTGTTCGAGATCGTCGGTTCATTTTCGAGATTTTTTTTTTGGAATTTATTTATTTGTATAAAAATTTGGAGGGTTATTTATAAATGTTAAAGGTAATTTAAGTTTTGAATAATTTGTGATTGTAAAAATTTTGTTTGTTTGTTTTCTTTTGAACTGTTCGTTAGATTTCGATTGAACAATTCATGTATATTGAAACATATTTGTGAAGATTTCTGCATTATTTGATGATGCGTTGAATATACTATGTAGAAGAAAATTGTTTTGAAATAATTTATGTGCATAAAAATTAGTCTGTGTTATCTTAAACTGTTCAAGTTTGTCAAATTTCGATTCAATTTTTACAAATTCAAATTCAAAATCGGTTTATTTATTTTAAATTTTATTATATAATAAATTCAAAAAGTTTTCAATTAGTTTAAAGTTTGAAGAATCTCGAACAAAGCTGGGTCAGATAAGAAAGTTAAAAATATTTTAATTAATTATTTTTATTTATTTATAGTAGGTTCGTGAGGTAAATTTAATTTTTCTATTTCAATTCGAATAAAAAAACCTATGGCAGGATAGGAATGAACATTGAGTAAATTGCATTATATGCAACGGTGAAAATACCCAGAGAAATTCTATATATTTTACTCACTTATAATAAGAGTTTTATTCATTTCATTGAATAGAGATTATTAATGAAACTTCAAGATATTTATTCTGACAATGAGCAAATTTCTTTTAAATTTTGAATTGTGACGTTTGAGATTAGACATGATATCGAAAATTGACTATTTATAGAAATTTTAAATTAATATATTCGTATAATAAAATATTTAAATATTAATCTGAATATCTGTGTTTTTTATAGCCTATTTTTTTCCAAAGAACAAAATGTGTATTTTTCTCTCAAAGTTTAAAAAATAAAAGTATCTTTCTTTACTGCAGATAAAACTCTAGTTTGAAAATAAGTTATTATACTAAGTTTAACAAAGAAAAGTATTTATATTCTTTTTATTTCTAGATTTTGTTGAAGATAAAATTCGCATAGTTAAGTGTTATAGTTAATTTCGAAGAGTTAAAAGTGTTCGAGCGGATAGACCGAGGTTCAAGCCATTGTATTAACCAGGAAGATGGGAAAAAAGTTTGAAAATCGCATAATGAAAAGCCGACATAATACGGTTAAAAGTTTGCACGAGCTTAGCACATTTAAGAGCGAAGAGTCTAAAAAAAATGAAACAGAGTTATAAATTGCAGCGATATTAAAATTTTTCACTGTTTTTTGATTTAGCACCGCAAAATTAAAGTTTTCAAAAATTTTCACAGACTATTTTACTGAATATTATGTGATAAAGCAACTTTTCCGAGAATGTTTTCGAGAATTAATTAAGCACATATCGAGTATCAAACAGATTTGTTTCTCAGTTTAATTTCGCTGGAATAGCGAAATGTCTTATGGTCGAGCTAAAAATATAATAAGGATATCTATTGCCCGTGATGAGCGAATTTTCAAGAAATTCGAGACAAAGTCAAAGAGAATGTTATTTTATTTAAGTCTAAAAATTAAACGTTCGAATTTTTTTTTCAAATAAATAAAAAATAAACGTGAATCGTTCGCCATATGTAAATATTTGAACCGATCTCGTCTTTCTGGCTTAAACTTCAAACAGATCTCGAGCAAGTCACGCGACAAACTCGACACATCAACACCGATAAAACCAATAACGATTCTCATACCATTTGGAACATTGTCTAACAATAAGTGACACAATCCACCGTTCATAGTCACATTCGTGTTCACCACTATTCTGTAATTTGATTACACGGGTCCCACAAACGCACCCGTCATTTAGCGAGACAATGCGACGCGAATCCGAATCAAAACTACCCTTACACATACACAAATATAATATACTATAATATTTCTACATAAACTAAAATTTATGTATTTACATAAATATTTAATTTATAGACTTATTAACGGCTTATCGATTCGCAGTTAAACTTTCTAGAGTCATTGTGTGCACATCTGGAAAGGTGTTGTATCAATACATTTTATATTTTATAATCTATCGAGTTTCTACTTTGATGTTTCATGGGGGTGTTTTAGCACTTTGAAAAGTAAATTTTAATTTAAGATATGTATGCATATTGAATTCAAGTACGCGGCGATATTAAGATAAAGTTGAGATGCTTGAGTAAGCCATCTTAAATTCAGATGTGAATACCTTTACTAGTTTTAATGATAAATAAGTAAAATAATAATTATTTAATTGTAATTAATGTTCAAATGAACTTTATAATTGATGCAAAACTAGGCTAATTAATATTTATTAGTTTCGTGAATGATCTAATTTTAAGCAGAGAATGTTTTGTTTTCTGCATGCATTTTGTCTTGTTACAAGATATAAGGAGCAGAAGCTGATTTAACCAAAGAATTGTCTCAATTCTTCAGGTGTTTGTTTTAAGTATAATAATCATGCTTATACAATATCATAATTTACTTTATGCCATAAGAAAGTATTAGAGTATAATATAATAGTAACGGCTACGGTCTACACAAGCAACGAAATTTACTACGAGAAAAAAATACCATACAATAGTTCACGATCAACTTGAAATTTTGGAAAAAATCTCGAGCAGCGCCTAGTCATAGAAGTAAGTGATAGTACAGAAAAATAATAAAACGAGATAATCACAAGGGAAAAATATTAAGTCCCCCAGACCGCATTTATATTCAGACCCAGGTCCGGGTCGGGAGTCCTTAAAGTGGAGGGTAATGACAAATCTGGTTAGCGCCGCGAAACGTGGAAGTCAATTTCGATGCAAATTGTGCCCAATTATTCAAGTGCCGAAAGTTCAGACGAGGACTCAAAAGTGTACCTGCGAGTCCTCGAAGGGATATGTGTGTGTGTGTGCTTCGCAATTCGCGGGAACGGATCAAATATTGAAATCCGTCTGAGGTAATGAATAATACGGGGTGACGATTTTCCGAACCGAAAAAATATATCGTCGGAAAATTCGCGGGAAAATGAGAAAAATCTCTGGTCGGCGGAAATTCGCAGGCTGGCTTTTCATCGGCTGTTTTGCGGGATTCGTTCCGTCTGATGAAATCCAATTATTTAATATGATTCGAGATTATCGCAGAAATATTGCGGTGTTTCTTATTAAATATTTGGATGAAAAAGCTCGTATAAGATTTTTATTATGAGGAATGAAATTTTTAATAATATCGTAAAAGCGCGTTTTATTATATCGCATGGCAGTTTTACAAATATCTCATTTTTTTGCTATACCAATATAATCAAGCGAACTAAAATGAGTTTTGAATTTAAAATTTATTAAAATTGGATGTTTTAAAAATAACAATAAATTTTATATAACGACCACTTAAAGAAATGGAACATATATGGCATCTTGAGAACATCTTGAAAAAGCTCTTAATGGATAATGTTCACCATATATTATAAAATTCAAAACGAAATATAAAAACAAAATATATGTTCACTGAAATTAATTTTGACATTTCTTAAAATTCGGTTATTCGATAAGTATTTTTTTTTGTATAATCATCCCGAATATTAGTGGAAAAGGCAAAAATAAGAACCATATTAGTTCAACTATTGACAAAATTACTGAGAATTATAAAAATCGACTATTGAGCATATTAAGCGACTTTTTGGATGATAAAATTTGATTTTCCTTGAAAACTCCTTACCTATAATAGATATCGTTATAGAGAAAAATCATTAATTTATGAATCGAGATACATCTAAAATCTATCTACCGTATTTCACAGTAAGTGTGTAAATTTTTACCCATGAAAATCAAATTTATAAAAAGGTATGGTTAGATTTACAATAAATTCAAAGTTTTATATAATTTCAACAATCGATCGATCTTCTTAGCATTTTCCAATATCGATAGCGAAATTCGGGTTGCGTTCCAGTCGCATAATGGGCTAGTCGAGACCGTAATTTGAGCTTTTACGGTGGCACGTATAGGTAAGGCAAGTGCTACACCATCGTGGGTACAAAGGACCGTCGTTGAATTGAACAAGGGCGGCAAATTAAACAGTCTCGCGGGATTCGACGACCGAGTCATCAACGGTGACGAGAGGGAGGACTTCGGTTAATCGAGGTGAAGCTGTGCTTTAGGGTGATCCTAGTTTTATGGACGTGGGACAATCGAATTTATCTGATTTGTGTTATTGAGGAAATTTTATTTGAGGAAATTCGTTTGAGGTAATCGAGGATTTTAGTGGTCAAGAGATACATGTGTATTTGACTGAATTTCGTTATAACATTTTCAATTTTAAATATCTATAATAAATTTGATAATTTTTAATTAATTTTATATGTGTCATTTTAAATCGTAAAACTTTTCTTTTCAAAACCGATTGAATGAAAATATTTATGGAGAATCTGCACTCAACTTCGGTGATTTAAGTTTATCATTTATACAACTTGGTTCATATGGATCTCATACGAGTAAGTTTAATATTTTTACATCCGATTTCAAATAGAAATCCCTCACCATATAAAAATGTAATAACAAAGGAAAATATTTAAAATCTAATTGGTACATTGCAAAAGGAAGCCATCCTATTCGTTTGTTACATGCATTCTTCTTTATGTCAACTTGTTAAGCTGTCTTAGTTAGTCACTGGAACAAACAGGCGAAGCTATTTTAACTAAATTTACATTTACAAGAATTTCCATATTTTAATTACAAACCAAAAGTAAAATTTTGAATGTTTCATAATAAAAAATAAGGATAAAACATGACGTTACACAAAATTATTAATTTTTTTAATAGACAATTAAACCTTCTGATTAGAAAACAAATGAAAATCAAAACAGTCAGTCGCTAAAATAGATTTCAAAGGATAATATTTCGTCTTATCCCTTAGAGTAGGGTCACCTCAGTGTTTAAAGAGGACTTCGCCAGTACACAGGTTGTACCACAGAAGACGTTTCGTCTCGACAAACAATTTGCAGACCGTCTGAACGTCTTGTTGCGGTCGCGTGTCACGCCGAAAGACAGATATTTTAGGTAGACGTTTGAAAGGACTATTGAAACCCCCTTTATTTATATCTAAAATCAATCGTGAGTAAATAATTCAGTTTACAAGAGGTAGCTGTAATACAACGAACGAATTTGATTTGTGATCGAAAATTTCAAAGGTGAATAATGAATATTTCAAAACGTATTAATTAAGGCTAATAACGATTGTTAAAACGTTATGCATGGTGAATTTTGAAATAGCTAAAGCGTAAATCACAAAATTACGCAGGTTCACCGCAAATAGTTAAACCGCATGTATCAGTTCGTGAAAATCACATTAAAATGTTTATGGTACTCAATTACGCTTGACAAATAATACGAGGTTAGTGGCAATCAAATAATATCCGATTTGCTGGAGTGATTGAAATCGTTAAAATACCACGTGTAACCGCAAACAATTCGAATATGAAATATTCTAAGTATTTTTTCCACATACGTTTCTTAAATGTTTCCGAGGAAAATTTATAGTTTTAACGGTGATAAATCCGAAGCTGTGTATGGAGAAAACCGGAAGGTTCAAATGCTGACAATTTCCCCGTCTGTTTGGGAAGCTGACCTTTATTTGAAGAGTTCGGTAAATGTTTGTTAGTCTTTGGACGAGTGAGGCCTGTTTGTGTTTATTTTGCCATTCGAAAGAGCAGACGGTTTACTCATAACGAAAAAGAAAACAATATTTCGCTGTTTTCGATCTGATTTATTCTACTATATAAAAAGATAGTCTAGGCATACGTTTGAAAATAATAATTAGATTTCTTTTGTTATATGAATCAAAGATTCAAAATTTTAATGTTTTATATGAAAATTTAAATATTTTTCATATTATGGTGCAGGTATGAATATTTTTTATTAAAAAAATGAAATTGCATACTGAGTATTGCAGTCACATGTGCAGATTCATTTATTTAATGCACAGCGTATAATTGCGGAAGATACTCGTTCCTGCGCTGCAATTTTCCGTTGCTGGAAAATAAACGAAAATGCAGCTTTCAAAACTGAAAAGCAGTTCTCTCCGAGCAAATAAATCACAAAACACACAGAAATTTCTAAGCTATACCGTGAGTGCCTTTCTGAATCAATACCAATTTACTTTCTTCAAAGCTACAGAAGCTCATTCGTTCCCAATCATATAGGTACTTATAATAATATTTCGGTGAGTGCTTCAGATCGCATGAGCTGAAATATAAAAATGCAACAGAATAAAATTGTCGACTTCCGTATAAATTAACCGGTTTGCGTTTGTATCGTGCAAGCAGTGTTTCCTGAAAAGTGCTAAGTCCATGCTTCAGATTGTATCAGAAACACATAAATTGTTACACGTGAACACGGTAACTTATCCTAACATACCGGTTCAGGTTTTCCTTGGTAGTTTATGCAGTAAAATGTTACCAAACTTGCTCTGTAAACGTTCTAATACTGTCTAATACACGAGGTGCATAGTATATTATTTTATTTGAAAATTGGAAAATATATTATTAAATTTTCAATCATAAATTTACTAAATTTTCGCACCCTCAATGTTAATAAAATCCAAAATCATACTAAGCAATTGAATCTAGATATGAAATATTGAGCAATAGTGCCTCAAGGGCTTTGTTAGAAAATGAACCAGCTTGATCCTAACATAACAATTCGCGAAAGCAAAAATATTTTTTCAGATAACAACCGCTTCAAGTGTATAGGAAGGGTGAAACGTATTATGAATGTCCTACGCAGATCAATCATAAGCCGGGAAAAGGATTTTCTGAGATTTCCCACTAATGACATTAAAAATCTCCTAAGAAGATTATCGTACGATATAAACTCAGTGCTGAATTATTTTTATGATATATCCTGCGGTTATATTATACAGATGATAAGGAGGCGCTTAACAATGACAACTGTGAAACATACAGACAAGGGATATACGAATTATTTTATGTGATGTAAATTACATGTCTGAAATTGAAATAAAAAATAAAAAATAATTATTTTTACAGATATAACTATTTAAGTGTTTTGAAAAATTCTCGATCAATTATTCACTTTAATGTGAAGAATCAGAGCTAGGATTGAAATTCCGAAGAGAATTCGTTGATGTCAATATATCGATTGAATTCAATCAATATGAACACGGTACGAGTAGATGATCATATTTTAGAAATTGTTTTTAAATATGAAATGAGTATACATATATTGTGAGTTAAATAAATTGAATATTCGAAAGAAATGATCCAGTCTCCTTATCGATTAATAAATCCAAAAAAACGCCATGCGACTCTCGTTAGGACCAGATAAGACTTGAATCCAGCATCACGAGTATACTGATATGGCATAATATGCAGAAACACTAAACATCAACAGACTTAAATATAAAATACCTAAAATACAATCAAATTTAAAATAAACAAGTCTCAAAACACACTGAAACACCTCAAACCAAAACACTCCCATATCTCGCACTATACACCATACAACACCGCATCAAACCAAAACGGGCGACATAAATAAGCCTCCCCAGCCTCGCAAACCCGTCTCTATATCAATTTCGATATTTTTTACACCATTATCCGTACACGAGCGCGATTTGCAGTGAAAAATGCACGGCAATAAATATGCTAACCGTATGTGCTCGGTACCAGACTAGTGTAGTGGGTCAGAGACGGACGAGAGTCCTGAATCACCATTAATATTTTGCCGGTTCACCGACACCATGAAGGAGAGGCTCCATGTGATTTATAGGGTTGATGTATGGCTGGAAATGAAACGTCATAAAGTGAAAATGAAAAATGTGTCGTCGTCGCCGAACGGATAGGGAACGCTGTAGGGATAGGTTGGATGTAACGGAGAGTGAAGTTTATGGTTTTTGGGTTGTTGTTTATTTGTTTATTGTTCCATTTATAGTGCAAAAAGAACGTTGTTAGAAGGGTATTTTTAAAATCAATATTGGTGTTCGAAGTGTGTGATGAAGTCTATCGAATTTGATAGATGCATCTGTCCATTTTTAGGGATTGGCATTTGAAATGTGTGATGAAATCAATCGAATTCAATTGATGCATCTGTCCATTTTTAGGGATAATTTTTAAGTGTTACATAAACACGTTTAAATCAAGTATTTGGAATAAATTATTGAATAATTTTATCAAACAATCAAAATGACTTGCTATTCTTGCCAGAATTAGACAAGATTTAAATCCAGCAATTCGAGGATAATGAATTCTGACTATGAATGCACGAACGCTTTATATTGCTACACTATCAACTAGCTATGTGTTCGAATACTATATGTTTGTATTTATTTTAATTGATTATTTGGGGTCAATCTTTTCAATAACCTTAACTTAAATATTTAAATAAAAAAGCTAGCATTTTTTTATTGAGTTTTTCTGCTTTCAAGGTATGTTTGCGAAGTCATAGTGCCATACTTTATAAAAAAAAAACGCTTGCTAAATAATACTTATGTTAATGCTATTGAAAAGATCTGTTTTTGTGATTAATATTTAATTATTATATGTAGTTATAAAAATATTCAAATATAGAGCTTGAATATAGTCGTGTCAAAGATCACAACTTTAATTCGGAACACTCGCTCGGTGGAGTGAAAATTTCGAAACAAATTAAAACCTTTTTCGTCGACATCTGGCCGGAAACAAAGGAAATTGTGAAAATTGAAGTAAACCGCAAAACCGAGTGACACTTGCCAGTTGTGTGTGTGTGCCCTAAGTAGAAAAAGTATGAAACTCTTAATGTTTTTTTAACCATAATTGGAATTACTCTGAGTTCGTTGAGCAGAAATTAAAAAAATATATGTACACATTCATACATTTATTAATTTATAATTTCATTTTAGAATGAACACAAGATAAATATACGTAATTAAAAAAATTCAGAATCGATGCCCATAAAATTATATTCAACATAGAACCGTACGCGAGTACATCCGGAAAAACTCGCGAGTACAAAGACGCGCGCTTCTCCCCGATTTTTCCGGGACGAGCGCCGCTAATTACTGTTTTTCCGGCGGTTTTCATTAATTTTCCCCGACGGAGCGATCGCTCAGCTTATACACAATATAAAATAATGAACGGACGTATGTGGAAAAAAATAAATATCTGGCCGAGAGGCGGGCGAAGACGCGGAGAGATTTCCCGTGATAAATCGCGTCATTATTCAACCGGCGAGCACCGAACTTTTACAAATGACCCCCACGTACGTCGCAAGTCCTTCGGTTTCGATGGTATGGCTTCGTGCTTAATTAACCATGCGAGAAGGATTGCTTTATTTAGATTTTTTTCCGACGGCTCGTTTGTGGGTGATGGTTGTTTTTGTGTAGGTTGAGGGAAATTTGCGATTTTTCCTATCAATTGTGCTCGGTATTGAATGTTTTTTGTGATTTAATTTAAGAATATCTCATAATAAGAATGAAAATCATTTGATGATTAGGTTATATGCATGATTTTTTACGTGCTACTATGCTATAAGTAATCGACTCAATGATTGAGTGAGATTAATTTAAAATAAACATGCGAAAAGGATTGCTTTGATTAATTTTTTTCTGACGGTGATGTAGTTTCAATGAATTTTTCAAGAAATTATCGCCTTTTATAATGTGTTGGGTATTGATTATTTTTATCAATATCGTATGTATATTGAGAAGTAAAAGGATCTAATGTTTATATTAAAACGAATGATTACTATTACGGAACTATAAGGAGTAATCAATTGCTTGCTTCATTAAGTTTTCCGTGTTTATCATTTGATGATATTCATATATGTACATATGTATCATAATATATAAATATTTAGAATTTTTTATTGTGTATTGCGTACATTAAATAATATAATCATTGTTTTTGTTTGATTATCGTAGTTTGTGCATCTAGGAAGTTTAAGGGATGAATCAGATTCAGAGTCATCTGCTGAAAATCGCTTGCAATTTTATTAGTGTTCAGATTTCGAAAACTAAAATATTTCAAGTATTTTGTGTAGATTCTATGTCAAATGTGAATAAAAGAAAGAAATATTAATTTCAGAATTAAATAATGTTACATTTTCAAATGACACTATGATATTCTCATCCAGATTTCTTTTTGGCTGCTAAATTATCTTCTATATTCAAGAAAACTTTAGCTACCAGTATATCTTTTTTCGTTTTAGACAAACAAAATCGTAGAACCACAGACCATTTCGATATGGGTAGAAATGGTGGTAAATATTTAGCATCCATTATAAGATCCTTGATAGCGAAATGACCTGTCTAAAATATTATAAGCAACATGTAAATATTTTTTTCAAATGACTGAATATCATAATAACGAAAATATTTACAGGCACGGGACATTTTTTAGGCAATGTCGAATATTGTCTGACAATTTTGAATACGAAAATATCATGTTCCAACAAATGGCATAATTCATTTTCATATGATATGACACTTTCTTTGTATTGATTATTTTTCCATTCATATGATTTGACATTCATCTAGAACCAAAAATTCGCTATAAGCTCATTTTAAATATAAAATTGAAAATATATATACAGAACATACCGTGATATTACCATACCAAGCTTTAACTATATCGTATTCTATGTTTACATAATATGGTGAAGACCTGTTATATTTTTTATAAGAATAATTTACATTTGTAATGTATTCTGGATCTGGGGCGGTTATTTCAAGGCGTTCGAGAGAGGCTATATATCTCTATAGAGAATAATATTAATTTAGTATAAAATAAATGCAAATATTTAATTAAAAGTGCGATTTTTACTCTTTCTGCGAATGATGTACTGAAGATGAAAAATTGTACTAAAATAACCAATCGTGTTATATCACCACGAAACATTTTGAAATTCTGATTGCGTATTTGAATTTGAAACTGAATATAATATCTGAAAATTGGATCGTTTCGTAAATATGATATTTATATAATGATAGATTTTAGATCGGTTAATGACTTATGTTTTAAACTAAAAAGTTATTGGTTGATGGATTAAAATTTACTATGAAAAGCAAAATGCTCATTTCGAATTTAATGACCCTTGAAATATAATAACATAATTTCAAAAGAATAAAACAATTATAAATACTTTCGGAAATTGTTGTTATTATCAGATTCAACAAAAAGTTTATAAATGTTTCAATAATGGGAAAAAATATAAGATTTCACAATAAATATAAAAATTTCCTACTTCTTTCCTACAAAGTTTTGTTATAAAAATCATAGATGACTCTCATAAAACTCTTTCTGTGTTATATTTACAGACATGATGCAATCGATTTATATAATCTTATATTTAAAAATTAAAAAATAGCAATGATTTACATGCAATTTTCAAATTATTTTCTATTATTTATCAATATTGAAATTAAAAATATATTAAGTGACATCTATCTGACAACATTTTAGCTTTAACGTTCGAGAATATACGTAAACTTTGAAAATTCATTCTTATTCTTAAAGATAGAGGTCATAAAATTTTAAATGATTTCGATTAAAAATAGAGAGTATTATATAAAATACACGAATAAATTACTATGTATGAAAATATTCCATTGAAACACTTGAAGATCTTTTACACCCTCAAAACAATTACGCAAATGCCTATCGTCTAAAAAAAATATCAAATAATAAATACGTCGATGAATATAAATTACCGATGGACAATAAAAATCAACGATAAACGCTCAATCGAAAATGCAAATACATACGATCGAAATTCCCAAAACCACTATCAATAAAATTCTAATAAATCATTCGAATTCAACGAAAAATACGAAAATAATAACGCGACATTACACCAGAATAACCATACGTATATAATAACGATATTTATGCATTTCCCACGTAAAAGTGTCCGAATTTTCGCATAAAACGAGCCTTCGTATCGGTGCAGGGTTATCGTTAGGCTCGGGGTGTATTCGTTAGTCTTTTAGCCATAAGCCTCAAAATTCCTCGCTAGACGTTTCCGATGATTGATGAGTGCCCTGTGACGAAACTTTTATGAAAAAAAAGTATACGACACCTCTTTTTATTA
Organism: Cheumatopsyche charites; assembly: GCA_024721215.1. Lineage (NCBI taxonomy): Eukaryota > Metazoa > Arthropoda > Insecta > Trichoptera > Hydropsychidae > Cheumatopsyche > Cheumatopsyche charites. Next base: position 4,537,834 of record CM045585.1, on the reverse strand, counting down.
CGAACAGAAATGTGGCAATTTCGAGTTGCCGAACTCAATATTGAAACGGGGGCGAGGGATGCCGGTAATTGATCGCGAAGGCTTTGCCGTATAATTCATATTAAATTATACAAATTTTTCCCATAATGTAAGGAGGGAGTGTTATTTCATTCCTTCGACGAACGCGGGATTTGAATTGTTCGATTTATTGAACCGTTAAGAAAGGCGTATTTTAAATGTCGTTTGCTTTGGAAGAAATATGCAAATAATTATGTCGGTGTGCTTTTGATTTTATATTTCGAGTATGGGCTTATAAAGGTTTTTTTGTGAAAATATTATAAGTTATTTAACTTAAGATATCAATCTAACTCGATAAATAGGCAAATGTGTCAAATTCATTATAAGATCTGAGGAAATTTAAGGTGTTACGTTTAGTTCATAGAAAATTTATCTTACGTGAAATATTTTTGATGTCGTCTAATCTCGTGTTGTGTAGTGTAAATTTAAAATACAGGTGTAATATTTCAGTTTATTATTAAACGATCTTGTATATTATTCAAATATTTAAAACGAAATTCGTTGAAAAGCATCATTTGTTTTTAAAAAGAACATTATAAAAGAATACGTTTAGTGCTGTACTCTACTAACCTGTGAGCATTAGACATACTTCAGGAGATGCGTTTAATTAAAGAAACTTTAAATTGCTCCATTTTCATTGGCTGTTGAAATGATTCTACACTTGGACTTCTTTGTATGCAAACGAAATACTGCCTTTATTTTAGTTTTATGTTTATTTTTTTCAGTTTCTTCGTATTATCGTGTTAGAGATAACAACCTGTTTTCAGCTTCGTTATCAAAGGCATTAAATTCACTTTGCAAACTATAAAATAAATTAAAAAGTTTTCCACTGATGTTTCTGATAAAATTTGAATTTTTCACTACCTTTTTTTTTAATTTCATAAACACGAAATAAATAATCTCATATTTATGAACGTATTTTCATATATCAAAGTATTATGTTTCGTCAATGAAATAGTCAATAATACTCGGCAAAGATTATTTTCATGCTATCGATATGAACTTGCTCTAGAGTGGTAGCTTTTAAAGTTCTCTCAAAGGTGAAATCAAAGGGAACGAAAAAAATAAAAAGGGGTCGAAACGAAACGAAAGTGGAAATCAGTAGAAGGAAACAAGACGAAAAATTCCAATCAAAGTTTATTATGTCGGTTTTATTGAATGGGGAGACAGGAATTCTGAAGATCCACAAAATCCAACGAGTTTTCTGATAACAAACTCTCAAAAATGTATATGTATACAATCTAGCATTTTTTATAAAATCAAAACAATTTAAGTTATTTTTCATTGGAATGAACTTAATCATTTGAACAACTGTCTAGAGAAAATATCCATGAAATTATACACATACACGTACTTACACCAAAACGTATTTCAATAAGATTCTATCAAATAAAATTACGCGAGAGTTTATACATAAAATATTATATGACTGAAACTTTCGAAATAATCCACGCACATTAAATTAACGCCGAAAGCCTTCCAGTCACTTTTTGTTTGAGACTCGTCGGGGAGAAAATATGACTTGTATCGAATGAAATTTCCCCGCGAGGATATTTTCACTTGAAAATATTTCTCGCTGAAGAGGATTTAACGATGAGACTAGCAGACAAGACTCCTTCACTAAACATTTTCTCGAAGAATCGAAAAATAAAGCGTTGAATACATTCGCGACGTGGAAACTAAACTTTTAAGTTATTGGAGCTACACAAAGTCCTCCAGGATGGGGTGGACGTCCAACTACACTTATAAATTATGTAGTTCCACTGGCGTGTGGAAACTCGGACAATATGAGACTAACTAGGTGGAAACGTGTGAAAAACTTTCGAAGCTCAACTTCGGGACGAACGGAAAAACTGATATCCAATTTTTAAGTTCGCGCGCTCGCGGATATTGGTTTTCGGTCAAGTTTTATACTTTTCGAACAAATTCTTGGCGCGCTTTATCCTTTCACATCGCATTAAATTTGATATACTCCTTTCGAGAATTCCGTTAATATTTTCTTTATACGTATTTCTTATTCTCGGGTGGGTGTTCCCGGCGCGGAAATTTCTAACTATCTTCGATTCTGTCGCGTGAGAAAAATGCCAAGTGTATTTTTATTCGCCGAAAATATTCTAGGCATTTAACGCGAAATATAAACGAAAACTTTTGTTGTGTAAGCGAAAACATGTGTGTTGTGATAAAAACTTATGAAAGTGTATTGAAAATTTTGAAATACAAAACAAATTGCGAAAATATGGTAGAACAAGAAACATACGCGATGAAAATTTAGTCTCAAATATCAAAAGAAATATATGTATAACATGTACAATCATTTTATAAATGGAATTAAATTCATTCAAATAAAAATTGTATGCAGTATTTTTAGTACAAATAAAGATGTAGAGCTGAAAAAAGGATGCGTAATAACATCCCCGTGAATTTCCCACACTACATATTTGAATACAATTTTATGTAAAAATTTCATACAATTCAGTCGATATTATACATGCATATATTTCACATAGATATGCATGGAGTGTGCAAATAACAAAATTAAACAAAACACTAGAATAAATGAGAAATTTCCACAATTTATCATACGTCATGTGAAACCGGAGGCAAAGGTGAACTCCAGCAAGAATTTTTCTCCGCATTCATAAATTTCATTCCACATATGAGTTGCAACGGGGGTGACATATGACTTTCAGCACTCTGATGCATAAGGTGCATTATCGGGTCTGCGGCAACTAAATGTGAACCCACACCGTATTAAAAATGCGCATAAATATGAAAAGTCGAAAACACACGACACCACTCAGCAAAGTCGAAAAAATGTGCACATCTTCTATCGGATAGCTTTGAAATGCTAAAATTGAGTTTGTACCACTATATTGGTGGAATTCTGGACTCTTTTGATACATTTGATAAATATCGCGTTTGAAATAAAATATTTACTTAATGAGTTTGTAGTTTCATTTACAATTTAAAGTCTTGTCGAATGTAGTTCTCTAAATTGTATATATCATGGAGCGATTTTCATGAAAGCTTTGATTAAAGTTAGAAAAGATTATTGTTGAGGTGTATAAAATATTTGGATGAATAACTTTTGAATGTATTGCCTTAAATTTTTTGAGATTTGGAGTTGATAATAAAATATTTTAATACATCGACTAATGTTGCATAATGATCTCTTCCGAGTAATGTTTTCATTGGAACGAATTTTCACATGAAAATTATTTCAAATTTTGGTTCCAAATGCAATAAAAACTCTACTTGATCACGTTTTTGATAGTAATAAAATACGAAACCAATTAGTACAAAATTTACGAAAATATATTAAAATTTTCAAACTGATTTAAAAACAAATTCAGTAAGGCATATTTTCTACACGATCCAACGAAAAATTGCAACGATTCTATGAATGATTATTTATATATTTTGTGTTTTTTTTTTAAGTTGAGTCGTTTTTCGAACAAAGACCCATTTTTAGATCTGAAACTTTCTAGAGTTTCAGTCTGATGCACTTGTATGCAAGTTTTCAGTGGAAAAGTTGACAGTGCATCAGTCACGCGGCGCAAGAGTTTTCCCATTCGAGTTTCGCGCTCTTTTCGCGCAAAACCTCCCCAGCGATACAATCGCATCTCACACGAATACCGAATACCAAAAGTCCAGTTTACTGAGAGAGATCGCGACCTTATTTTCGAAAAACAACAAAAATATATATATATGTGGAGGAGAAAAAAGCTCGCTTCTCCTTCGAGAGCTATTCATTTATTCAATACGGCTTATGCGTGCGCGGCTTGCGAACGTAAACAAGCCCATTAGGAACGCTTGTTTCTAAGCCACTCGGATTTACTCCTGTTTTGTACTTTTTGTCGCTTTTCCGGAGACGACATTCGTAAAGAGCGTTTGCGGAAATATGAGGGATTGGAGCGTTTCTGTTTCATCGAATTTTCCTAGGAGTTGACGTGTGTATGTATAATATATTTTGGGAGAAAGTGTTGTTCGGCGAATTCGTAAATCTGTGTGCAATTTCGTTTTTTCATTCGTAAAATGTATTAAATATATTCAGTAATGTATAATTTTATGTTTGAAAATGCAATGTTCAAAAATTCTAATACACTAAGTAGCGTGATAAGCATCTTTTCGCCGTGATTAATTAATGATGTTAGCCGCTTTATGCAAATTGAAATTCCTAATTTTACGATGCATAAAATGTACTGTAATGAAAACAAGCGTCGCTGGCATGAAACAAGAATTTTTCAATCGAAACAATTCATGAATTGTGAATATGAAATAAAAAATCATTTATAACAGCCCTTAAGTGTAACGCAGACGCACTTTATGTGTTTTTAATTTCGTTCTAGTGCTTTGTAAGCGGAAAATTTGTTCAGCGTTCGATGCGCTGACAGTTTCGAAAGTTCTAACGGACGTACGAGTCCTGCAAAGCGAAAGTTTAAAACGACAATAGAGTTGGAGCGGTTTTGAGGAAATGCGAAACTCCTCTGCACTTAATGAAATTATTGCAGCGCTCGTGGTTGAATTTTGCAGAAAGCAGAAGCTTCAGAGCGGTGGAATATTTTGTCAGATTGTAATATTTGTTTACATATTCATACTCAGGAATTTGATTTAATACGCATTCATTATAATAATGCATTTCTTTCACTAGAAAATCGATTAAAATATTCAATATTAAAATTGATTTTTTTTGCAATTTCAATATAAAAATGATTAAAAATATTAATATATGTTAAATAAAATGGTAAATTTTATATAAATTGTTCAATTAAACCATTTGAAACTGTAAAAGCGCAATTGTTTGACAAGATTGCACCGGTCCATTGCAATTGTCTGCAGCAGTTTTCCGCCTGAATTTTATTGCATCCGAGATAGTGCAAATAACCTGCGATAAAATCGGCCGTGTTCCAGAGAAACTTTTACTAATGGAAAATCTGATTTCATTAAAAAGTGAAGGCCGAATTAAAATGTGGGCGTTTTTCCCGGAAAAAGAACGCGATTCGCACGTGACGAATGTGCGAAAATTGATTTTTTCCTGTAAAATACGTCGAAATTTACGCAGTTGACTAATTGGAATACGTAGAATATTAAATTACGGATAGATGTGTGTATTTTATTTTATATTTTTATATATTTTATGTACGAGTATATATTTCTAAACCACAGGTTTGTACTTAATTAGCGAGCAGTATTCATGCGTATAAAATTTCGTTTTAATTGTTAGAAAATTGATTAATTAATAACTTATATTTGATGAATACGATATTTTATTTATAAACTATTGGTTTTAATTCTATAAACTTTTCATAATAAATTAGCATATTTTCATAAAATTTGTACAAAATGATTATGTCATTTATATTTGACGACTGAAAAGGCCAAGGGGTATAAGTGACATATTTGCTGAAATTGAGCTATGTACAGGAACAATTCTTACGTACTCTGGCATATTTGGTGGCAAAAGGATATAAACGAATTTGGAACGAGTTCCGAGATATATCATCAAATCACTTGACTTCCTTCTAATACATGTAGGGACATGATCAATTTTAAGCCTGCTTTTCTCGAAATGACCGTAAAGTCACTTTTACCCCTTAGCCTTTTCAGTCGTCATTTTAAAGAGTGGTCAAATAAAATAATATTCTAATTTTGTATAGACAAATCGATCTCTGATATTAACTGGTGATCTGAATTTGATGGTATAAAATTCTCGATGGTTCATTATAAAGTACTATCTCCTATTTTCTCCCCTACTTTTATTTGCAAAATTAATTTCATACAATTTCGATTCAAATCAGAATTAAATCCAGATACATACACTATCAAACTACTATTCCAAAACGCAACAAATCCCCATAAAATCTCCCCAAATCGACCTTTAAACCCCGGAACTACCCGTAGATCAATAGCCTCGCTGAAAACGGACATCATCGCCCTTTTTCAGCGGTCAACATTTCGTGTCGTCCGCTGGTCGCGTTCAGCATAAAATAATATGCGGTTCGTATAAACAGTGAGCCGCACCCAGACGATGTGCTTACTCAGTGCGCCTTTTCAATTAGCTAATGAAAAAAACGAGGAAAATTATATCAACGCGCGATCGTCCTGTCGCACAGTACGTGCTTAACGAACGCCATGTGTAGGTAATGCTAGGAACGTACACTTTGCGATTATTTTGCGAAATTTTGTTTAAATTAAAAATTTGACGAAAAAAGTTGTAAATTAATTATTTATTTATTGTTGAAGGTATTCATATCTAATCTGATATAAGAATGTCGCTAATTTTTATGAGTTAGCGGGTGGCTCGGGTTGCAATTCGTTTGACGCGTCTGTTAAGAAGACTGCATAAAATGGAGAATAAATCATTTAATTTCTTTCAAATCAGGCGAGATTTGATATTTTTATATTGCTTAATCATTATTTTTTATTTTTCAATTAAAATCATTAAAATAGAGCCACTAGGGTAGAAAATCTGATGATGTATGATAAAGTGGCGTCAAATTGGTCAAATTTAATCGATTCAGATAATGTTAAGTCATCCATTTTCATGCAATGTTTCATGAAATATTAAATCATTTTTTTTAATATTTAAAAATAATTGAGTATCAATATCAATAAATTAATCTAGAAACACGTCATGCATTTAAAATACCCTAGGATTTAAACCAAAACATTTTAAGTATGCTGAATCGACGCGACATATACAAATGCTTTACATCGTTAAATCCTCTGCTGCTTATTTAGTGATTTTGAGATAAATTCGTAAGGATTTTAAGGCAACAATTACTCTAATTTTAGTAATAAATTCTATGTAACTCATATAATTTATATTGCATCGAATACACAAATGCAAAAGGCGAAGATTCAATGCCACAAAGCAAGTCTGCGAGACGAACTGTTTCAATCTCTCAAACCGTGTACATCATTAAATTCGCTGGACTTCCTAGAAGACATTGTTATTTCATACAGGCAAATTTGCTTGTATCTAAGTTAACATCGTCGATGCAAGTTTTCATCTACGTATATTCCACTGTTTGTACGTATAGCGTTATAACTTCAAGGATATAATCAACATTGAAATCCCAGGTTGAAAATGAATAAAATATACGATGAAAACAGTTTTAGCGAATCGTGAGTTTTATTAATTTGGAATCTGGTTTTAAAACTGTTTTCGGATTTCGTTGTAGTGTGTATGTGGGCGAAAGTTCGTTTGCGGCGTGTAGCCGGTTGTAAGTTTTAAAAGCAATTATGCGCGATGTCGTATGTTGTATGGCTGTAGTAGTACTCCGAATATGTGTTCTGTGAATTTTATAATTTTACACAAATGTATGTTGGCTAGATTCCGTTTTTTCCTGTCGTTAATGGTTCACATATAGCTTTTTTTATTCGTTGGAAAATAAACCTTTTCCAGCTCATTACAGAGAATAGATAATTGTTAATGGATGGATTTCAACTAAATTCGTATTAAACATTTATATCATTCACATTTACTCATTTATTATTCAAAATGAAATCCTCTCTACACACACAACACGAATCGATCGTACAACGAATTGAATTAAATAATTAAACTTAACCTTCGAAAACTATTCGCATATATCAGCGACTAATTATCCGAATTGACAATTTTACGAGCGAAGTTCGCTTAGCGCTTTTCCAGCTTAAAGGAAAATCCACATTTTTACAAATTCATCGAATCGAACGAAAATATTCCGACATGAAAAAGGGACAATTAACACATAAATAGCCGAAAAAGGACGAACGTTCTCATACAGAGTATGCCTAGTATATATAATAGGTACGTGTCGTGTCCCAGTTATTCACACTGGTCTACGCCCATGTGCGCTTATGAATTATAGTGGTATCATTTTTTTGTTTATAATGAATAATTTGAGTGTGTCGCTCGCGTGGAACGCGTGCCACTCCTTGTTGACCTCTGCCCGAGCGGAATTCGCTTTCGTTGAATGCTAGGGGTGAATTGTTTCAGAGAAATTCACAGGTTTGATTGAATCATCGTATCTAAATCAATCATAGTATAATTTGTATACACATAAAACATAATTTTGTGAAAATACTAGACTTGATTATCATATCGATACTCGGTGAGAGTTGATTTTTTAACAAAAAATTGTTCATTCTTTACAAATATTTGATTTGAAAAAGAGTGCATATAACATCCAATTTCTCAAAAATGGATTACTGAGGTTCATTTGAAATCCACCATGTGTCCAAAAGTCAATAATATTTGACGCATTGTCGTAAAGTAAGCATATGATTAATTTGACGACACTTCTTAGACAAGAAGATCGATCTAGAGGCTAACGATCTCTAACTTAAAGAACTCGTGGTTACGAAAAACAGAGACTTAAATTCGACATGATAAAGAATCATTCAGTAATAGTTTCAGAAAGAGATTAATATCAAATTGAATACAGTTTCTGTTAATATTCTTACTAGAAACTGCGCTCAATTCAAACTTGTAGTAGACTCGAATTAAAATAATTCGACCACTTTGCAAACAGCGCAGCTAATATGACCACTATCAATCCGCAAGTTTTGATTAGATCTCAGCCGGAGACGTGCTAATACCTATTCAAAGCAATTTTCCAACCAACAACTATAGAGAGTTTCAGCTTCCCGAAAGCGGAGCGAAGTCGCGACTTGCATTTAATCGCGCAGCATTACACCTGAAACTTCAGGAATTTCAAAACCTTCAGCGTCGCACGCATATAGCGGCATCAACCCCATTATGTCCGCATAATAAACGGAAATAGTGAAAAAGAGCCTTTTTATGGTGGCGGTCGTTAAAATTTTCTAGGCGGTCGGGGCGTTAACGTCGCATGTCGTACAATTGTTGAGCGGCGAAGCTCGAAATGGCGAATAAAAAGCGAAAATTTTATGTCGCTTATGCATGCCCGGTCGTAATAGTCGAACATGCATGGAAATGTTTTATTTCTGGGGAAAATCTGGCGCGAAAATGCGAAAGTTCGCGTTAAAATGGCCGTTCTGAGTTAGACGTGACTAACTCTAGTAGATAAAAATGATTAAACGTGTTTGATTAGTTAGAAAAAATTCTTTTGATTCCTTTCATTATTGTATTTTTCAAAAATAATAAACACACGGATTTTGTTCAATAGTTAATAGGATGTGAAAATAGTTAGTTGTAATACAAAATATATTAAAATATCTTCTATAGTTAATGATTTAGTCAAACAAATTTTGTCATTTAATGATATTTGTCTCTATTATTCAGGGAAGATGTTTCACATATAGAATGTTTTGATTGTACCAAAAGCCATGATATTTAAAATACATTTTTTTTCAAAAGATGGAATTAATTTTGTATAGCTTTGAGCAGTTCAAAAAGCCGAGCGATGCGCGTTAAAAGTTATTGCTTTTGTAGATTTATTTGAAACTGGAATATGAATTGATTATAAATGTTTATGTAAGTACAGATGTATATTTTTTTTAATATTTATTATACAAAAAAGATCTGTGATTTTATAATATGTGCGTAAATTTTACGATAAATATGATACAGTCCCACATTTATTATTTTTCATAAATTGGGGTGTTATTTTACGTAATATTTTCACAATATATGGCGAAAAAATGAAAATATCATATTCGACAGACAAAAATTGTTACGAATTGGGTGAAAATTTTGATTAATTTTTGTATAAGATACGTCAGTCATTTTGATATATGAGGCGACAAAACGGTGGCTTTGATTAATAGAAGCGTATCGTCCAGAGACAATGATCGTGATACAAAAATTCTATCTAAAACACAATTGAATTTTTATACAAAACCTACAAAATATATACGAATAAAAATCATATATTTAATTCTTATGCAATATTCGGATTTTGGATTAGAGAGAAAATCGAAACACAACCTAACACTAGCATCACACTTAGGCAAGGCCGCTTGCAACTCAATGGGACTTTTCCGGAGTTTTTCCGACATACCCCTTGACCGAATCGCCTCAAAATCGAGAAAACGACCAAAAAGAGCCAGTTGCTTACAATTAATGAAGACCGGAGCGTCTAACCCGACAAAGAGAGAGAGGGAGTCTACGTACAATGGAGCCCGTCTTTGGAATTGAAGACGTTAATTACGGCTGCAGCGGCAATTGTGCCACTAACAGTTGAGATATTATATGTCAACCGGTTGCTAATGGTGCAAATTCATCACGGCCGCCGGTTTTGCAGAACCGAACCGAACCGAACGACGAGTGCATTTTGTGGCCATTGTTCGCCGAGGGAAATATACGACCCGGCGTTCGTCAAATGGGAACTGAGTCGGAATTGTGCTTTTCGTTGGCGGGGACATGCGCTTTTGTCGGGGAAGGTTTTTGAATTTTTTAGTGCGAAATTGATTAAGTTGCAGCTGGTTGAGATTTTTTTCGATTTCTGTAAAAATCAAATTTATTTTACATAGAATACACATGACGACTGAAAAGGTTAAGGGGTACAAATTACTGGCAATTTCAAGAAAAGAGCGCTCAAAGTTGAACATGTATTAGGATGTCGAGTGATTTGATGATATATCTCGGTACACGTTCCAAGTTCGCTTATATCCTTTCGCCACCATATAAATGAGCGTGCATCAAAGCGATTCCTGTGCATAACTTAATTTCGGCAAAAATGTCACTTTAACCCCTTAGCCTTTTCGATCGTCACATAGAATGGCTAAATACTCATTAAAGGCTGATCTTTTGGTAGTAAAACTTTCCATAGTCATTGTTTGAACATCTCGAAATATTTATGCATCATTAAATTTTACAATTTATCTATATTAAAATTTACAAGCAACGGGATTTATTTCGTTTGACAGTTTATCTGGACCTTTTCCGCTATCCGAAGCAGTTGATATGCACGGGCTACATACGCAATATAATTAAAATAGTAGACAATTGGGTTAAAGATTATAAAATCTCGAACAACGTCGAGTCATAAAAGCTATTATAATTGACGACTGAAAAAGACAAGGGATATAAGTGACTTTACGGTGATTTCGAAAAAAGGGCGTTCAATGTTGACCATGTACCTATATGTATTAGGAGGAGGTCGAGTGATTTGATGATATATCGAAGCACACATTCCCAATTCGTTTATATCCTTTTGCCACCAAATAAATAAGCGTGCATTGAAGGATTCCTATGCATAACTTAATTTCGGAAAAAATGTCACTTGTATCCTTTGGCCTTTTCGATCGTCAATTACAAAATCAGAAATAAAATCAATGAATTATATGTTTTTACTTTTCTTTTGATTTTCAAACATTTGTATGAAAACGTTTTGAAATGTTTTGCAGTCGTCAAAATTTGATTAATACACTTAATAAAATGTTTTCGGTTATGTGTTCTAGAGCGTCTGGGTAATAAGATAATGTGAAAATGTGATTATTTTGTTTTTCATTTGAGTTATTTGCGATGGATTTGATGTGTGAATAATTTGTGATTATGCTAGCAATTAAGCTTATTATGAAAGCTATCGTGTCAAAGTGCCTTGTTTAATTAATATTGTATTTTGAGCACGGCTATAATGCTTCAATTAATTTTAATTTGAAAACATTACACTTTTAATTGATGTTTTTTTTCCACAACGAATTTGAAAATATAATTTTCAATCTATCAATTCAAAATTTAATTCATTTTTTTTAAACAAAAATATTTTGAAAAAATTGTATTTCAAACTTTTAAATAAAATAAAAATAGATATTAATGAAATAAAAAATGAAAACACATGACAAATGAATCGCTCAACTCTTTTTCAAATAATATCTACTTAATAAAATCGATTTGACCATTAATTGACTGACACTTCGTGCCATCAACTATTCTCCGAAACATTCGCTAAATCGATGACCATTCGTCACGCTATTGACACAACAATCGTTTCAAACACACAAACAAACAAACTAACAATTATATTACCATTCATTATCATCGATTATATAACCAACAAATACATATATATATCATAACTTTTTAATGAATTCCAATTATCATTAAATTCAAATCCCCGAAATATTCATCCTTGATTCAAATCTGAATTCAAGCAACTGATTCATACAAATCCACTTAATAACATATTGATATTCCCGAATCCTCTTCGAAACATAAGGTAAACTAGTCAGAATATGCAGCTTTTTTAGGCTTTCTTAAAATTAAATACATTAAAAATCTAGCATACATTGGATATATTCCTCGATTACTTACAGTTTCCACTGATATTTTGAACTTAAAGACATCATTATCGCTTAATTTATTTAATTAAAAAACCCTGAAAAGGCTATATTTTTATGAAGATTTATTTACAACCTCTAAATTCACATCCAGATTCAAATCCGACTACAAACAACAGATTCATCCAAATCCAAAAATAAACACCGAAATTCCCGAATCCTCATCTTCGTACCTACGAACAGCATTTAACCCGGTAAAAATTTGACGCGGGTGCGCCTTTGTGGTGCGTTCACACACGACACAATCGCTACTACAGCACGCTAAAACCTCTCACAGACAAATAGACACACGTACATATATATACATTTATTATACACGGAGACACGGCGGGCTTTTCCACTCGTTTGCCTCATAAGCTCGCTGTCAGGCTTTTGGGCAGGTCGCTTCGGACGACCACGTGGCGGAGGTGTTCTTATATAGCGTGGCTGTCGCTATATATGAAAGTGCCACTGCCTCTATGTTGAAGAACTTGGAAGGAGTCGAAGGGTTCATTTGATACATGGTTTAGTGATCAGGTGGAAAAGTGTTGGTTCGAATCGGTCGTCGAAGATGAGACTGATCTGTGTTGTGTTTTTCATCTGTGTCGTTTTCATCGAAGGTGAGTTGGTTTTGTTTGAGTTTTGTGTCGTTTGATTTTTATTTTGAGTTGTGGTGTTGAAAAGTTATCAATTATTTAATTCAATATTAGAGTTAAAGAGTTTTTCATTAAGAGTACTAAATCTAAGATAGATGTAACGTAAAATAAGTTGTGTATGTAATATAGCTCCATTTGTTTTATTTTTTCATCACAAATGTGATTTAGACATAGTTAATCTATAGCTTCACTTATTTAGCTGTAATATACTGCCAAAGTTTGATCGTACTTATTGGACAGTCCTATATTGTATTTGAATTGCAGTAGATATTTAAGCAACACACACACGTAATGAATTGAACTTCTATCTGATCTAATGACATTGTCAATTGATTACTTCAATTAATTATAAGATTGCTTTTCAATTCATTATAAGTTAAAGTATTAATTGTAAAATTTTCATTGTAAATGGTTATTATTCAAAAATAAGTGAAAAATGGATTATATGGACCTAAAACAAATATTTGCATATGTAGAAGATATTTAAAATAAAAGTTATTCAAATGTTATGTATTATGGAATAATCATAAATTTCAACTGAAATTGTTATTAAATATATTAATTATATAGAAGAATTGAAGTATTCATTTCAAATTAAAACTTTAATTATGCATAAAACGCAAAGTTAAACGAATGAAAGTGCCCCGAATGCATTCCAAGTGTACAATACGTGCACGAGCATACGATTAACGTTCGTTCTGAAATGGCTAACTAAAGAGCAAACTAAGTTAATTGTTATTATGTTCACATACACACAGAAAAAAAACAATTATATTAAAAGCAAGCACTACAATACTTTCGAAAAGTTTTATACGTCAGTATATACGGCACGTAATTTAATTGGCTAATATTCGGAAAACGCTTCGGATCGTAAAACGATAATTTATTAAGACGTTTAATAAAGGAAATAAATTATGTTTTATTTTATTTACACAGGATTATGGAGCATAAAGGCGAAGATGCAGGCTAAACCGCCGGTCGTAAAACGAGGTGGAACCGTAGTTTTAGAATGTACGTACGAGCTGCAAGGGGCCTCCCTTTACACGGTCAAATGGTATCGTGGAAAACACGAATTTTACAAGTTCACACCGAAAGATATACCGCAGAAGAAGGTGTTTTCCACTCCTCACATAAATGTTGACGTAAGTGTATTATTTTATGTGGTAATTTAATAGGTTCAGGTCGGAAAATGTAGCGCCGCACGTCAGCGGTTACGATTTTCGTAACATAGTAAATATGAACTTATGTGTTTAGGGTTCGAATCGATAGTTAGGATGTTAAGCATTTTTATACACTGTATTTGGGATTTATTTACTTTGATTCAATTGAAGGGATACTAACTTTATATTACTCGTTCTAAAATTAATATTGTTTACGAGTAAATAGCAGCTGTTATTCGAAATAGCTCGAGTTGAATTTATTGTATCGAAAACAATTTGAGTGTCATTCGACATATTGACTGACGAATGAATCAGTTTATTTTCAAATTTACTTAACTATAGCAACGAATAAATTAATATTTATTTTCAAATACATATGAATTCATAAAAGCAATCCTGGTAAAAATTAATTTAGAATTGTTTGTATTGAAAAACGTAGATTAAACTTGAGTAGGGATAGTGGAGCTTCACAGAAAAGAGAAACAAATTATTTTAAATATACCCAAGTCTGAAAAATCTTCGTTTTTTTCAATCATTTAGAAGACTTAACTCTTCTTTATAAAAAATAGACAATAAACAGCAAAACCTCGATTCTAAAAGCTTACACAACACCGCATCTACAAAACGAGAACGCATGCACCCAATCAACAACCGAAACACGATCCGGATCCAGACGCTCATTTTTCTCCCCGATAAATTTGTACAACCCACGAATTCAAAAGCACCAACATATTACACAACAGAACCGCTTCGATGCAGTTTAAAGAAAAGTCGACTTCTTGTGGCGAGTTTTCACCACGGGAAGCCGGAGGTCGGGTCACGTTTTCGTCGAGTTTTCCTCGAATTTTCCTCAAATTTTCCTCAACCCTGAGGACATCTTCGGCGCCCACTCTCATCTCGTTCCGGATATTGCACTGGGATGCAAAACATGTAATGTACCGCGATGCGTCTTTGTGTTCGAGCGCAAAACTTGTCGGGAAATTCAACTTGGCTGGCATCGAAGGGAACATCTCTTGCCCGCGGGGTTGCTTCTGCTCTTCCACCGACGATGATTAATTTATGCTTTGCACATTTGCCCGAATAAATAATTTCACAATATTCTATTTATATTATGATTTTAATTTTCGATAAACGAAGTATAAAATCATGTTAAAGTCAATTTTAAAAGTATTCGAGTGCTCGAACAACATCGTATCACTGCAAGCCCCATAAGTTGCAATACTTCAGAAAAATCCTCGTCACACGTCTCATGTACATCTACAATATTATATAGATAATTTAGAATTTTTATACGAGTTTTTACCTATTTTCTCGGCAAAGCAAATACATCGTCCGAGAGGAAGAAAAGTAAACAGTGAAAAGTGTAGAGGATCGTTGCATGCGCAAAGGGGTGAGGTTAGTTGGAGCACATAACTTTTGAATTTGATACGAGCCACGGCCAAGAAAATTAAGTTTCGTCCGTTTGAAGGATGTTCTCATACCTCTCATTTTATTTAGCCGCTCTTTTTCATGAAAAAAATTAGCTCAAACACGTTCTGGAGGCAATTCGGAATTTCCAGGCGTTATATTATTTCGAGTTTAAATTAAGCGCGTTCACTTCAAGCTCTCTACTATGACGTGAAGGAATCATTTTAATAATTTATTTTTTTGCAGCAATCGTATTCTAACGCGACGCAAGTAATGCTGAGGGATATGGACTTATCGGTAACGGGAAACTTCAGCTGTGAAGTTTCAGCTGAATCATCGTTTACGACGGTCGTTGTTCATACTTATGTGGATGTTGTTTGTAAGTTTTTCTATGGGTGTTTTATGCATGTCATTTTATAATGTTTGAATTGAATGAAAAAATGATGACGTATTAATATTTTCAGCACTCCCAGAGTCAGGTCCGACAATACGAACTGAACGTTCTCGCTATAATCCTGGAGATGTTTTGAAAGCGAATTGTACTACATCTCCATCTAAGCCAGCTGCTGATTTAACATTTTTCATAAACAATGAAGTAGTAAGTTTTTTTTTATAATTTACTTAAATTTTTTGACAAAAATATATTTTAAATTTAATTTTTAGATGTCATTAGCAACGAAATTAATACATAAAATCGATAATTCTTCACTGGAAAGGCCTGAAGTAATAATGACTGAGCCGCTCTTAGATCGTCATTTTAGAAATGGAAGATTGATACTGAAATGTACAGCTCGGGTGCATCCAGTTTTTATGAACAGTGCTTCGGTGACATTCAATATCACTTCGGATCCAAGACCAGAAAGAAGTAAGATAAATTTATTTTTATTAAAATAATTATTAGCGAAATGTGCTTGTGGGATGTGATTTATTTTCGTGCGTGTAAAAAATTGGCTTTCGTCGGATTTCGGTATTTTTAATATTGGAATTTTATATCACTACAGTTGTCATGGAGATTGAGTTTAAGATGAGGCCGATTGTGTTAAATTTAGGTAAATTAATATCGTAATTTTTCTTCACAATTCATTAGTGAAGAAAGTGACGATATTTAGCTACAGTTTGGTTTCAAATAAATTTATTTTTTTGTTTTCAGTCACTTCGGCACATTCGGGTGGACAACGAACGAGCTTTCATCTCTTCGTGTTGACGATAGCGTTTTTGATTTGTGCTGTTGTTTCATCTGAATATGATGATTATTTTTATGATAGTCAAGATTACGATATGGACGAATCGATGGATAAAATCCGTTCTATGCTTTTGGCATCTTAGAATAAAATTTAACGCAAGCGCATTTAACATGAAAAATTTCACCGCTTTAAAGTTAAACACCAATCAATTTCTTCGTTAATTGCATTCTCTATCTTTCCTTCGGTAATGTATGGAAGCTTTCTTTATTATAGAGCGATTTATTGTACATATATTTTTATAAATCATATGTGAATGTTTCAAATGAAATGAAAATTTGTTTCTCGCAACGAAATATTGAATGCACTGACTATATATCAATATTTTATACGATTGCATTGTATTTCTTAAATTATATTATATTTTATCTGTAATAATTATCAACCAATATTTTGTATATAAAATATATAAGATTTATTAAAATATTTCATTTCACCGTATATAAAAATATAAACTTTCAGCACTATATTTTGTAAAACATTGTTAATTGGTGAATTTAAATGATTAACTTGATGACTTTTATCTTCATTACAAACTTATTATAACAGAATATATAAAAAAACTAAAGAATTTTTGCTCAAACGAAATAATTTTGTATTCCGAACACATTATTTGTCGTCACCACTTATCAAACAGCCAGAAGAAAATATGATATCATGTTCCTACACCAAAGTCAATTTTTGTCAGTTGGGCGTGTTGAGAAAAAAACAGCACATTTTGTTCAAAAATAAAACTTCAAAATATTTTTCCAAGAAAATACAGTAAACTGGCCCCTTTAATATCGAAATAGATTCTATATTATAGAGGGGATTTTTTAAAGATTCGAATTTGATTTGATTTAAATTTTTAAATAGTTTTTAATAAATTCAAATTTGAAACAAATCAGGAGTTCAAATGTTTAAACTTTCGTTTAATTATTTTTTTGAGATTTTCACGCGATAATCAGTGCAAATTAATGAATGATCACTTCAAGCGATGTTTTTGTATTTCACTTGAATCAGTTTTTCCGTGAATTAAATAAATCATTGCGACTCTTCACCAAACAATATAATAATTAAAAAAATCTAATAGGAGTTAATAAAATAACGTTTTAGTTGGCTTGGACGTTATAAAAGAAAACCACCGCTTACATTATAAGGGGGAACTTTATAGGAGAAAACGTGATTGGGGGGTTATATCCTACTAATTTTCGACATATTTTTGAATTTTTCACATCAAAGATGAAATATACATAATTCTTCCTACAATACAAACGCACCCGTATCAATCTTCAAGACGCAAACTCCACTCAATGCCCACGAGCGAAAACTCTAATAGACTCGCACTTTCGCGAAATTTACGACGCCTAATTGCGCAAACGGCCATTATTCCCCAGATACATAATACAAACGCGCATCCCTTATTCGAACCGAGGGTCACCTAATAAATCCGACGTTCACAAAGGTGACGACACGACGCCGTATTTAATTATCAAGAATGACGGACGCTTTCTTGTCGTCGAGTCGGATTAACACACCGGGCCCGTAGTTTGGCTTTGGGCACTTCACGATGTGATTTACGATCTCGATGTTGTGGCTAGGGATGCTTCAGAGGGTATGATGAAGGTTGGATCGGCAAATAGTCTGAAAATTGCAATGGTTTTGGAGCTGTGTGAATGAGGTTGAGGTCAGTTTGGATTATTCAATGGTTTTTTGATGAGTTTTGTACTGTGGGATCTCGATTCTTTGATTTTAGATTGACTCTTATGATCATATTACATTTCGCATTTAGAGTTTTTTTTGCAAGTTTACTGAAAATAGTGCAAGCAAATCTATGACATTCCTGAAAGATGTCTTCTGCAATGGTTTTGTTAAATGATTCAAATGTAGAGTTTCTTATAAATACGGAATCATTAGTTTTATCTGGTGTTGATGGGATAAATTAGATTAGCCTAAGTTGAAAATTCGTTGAAATTTGTAAAAATGTATATTTTTTTACTACTTGGGTTCATTTTTTTATTGATATGTTAACAGAATTTCGTAATGTGTATATATTGGGTTAAGTTGTTAATGAGTTCGATGGGTTGTGGTTTGTTTATTGCGTGAATCAATATTGATGTGATTCGGGTAGTTTTGGATTATGATGTGAAAATAATTTTATTTATAATTTGATATAGTAAGCGCTATATAATTATATATTATATAAATATAAATAATACCGTTTCGAGTCTCAAATTTGATTACTCTCAAGGTTATTTCTCAATATTACAAAGCGTTAATCTCATTGTATGTTTGATAAATTTTATATGATAATTTCAGATTCAGCGAGAAAACTACTTCGTAACGTAGTCACTAAATGTAATTTTCTAAATGAATAATTATGTACGCTGTTTATCTTGTATACGTTTAAAAAGGTTTACGAATTTAATTTCACAACTATTAACAACGTATGTGAAGTGGAATATTCAAATAATATTATGTAATGTGTTTTGTATTTATTTCGGAAACAATGTACTGCGGTATTTGCCATCATTAATTAAACTAACAAGAAAGGCAAGATAGAAAATAGCTCGTTTTCATTATTTGTGTATCTTTGTTTATAAGCCGTGAGCTAAATTAATACGAAGCGCTATATCGCGATATTTACAATCAAACGCACATAACAAGCAACGCGTAAACAAACCGAGATTTATTAAGCAACCATTAACGAAAATTCGACGATATCCTATGCAAGCTCTTTTCCAAATCGAAAATGTATCTAGGCGCGGAATAAAACGTAAGTGCGAAGACGTTTACGACATTTTTAACAGCGCATTTCATTTTTACCGCTGCATCTAACATCAAAGACACTTTCCGAATAGGACCAACAGTTACACTTTGTAAGCTCAGAAACGAACATAAACAATCGCAATGTGATAAGAACAAACAGTTCATACATGGTGCATTCGGAAAGTCATGAAATTATGTGTAATGCTGTTCTAATACAAGTCACAAAAAGTTCGAATTAGTTGATTTAGATGGTGAATATATTCAGTATTTCAATATACTAAAAATACAGCTGATCTAGGTATAGATAGAATTATAATAATCAGTTTACTGTACCTTTCTTATGAAACCACA
Organism: Cheumatopsyche charites; assembly: GCA_024721215.1. Classification (NCBI taxonomy): domain Eukaryota; kingdom Metazoa; phylum Arthropoda; class Insecta; order Trichoptera; family Hydropsychidae; genus Cheumatopsyche; species Cheumatopsyche charites. Next base: position 4,517,986 of record CM045585.1, on the reverse strand, counting down.
TTACGGCTAGTACAATGAAAGTTTTCGACACAAATATGTCGAGTCGTATGCATTCTAAACTTTTGAATCTCACAAATCCAACTGATTCCCAAGCTCCGAGTTGTTAGATGTCATACATTGACTATCATTTTCTCACCTCTCAGATAGAAAACGGAGTCAAAAAATGCTACCTTAACATAATTGAAACTATCCAAGTGGCTAATACAAAAAGAGAGCCTCTTCGAAGCTTTCAAAAAGCGTACGAGGCATGAAAGAGTTGTCAAAAAATTGTGTAAATATTCATAGAGAGATATTTGAAGATTTTCAACTTTTCATGTATATAATTGTTTTAATTCTTATAACATAAAATATATTTCATGACTTTCAGAATGCAGTATGTAGCATTGAAACAACACATCCGTGTCTGTAGTACGTATCAAAGGGCTCCACGCGTCCAGTCTTCAAAACGTTATACTTTGTCCAATTATTTCGCCGAAGTGAATTCGCCAAGTCCGAACTGCCCACGGGAAATCCTTTGGCCGCAATATATCATTTGTGATAATTTGATTTCTATCCTGATAAATTTCAAAGCCTAGAGCGATCCGGCGCCGTAACGGCAGCCCTTATCCCACGTGAATAATTGTATGTGTTGATGTCACATAAATAATTCTCGTTACCGTCAACACAATTGTCGGTAATGTCAGTGTTTGATATAGGTTTGCAAACTTTACATAAAACACAATGATGAAATATGTAGTGTTCGCGATGAGATGGGAAATGTGCTCTCTTGCGCGAATTTGACGCGACTAATCTCAGTCACAATAAATGACATTGTAATTTCTTTCGTATTTTAAAGAATGAATAAAACGGTTATTCATACATTTAGATCTCCATTAAATAACTATCGAAAATCAGCGAAAGTATTAAATGATAGAAATGGATGAACATCCATATTTATATATTGATAATGAAGGTTTGAACGTATTTGTATTGCACTTCAAGTCAACATTAAAAATAATTATGAAGAATGTCAAAATTTTGAAAAGTATCCACAATTAACTCCACTAGTGTACATTATTATTCAACGATTTATTTTATATGCTTAAGCAAAATATCTTCTCGACTATATGCATTAATCATTCTTCCGTAGAAAGCAATAGAAAATTACTCCAGTGCAAATTTCCCAAGAGAATCACATTAACCAATCAGTCAAACCGGATAACTGCACCCTACGGCTACGAACGAGAAAAAAATACACCAAAAACAAAGCTTCCGAATAAACACAATTTATCAGAAACACTATGCAAAACGATTTCAACATTTTGAGCGACGAGACCTATTTTCCCTCGCAAGGAACAGCCGTCTGCGCGAAATTGAATTGCATCTTCGTTTCAGAGTCTCTCGCAAGAGTGTAATGATAATGCATTTTCCAAGAGACGACTTCGCATATTTCCCACACCCCCAGACAACCGCAAACCGAAGAGAGAAGTCGTTTTTGTTTTTCCCCGACATCAAACCCATCCAAGAATAATAAATAGCCAAGAGAGAGAAAGACACACGCCGAAGTCGAGGGGAAAAAAAAAACACCCAACCGAAGAAACAATACAAAAAGACGGCGGAGACTCGTGTGCTTGACGTCAAAGATTAATTGTCGCTGACCGAATCGCGTTTTGGGCATCGGAAGGCCATTGTCTTCGGTGGTTTTTATTTCGGGACTCCGGAGACGACGTTACGGTAGTCTTGGACTACGTAAGTAAGTTGAGTACAAGAGATGGTGTTTTATTTTATTTTTTGCCGGCTCGGTCAGCTCGGGTTGGACCTCTGTAAATCTTCAACTGTCAAAGTGCTTGTCTAGCGCTCGGCGTCTTGATTTTGATTTATGTACATCGCATGCATCTGTGCCACTTTAGCGCTTTGGGTCTTATTCACTTATCTGATCGATTATTGTATGCTTTGAAAATAATCTGAGATTCGTATTTAATATTCCTCCTGAATGGTTAATATTATTGATGCATCGATTTAGTACCACATTGAATATCTAAAAGTGCTTAAAAAATTCTATCGATAATCGAATATTGGAAGAAAATTATATTTTCAGTCTATATTGAAGATCTTTTTGAATGTTTGAAAGGCTCTACATCAATACTTTTTCAAATAAAAAGTTGATGAAACATTTGAAAGGCATGTATTAGTATTTTATGTAGTAGAAAATATTGAAGAAACTTATCGACGATTTTATTGATATTTTGAACTTTAAAATTACTTATTTTGTGTATCTGACTAGTAAATGAAAAAAGTTCATGAAAATAATTGTAAATTCTATTTATTTTCCGCTATACTCATATGTACTAGTAAAAGAAGAATTGAATGAGAAAAAAGAATTTCAGAGTCGGAATCTTTTTAGTATACAATTACAAAAGTTTCGCTTTGTTTGATTCGAAAAAAAAAGTAATGAAAGTTTACGTCTACTTAAACGCAAAAGCTCTCTAGAGCTTAAAAGTACACTTCAACGTGTTTCAACTTGTAATACTAGATAAGCTGAAGTAATCGTCGCACACTCACACGCTCCACATCTACATATAAATAACTGCGAATAAAACATATTCAAATCTGTGCTAAAAAAAAAATGAAAACATTATTCATTTAAGCATTTTGAAAATATTTTCGGATTAGGTTTACAGCGTGTCGCCAATTAGGGGCGTCGGAGAAATTTACGCCCACAAATAAAAAGCTATGTTTGCGTTGCCGGGGGTGTTTCCATTAAATTTACTAAAAGTCTTCTCGTTTTCGGAAACGGCACGGGATGGAATTATTTTTACGGCTCTTTGTTTCGCAGCCGAACAAAGCGTTGATGAAAACGTTGCTTTTTGAAGCGTTTCTTAATTGTTAAATTGGTGCGGGGCGCGCGAAAGGTGGCAAACTTCGAAACAACAAGACGTCTTTGAATCGAAATTTTTTCCACAAATTGGCGGTCAACTATCAATATAAATATAAAATTTTAATTAATCACTTTATACAAATTCGAATTTAGAAGGAATAATTCAATTTTTATTCCGTTATATATACATAGGATGTATTAAGTCGTGCTGTGGTTGTCGAGCAATTTTGCAAAAAGACCATTAGTCAATGTTTGTTATGCGAAAACAATAAAACGTCTCGTCGGGATGGGGTGTTTATGGTTCGGGGTGACTCGACGCTACGGAAGCGGGACTGGGACACTGTTAATTAATTCATTAGCATATCCGAACGGAAGGACAAATTACACGAAAAACGACAAAACGCCTCTGTTGACGGACGAGGAAAAACATTAATTTTATTCGGAATTTATACAAGTCTAACGCTGTTGTAAACTCGTCTCTCTGGGGTGGCGAAAAATTTAATCAACTCAATCGTTAATACCTGAACGGGTGAAGATTAAGCGTTTTATTTTTGTATTAATCGAAAAAATCCGTCCTTAAAATGTGAAGTAAATTTTTTATTTAGTATAATTGAGAAAAAAATATTCTATTTTATAAGGAAAATCGTTTTTCAATTAACTTTTTTTGTTTGAAATATTTTTTGGAGATTAGTAGTAGTGAAAAATCAATTTTTCTATTAATAGTTTATGCTAGTGTAGTCTTCTATTTTTAAAGATGATTTGATTGAAAAAATGAGTGGGAAATCAACAAAAACAGACAGTTTTCAATAAATATACTTTATGTGAAGTTTTCGTTCATTTGAAAAACTGATTTCTTAAAATAACGTAAAAGTAGTGTTTAGCAAGGATGTTTTCACTGAAGGTAACTTTCCACAAGCAGTCATAAAAAACATGATTATTACTATAACTTTAATCTGAATTTAATAGAAAAGCGATTAATTTTATTTATATAAAAATAAAATTTGATTTGAAAAATATAATTTTATAAACTTTTCCCTAAATGATACCATATAAAAACTGTACCTGCTTCTCATTTCATCGACCAGTTAACCCAAATTTGATATCAAAACAACATTTTCCCTAAACGATACATAATGAAAAGAATAACCCTCGCAATCCTCAACAATACACAAACTCACAATCAGCCATACATTGAAAATTCTCACGAATCCTTAGGATCTTCATCGGCGCGTGAAACGCGATACGATACAAGAGGCGCACGACCACTTTGGACGCATCGAAAGATACCACCGAAGGATCCTCTCCAAACACACCAGCGGACAAAGAAGGTCCCGAAGGCTCGTTTCAGGAAGGGTCTGAAGCATCCGGATCCGGAAGCTGGATTACGAGATCGTTCTCGCTCGAAGGGTAATCCATGACTTCGGTCGTCGGACACGCGCGTCCTCGACGATATCGTTCGTGTGCTTATATGCGAATGTGCTCTATAATATTATATGATGCCAGGTTGGGTGTTGTTAGTGTGGAGTATTGTGGCGACACGTAAACGAGAGCATTAACCGGCATTAGTCTGTAGACACTTGCAGGTTTCGCATTACGTATTGTGTGGTGCTTTGCGGGCGGCTTTGATCGTGTGTGATCTGATGGTTGTATGTTGGGAATTGCAGTTGGATTATTTTTAATTGATTTTAGGTGTTAAAATTTTAGAATTGAATTTGTTATAAAATTATATGAATCTATTTTGAGTTAAAGATTGAGTAATGAGACATAAGTACCGGCATTTTGAATTGTTTTCGTGAAAAAAATCGATTTAACGCAAATATTTCTCGGAAGAGTTTATTATGTAACATTTGTTGAAGTGTATAAAAATAAAATGTTTTAATGCGAATTCTATCTCGAAATATTAAGGCAACGGATAAAAACAAGATATATCCAATAAGATATTAATTTACACATCCCGATATTTTTTTTCCATTTAATCGAATTTTTCTACGGAAATCAATCCAAATGTCACAGTCAAATACAATAATAAGTATTATAATTAATCAGTATTTACATTACAACAATATGAATAAACAAAAAACCAATAAATAACTCATTTAAGCTTCACTCTAGACAGAGGACAATGCGCAGCTTTCTATGGTGAGTGGACTATTCCTTCGACACATTTGAATTTAATAATAATTAACTCATTACGATCTTAAAATATTGCTATGATCACATTCAATTCCAAAATCATCGTAATTCGTGAAAAAAATTAGTTCACATTTATAGGTTTCGTTCGAAAATTAGTAAGAAAATTGAATGATTCCAAATCGATTTTTATTGAAAACCTTAAATCTACAGTGAATGTCATCGTAATAAAAATTCATGAAATTAACAATAGCTTTGAATCGAGACAACATTTAAATCAGTCGAGTGAAATAGTTATTACACATCCTATTTTCTCTAATACCTTCGCGGAAGACCTCATCGCGCGCAATCTGCATACCATCAAACGACACAGAAACACCTGCAAGACCACGATTATTATGGCTATGCCATTTCTCCACGGGGTGTTCGTCGACAATTTGCCGACACGAGCCATCCCCTAATTGGATTACTCGGATTGTTGCAGCCCCCCGAGGGCTGGCGTCTTTCATTATTTCGGTGACACTTTGCAAGACGTGCATTCGAGCGAAAGCCTTCTGCGCGGAAAATTGTTGCAGGGAAATTTTCCGGATGTGCATACAGTTTTAGCTTGCGGTTGAGTGTCGTCTTTGGTCTGGTTTGAAAGCTTGTTCGTAGGGTTGTTTTATGTCTATTGGTAGTAAAGGATGGGTGAAATCGTATCGTCAAATGCTAGTAGGAGTCTTGAATTTGAATATTTAAATATTTTTTGAATGATTTTATTTTATTCGAATACAAAAATATAAAAATTAGAAAATTCGATCATCACTTATTCAACTATGTTTATTAATTTGATCATTTCAATATTAATTCAAGGAGAATTATTTGCATAAAATCGATTATCATGAATAATTGGAACCTCTACCCACTATGAATTTCAAATGTTTAATATATAAGTCGTAAGATAAATGCAATGATTTTTTTTGTATGACAATATTTATGTAGATATTGAATTTTTTTGGAAATTCAATTGTATCATCCAACGAGTCATGTCATTAGCTCTTTAGTTGATTTTCATATGTAATTTTTTTCTCGAAAATCAACGATTTTGGGATTGAAAATGATAACTTCCTTTCTTAAGAATAATTATGAGTCATCGAATTTCAAATTTATCTATCTTCGGGAGTGAGAATAGCCAAATTATATTTTTGTCCATCTTTGATTAATTTGTTCTAATTGAAATTCCGAAGAAAATATATTAATATTTTGTTCTATGAAGATTCGTAGCCTAGAAAATATGAGCAGGTCAGAGGTTTATGCTCAAGAGGGTTTTCCTCATCGGATTTCTTTCCTTTTTCAGATTAGGTACATTATCTAATTATAATTACACGAGTATAATCTGTAGAGCTCAATAAAACATCTCATGAATCTAAGCTGCATTAAGCGGATTATGCTCTCGTACGTAATACGAGGATGTTATGTTTCCTCGAACGAAGTTGAGTGCACGTAATTAATGAAAAATGTGGCGAGTGTTTTTGCATATTAATGTCACACTAATGAAGTTTCCTTTTCAAGTTGGATTTCACTGGAGTGTTACGCAAGTGGTTCGTTCCGAAACTATGCCAACGTTTTAAATAAATATTCATTATATTCAGTTTGAATGAGATTCGCACACAGAACATTTCAGTTTTACGATTTTCTTTTTTTTTAATGAATTATAAACATAAATTTATCTAATAAAAAAATAGCTAATTTATCTAATATGAAATGAAATGTTGAAATTACCAAATGAATATAAAAAGGCAATATTTTTTTCGGACGGATTCCAAATGCAGCAATTACTATGCACGCAGCGAAAAGAGGAAACGATTATTTTGATTAACGACTGACAAAATGCAGCTGAAATATATCATTTCATTCTTCGCATACTAAAGTGTATGTAAAAAATATATAAAATACAGAACGTAGACTGAAACGGAAGGGGACCAGTCTGAAAAAGAGTGAATATTGAACAACTTTCAGAGATTCGAACGAGTTCGCCGTATATATGCGCGGGGCTAAAACGTAAATCTATACACTCGTAAAGGGGAAAGGGGATCGAAAGAGAGTTTATATTTTTTTTCACAGAAAAAAAATTTTTCACCCATTCACTCGTCTATATAAAGTCTGCGAGGGCAGTAAATAAAAGTTGAACCGAATCGCATAAATATAAACAGGCGCAGATGTGCCTGAGAGGAGAGTAAGCTTGTCTCTCAATAGAATCGAGCAACCGATACATTATAGTTAGAGAGATATGATTCGAATACATATAATACATACATATAATTTCTACCTGATTTTTTTATATTTGTCTATTAATTATTCACATTGAAGTAAAGTTACTAATTTAGAAAACTGAATAAATATAGCAATGCACAATAGTTAGCTATAAATTGATCAAATTCAATCGATATAGAAAATGTAAGTGATCTATTTTCAGGAACCGATTTGTAAAAAAAAAAATTAATCCTTTTTTTCAAATAAATTCGATGTATCAAATGTGTATTGTATTACTTATAGACACCTAAACGGTTGAATCTTTCGCATTGAAACTTTCCACGGAATTGGAACGAGAATGAAAACTAAAAACACCAAAGCTAAGTTTCGCACAAACTCACGCAGCGTAATCAACAATAAGAACAATGAAGTCAATTTCTTGGATCCCCATTGTCCCATTGAAGCGTGCTGCTTGCCGCTTGTACGCTTGTAGCTTAACTATAGGTACAATATTTCCTAATCGACTCAAAGTTAAAGAGTCTCGAGCATAAGCCAGTTCTTAATAAAAATAATAACAGACACATACATCCTAAACACGCAACTGCACCCGAAACAAAACGCACTCGACTCTCAAAACCGACTTAAAAACGCAACAAACGAAAATGAAAAAAAAAAAAAGGAAAACGCGCCGCATTTTCTTCTCGAGACGTCAGCGTGATATATGCGGTCGGAAAATGCGGTTGCTTTCTTTTGAGTGCGGTCTGGTCGGCGCCGGGGAGTTTCCCGAGCTTCGGAAAAGCGCTCGGAAAATTCGGCGAAAACACGCGGACAGCGCGGGGAGACTTGGGCCACGGTGATTTATACTAATCGTGGTGTGCTAGAGTGGATGTTTCTCGGAAATTCTATGGGGTTTGGGATCGGCACCCCCGTTGAATTTTCGCCGAATTATTGCTCGACATGTGTCGTCGTTAAATTAACATATTTTATGGAAAATTGGAGTTGTTCTTGTTGCGGATCGTTTTAAGGATTCGAAGATAGCGCTTTGGTTGTTTTTGCATGTTTGCTTTTTTGAGATGACGTGTTAATGGTTTCGTATTAAGGCTTATTTTATATGTTGTAATTTGGAATCAATTCAATTATGTTGTAAAGTGTTATTGCTTCTGAGAACAACGTTGTTTTAAATGAAAGTGATTTCGAAAGCAATAATAGTAAATAGCAAAATAAACAACATTCATTGGTTCTATTGTAGAGAAAATAAACAATAGAATCAGATGCAATTGTAGAATATATTGAATGGAAGTATACGACTTTGTGTATTCGCATTCGCAGCAACAAACGAAAAAAAGGATGAGAAAAAAGGATAAACAACCAACACAATAATCGTAACGAAAATATCTTTTTCGTCGAAATATTTTCTTTTCGTAGCAAAACGATGCCCTTCAAATGCTCTAGAAATTGTACTCCTCTTCATCCATCGAGAGAGATACGAAGAGATCTACTTTTTATCTTACACACAAAGACCGAAATACTGTTTGCGTCAAACAATGACATTCGAGCATAATAAAAGCACACACAATCTAGAGTGCGCGATTGATCGAATATTCCATTATACGGCATTAGATTCGTACAAAAATATGAAACGAAGCATTTTTCATTCGAAACGATTCCCATTGTGCGAGTGCGGGTCGCCGTAATGTGGCGTCCTTCGTCTCATAACTGACCAAACGTTTTTAAATTTCAGTATCAAATACAGTACAGCAAAACTAGGCACTTAAAGGCTAAAAGTTTATGTGTGAACTCGGAAAACTTCAATATGTTCCGCGGCGCGAAAGTTTGCGGCCACAATAAGCGACAGTTGTCCCGCGTAAATCACACTTTCATAATACACGAGAGAATTCAAGCTGTAAACACAGCTTAAACTACACAAACGTTTGTCTCGAGAATTATAAGAGTTTTTTCATTCGCACGACAAACATACTAGAATCAACTATTCGCAGTTTTGGCTTTCGGGAATCGTCGATTCGGCCGTGTTAAAACTTAATCGTCCGTTCCGAATTTAACCGGCTGTCGTTTATAATTGCGAATATTGGGGTCAATTTAACTGCTCGGCTTAATCCGAGTTGCACTAACCACAATTAGTTACGCCGGATTTGGGTGGGATTTCGCGAAAACTACGCAAAGTTACGGCTTGACTGATGGCCGCGCTGCGCGGCTTCCGTGTTCCGAGATTTATGCCGTTTTATATTATGTATAAATTTTAAAGTGTGTTTCGAGACGCCTTTTGAATATTTAAAATCTGCGGACGCGTTCGACTGAAGCAAAACAAAGCCGTAAAACATCCGCGGAACGCTCTTTACGACTTATCCCCGTGTAAGTGTGTTGTTTCGTTCGAGAGTTTAAGGTTCTAAGTCGCGTCTAGTGCCAAACGATATTGAAAATGTATAAATGTAGTTTTGAAATCGTAAAGAGTGTCCGTTTGTGCTTTAGGAGCCGCTATGGAAATAGTGGCCGCAAGTGGTGCGTTATTGAAAGTGGAAAATATTGAATTAAAGTCGATGGAGTACTTCGGATTCAATATTTTTTTGAAATGTTTTATGATCATAAAATTTAATATCAGAGAAGTGCGAAATAATATTCTATATATATAAATACAATGTAATCTATGTATATTTGTTATTTGTATACTCCTTAACGGGTGATCCTTTGGCAGCGAAACTTTCTAGAATTATTGGATGCTTGTTTAGGAAGCTTTCTGCATCATTACATTTTATATTTTACAAACAGAATTTCTATCGTATGATAGTTTTCAGGACTTTTTGTAACAAATAATATGCAAAAATAGGCAACTGAGAACGAGAACAGGAAATACTATACAAAAGCTAATAATGAATATCAATATAACAAAATTTATATAAAAAAACATACAAAATTTATTTTTAACGAGTTATTATATATCGAACAGAAAATTGTCACATACGATCCTTTCAACCGACATTCATCGAAAATCACATTTCCCGAAAACACCCTCGTTAAGAGCTCAACCCCGAAAAGAACAACAATTTACAAAACTCCAAAAAAACATACAAAAATACAGACACAAAACATCTACAACTAGCCTTAATAACACCAAACCACCGCATAACGTACTTGTATATGACGACTAAAAAGACCAAAAGGTACAAGTGACATTTTCACCGAAACTGAGTTATGTGCATGAATTTGGTGGCAAAAGAATATAAATGAATTTGAAACGTGGGTCGAGATAAATCATCAAATCACTCAATCTTGTTCTAATACATGTAGGTGCAACTTGAGCATGATTTTCTTGAAATCATCGCAAAGTCAGTTGTATCCATTGGTTTTTTCGGTTGTTATATTACGTTAGACGTTAGAGTGGTCCGCGCGAGTTCCTCCCCTTCGGGACGGGAAATTTCATCAATAAAAAAATAACTCGGGCAAAGTTGTACGTAAATAACTGAAAGGGAAAATCGAATATCATTTCCTGTTTGATGGGATGTTTGTTTGCGAATAAGAACGGCCCGGGCAACGTCGATTGGGCAAACACGACGCGAAACCTGACTCGAAATCGTACAAATTTTCCGCCGAACCCCATACTTTGCCCCCCTACGAACATGTTGTTCGGTTTTTAATTTTATTTTTGGCCTCTTTGACAATGTTTGGGAACGATTTTGTGTATTTTTTTCACGTGCGCGAGCGATTCTCAGGGTAAATGTTTGATTTTTTTCAGATAGATGTATTGTTTGTTGCTCGCTGCGAGTTCGTAGTTTGTTGGTTCGAAAATATTAATAAAAATGTTTTCATTTTGAGAATCAATATAAATATGAAAAAAACTCAGAATTCGATTTATATCATGATATTTTCATATTCAAAGTCATACAGTGGAACTTTGCTATTCGCACGCAATCGGTTCCAGGAAATGAAATGAATAGCTAGTTTATGAATGGAAAATGTTTTTTTCAGCATTCATTAAAATGTAAATTGAGTGAATCTTTTTAAAAACCATAGATGCTAATTACAACGCAATAAAAATAATAAATATGTTTAAAGCTCTGAACATAAAAAAAAAGCCAAACTATACTAAGTTCAATAAAATAACAAAATATTTCAAATATTTCTTCCGAATAGTTTGCACAAATAACGAGACATACAAATAGCGGGACTCTACTGTTTATAAAGTAGTAACAAGATCCATAAAATATATCGAAGGATATTTCTCGAATCTCAAATGTCTTTTCAATTTATAAATATAATATAAGTGTTTATTCAATGTGTGCATTTCTGTAGTAATTATGAGTGTACGTATTGTTAACGAGGGGGTATAAACGATAAACGGAACGTTTCGTCTTATCCTCTGTTTAAATTCGTAGACACGCATCAAGGACGACTGAAAATCGTCAGATATAAAGAGGTGTGATTAAGATAAAGCTCTGGTATCAAAGCTCTCCGTATTAGCTACTGAATAAAAGTTTCAGACGTTGGAAACTCGGAAGGGTACATTTTATTGAGCTTTATAATGGGTCTGTAGAATTAACCTCTTTGTCTGGATAAATAAACGAAAAGACGCTTATGTCGCATAGTCAGAAAAAAAAACGAATCTGATTCTTTTAAATGTGCATTATATTTTATATTTAAAAATCGTTACTTGGTTTTAATATAAAAATAATGTTACGAAAGTCGGTAAGGGAGCTTTTATCTCATTATCGTGCTAAATTTTGACCGCTTCTGCCAATCACTTTTTTATCAATTTTGTCGAAAGACCCGATCGCTTATCAACCGTCATTATGGTCATTAGACTTCATTGATACTTTGAAATTATCAAGTTCGCCTGCATGGGTCACCGTGAATTGAGTTCGCTGTTACAAAGGAGCATTTCCCGAAAGTGGATTTTACCCTCAGACACTTGGAGCGGCAAATGAAAAGTTTTAAGTATCAAAATGCGTGAATCAAACTTCATCAAGTTTGAATTACACAACTTTCTCGAACAAAACTCCACCCGAACGCTTATGGGGAAGCGAGGAATTTCGCAGATTTACTATATGAGAATTAATTAAAACGCTTTTAATATTGCATTGTGTTCGCGCGCGGTTTTCAAAACGGCTTAACCTTATTCGCATCACGTATTGTTTTCGCGTATTATAACATCTTCAGTATGCTCACTCACATATGTATACCGAGTTTATGAAGTCGTCCAAAGATTTGAAATATTAATAACTGAAAATATAGACTCATTTCATAAATATTATATACTCTCTGAATATTTCTAGAAGTATCCGAGAAACTTTTCAAACTCTGTATATATCTGAGAATAATTTAAGAAAATATTTTACTATTTCATGAACAAATCGAAAATGTTACACTCTTTCATTTCGGAAAAAAAATTCCAAGTTAAACACTTAAAGCGTGCACATTTGTACACACGCTTTCCGAAAAAGTTTGCTCGAGGAATTTATTTGCTTCTGCGAGTTTTTCTTGTGCAAAACCTTCGAACTGTAAAAAAGACTGTCCGTATCCTCGTTTTTAATAGGAAACTTCAACAGTCGTCTTCTGCGAGTGTTTTCAAGACGTTCTTGCGAAGTTGGCGAGAACCATTTATTTTGGGGGGCCCACGAGAATCAATACGAGAGCTTTTAACACCATTAATTATAAATGTTTTCGAGATAAGTCGCGAAGACCTAATTCAATTTGAGATTGCAAACAGCGCAGCTCCGGAGATTAATGCCCTTCGTCTCTGGATCCGAATCGAACGAGTATTGTTTGTCAAATTTGATAAAATTGTCATCAGTCGAATTTCAACGAATTCGAATTTCGAGTCAGAGCAACGTTTAAAACTCTGAAAATCAACAAAGCAATAGGCGATTATTCAATTTCGCTTCGGTGCAGCGAAATTGCCGGCGCAATTTGAACGTCTGCCGTTTTTCGCGTTCAAGTATTTTCAAATTAACCGTACACAATGATATAATGAAAAACTAGTTCAGTTATAAATTTGAAATGTTTGCGAAATTCAACGGTGAAAATTAGACTTAATGAAAAGCCGCTCGTTGTGTATTTATGCATTGTTATACCGGCGAAATGAATATTTGTAGACGACTCGACTTTTATATTGCTCTTTGCATAACATCTACTGCTCCTTTTTAAAATTTTATAATAATTAAAAAATAGTATATTATGAAAATTAAAAATTGTGAAATGAGAATTCAATTTTAAAAATATGAATCGTTTATTAATATTACGAGGGATGTTCTTCTTAGAAGTCACGCTTAAAAGAAAAGTATATGAAAACATTATTTTCAAATCATATATTGTTTTTGTATTAAGGAGTATTTTATTAACTACTTTTCAGCATTGTTATAAAAATTGTTTGTACATAAGAAGTCAATTTTTTTATGAATTTCTCATGAAAATTAGGCATTAGTAGAGACAATCTACCTAAACATTGCTTTCATAACTACTTATTCAAATTAGTTTTAGAATTTAATGAGAACTTCACACAAATGTCTCTCGTTATGGACAGTATATTTTTATTAATTCCCTTTTTTTTTTGTTTTTTACCTAATCACAATTGAAAACAGAGTCGTTTGTTTACCAAACGAAACAAGACCAAAAAACGAGCATCGTATATTGATAACATTCAACAGCAATCAAATCCCAATTCACTCGAGACCAAAATTTAACTTCATAAATATGCACGAGCTTCTTGCAACACGAAAAAAACTGCATCATTATGCAGTTTGAAAATTTTAAAAATTCCAAACGATAATACGAAAGAAATCGACCGCACTTTTTACCTAGTCGTTGGCGAAACGTTCGAAATTAGATTTTAAACGACGCCGTTGCCTGCCAAACGATAAGCTACATATAACGCGTCGAAGTTGAGTTAGTTCAACTTGTATCTATCCGTTGTTATGCAAAGAGTACAATACAAGAGCACAGAAAGCTGCTGTAGAGAAGAGGAAGAGCAGCAGCAGCGGCAACCAACCAACCGGTTCGAGAGCCTTCTGGATTATTATGCAAAATGTGGTTTAAGGAGATCTTGTTAACTCATTTGCATAAGCGAGGTTTCTTCTGGCAGACGCTAATTTCCTGTCGGAATTAGGGGAGTGCAAGGCGTTTCTGCCTCTGCTCGTATCTAGACGCCCTTAGGAATTTCAGTGCATCATTAATTACGGGGTGGTTATTATAGTGGGATCTAGTGGGGCGTGTTTGTTCGGTTTAGGGGTGGTGCTATGGTTTTTGCGTGAGATATGTCGGTTTTTTCTTTTGGAAAATATGGAAATGAGGGTTTTCGTTTCGTGTGAGGGATGCTGGAGTGTTTGGGTTTTGATGGTGCGGCTTTTATGCTTGGATCGATGCATGTATTATATGAATGGGGCTCGTATAATCTTTGTGCAACTTATTATCATGAAAGAATGTTGAATACAAAATGTTAATAGTTTCAGATTTGAATATTTTTCTTTTAAATGAATCGGCTGATATTTAAAATTCTGAATAATGATTTAAATATATAGGAAAATAAATGAATTGAGTTTGAATTTGTATTAACGTCACTATTCGGAAAGATCATTATTTACATATGTAATCGTTCTATATATTTTATTACAATCTATTTTCGAATTGTCAAATACCCAGACGAATGCCGAAAAACATAGGTAAATGAATATATCATTTTGTAAATCTCTATCTTTCGGCACTTGCTTGTATATTTAACGGTTTGTAAATAGAGTAACGGGCGTATAATATAATTCAACATAATTAAACAATCAAGGCAGCAAAGATCTACTCGTACATAGATTAAAGGACATTTTGTACTTATTTGTTTTTACTGTTTGATATAAATTATTTTATTGATGCACAAGCCTTTTCAAATATTCATGCAACAATTGACAACATTAATTTAACAAACGAATTAAAAAAAAAGCACTGAGTACACACATAGAGACAAACATTGAGTTTTACGTCAAACAAAAAACATAACCTTGAATTTTTTTATTCATTTTCTCATAAAAATTCAATTATAAGCTACCTTTAAAACAATTCAAACTGGAAAATCACCTGAAAACATATAAAACGTACTCGGCAGACAATAAATCGCCTAGACTGGCGCGCTGCACGAAAGACGCTTTTTAAAGTCCCCGACGTTCGTTTTAACCGTGGGACGACTTTTTAAGCCCTCTGCTTCAGCAGCTGCATATTTCCTTTTTTATTTATTTTTTCATCTGCATTTCAACGACAATTTTTACGTTTTTTCAGCGCGCTGCTGCATCGACAATGGGTCGGTTCGTTTTCCCGGCTTGAGCGATGCTTCTGCTGAAGCTGACCGAACTAAAGCTTCGAAGATATGCGGTTTTCAGGAACACAATGCTGCTTGCTGAAAACCGCATATTCGAGGGTCGTCGGAATTGTGGTTGGCTCAGATTCTATCTTTTTATATATCTACGTATGATTTTAGTCTGTATGATGTTCGCTACGTATGTACTTAAGCTGGTGAATTGTGTATTATGATTAAAATGAGAAACAACATTATTCGAGCTAATTGTGATTATTTTTACTTTTAGAATGTAAAAAGATTTTTTCATTATATATTTTGTTTTATAATGAAAATGGACATATTGAAAGAGCTTAGGAAATTTATTGAAGCTACCTAGAAAGCGTTAGATGTCTATATTGCGCACAGTATAATCAATAGTGAAATCCAATCTAATATATTCACTATTCGGTATTACGTCCGATAGTTCCGCTCACATAATCTATTTTCTTTTCTTTTAGTCCTTTCCTTCGAAAGAGATACTGGAAAATTAAATAATCTAATATCGAAAAAGTACCTATTTTTATATTGAAACCTTTATTGAAAAATTTCCGGGAGCCGATATGTGAATATGAATACATATAAATGTAACAACGTAAATTTTATTTACTAAACAAAATATAAAAATCGAATTCAAAACACATTTTAATCAAGCATTTTTACATTTTCGCGAACTCGTTTATTTACATTTCCGATACTTTTAATTTTTCCCCATATCACAGCAAAATACGTTACATTTGCATAAATGAACAGCGATAAAAAAGGGTCGCAGAAAAGAATGGCAGTGCGCACATTTTTCAAACGCAAAGTTAAAGCAAATATGGAGCGAGAAAGTATATTTTCAATGGTACAATCGGTAGTAAATTTTCCGAGAGGAGCCTTCTCACAAAGTACCGAACACACATACACATTTTCACACATACATCGAAATGTATTTATGTGTATGTATACATTGAATAGTGTGTGAATGTATGTGTTCGAGTCTCCGGCTATAGAGAGTTTCCTGTTAGATTGTTCAGATACTTTTTATCTGGGCTCAGTCTCTCAATACGCACCGGCTAGTACAGACGCTTTCGGGCATTCACTCTCTTCGAAAACATACGCATTCGATATAAAATCGAATCTATTTAAACGAAGGACATTTATTAATATAAATAAATACGAAAAGACCCGGGAAATCGGATCGTTTCCGGAAAATCGTTTGAAGTTTCACGCATGAAAATGCCACCGCGCGGAAAATATCCGCTCGCGAATTTTCGCGTTATTTGATTTCGAATAATTCCCAGTGCCTATTTTATTTATATGTGTTTTGAAGGAATCGCGGACATGCTGCGAAATAAATGGATCGT
Source organism: Cheumatopsyche charites (assembly GCA_024721215.1). Lineage (NCBI taxonomy): Eukaryota > Metazoa > Arthropoda > Insecta > Trichoptera > Hydropsychidae > Cheumatopsyche > Cheumatopsyche charites. Next base: position 4,501,095 of record CM045585.1, on the reverse strand, counting down.
TTTTATTTTCGTCGTGTGTGTTAACGGTGAGTTTGGTTTTGAATATTATTCGGTGGGAAGTTTGACGTTTGAGTTGTGAATTGTATGCGAATAATGCACGTAGTTTCGGGGAAGTTTTCGTATCAAATACCGGATTTGAGCAGTTTGTTTTGGTTTTTTTTTATGTTTCATGTAGATTATTTCAGTTTGTTTAAATAAAAAAGTTACCTTATTTGTTTCGTTTTGTGTGAAGTCATAGGTTATCTGCGTTGTTCAAAACACCTTGTATATCATTGAGTTCGCTGATAATCTGTAATGTGTGAAAAATAAAAATGAAATATCACATGAATCAAATCGTAAACAAGATAGAAAAATTGATGATGAAATGTTATTTTAAATTACCCAATATTATCATAATCTAATTCAACATTTTTCTTTATGTATTTTTCAATAATCTCTTTGGAAAAAAAATACGATTCGAAACAAATTCTATATACACAGTTTCATATTAATGTTTCAATAATCATTTAAATACAAAAATAATAAATTATCTTACAGTGTATGTACAAACTTACACGTTTCCTAATTGAATTTCTCAGCTAACACAACACCTCCGAAACACCTATACACCTCTTGTTAACAGTTAGCAACCGCCTGTTAAATTACTTAATTCTATACCGTTCTACTTAATTCAAACTTTAAATTAAAACCTAAACAAGATATTTTTAACTAATATAAAAACATGAACTTTTTATCGCACCAATCAACACTTTGAAGTTGATCGATTAAAGGAAACTTTATTGATTATGCTTTCACTACATGAAATCTATCTCTATTGATACAAAGTACATTTTTTTATCTTATTTTATCAGAGATGGTTTGTCTGAGGGTCAGTGAGCTGAGAATGGTGCCTCCTGCTGTACAAAGAGACGGTAAGGTGGTCATGCAATGTCTATATGAGCTTCAAGGAGATACACTTTATTGTGTTAAGTGGTACAGGGGGTTCTACGAGTTCTACAGGTACTGTCCATCGGATCAGCCTGCTGCTAAAATATTCCCACCAATCAATGTAGACGTAAGAATTCATTTTTTTTTTAATTAAATGATACATATTTATTATTCTAGTACATATTGAATAATTTATTTCTATATATGCAATGAGCCATGTCACTATTTGATAGTGTATTTTGCGCATTCAAATGATAAAGGACTAGCTAATTACTACGTGTGGCTCAATAGCGATAAGCTCACAACATACTCGTATACGTGTGTTAAATGATAAATTTATTTTTAAATGGGATTTAAATAATAAATTTCCAATTTGGGAAGCCCCTTTTTCAATTTATCAATTGATATGGTGAGGTCATCGTTTATTTTGAATATTTGATTCAAATGAAGTGTTAATTAAATATTTTACTAAATGGTTACAAACTTCATAAAAATCGATTAAATTCTATCAAATTAGCGCATTTTTATTACTTTTTAGAGTTTCTAGACTTGCTTTGTGCTCTACTTCTTCAATTCAAAGCGAACGATATTAATTAAAAATATGAAAATAACTGGATTGAAATAAGTAAATCAATAAATAAAAATATCATTATAGTATCCTAAATACAATTAATTTTCATGTCCAATAAACAAGAAACGTAATACAATACTAACAACACGAATAAACTCTGACAAATTGATATTTGTATTCATCGAGAAAAAATAAAGTTCGGTCGAGTTCGATTTAACGAATTGATGGTCAAAATCAGATTCGATCGACATTATTACAGCAATAATGTCGATGCGGTCTCTTTCAGAATAAACAAGTCTTTGGCTTTATTGATACGATCGCTCTCGTATAATTTCGGCTTTCTGCTTCGTCCTTCGAACTTTCAGCGAAACTCTGAAAAGTCGAAATGAATCATGATATAATACAATACGTATTTTCGCGGAAAAACTTTCCTGTCCGCCGGACGTAGCAACTTTTCTTTTAAGAGCAACAACGCAAGCAAATAAACGCATTAGTTGATTTCGTTTCATTTGTGCGACGGATATTTTCGGGGGCGCATTTACGTTATTATGTTTTCCGTAATGTAATTTTCAATTTGCTCGATGGAGGAATTTTTACAGGGACGATCGTCAATTATTCAGATTTACAACATTGACTTTGCCAACAATGTGAAAGATCGGCTTTATTAAATATTCGTTTGGCTTTGTGTAAGTTTTTTAATTTTTTCGAGATATTCGAAGAGTGCGGATATTGAAAATTTAATGAAACCCTATTACACTTTATTAAATGGAAAATATAATAAATCTTTATGAGTTTTATAAAAGCTTTGTTATGTACGTATATAAATGTTGAAATATAATATTATTTAATTATTATTTTAGGTGTCTTTATCGAATGCAACTCAAATTGTGATACCTAAAGTTCAACCATATTTAGCAGGTCAATTTACATGTGAAGTATCAGCTGATGCTCCAACATTCCATACTATGAAGGCATCAAGTTATATGGAAGTCGTGAGTAAGTATAAATAATTCAATTAACACAAAAATCAATCCATTGAATTTTATCTGAATGTATTGGATAAGAATCAACATATAGAGAATAGCATTATATTACATGTACAGATTCACACTAGTCTAACTTTAATTAGTTTTCTCCCGGGAAAAGAATTAATTTTCGACGATCCAATTAGAAGCAGCTTTTTACTATTTTTACTTCAACAGAAAGATGGCCATTGTCTTTCCATTGAAATAAAACTCAATTTATAGAAACGAAGCACACTTTATGCAAGAAATTTTCTTTGAAAGACAATATGATTATTTGCGCACTATGATAAATTTTTTACAGAATCTAATAAATTATTTTTTTAAGAACAATCAAAAAATATTTAATACATATGTGCAAAATTTTATTCAGTGGTGCAAAAATATATATTATCAAATCGTTATAGAATCCTACTATTAAATTCATACTCATCCCGAACCGAACTCTCACACCACATAGCGCGATAATATATCATTCGGTCCACGCATAATGTACAATTTATATATTTTATTTTCGAAAATCGTATAATACATAAACGTTTCTGCTCGAGTGGATTTTTGTGGCCGATTCGCATGATTTGTTGCCGCCTCCTTATAACAGTTTATATCGACTGCGGGGTTTCGAATTCGCTCGGTTTAGTATTTCGCCAGAGTCGGTCGGCCGTAAAGCGCGAATAATCGCATTAGAAACGGCCTATTTTCGATATAATTCAATTTCAGCAGGAAACGAAAGCTCCCCTAATTGCTTAAACGTTTTTCGAGTCGTTCGCGTAATTACATGGGACCGCGCGTCGCTGAAACTATAACGTCTACTCTAACTAGCGTAAGCTACTTTATGTCCCCGCTCGAAAGCGGTTCCGGAAAAACTATGGGTTTTTCATTTGTTTTCGGTCGATTTAATATAAAATATTATGTGTGATGGGAGCGATTTAAATTGTGAGTTCGATTGTTGTTTATTATCTAAATTCTTTTGATCAATTCGATTTGAAATCGTAATTGTTTTTAAGTCCAAATTTTTAAGTAAGAAGCGCATACGTTTGTTAATATATATATCGAGAAAAAAACCATTCTGTGTTAATTAAACTTCATTTTCATATAAAAAAAATATCTCAGAAAATGTATATTTAGAAAAAATGGCTTTAGTTATAGTGGAAAATCAAACTATCTATACCCTCTTTATGGATAATTGGCATCAGTGAAGCTATTGCTTAAAATTAGTATGGGTACGCAAATTTCTGTTTTTAATGGGAATTTGGTTAAAAAGGTTTATAAAAAATTAGTAAAAAACAGTCAATTTACAATAAGAATGCTTTCTTTGAAATTGCCACAAATTTCAAGCTCAAATTTGATTTAGTTAAAGAGAAAAATAATGATTAATTGGGCTTTCTTCATTGGCACAATGTTCCATAAGTAGGGCATAGAAAAAGTTGACTTTTCGCTTTAAATAATGACCAAGTTTTTTTCATACATGTATCTATGATAAAAAAATAGTCATTGTTTTATGTATATAAAAACTAAATATGTTCCAAAATAACGTCTTCATTTAATTTTTCCAAAACAGAACCCAATTTATGAGCCCCTCACGTCTTGGTTGTGTTCACATCACATGCGATTTTCGCGGAAACAAAATCTCTCAATTTAGCCTCCGATAAGTTAATTAACAAATATAAACACGCAATCAGATTCGATTTGAAATCTATCACGACCTAGATTAAATTTCTCGCAAATAGTTAGGCGATAGGGTTAATTATCGGCGCGGGACACGTTCGCAAGGTCTCTTAATGGCGTCGCCGTTACTGCGAAACTTCCAGCGAAAGAATTCGCTTTTAATGCCTTTTGTTCTTTGCGAGGCTCGCCTAATTGAATTCGAAGTTATTCCACGGATGCAATTTTTACACCTGGCCAAACAGGGACGTTCCACTTCGCCGAAAGTTCGCGTTGAAAATCTCACGATCTGCCTCCGAGGAAAAATTCATTAACGTAATGGACTATAAATAGTTGCAGACTCTTTCCTTTGACTATGTGTGTATATGTACGTTTTTGCTTTTATGGCTTTTTTCATCGCTGGTGGGTCTTTCGATAGTGTATGGACGTTTCATCAGTTTATTGTGGCTTAATGTGTGGGTTGATGACGATATTTTTCCGTATAATAGAAAGTAAATATATCGAACGATTCGTTTTGGTTTATAAATAGTATCTTAATTAAATTGTTATTGAAAAAATCAATCTATATCTTATTATATGAAGTTATAAGATTTATACACTTTATTAAATGCGCTTCTTTTATGCAATATTCGTAACAAGCTAAGTAGAGCAAATTTGAATTCAGGCTTCACTTGAACAGACAGACAAGTTAGTGCTTTTATTATATTAGCTAACTTTCTTTTAAAGCGTTTTATTTTAATGCAAATGTGAAAATGTTTTCATTGAAAATCGCTTGTAATGTTTTCAAATCAAGCTGCATTCACTAATATAAATAGTCCGATTTTTAATCAGTATTTTCTCTAAAAGCCGAATAAAAAAAATTCACATCCTATTGAAAAGTCCTATACATTTTCCAGTCTGTCTTTTCCTATTGTGCGCCAGGAAGCGGAAACCGGAAAAGAAAATCAATTAATTTAGCTTCTCCTTTTTCATCATATTATATTATACGATTTTACACGTCCGCCGCTTCCATTAACGACTCGCCCGATCGCCGCGATTGCGCCGCCGAGATTTCGAATTTCGCTCGCGTAGAGAGAAAGAGCAATCAATTAGAGGATTCGAATTCGGAATTTCGCTCAACTTTGCGCTTTTCATATTGCAGGTATACCGCAAGGTGGTCCCGTAATAGTTTCGGAACTTTCCGTCTACGATCCTGGAGATGTACTGAGGGTTAATTGCTCTGTGCCGCCATCCCTGCCTAAATCTAACATAACAATGCTCATAAACGACAAACAAGTGAGTATCAAATTTATATTATATCGTGTTTGTTAACTAGAACTGAGCGAGTTTGCGAAGTGGAAACGATTTTTTGTTCTGATTTGGGGAATCTTTGTTGGAGTCGGTGAGCTTTGGTTTAATGCGATGTCGAAAAATATGTTAATAATTAATTTTATCTGGGAAAATTTATGCTGTTTCTATATATAAATGAACAAAATTAATTTTAGATGTACGAAATAGAGAAATTTCGTTTTAATGTACGCTTGAATATTCAAAGGGATAAGTTTGGGATCGAAATATTGTCACTACAATGGGTTTAAGTTTTAATTATAACGTTTCATTTTATCGTGTAATATTTTCACATTGTTTCTTACTATTTTTAGATTCATTAAATGTAAATTTAAGACTAAAAATAAATTAATTCATCGCTGAAACTTTGGACCGTAATCTTTGAAGATCCTTTACATGTTATACAGATAACATTTTAAATGTCAAATCGTGAACATTTCACACAATCAAATATTCTATTCTTCATCAAATGAATCAATTATAAATTGATTTAAAAAAATAAATCATTTTTTCTTTTTGACTTTTTCATGAAATTTTCATCAATCGGGAATATGGTTTCAAGCAATTAAAAAGGAGGGTTTTTAATATTCGACATTATTCCAACATTTAGAATGATTTTAAATAACAAATTTAACAAAACAAAAATCAAAAGTATCCAGAATTACGTTCATACATTCATAACTCAATTAACTATCAGATAAAAAATCGTGCCTGTGGTGCTTGCGAGTAATAGACAAATACGAACGTACGAACGGCACATATGAAAATTCATTAATGGAGATATGAGTGAATAATATAATATAATATAAATTTCAATATTATTTAAATACAGACAAAATAAAGTGTATCAACGATAGACCGCCGACATACTCAAGCGTATTTCATGCGAAATTTCAGATAACTCCCGTCCATCTGAAGTACAGGGAGGTGGAGAAGGGTCTGTTCAAGGGTCAACTACACGTGTCCCTGATGCTAACGTCCGAGCATTTCGCCAAAGGGCCCCCGGTCCTTAAGTGTATGGCGAATATTTCGGATCTTTACAGTCAATTTGCCGAATTGCCGCTCAAGTCGAGCAGAGGTCCGCACATGTTGGGCAGAGGTGCGTATATCGATTCGTTACTGTATTTTCACATTGCGGTCATTCTATATTGGAGGGAATGCGAGTGGTTCTCAATCTGGGTGACGAGGTTTAATATTATTGTGTGTTTGAGAAGCGTATGTGTGAATATTCGAAGTGATAGTGTTAGTGGTGTTGATTGAAGATTGGTTAGGATCTAATGCGCAATTTCATTTTGATATTTGCTAATCTAAACAAAGAAAGAATAACAGACAAAATTAACTTAATGCGACATTGATAGATAATATTTAAATTGAATTAATAACATTAGCAGAAATAAGATTTTATCCGAGCTTTTTGGAAATGACTATCATATTCCGAAATTGTAGATATTTCAGACATTGATTGTAACATATGCATTAAAATTAAGTATAAAATGATGCATAAATAAATGTGATTGATATGTTAAAATCATGCTTTTTTCCCGACTAACCAACTTACCCTATAATCCCATTTTGCTACATAAACCTTTCTTACCCCACCTTCCTCTAGATATAAATTAAAACGATTATAAACGGTAAAAAAAATATGTAGAATATTTTAATTAAATATTAGTATCGATCAAGACTGTATTTTTAATCGTATGTTACAATGACTTAGAGACTTGTTAGCTTAGTTTTCTAACGGGAAAAAATCATCAACACGTTCCTGTATTCTATCGTATGATTAAAAATATTAGGCTTTAATAAAAATTCATAATAATATAAATATTTAATCAATTATTTCCAGAAAAAGACTTAAGAATTCAATGTACAATTTAAAATATGTCTAAGGTTATAATTTTTTTTTCTTAGCTTGGTGGAAAAAGTTGGAAAAAGTTTAAGTAGCATTGATCCGATATAGAATATCGCTTGGCATATCTGTGAGCGAAATATTGTTTTGCTTGTTTTTGATGGTGTTTATTCGTTTTGTTTCAGTGACATCCAATAAATCAACCAGACATCGCTTTTGTCGTTTACTCCAAGCTACGATGTTGTACACAATTTTAATACTATTCCGTAAAAACAGCTGAAAAAATTATATGTCATAGACATGGGATACGTGATATAATTAATGTTACTGACTTTAATAGTTTGAACTGATTATACATATAGGTATGTATGTATATGTCTCTCAATGTGATAATTTATACGATAATAATAAAATATTATTATTTTAAATTGTTTCATTAAAATATACTATTATTCTTTCAGGAATTCATAAAAAATCTCATAGTAATTAATCAAAAAATATTAAATTAATATTTGTATACATATCGTAAAAGAGACCTTATAGTTTGTAGTTATACATACAAATTGCTTGATTACAGAAATAACGTTTTTATTTTCTTAACTGTTCCGCGAATATGGGCAATAAAAAAAACTGCTTTTATATTACTAAACGTAATAGAATATAACAAATAAACATAACATAATGAAAGAAAAGCGTAGGGCCGAACGAAACAGAATCTAGCTCATCATTAGTTATGCGCACAGCTCGATCTCGAAGCGAAATTTTCACTACGGAGAAAATTGAATGATTTTTTTATATTGTTTTCGTCCTTTCCTCTGCAGACAAACATGGGAGTTTCGTATTCAAATCAAAAGCAAACGGCCTAATTGAATCGTCGAGTTCGCCTTGCCAAAATTCGCCTAGAGAATGTCGCAAAAGCGCGCCCCTGAACAATTGCCAACTTTTAAAAAGTTGCCGGCTCATTAGGGTCGAAAAAATTTTCCTCAGCGACGACAAATGCCCTAAGGGGGTGTTTCGGCTCGAATTTGTGCGAAATTATGCGAAAAACAGTGAGAAAATTATTAGCTAGGCGGCTTTGTTCGTGCGCTAATAACGCGACGATAAAAAGCAATGTTTTTGTTTTCAATCTTTCGATTCGAATATAAAACCCTATATTAATTAAACACTTTTGTTATTTAACCTATTTCTAAATTACTTAAAATAAATTTCAACATCCGAACTAATCCTGCCTTAATTACGCACATAATTTACACAACCCTAACACCGAAGATAATTCTTATTTAAACGCCTATCCCAACGGTCGTGGCGTGCACAAACTAGAAAAGGGTTACTCTGCGTACCTTCAAAGGGCAAAACACCGATAATACATAATATAAAATATACAACGAAACAACGTAGAGAAACTGTGCAATTGTTGCGTTAGTTTGGGTCCGATTTTAAGTGGACATTTTGTCAGGTGACCGCACAGCTGAACAACGAACGGTTTCTACGTAAGGCGATAAACAGGGCAATAAACATAAATCCGGATTAGCGATCATAGAAACGGGGTTTCGGATTGTAGGGTTGGCAAAACTGCGGTTAAGGTGTCCGGTTTCCGGTTTGTATGCTTTTCGGTTTTGGAGGAAATCGGTTTAAGTATAATTGGTGCATGTGTGGATATTGATCTATGAAATTATTGGTGAGTATAACTTCTTAGTTAGAATATGTTGATTCATTGAAATAAATAGAATTTTCTATATAAATAATTATAAGTCAACAAAGTATGATAGATATAATTACCTAGTTAATAGAAAAATGTATTGTATTATTTTTACACACAATTAAAACAATATAAAGCGAATGGGGAAGAAAAATGTGAAAGATAAGTTAATGAGTTTGGAGAAAAGAAATCGCTTTTGTATTATTAAGCAATGTATTATTTTATTCAATTTTCTTCCACCTAAATTAATAATTCATACACATATTTCAGTATTAAAATACGAAAGGTCGAATTGTCTATAAAAAAATAATAATCTAACCTTTATTTTTGATATCGAAGAAAAATACAAAATTCAGATGATACGAGAAATGTCAATTTTATTTAAGGAAAGCGAAGGGAAAATTTCTATATTTTTTTTCCTCGCAATCAATTATCTTTAATAATAAATGTAGGTTTCGTATGTTGAAAAATTGAAACTGTGTGAAAAAATAAATATGTTTTGACGCGAAAATTTCAAGATTTTTTTATAAATGCCTACACTATCAAGTTAACGACAACGCAAAAAGCAATTCATTAAAAATATTCCATATTGATTTTATATTACAAATGAAAAGGAAACTCACTATAGTTAATGTTTACTAAAAATACATTCACATTTGTATTGGATGAAAAACAAATAAAAATTTTCAATCAAGACTAACATAAAATCAAACATATGCATAACGAGTTTAATCCGAAGTTCATCATTCGATTTCGTTACTGGGCTGTGCGTTACGCTGATTGTTTTAAAGCCTTCGGGCTTTTCTTGAAATTCGCCGCGATCAAAGCCTCCGTTGGACGTCCAGATTACTTCAAAGGGTTGAAAAACGAGGATCCCGGCGTAATCCTGATTGCTCTCTCTCTTCGGAAGCTTCCCTTTTTCGAAAATGAAAAACTCCCGTCCGTAATCAGTGCAGCGCGACGACTGGCCGATGGACGAGCCCCCGAAGGGGATGTAACGACTTTGTTAAATTTACAACCCCTTCGTGATAAATTTGCCGGTTTGGTTTCAAAATTTTGCACCAGAACTTTGTAAAATTTGTTCGATTTCGTTAATCAATATATAAATCCATTTTATAATTACACTCGTCCTCCGATTTAAGCAATAGATTTGTTAATCTCAAATACTGTGAAAGGAAATCACGTAAAAAAGGCAACGATGCAAATTTAAAAAATATATATTTACAAGTTTCAAAAATGACTCATATTGAATATATGAAATTTAGCTTAATGAAAGATTCATATAACGATCGAAATAATATACAAAACGATTCGCTTAGCGAGCGATGTTTCATAGAACTAGTAAGAGGTAAGTTATTGTGACGTCAAATGCAGCATCTTGACTTTTCGTTGATTGAAAATGTTGTTTCGGTTAATAAGTGTGTTGTATTACAAATGACGATTGAATTTCACAAAAGGGCACAAGTGACCTTTTTTATCGAAATTAATTTATGAACAGAAAATGGTTCTGTATCATAAATAGAACCATTTTCTGTACTTGACTCAATATCAATAAAAAAAGTTACATGTGCCCTTTACAGTCATCAGTCAGTCATCTTTGCAATAATTTACAAATACAGTCATCAAATAAGATTTGAGAACAAATTATGCTCGTTATATGAGTATTCACTGCATATGGATAACCAGTAAACAAATCAAAATTAATTCGCTGAAATAGTTGGCGAACCTACGAATCTATGATGCAGTATTTTATAAAAAATGTACATTAAATTGAAATCGCATAAATGAGGGTATAAGTGTATTCTAAAAATAACACAACAAAGTCACCATTCGATGAATTTTACTTTGATTCCATCGCTAACTACGTATTTCCTCGCTCCTAGCACTCGAGAAACAACCGGAGTTAATTAAGCTTGCGCTCGGGCTTCGTTCGGAGCGGCGTTCAAAGGGACCCGACGCGAATTCAAAATTCATGCACACTCGCACGAAAACGAGCATCATTCGACTAAAACACACATTTACGAACACGTGTATGTGCAACGAGAGAAATGGGAAATTTGATTTAGAGCACGTTGCTGGCGACGGCAACCGCAACGGCCGTTGCCGCCGCTGCAGCAACCCACTTCGACAGATCCTTATCTCTGATATACGACGCTCTTGTTTCGCAACAAAGTCGATTCTAACAAAATTCTTGTTTACCGCTTTCGATATAAATCAATAAATGACGCTTTATACGTTCGGGGCATTGTTGAGGATCGAACGAGTGCAGTTTGCGCTGCGGAGTCGGAGCGAAGCTTATGTGAAACTTTTCTATACGTTTACGTATACGAGGCTTGTTCGTTTATCGAGATCCATTTAGGAAATGTATATAAAAACAACATAAAATAAAATTCTGGTTTTATATCGAAGTTATTTGTAAACAATGTACTTTTATGCATATTGAGATTTTATTCGTATTTTTATTCTCACTTCATTGAAAGTTGATGCCAGTGGAAACAACTCACAATCAGCAAAATATTGGTAAATTTATTTAATTCAGTATGTGAATTGTATGGAAAAACATTATGAACTGTATTTTTTCACTAATATATTAATTTGTTTATTTTAACAAAATCATCACTAATAGCAACGGGATATTAACCTCCACCGATCTTCAGCAGTAGTTTTACGACGGAAACTATCCATGAGGATAAAAAAAAAATCCGATACAGTTATGTCAAAACAATTTTCAAACTATGTAAAAAATAGTGCGAAATTTTCTTTCATGCGAAAATAAAATTGAACCTCAAAATGAAGTTTTCATACATTTTTTCCTAAACGAAACTCGATGAACGAATAAGCCTGGCATAAATTAAATTTCTAAAACACACAAATTCGAGCATATTTATGTACGAAACGAAAATTAAACAAAAAAAGCAAACATCTCGTCGGGGAACAATTTCAATTCGTTGCATCCGACAAAGCACCGCAATTCGGCCAACACTCCCCTTCGCACATATTCCATGTGACCTATCTGATGAAATTTGCGGCTTTTCAACATCCCCCTAATTTCTGTCCTGGGGGGTCGTTTTCGGCTGTCGTCTGTGGCCATTCAACACACAAAAAGTCTCGTCAAAACCAACACCGATGCTCAAAAGCATCCCCCGATGCTTACTACTCATACCCGTATATATTCCCTGGATGTGTTCCCGTGCTCAGTATCGATCCCCGATTGGTCCGTGTGCCACTTTTTACTCGGCAGTATTCGATCTGAGTGAATATTGGTTGACCTGAAAAGAGTAAAACGAGTAGAAAGGTCCTGGAGTCTAGTCTTGAGTGGTGGAAGGTTAGGTTTTCGATGTTAGGTGAAGTCTTGTTTGTTAGACGATAAATAAATGTTATCCATAGAATTGTGTTAATGATCAATTACGTATATGTATTTATATGCATATGTATAGGATTCTTATATAAATTCGTTTTTTTAAAGCTTAATAATTCAAGTTTTTCATAACATCAACATATCAACATATTAAATTTCAAATAATTAATTAGCAAATCTATTGCAATATATTTTTTTTATAAAATACAAATTTTCAGAGAATTTTTACGTTATTTTGTTTGAATATTTCATTTAACATATTTATTATTCATAAGTGTCTAATGACTTCGACAGATGTCTCTTCAAACCTTATGAAAGATCAAATCAAAAATTACGCTATTCGAATTATTTTATGATAGAAAATTGATAAAAAAATTATAAAATTCAGATTATTGAATATTCGTATCAATAATAAACGTCATTTAATATGCCAATCTTCTATACTAATGAATACGTTACATTTTAAAATCATACGTATCATTGCAAAGTAAAATAAATTATTTATGTAACACACGTACATTGATGTACATATGTAGTTCCATATAATTTGAGTTAATCGTGAATTGCATTTTATTAAAAGAGAATAAATTATTTTCCAATAGCCACTGTATTAATGCAATAAATATTATTTGAATATGACAAAGCGATACGCAATCGTGATATGTACGAATGACGTGAATAAATTGGGTTACGCGATTTTTGTATGGAAAAATTCATACACTAGTTAATTATGCAATATAATGAAAAAAGTTGGACCGCATTCGACGTGATAGAGAAATTTATATTTTGTTCATTTTGTATGAAATTATCGGAAAACATTCATTGTTTACTTAGCAAATAAAGCCCATCATTTTTACCATTCATTGAAATGTCACGAATTTCAACAATGATATAAAATTTTATTTGATTTAAATATTCAATGAAATGAAAGGACGGAATGGTACTCGACTCCAACAGTATACCAAATGGAAGGTCTTACTAGGAAAAACAATATTAACTGTGACTAACAATCTCATTATTAGGTATGAATGCGTTTGGAGATAAACAAATATATATTTATTCATATAGTCATTTATTTTTAAGAAAATTAGAGATTGTTGTTATGATAGTAAGAATAGAATGATTAGTATGAAAAAATGAAGATGTGAATAGGGAATAGTGCCACATCAGATGTTTTTATACACATTTTTTTTATGATATGGGTATTAATTATGACTATCAAAGTGAGTACGCAGTTCATACATGTCTTTCCAATTTATAGACACTGAAGAGTATTTCGACACCCTTTATACGAATTTTTCGAAATTTTACGATTTTTGGCATATGCTAAGATTCGACACGAAACCGTCGGACCAATTCGTATCCGTAGGTGACGCTACATTAAACGTGAACAATCCTTTTCCACAAATAAAAACGATCGGCGCCACATAAACATGGAAAAACGCGTAAAACCAGCACGACTCGGCCAAAAATTGCGAACTTCGAATTTTAAGCCAAGGCGCGAAATTCGAACGGAAGGGCCCCGGAGAAAAATAAACGGAGCGAAATGAAAAAAAAGGGGTAGAAAATTCAATGTGCAATATTCGAAGGGTACACTTTCGGTATGCTTGTGTGCCGATAATGTAATCCGTATATCGCATGAAGGGACCCAATTTCGGCATATCCGAATCGACTCCTTGGGGGATTCAATATTTTCATCCTCGGGTTGTATTTAAATGTGTATTTGTTTTTCTATAAATAAGTTTGTTTCTGTCGTTTCGTATTCATGCTATGCTAAAAGGACTTGAATTAGTTTTATAAATAGTTTTCATTCAAATACTTGTATACTATTTCTTCTTATAAATAAAAAAATTCCAGCCGATGCAGCAATGTAATGTATTTGTGTGTACCGCGTTGATTCAATACACTTGAGATGCCTAGATTTTAATCTTTTCAAGTATTAGTAAGAATCACATTTCTAATTTAATTGATTGGTTTCAAGATTCGATTGTATTTTTACGAATATTTGATTCAATTTATTAAAAAAAAAATCAATTTAACTATTTATGAAATAATTTCTGAAAATCGATCTCCTATCATGTAAGTACTGGCGATTAAATCGTTGAATATATCAACGCAGTTACGAATCGTTACACGGACACAGATACAGAATAGCGCTATTATATGATGACTGAAAAGGCCAAGGGATACAAGTGACTTTGCGGCGATTTCAAGAAAAGCGTGTTCAAAGTTGACCATGTACCTACATTTATCTGCATTAGTTGGAGTATCAGATACCATCATTTTGCGAATTCTACATGATCATCTGAGTATAATAAAAGTCAGTGCAAGATGGGTATCGAGAATGCTCACGCCTCTTCAGAAACACCAGCGCGTCGATGCGTCAAACAATTTTTGAAGTTGTGTGGAGACAAACTTGCATGGATTTTGGAGCAGATTTTTAGCGGAGATGAAACGTGGATTCATCACTTTGAACCTGAGTCCAAATAAGAGTCCATGTAATGACATAAAAAGGGGACACCACCGCCAAAGAAATTCAGGGTGTCGGAGTCAGCTGAAATGTTGATGGCTACTGTTTTTTTGGGATTGTGATACGATATTATTCATTAACTACAAAGAAAAGGGAATAACCATAACCGCAGAATACTACGCAACGATATTAGAAAAATTAAAGAAGACCACCAAGGAAAAATGTCGAGTAAAATTGACCAAAAGTGTGTTACTCTTGTACATGTATTAGTAAGAGGTCGAGTGATTTGATGATATATCGAGGCGCATGTTCTGAATTCATTTATATCCTTTTGCCACCACATAAATGAGCGTGCATAGAAGCGATTCCTATGCACAACTCAATTTTGGCAAAAATGTCACTTGTAATTGTCTTTGTCATATACATACATAGTTAGATAAGTATTGACTGAATTTTATCGATATTAGTGTCACCTATTGCGCACTCTTATTTACACTTCAGCCTTCCTAACTAAGCGACTATACTTCTTCACTTTGAAATAAACGAGAAAGATAAAATAATTGGTTATCAAAAAAAAATATAATATACACAGCGATATTCTCAGAACGGATCATTAGAAGCGTTCGAATTCTATTGAAAGACTCCGTTCAATACGTATACAAGTGTCAGAGAATTTCCTCAGTGACGTGACGACCTCAAAGTAGCCCACTTTTCCGAATTTCCCGCCGGAAAACGTATCGAGACGAACGCCGGCACGTGATCCAAATTTAAGGCGGCCACTTAAGACGTGGGCTCGTAATCGTTTCATTATTTCCCCGAGACCTCGTGGATTGTTTCAAAGGGGCGTTTTGTTTCCAACTTTTGGCCCGAAGAATGGTCCCCGTTTTACTTTGGCCGCGAGCCGTGAATACCATATCAGGATGATTGTCCGAGTGACGTATGTGCGATTTAATTCTAGATGTATAAAAATTTCGATAGTGTATAAAGCGTTTGTGCATGTCGTTTCGAGATTAAGTGGCCTTGTAATGCTAGATTTGAGTCATGTAAGATTTTAGTGAGACGTTTTTTTAATTGCTATGATTGGTCGATGATTTATAAATATTTTCAAGCTTCTTTTTCGGATTTTCGAATCGTTTTGTCGCTATAGGATTTCATGAATTGTTTCTTTAAAATGTTTGATTCATTTTATTTATCAAAAGTGCTGATTAAATTCATAATGAAAAAGTTCCTAAAATTAGATAAGTCCCTTTTCTTTATTGATTTCATTTAATTAAATTTAATGTCACTTTTATTGTTCATCGAGGATTCCATTTTGAAGAACTGTTTTGTATAGCCTCGAATCAACACCTTTTTCAAAATTCAAATCAAATTAAACAGAATAAACTTAAAAAAAAAGTTTTCATATCAATGGAGAAAAACAACTTGCGACTATTCGTATTGCGTAAAAAAATATATGACGATCGAAAATGCCAAGGGGTACAAATGACATTTTTGCTGAAATTGAGTTATGCGCAGAAGACTCTTATGGTGGCAAAAGGATATAAATGATTTTAGAACGTGTACCTCGATATATCATCAAATCACTCGACCTCCTACTAATACATATTCAACTTTGAACGCGCTTTTTTTCGAAATCACTTATACTTCTTGGCATTTTCAGTCGTCATATATTATTTTGATACCTGTATCAAAAAAAAAAAAAACATAAATCGCTGCATCGCGTCAACGAGTGCGAAAAATATATCGACGCGGCGCGAGAAGAAAACAACATTATCAGCCGTTTGTACACTTTATTATGGGCCGAATCGTAAATCAATATCTCGGAGAGCGCGAGGAGTGTTCGTGATACGGATGATATACGATCCCTCGAAAGCGTTATTGGTGGAGGCCATAAATTCTAAATAATGGAAACACTTCGGCGACGACCGGCAGATCAGCGGAACGTCCTCGGGGTCAGATTATCCTAGGATCTGGAGATCATTGAGATTGTCTTTGCTAGAGATTTTAGAAAAAAATGCAAAATTTTCAGCTTTAAATTAGCTCCAAATAATACCTATTTATCTAGACCAGTAGAGCAGTAGTACAATGTGCATTAATAATAATTCGTAGTATTGTGAAAATGTGTAAGAGAATAATGAGTAAGATACTGGATTCGATCCTAACACCAGTACTTAACGAGAGTGAATTTTCATAAATGAAAATTGTTCACTCGCTCACTTACTCAATTTGATTCGAGAAAGAATGTTTATACATCATAAATGATAACTGAATTTCATAAAAATGGTCATTAATTGAGCTTCATATTTGACAAAAAAGGTTGCAATAGGAATCAACTACCCTCACTCGAAAAAACTCATGTTTATGAATCCGCTGAGAAGCAAAAGCCCACTTTTAAAATTGGACTGAATAACCATTGAAAAAAAATCAGTTCACATAGATATATTTAAAAATATCGGTTTATCGTAAAAGATTCGAAACCTTCAACTATGTAGATAAAATCGAACGGTTATGTTCGATCGTATTTCGGTTTTTCGAAAGCGCACGTGAATAAGTGTTATTTGTTTTCGCATTACACCCGATACAAAAGCGTCGGAAAGTCGTACGGTGCAGTGCAAGTACTACACCAGACATTTGTTGTGTGTACACCCAATACGGGGTCAGCGATTCTCAACTTGTTCTTGGCATGGGTCCCACCTACGGACAAACATGCTGACTTCGCATCAGTCCAAAATCATACTTTCTACACAGTTTTACATGAGCGCAGTTCGAAAGTTCACCATGTAATTTTTATCGTCTGGCTCCGCACGAATAACCACTTACAAAGCAAATGTACTGAATATGTTAAAAGGAGTCGCAATAGATTTTTGAACCTGCTGGGGCGAAGTGAAATAAAGTGGAACTTTTGCTTCTTTTATGTATTTTTTATTCATACGTACTGAAAGTGTTTTCATAGCGTTTTCAATTCACGTATTTTTTGCATATCACGTACTTTTTAAACATGTAGGAAATGAATCCATATTATATCATTCTCTTACACGATCTCTATAAACACATATCGATGTTTTTTTTATCTATAGATATGAATAAATTCAAACAACCACTTTGTTCATTCAATATTTCATACATAGATTATATGCATGCAAATTTGTTATGCAAGCCGAAAAATATTTCAGAGCCTCTTATTGCGATCTAAGCACGTAGTACATTGTTTACGAAAGAGAATGTTTGAAAAAGAAGCTTTTCGCGGCTTTTTTTTTACACCGCCCTTATCTCGTATGTATTGGCAAAGGATGGGCAGGTGAGGGGGTAGTTCGTTCTTATACAATTCCGTTTATTTTCGTATGGGTTAGAACCTTAGGGGTGGAGATCGTAAAAAAAAGAACACCGAAGGCTTTATCGCTTATTCTAGTTAAAGACCGGGCGCAAATTCTGATGTGTAGAGCGACTTTCCATCAGCGGATTCATGTTTTATGCAACGTCTCCTCTAAAAGGTATTTCTGCTTCGTATTGTTGTTTTTGTTGTTGTGTGTGGATCGGCCGACGCCGTCCGATACATTTTAACCGAAAAATGAACGAAGCGCCATACATATTTATATATCGGAAGAGATGGAAGAGAGAGAGTTCTGCTAAAAAATTATATAGAAAATAAAACGGGGCGGATGATTTATGCGCGCGAAAATTTTATATTACCTCCCATATTAATTTTGGGAAAATTTTTCGTGCGGTATTAAGTTGAAACGGAAAAAGCTTTTTTGATACATGCGTGCGAACGAATCGAAACCCACAGAACTTTTTGCAACAAAAGACTCCTTCTCGGAATCGATCGAATGATTGATTTCGTATGTTTATTGTCGAATGAAAATTTTATGCTCGAATCCCGTGAACTTTCACAATTCTGTTCACATTTCGATTTTGTCTATATAAAGCGGACACGTGATGAATTCATCCGATGGAATATTCAGAATATGGTATGGTATTATTTTGATATTGTTAAGATCTTAACACAACACAAAGAAACACCTGTAAATAAGTTTAAAAAATAAGGTGTCTGAAGTAGAGTTTTTTTAGAAATGTCGAAAAATTGTGAATGTATTATACATTCAAAACATTTATCATAAATAGATAGATAACTTATTGTTTCATTTCGAATTTGTATAATTTAATTGAAAATTAGGAAAACAGACACGATTGTTCGCTGAGAAATGATCCAGTCAATTAGCAAAAACAATTATCTGAACGGCTAAAAAATATAAAATAAGCAACGATTTGAAAACCGAAGTGAAAAAATCTCCCATTTTATCTCCTCGTTTACATTGACCCACTCCATTTTTGTTTGTTAATTAATCACAAGATGTTTTCCTCTCGTTCGGCAACAATCCGAGGGGGATGGTTTTTTCGAAGTTTCTGTTTCATCTCGAGTTTTTCCGATTTTTTCACCCCCCCCGAGGGTTGTTTTTTCGTAGCTGTTTCGTGTCCAACAATAACAACGTCTATTTTCTCCCTTCCCGGAACCGAAACGACACGATTCGAAAATACGAAGAGAGAAAAAAATGGAGTTCAAAAGCAAAAAAAGGCAATAAATTGGCACTGCTGACTCCGTTGTCCGTCGCAAGAAAGTTTTTCATAAAACTGCTCCTTGAATAAACAAAAATAGAAGTGCGGAGAAGTCTATGGCGTTGCAAAAGCGAAGTGCTTCGCCAAACTTGAAGTACAAAAGAAATGCATCCATAGTGTATTAGATTGCGAAAAGCTTCTTCAAAGTCTAAATAGTTCTGGCGATTCTATTGTTGGATTCAATTCATAGTTTTTAAAATAATAAAAGATTTATACTTCCTTTGAAAGTCGACAATCTATTCAAACACATAAATATAACTAGGAAGAAATAAGATCCAATTCATTTTATATTATATAAATTATAAGAATTCAAAAAATAATTTATTTCAAACGTACTTTTAACTATCGATTTTTTCAATTAGTTTGATTTATATTTGCAAATATGAAAAAATAATAATTAGGAGTAAAAAATATTTTCAAACATCTGTTTCACGATCGCAAATTACTATTGAAAAATATGATAAATACAAAAAAAATATTCCAAAAATGAAAATTCTTTCTTCTACCGAAAACAAATTTTAAACATACCGTTCTATTTTCCATTATTTCGTGTATATAAAACGGAAACGTACTGACCGAAAATGCACATGCACATAGGAAAAGCGCGTACGTGTTCCGGTACAAACTTCCGCGTAGACAAACTTGCGCCCGTACGGTAATAAACAGCGACGAAATAAATCCGGGCTAAAAAATAAAAATCAAAACTAAAGTTTCCCCCCAAAACCAAACGAGACCATCGCGAGTTGAATTCGGTGAGTTTTCCGGCGGGTCGTGGCCTTTGAAAAGGTTGTAGACCACAATAAAATGACTAGGGGAGACGTGTCGCCGATGAAAAACTGCATGTCTGAAAACTGTATGGAAAATCTATGTGGTCTATCTCGCTAAAATTCAGTTTACGTTGTGGTTTATATGCGTAATAAAATGTGCAGTGTATTTTGTTGAAAATTTTAAATAATGCGAGTTTTTTAGGATCTGAGCTTTCATTTGTGAAGGTGAGTTAAAAATATGCATACGAATGTAAGTGAGAATTTCAGAATGTGTTTTTCTCAGTGAACGCTTTTTTCATGCTTACGCACGCAAGGCCGTTAAAATTTTCCAACTGGAAAATTCGCCTTGAATATTTTCCGACATAGTTATACATTAATTGCAGGTTTCTCTTTTGTAAAAGATGAATACATTATTGTTTCAACTTTAATTGCAAAAAAATATATATTTTCACATAATAAAAATTAACACTTCTGAAATAAAAATCTTGATATTTCTATTGAAATTTTG
This sequence comes from Cheumatopsyche charites, assembly GCA_024721215.1. NCBI lineage: Eukaryota > Metazoa > Arthropoda > Insecta > Trichoptera > Hydropsychidae > Cheumatopsyche > Cheumatopsyche charites. The sequence goes on along the minus strand of CM045585.1, from coordinate 4,480,319 downwards.
AAAACAATTTCAAGAGTTTGCTTTAACATTTGAATACTAAACACGTATCAGTCTAATAAATAAATGTGTCGGAAGGGGCGAATACATAATGTTTTCGAGAAAGTGTGTATATTTGACATAAAATATCATTTCCTTTTCGTATGCATAAAATAGTTGAAGAGCGTTTTTTGTCGGGTCGTGATATATAAGCTTTTTATGAAAATTCGCACAGTGAGTACACGTAGAATGAAACTTTTAAATTTGTACGATTCAACAAAAGGGGGGCGAACTCAACGTCTAGCGCCGACCCTCCTTCCTTGTCACGAACAATCTTTGTAATTATTTTGCAATCCCGCAAAATGGGAAAAAGTCATAATGGAAAAATTACCGACGTTTTTTCCAAAAGCAATTATTTGTAAAAAAAATATTTTAAAGATCGAAAATAATCATAGAATTATTTTGTACCTATTTATAGATATATCATTTGTAACAAACACATATTCACATTAATTGTGATATTAGAAATTGAACGAATTTTCTATGCAAAACAACTCGTTTAACAAGTATCGAGAAATTAATAGTGTGACGTCATATGCAGCATCTCGGATTTTTGATTGTAAAAAATATTAATCCGCATTACGAGTAAGATCCAAAAATATATACTCGTTATTCTAGGATCAACTGATATTGAAAATATTATCTGACTAATTCCCTCTTTATGCTTTTACAAACATCAATATTGGTGAACTTTATAAATTAAAAAAAAACGATCTTAATCTTTATTAATTAAATATAAAAAATCTCGTACAAATTAAATTCTGAACATAACAAATTATAACGATATGTACATAAACTCCCCAAAATCCTACGCACGAACAAGACACACTTTAAACCAGACCGGCGACCTTTAATTTATCACCGAAGAACGATGGAAAATGTAGGGGGAGGGTTTAGGTGAAACAAAGAAATTAACTGCGCGACACCCCGAAACTTTTCCACCCCCGGGATCCCGGGACGTCCCGGGACACCGCCGGCCCCCACAGCTTCCCGGGACGAGGGAGGCTGTATGAATTACTAATTTCGGCGGGAAATTAGCGCCGAGGAAGCGGCTCGCTAATCAAATTGGTTAACAAGACATTAGGGCCGTTCCGGTTCCGGCCAACAGATGAAATACGACCACTCGAGAAATGTCCCCCGCGCTTTGTTTTCGGTCCTTCCTTTCTTTTTTTTTCCCCTATTTTGTCGTCGGTGGGTTCCGCCGTTTTTGCTGTCTTTTCGGGGGTTTATTTTTTATTTTTTGCGTTTTTTTTTTTGTTTTTTTTTTCGTTGAAAAAGTGCGGGAAAAATGCCGTTCGTATAATGCGGAAGACGTTGGGGAGGTCCTCGAGACGGCGGCGACGCCGGAATTAGCCTTAATTCGTCGGTCGTATATTGCGCAATATATTTACTTTTCATTTAATTAAATTTGATTAAATTTCTGAGAAAGAAAATTATCTTTGAGGTTTCAATTGAATGAAAAAAATATACAAACGAAAGCTGCGTTCTTATACACATTTTTAAAATAACACGTTCAGATTGATATAAATGAAAATTCGAATATTCCAATTTTTTTTTTATAGAATTTATTAATCATATTTTATGATCTACAAACATGTTATTCATTTTAAAATATCCAACATATGGTGCAGTAGTATAAAAAGTTCGTGCATGCCGAATATATTCAATACTTATGTATACTCGTAATGCTGGATTCAAGTCTTGTCAGATATTTGCAATATACTAATATCGTTTTATTCGATTGATTTATTACAACGAAACTCAATCGATTCGAAGAAAAATATAAACTTAACACTGTACAAAACGTTTCCTAAAAATTACAGTTGATCTCATCTGCATCGAATAAATTCGTTCAATTTAGCCTACCTTTTACATGCTGTTTATTACTCATCGTAATTTCTAACCATGCGGCTCTACTTCTTTATATTTAAGTGAATGACATTAAATTGAAAAATACAAAAATAATCATGAGGCAAAATTTATAACAATAAATAAATAATATTCATGTTCATACCGTTTCGAGACGTATTCGCGATAGCGATATTTCGCGAAAGCGAAGTATCAAAAGTTCAGTGCCGAATTTTACTAATAGCGCCGCAAATATTCGAGTGGTTGAGAGGAAATTTTCATTAAACGGATCCCATAGAAAAGCTGGCTAAGTAACCGAGTTTTCGCTTTATAGTTCGCCAAATAATTCACTCCCGTTTAATTGTTTTCCGGCGGCTTTTGTTGCGTTGAAAATAATTCGCGCGCGAACTGCGAACGACTCACGCTTTTCATTATACATACACGTTTTATATTATTTTATACGTGCTTTGCTTATTGGGTCAATAATCTAGGTCGAGTGATGGATATTTTTTTCCACAAGAGATGGATTTGCTTTTTTTTCAATTTGTTACTCGGAATGAATTCGCTTAATTTAATACAAAATACATGGCGTATTCTAAAAGTCATGAAATGAATATTTTTCAAAATTTTTTTATTCCACAATATTCTTTGTATGAGCATCTACACATTTTTTTCAAGTCTCTTATGCATAGTGAGGCTTTTAGAAGGTTTTGAAGGGATCTTCTTAATAGGCTATTATCAAATCAGCTTAAATAACTTTAATTTTGTTAAAATGATATCTTTTTGTAGTGCTTTTTAGTTTAAAGAATAAAAGAAGAAATCCATTGTTTAAATTTTATAGATTGGAGTTGAGGAGTGAGTTGATGTTACGGGAGTTCAAAATTTAAAAAGCAAAAGATTCAGTGCAAATTTTTAAATAACCCACTAAACATTAGCTGTGATAAGGTTTCGAAATAAGAATGTATTAAAACGATGATTCTGACCCCTTTCATGCTCAGATCAAGCAAATTTTAGTGTATTGTGAAGAAGAATATCTCAAATAACTAAATCAATTGATACGAACTTATTGTGTCTCTTAGGAGCGCTGCATTAAATTAGAAATTCCGAGTGCACCATGCATGCATGAAACAAAAAAGTATCGAACAGAATCTAAAATGAAAAAAATATACACTACGAGTATATACAGATGTTTCCAGATTAACCGGACTAATCGGATCGTTCAAAGGACGTAGCACACCGTGTGATTGCAATTCGATTCGTCTCGAATGCACCACGTAGATCGATTCGCATCTCCATAGTGCTCTTCTAGGATGCATTTCGCTCTTTGCCAATGGGCAACAGGAGACACGACCCATTAATTTTATTGGCCGAGATTTGGCCGAAGCGGAAAATTGGCCCATTATTCCGATTTTTGAACTCGATGCGTCCGTGCGACATTGTAATTATTCTCCGCTTTTTTAGGTCAGAGATAATGGTCTGGCTCGTTTATTTTCACGTCAAGATTGTTTAATGGTAGTGCGAATCTCGAGTTGGTTGTTTTGGGATCGATTATTTTAAAAATACGCTATTGTTAGAAATTTTGTAGGTACACTTTTGAAAAATCTTGAATATTTTGAAAAGTTTTCACAAAATGAGTTTGTGTTTTTTGAATGTGTCTAAAATTGAAATCATTAGTGCACGTAAGCTTAGTGATTTGATCTGGTCTTACTTATAAACTTTATCAATCATATTATTAATATAGGTGCTATTAATTTTATTTAATAAACCATATAAAGGATCATCGAGTAATTTTATGTCAGCACATTAGCGAATTTATCATCATAGAGTAAAAAGCGCTATTAAGCCTCCTCATCCGGACACATCACTTTATTTTCGAAATGGTTCCGCCGTCGCTTTTTTTTTCCGCCACTACAGCAATATCAATAAACGTGTCATATATCAAAGGGGGAAATTGTGTTTACAAATAATAAATGTAAAGGATACATTAGCGAGTGTTTTTATTGAGTTGTCATTTTTCAAACAGAAGACGAGAAGAATTTATGTTGTTACAGAGACATTTTCTTGGCAACGGATACGTTTTTATTGTGTGCTGGAAGGATGTATTTTATATTCGGTGAATAGAAGAAATCCATCAGGGCCAGAATTGAAACGACACTTAAACTCGACTCGCATGTAAGAATAAACATTCTCGGAAAAAGTTAATGACTATCCACATACCATTTCCATACGTTTGCGAAAACGCAGATCACTCATGTTGAACGACGTGTCATCACCCCCTATGCGTATTTATTTAACATTTTTTTCTCCTCAACACAAACCCAAGGTCCATTACGCCTCTAGTCGGAGATACAACATCTATTTTCCACCGTAAATCAATCATCCGAGGGAAAAGCCTTTGTTGCGCGTTAAGAACGAAACTGTGCTAACATCGGCACGAAAAGCTCCTTTACCGATCCTAAATGAGTTTGGTAGTGATGAGCCGGGTACAATCGGGAGACACAAACTCGGTTACCGAAACGTCATACCGCCTTCAAAAAGCTACACGATCCGCAGGTTTTTGGCGAAACATGTGCCCGAATTTTCAGACGAAAATCTAACTTGAATTTCGTACGTATCGAAAGATCTGTCGATGAGAAAATTCGAATTTCCACTGTGAAGTCGGATTCTTAACATTTAGTTTCCCTTTGATATCGACGTGATGGATTGCTTATGTTTGCATTTTTCGTCTTGTATTTTTTGAATACATAAAGGATTGAGTAGATATATGAGCTAATCAGAGCTAAACTTGACTAACTCAATAAAGCAAAAAGCTGGGATAAAAGTTCAATCGTTTTTGAAGAGTTTTTCAAAATTTTTATATCTATGAAATCTATGATAATATAATACCAAATTCTTTGAATTTTAAGGACTGGTCTTTTCACTGCTCTAGATAACTTACAAGAGAGTGTCAGTCAATCTTTCTACTATTAATTGTTGAAAATTCGCGGAATATACACAAAATTCTGTCAATTTATAGAGGAAGTACTGACAACAACTCTGATTAAATAACTAGAACAATGAAAAGACTGGTTTTATATTTTTATTTAAACATGGAGTTAATCAAGTTCAGCTTTGAACGGCTCATTCAATGAAAAATATACGGTATGTAGGTCAAATAGGTACTCCGATTAAAAAAAATGTGAAACAATCGCCTTCGATAAAGGATGACATTTAATATAATTGCAAATACGGTGTCACACCATACACAATAAGAAAGGTATGGGTGCGAAGAAATGGGGGCCCCCATTGGGGGGCGGCGTCCCGGGGCGCCGGCTGCTCGGGTCGTGACTTGCTTCTCGTATTGAAACTTCTTTATTGGGCTTAACAATATAATTTATATATCGGCAGAACCCCCTGGCCGTGAACCTCTCACTTTTTGCTACCAGGGATATGCCTCACATTCGTATTATATTTTTTACAACGATGCGATAGGATTGTATTCATGTGCGAAATTTGCGGCTTTCCATTTTCAATTTAATTAATTGAAAAATTTAAAATATTTAATTGGAATGCAACTCATTTAACAGTGAATATAATAATAATTATTTTTCATTTAAAAAGTTAATTTTAAATCGAAGCAATAAATAGACAACCACTTCCGATCAAGGGAAACTCATCGAGAGAGTCTCCGTCGCCAGCTGTCCGCTTTTCCGGCAGGTGAGTCCGGAAAAGCGTTCAGTTCTCTCACTCTTTCTCTCTCTTTATCCGTGTTCCGAATAAGCCGGTTAATTTATACGAAAAGTGTTAGTCGAAAAGGCGGAAGGATGAGAAATCGCTTTCGCTGGCCGAATTCGGGCGCTAATTGTTCGCTTTCCCGCGGCAATTATACAGGTAACGACCCTGGAACGGCGCGAATTAAGCTTAAGCCGTTCGATTCGAAACTAACACGTGTGTATTAAGCGGCTGAATAATCGCTGTTAATGCTATTTTGGATTAGATAGTATTTGTTTAAATTTTCATTACTGTTAAGTCATGTTTAACGATGAAATTATTCTAGTTTTCGGGCGCGCTTGTGCTGAAATGACTATTGATGTCAATGAAAATCAGGTGTGAAAAATTACTCAAATTTTGAATCAATAACTGTGCAAGATATTTTCTAGTAAAATTAAATTATATTTATTCCAATGAGTGCAAATTATTTTTTATCGAATTCATGATCATCCCTCAGACGATATGGAATACGTTATTCGCGTCTGTTGTCGATTGAATTTTTCAATACGTTTCATTATTTTCGCGATGTCTCATTTACCACAGTAATGCTTTAGTGAATTTTCTGTCGCAGCTTGTTACAATCGTCCGAGACGGCTTCTTGAACTCTGAACAATGTCGAATAAGGGTCGACAAAATAATATTTCTTACGTTTGTAATTAAATGTAATTGGGAGCGTTCGACATTTTCATTAAATCGATTGCGTTTGATTTATCATCGCGATATTTCATCGAGATTGAATCTCGTTTGCCGTAATAAATTCACAATTTATACGCCGCTAAAATTAAAAAAAATCCAATTAAGCTATTCAGCGAACTCATTCCTAATTTTATTAATTTTATTTCAAATAAATATTTGAAACTGATTCGCATTGTTTTACAATTAAAAATTTAACATTTAAATCTCAGTTTAATTAGAATTCAATTATTTTATCTTAATTAAACACTATAATACAATATTTATTTATTTAAACGGGTAATATCTACCCATTTTTTTATAAACGCACCGTGTATTTTAATCGGTCATAAGTGACACAGATAAACCTGAATAGTTAGTATCATTAACTTTATATAGTGAAAACGAGACTGCTAAGAGTAGAGAAGTGCACACATAGGTGTCAATAAATAGTTCGAATTAATCGAACATATGAAAGGTGTAGGTGATGTGATGTGATATTATTTTTTAATATTAAATGCTGCTTATGACGTCACAATATCTCCTCTAACCTTCACATTGTTCGTAATACAAAATGTTATATATCTCGTTAAGACAGTGATTTTTTTTATACATTTTGTATTGTTCTTTTTACAAATTTCTCATGTGAGCTATTCGTTAATCAAGATTCTCGTTAAGTAAAGCTCTCGTTAAGCAAGGTTTCTATTGAGTGAGGTTCTTTTTTAACGTAATTTTACTATATTTTACACAATATTCTAAAAAATAAAGATTACTGTAAAAAAAATCACAACCCGCAAAAAACATCCAATTCATACCCTCAAAAGTCAAACCGCACTCCGTAAGACCTCAACCCAACGACTCCCGCTTTTCCATCGCTTCTCAAACGTTCCCATCGACGAAAACACCATCCCACCAAAGGACAGAAAAAAAAGTGGCAATCGCATACCACTCTTTTTTCAGTCGATTACTGGCATGTAGCCTTCGGGCATAGGTGGGGCGGATAATCGCCGCTATCAAAACGCTACCATTACGAACGGACGGCGCTCGAGAGGAACGTGTTATGATATTTTATGTGGATTCGGTCACGTCCGATTTTTACGAGGGCGTGTACAAACGAGCACACCCTGTATACGGTGGGTGTGTTGTCCGGTGTTGGCAGTTTCGCCTGTAGGTGACAATGTTTCTCAATGTCGCTCGGATTGTGCTAGAGATGCTTGTTTGGGATTTTCTTGTTGTGTTCATTGTGATTTTATTTGTTTGCATTGTAATCTAGCATTGAGAGCGTAATTTGTCCTTGAATCTAACTCGTAATGTGAAAATTTAGTTATGCAAAGCAATATTTTTCGAACGACCTAATTCCGAAATGTTTCTCCTCTCGTCAATCGTTAAGTGAAACTTCACTCGTGAAGCGAGTGATTTTTTTTTTACATTTTGATTTGAAAATTAAACAAATATAACAGATTTGTGTCATTTGGTTAATTCTATAGAAATACATTTTTAATATTTTCGAAATTTGAATAATAATAAATTTCGTTGATAAGCTCAATTCACTGATAAACAAACGAATAAAACGTCATAGATCATTGAAAAATTATCAAAAATTAATGTTGATATTGAAAAAAATATAAGAAGCTCTGGTTTTATATAAAGGCCGATAACCATTCGCGATTCGTTACTGAATTATTTATACGCTTGTTGTTCTATCCTTCGAGATATGAAAGAAAGAATGAGTTTTCCGACGCGTGTAGAGACTATGGTGTCGAAGGGTGCTTTTTTCATTCATGAGGAAACCGAGAGGCTTATTTTCTTCAAGAATGAGGAAAACTCTTCAAATTTAACATAAGCTGATGCTTTTGAAACGTTTACTCACCATATTTTCCGCAAATACATCGAGATAACCTTAAGCGTTTTCAATTGTTATTACACTCAGAATTAAATATTAACGTACCAATAGAACGAGTTTATTTCTAACAGTCGAATAATACCGCTTCGTTCGCATGCTTCTGATTTCGATTGTGTTTTTCCAACGAGAAATATCCACGAATCGAACAAAAATACCCTCTAACGAGACGACGAACAGAAATATTTTCGAGTAATCCGCTTAAATTGAGACAGGGTTGTATTGTACAAATGTTTGCCGGCGCCGCTGCCTCGAGAAATTTTACAAAATAAATTTATCGGGATTTAATACATTTTCTACATCGTTACCTCAAATATTCCGGTTCGCCATTCTCCCGATCGAATTTTATTTATGAGATATTTCAACGAATCCAATTACTAAAACTTTGAACTGAAATTTCCAACATGGCATGTCACTAAAATACATTTCAAATCGTTCAAACTAATTGAGATTATTTTTTAATTTAATGCGATTTTTCTTTATATCCTAGTTTTCTACATTCCAGTCTAGATCAAAGGAGTCTACTTTTACACTCTCGGAGTGTAACTTTCCAGGTTCTTAAGCGTTTCAGTGTTTGTTCTGACGTAGAAAAAGGAGTGGACGTCGCTTCGGTCGAGTGGCCTACGAGGTACACGTGACAAAAGTGCACAGCTCCGGGCTAAAAGGTCAGTCGTTACTGTGGCCACTTGAGAGCTACAAGTTGTTAGCGAGAAGATATAGAACGCGAGTGAGACTAACGAGCTAGACGATGACGAAGCCTGTTAAAAAATAGGAAAAAAATATTAAAATTATATTGATAAATTGAGATGTGAGTTTGATTCAATTCGATGCAATTAGAGCTTTCAAGGTGAACGTTTGCACCAATTTGTTATGCAATTATAGAACCATCTTAACATTTCAGGATATAAAATAAAAATCTTTTACTTAATCGTCATCAAATAGCCAGCCAATAGCGCAGCGGTATAAAGCGTTAGTGCATGCCGTGTCGATTCAGCATTCTTGAATGCGTGGGTTCGAGTCCTATCTTGGCGAGTGTCAAAATGTCGTTTTTCTCAATTGATAAAAATTGATATGGAGACACGGTCGTTTCTTTCGAATATTTGGATTCATTTGATTCGAAAAAAGTGTTAATTTAACGCTTTATGAAACGGCTCCGCAAATGATCACATCTCCTTACACCTTTGTTCGATTAATTCGAACGATTCTAGTGACATCTATATGTGCACTGATTATTTACTCTTCGGAGTGGTCTTGCAATTTACTCGTCGTAGTAGTCTTGCCAAATTTACTCTTCGGAGTAGTCTTTGCCATAATGGCGAAATAATGATTGATGTGGAATTGGGCCCCTGGGCCTGTTGAGAGAAAAAAAAAAAAAAAAAAAAAAAAAAATTACTAAACTTCAATAATGATCCAAACCAATTCATTTCGAGCTGACATGTGTAAACAGACGTTGCTCTAGACTTCATGAAGTTAAGGTGGATTATGAACTGTAACGTAGTTTTCATATTAAATACAAAACAAATGAAATGCAAAATATCTGTCTTAAAATCTTATGTTACATTACATGTGTAGTCCATGCGGAATTTTTGTTACGTCTTTGCTACGGCTAAAACCTACACGTGATACAACAAACGATAGAAATCCCGTAGATTGAAAAATATTTAATGTGAATTGTAAAATATAAAAATGCAGACACATTCCTAGATATGTACACAATAACTCTGTAATATTTTATCATAAAATGATAAGCTATTAAGAATTTAACATAGCACAAACGTATACGCATTCATTTTTATTTATTTAAATTTCATTAGCTTCCATACACCCTCTAAAGCGATTTCGTAGTATTTTAATGATGAAGTTAACTTAATATATTATTTAAAAATATATTTTATTAAAATCTGATCATTTCTTATTATATTTTCACCGAAATTCGATAAAACGATTACGATCTGAATACATCGAGAGCAACACATCCAGCTCGTAATGAGCGATCAATCACTCGTTCAAACGCAGACGTATCAAGATCGTTCGATCTGTCCATGACATTTTATCATATGAATTCGTTACGTTAAGCCTCATAGTGTAATTTTTCCCTCAAACTCAAACTCTCGATAATAACGACAACAATATTCCCTCGGGACGGTCGTAAACAGGGCAATAAATATTCGTTCGTCGGTGCAACGTGTAGCTGGGCTAGGAAATGGCGGGCACTTTGCAGCCGGAAGGTTTTATATGCAAAAAGCCGGCGCCCCGGTGCTGAAAATTTGTGGAAAAGCGTGAAAATTCGAAATATATGAAAGGCGATGCGTCATAAGGGTGTGTCTGGATGGATGTGATTATATGCAATGGCGTTTCTGTGCCGCAATTTGTTGGGTTGAATGATCTATGTACGCCAGCTAGTGGTGATTCTATGATTATTTCGGTATTTCGAATGCTTCTATGGGTGATATGCATGAATTTTTCATATCGTATTTTACATAATAGCGAGTTTATACGAAACTTGGTTTTTTTATCAAGTTCTGTTCAGGAAAAGAGAGTATATATTTTTTTAATATTATAGTTAAAATTTATTTTTATATGAAAGAATATTCCTTGAATTGCTTTTCTACGTTGTTAAAATTGTTTTCAAATATTATTAGTTGCGGTAAATTATTTTTTTTAAGCGCTTCACATACTAGATAATTGCAGTCAGTGAACCTACTGTTGAACGTTAGCGGTCTTATGTTGTCAATAATTTGATTTGAAAGTTGTATGGAATATTAATTAAAGCATAGAGTCTATAATTTCAATGCTTTGTGTAAAGTTTCCTTGAATTTTAAAAATAAAATTGTGTTAAGTAGGGTTTTCTTCACCAACGGCATCTTTCCATGAGAAGGACGTAAAAATGTTGATTCCCAGCTATAACTAATATAATATAACAAGAAAAATAGATTAAAAAATACTCCTTCATACAAAAATGTTTTTCAAACTTTTCCCCTAAATATAATAGAACTAGATAAAAGAATAAACCGCGTACTTTGTACAATGAATTAGGAATTGATGTATTTTAGAATATATTTCCATTTCAACTCAAAAATATGTCTGTTTCAAATATTTTTTCATTCTATTTATTTTTCAAAACACAAATTTGAGCATCATCGCAAAATAACAACCGTCTTTTATTTAGCAGAGACGTCACATACGAAGGCAGCAAATATTTGCAGTAGAGATTAAACAAAACGGGGCGTTCCGAAATTAAATTTTCGTGTTCGACTGAGTCTCCGGATGCCGACGAGAAGCATAATAACAATCCTAAGCAAACATTTTTTTCGTTCCAGCATTTGGGATTTTCATTTTTAGAGTAGTATATGCTAAGGAGTATGAGAGGATTTCGAATTTACAAATTATTCGTGGAAAAACTCGCTAAAATCGAACTTAAATTCAAAAATTATGCTATTAACCAAACTGTTCGAATGGTCTTGTTTTATAAAATAAATAATTCCTGACATATTATATTTGTTTATTCTCAATTATTACGATTTCGTAAATATGATAAAGTATTCGAGATAAAATCACTTAGGCACCAAAATAGATGTAGATTGCGAATTTCGAATATTCGGCCCACATACAAAAGAATTCTTATTTGCAAGAAGATAAGTGAAACTTTTTATGACTGAGTTGTAAAAAAATGGTGTTGTGAGAGATTCTGATTTCCGTTCGGAAAAGATAGATCACTCAAAAAGTTCATTCAATATAGAAGTTTTTACGGTTCTTTGAGTCTACGTCTAAAACGTGATGTATTATTTAATCTGTTTTATTACGCTTCCATATAAAACAAACTTTCGACTAAAATATAGGTCAGACCATACATCTTTCAAAATGCAAATCTTGTTGATTATTCCCAGTAACGTATTATATACAGCGTTTTTTTACACAAACCGCTTGATAATTTCAATCACCACAACACAAAATTCAAAACCCTTTCAAAATCAATTGCACACAGAAAAATATACAAACTCAAAAGCCAAAAAGCGACCTTTTCGAACACCGCATTATACTTTCGAAAATGAATCAACCCGCAATCACGACTCCTTTATGCGGAGAGTTCGCAACGAAATTATTCCTCGTAACGTATTCATGAATATAATGCAACAACACATTCGAGAGAGGCCTTTGTGCTTTTCCTCGGAAAAAAACACACACATAATAACACTAAATTTTCCATATACATATATAGGAAAATGTATAATTCGGGGTCAAGCGCGGGGCCCTAGACGTCCCGCAGAGACACGTCCTTTACGAATACGGGGCCCTTCCGTTCAATTTAGCCCCCGATCCCCAAATAATTTAAGGGGGTGCTAATGAATACATCCACAATACTGGTCTTTAAGTGGACCCTGAATTAGTAAAAGCCTTTTGTGAGCGGCGGTCTTCTATCAAACAGGAGGCGGACTCCTCGCTCTCTCTCGTGTTCGTGACCCCTTCGCTCTTGCGAGAGGTCCAATTTATTTATGGATGATCGTATATCATATGAGTGTTCTTTATTATTCAAATGAAGATATAAGTTTTGGTAGATGAGGAGAAATTTTAGGTTAGTCGATTAATATGTTATCAATTCGAAGCGAATGTGGCGCGTTTAAGGGTAGATGAACTTTGGGTATCGAAAGTATATCATAACATAGCTCGTTCAATTCAATTTTTTAAGGTTACAAAGCTTAAATATTTGTTGAAATGCATATAAAATCTTATAATACAATTACTAATTAAATTAAACTCCATTATAACGGTTTTGCTTTAACGTTCGTGGCGATTTTCTTATTTGGTAATCGCTCGAAAATGTCAAAAAAATAAATGAACGTAAATGAAAATATTTGAATATACGATTTCTTTCAAATCAAAAAAATAATTTTAAGAATAATCTCCTTCATAACAATGATCCTATCTCGACATAATAGGGTTATAAAATGTATAATAAAATAGTAACTAATACAAAAAAAAGTTACAATTGCAAACCAATTCTCGTTAATATACATGTATCATATTATTTGTATAACAAATAATCATAAAATAGACCAATTGATGAAATTTCAATGATTCATTTTTCAGCAGCCGCTCAGTGGTATTAAACAGTGTAATCTGTTATTTTAGGATTTAGTTTATGTCATTAATGCGTGTTTATTTGCATGATTCGCTATTGTTCAATATGCAATTCAATAGAAATGTTTGACAACCGCAGGCGCTTCGACAACGTTCAATTCGTGAATTAATTGACAGGTAAATGTATGTTAACAAAGTCAATAATGCTAATGAAGTTAACGTATTACACTGGTAAATATCTTAATTAGCATACGTACTCCATGTATAAATTTGCAATTCCATGTCTCGCTAAATCGACAATCAAATTTTTCAGAATCGACTGCCGATAATCGTTCAATCAAGTATAATAAATTAATTGCAACAAAATATAATTAAATAGATTCGAATTAACATACGGACGTCTCGTAGATTTTTTTTCTATAATTTGAAATTTTCCTTCCTATCACGTAAACGCTTTCCGGAAAGTTCTTATCCGAAGCGGCATCCAATTTAAAAGCTGACTTGACAATTAAGACAAGTTTTCCCGGTACAACGGTAGGGAGAGTCCTCCCCCAGAACGGGACAACTTTTAGCAAAGGGGCATTCTGCAAGAATTCGTCTAGCTTCAAAGGGCACCGAAGATTTTGCAAGACCGGCGAAATAGTTTTATTTGGCTTTCGCAAAGACTTAATTTAATTTCTACGGTGCACGGAGATATCCTTTCTACTACGCGAAATGGATAATGCTCTACCTAATAAAATGAACTTTTTTTTTTATCGTTCGGGTTTAGTCGGAACGTATGTTTTATTCGGGTCGGAAAGGTAATGTTTTGAATCTGGGTCGAATAAATAAGTGGAGGAAACTTTGAAAGTGATATTTTTAATCAAGAAGTTGCTGGAAATTTTTAATTAAGGACGACGTCTTATGCAGCCGGCCGACAAAGTTTCAGCACTGAAATGTGCAGTAATGACAAATATTTTTTCTTGTGTGATGAAAAATAAGATACACTCTACATGAAAATCTTAATAAAAGGTCAATAGAAATTAAATTCAAATATACAAGATTAGTCAAACCGTGCAGAAAAATGTTACTCATTAAATCATTATCTCTTGTTTTAGAAATTATTAAAGTACACAATTTTTTTATATTATAATAAGCTACGTATGTATATGGTCAATTCACATTTAGAGTACATGATTATTTAAAATGGCTTCTGAATTGAATGATTAATTGTCCGATGGCCAAACAAATATCTTCATTTAATGGTAATTGTCTTTATTATTCTGGTAAAATATTTCACACATAGAAAGAAATTACAAAGTGCCTCGACATTTAAATCAAATTTTGATCAATAATAGGAGTTGATCACTTAATTCACTAAACGACTGATATAAAATGGAAAAATAGGGAAAATTAACACTAAAACCTAAAGACATACATTTGATCTGTAATAGGTTTGATCAGAGACAAAGTTTCGCCGCAGGATAAGACTCGGAACGCTATTAATATGAGTTGCATGGAAGTGTCGCACACTAGGTGCACACTATGCAGTTAAGAGATGCAGTTGCCGAGAACAGTAAGTTTTCACGTCATTAAGCAACTAAGCCACGGCTTCTGCAAGATACGAGCTGGCTTTTTATACGATATTGCAAAACCGTACTGGATAACAACGGGCTTTTAGTGCGCACGTCTAATTTGACCCCCTTACTTAGAATCCTGACGTAAGTGTCGTATTGTGTGAACGAATTTTAAAGAGTTAACGAAATGTTGATTATTTGCTTAATTTATAGCCTATTTTGATTTAATACAAGTTAGTTTCAATGATAAATTATGAAAATGTATATACAGTGATGTAAAGAGAACTGGACACTTATGATAAATTATGCTTTTTTTTGAAAATTTTTCACTAAATGGGTTTGAAAGGGTCTTTTATAATATGAAGACTAATCGAGTATAGTTCTCAATATTGCATTTAACACCGATATATGGAATGATTTTCATGCGAAAAATTATTTAAACAGAAATATTACTTGGAAGAGATTATTGTCGGGGTGTTTAAAATTAATTTGTTATCAGATAAATCTTGTGTTTATGCATCATCATGATCAAATTTACAATAAAATATTTTGGAGATATAAATATTGCATAATTATCATATCCGAGTAAACTTGCTAGTATTAAAACTTGATTTCTATTCAGATTATTAAAGAAACTACAAGCCCATGTACAATTAGTACAAATTTTACTAAAAATTCAACATTTTTCAAATCCTTTAAGAAAAATGTCCAGAATTAACACCAATAGCGTACATATCGATCATGTAATAAATTTTAACAACTGCAACAAACTTTTTGCTTTCGAAACTGCACAGCATCGAACATCCCCAGGTTTATGGGGTAATATTGTATATTTGAATTGACGGCTTTTAACGTCAACATGTCGAGAGATACAAACAGCATACAGGAGCGCTGTGCAAACTAATGGCGACTACCATCTCATATCGTAATATATTTACTTGCATTAATTATCCACAATGGCTCTTGGTATTGTACTGGATGCATTGGCGAAACGGCATATGATAACGTCAGTTTATATTGGTATAGAGTGTCATAAAAAATGTCTGCAAACTATGCTCGTTAATGGCTTTAGTGTTTATCTTAAAATCGATACTATGGTCTTGAAGTTATGGAAGTTGTTTATTGTTCAGCGATAATTTGTGTTTGATATTAATTTTTATTTCTAAAGAATGTTTAATGTTATGTTTTTGTCTTAATACAGAAATTCTTTCCGACGGCGTATAAGTTAAGCTTATAATGGTTGACGTAAATTGTCGTCTTTTTCCGAAAAGATTTTTTTTGTTTTAATGTCTGAAGTCGCCGAGTAGAGATTTCATTGTTATTTTTAAGAAGAAAATTTAAATTTCTATGTGCGACAGTAGAGAATCGGAAAACTCACCTTGAATGCTTCTTACATTCAGTGCCTTCAAAGCGCCGACAAAATGGGAGGGGAGTTGAAAAAAAATACAGGATAATAAAAAAATAACAAATGTTTGTTTCTCACAGATCTTCATGTAAAATGACTGTAATAAAGAAACATTACGGTTTCTCTTCTGCGGTACAGGAGAAATCTAAACGAGGAAAAATAAAAACAAGTGGAGAAAAAAAAATGTACAAAGAACACCGTCGTTGAAAGTCGTGAAATTATATTTCACAATCTAACCGGAAAATGCGCTTATTTTTCGCGACACTATGTACATTTAGATATTCTTCGAGGTACGAATGTGATATTTTCATTTTCACTATGAAAAACTCGCAGCATCGTATAAACGTCTAGTTGTAAAGACTAAGCAGTTTCGCTTCATGACGTTTGATTAAATTTAAGTAGGATTTTATATTTTATTCCGCCGTATCAAATTTGCATGGTGACATTATTAAAACGTCAAAACGTAAAATTCGATTGCTTATAAGCGACTTTTGAAGTATAACCAGTTTTTAAATGAGCTGTCAAAAACAGCATCAAAAATAGAATTTCCACTTCCCCAGTTGCCGCGATTCGATACATCTTTTTCTCCGGCAACGAATATAGATTTTCGCCAAAAAAAATCATACAAAATTGAGTCATTTAATAACTCATCCATTTTGTGATAAAAAAAGGAAAAATATATATTTTTAAAATTAATTCAATGAAATTACAAAGATGTGTAATATGCAAAGACGTACTGTTAAATGGATTTATTGATCTAGTATTCGCATTTAGAGCAAGATAAAGAATAATTTCTAGTTGTGAGATTTCTTCAAAGCACAATATTTTTGATTAGGTGTTCATATACATATGACACTTACGTATTATTAAACAAAAAATCAATAGAATCCAATAAGTTTTACAACTGAAAGATGTTCGAATAGAGATTTCGCGAAACTTCCAAATTGATCAAACATGTCGGAATCGTACTGTAGAGTAGACGAAAGACTTACAATCTCGGAATACAAGAGATGAATATTCACTTAGGATCCTTTCGTTTTCTTCTAATATTTATTCGTATGAATGTTTTCCGGGAATCGCTACCGAAGAATATAACGCTCACGAGTGGGGCAACGAATATCTCAGTAGGAATCGTAGAATTCCTACTTCCGCTCCTTCGAGGGTTATATTACTTATATTATATAAATTCTTGGGGGTTCGAATGCCTCTAGCGAAAGGCGGCATTGTCTCTAAAACGATAAAATTTCGTATTATGCAAAATTCGCAAACAAAAGGAGGTGCCCCCCTCCGAACATGAATAAGCTCGCCGTTCGTTTGAATCGATACCTTTTCTCGAACCTCTTTGGTCGATTTGAGGTAGCGAATTATAATATAAATATGCTAAGCGGACGAAAAATAGATTTATAAAATTCTTTCTGGTCTTCGGTTTCGATTTGTTTCGACTTTTAATGGGAATTATTGTGTGCTCTTCGTGTTGGGATTGTGAGAAAATGATCGCTGTTCGCTCAAAGAAATACAATAGTAGTACGTGTTTTATCGAAAATATAGTTTTTCTATCTATTGACCTATTTCACTGAAACTCTCTGAATATTGTATTTTGAACGATATTAGGGGTAAACCATTCAAATTTATCACAAATACATTACCACAAGATAATATCAAAAACTCTAGATATGTATATGCTAAACACAGCAGCGCAAAATTCAATAAGGCCTATCATTAAAATGAAACCGCAGCGAGCTCCAATTTCGAACCCATCATCCAAAAATATCTAATTTTAGATCAATAAAATATAAGCTAATAAATATAACATACTAATCATTGTGAATGACACATCATATTTTTCAATAAAAGCATTATATAAGTATTATAACCTATTTCTTAAAGTATTTCCTGAACAAATATAGATGAATCTTAAAAAAAAAGGAACAAAACAGAGATATATTTCAATTATTATTCATATTTAATACTTTATTTTGATATTAAAATTCTTTTGTTTTGAAAATTTAACTAACGATAAGTAAAAGTTCTACAAGTTATTGAGAGATAATACAATCAAAATGTCATTTAAAACAGGGTAATTTCGTGAGTCTGTATGTTCAGTGTAAGGCAATATTACTGTTACTGCTCAATTTTCAAATGCACTTTTGATAACAATAGATACACTTAATTGGTATAAGGGAAGATGGAGAGACTTAATCCTCCATTTTTTTTTGGCTTTTAATTCCCTTTCGGAAAATCATATAACAATAAAATAGTATCAAAATAAATACAAATAAAACTCGAGTGTACTTTTTTAAATACGATTTACCAAATACAAGCAAAAAAAGTAGATCAAGGCTCCCAAAAAATCTGGTCTCTCCTTCCCACATTGAATGAACGAGAGTAACCGCGGAACTAAAATACATCGATCTTCACCTCAAACAGCAATCAATCGCAACATTTCAACACTTAAATCAGGCTTATATAAAAAAATACATTCACAAAACACACATCTACACTCAACGCACAAACAATACGCATACCCACAGACACAAACCAATCAATAATCCATCGTGTTATGTCTGCGAGCGCGTGTCGTGTAAGGCTTTGATTGTCGCATATGCGGCGTCAATGGGCTCACGTCCTGCCGTGTATCGGCGGCGATAAGATAACAATCATCCGCCGGAGGATTATCTGCGAAGGCCACAAAGGCCGACGAATAATTAATATGCGGTCACGTGTGTGTGCCTGCGTGCGCGCTCGCGTGAGCGCCCGCCTTTACAAGCGCGCATTAATTGCAGGTACGCCGCTGCGTAACTGTGATTTATTCCTGGCGCGCTGTTTGCGCGTGCATTCACACGTCGTCGGTTTAGTCCGAGATTTATCTGGTGTTTATATGACGACTGGAAAGGACAAGGGGTACAAGTGACTTCGAGAAAAGCGCGAGTTATGGGTTGCACCCTATACACCCCCAATTATTGCGTGTCCGAGGGTTGCCTCCCTTAAATCCTCAATTATACCATATTCATGAGAAAGCGGTCTCTCTTCGATTTTTCAATATTTTATTCTCCATGGTCACACCCCATAAATATTAAATCGTTCTGTATTCCTTAGAAGAAATTCCGCTTCTTTCAATATTTCTAATCCTTACGGTTCCACCTCATAAACTCCTAGTCGTTCAGCATTCGTGAGAAGAAGTCCTGTCTTAACTTCACTCATTACAACATATAAAATTTCTTGTAAAGTTATTCTTAATACAGTGACTTTAAAATTATATCAAAGTAATTTTTAAGTCAAATAAAAATCCTTTAACTCGCGCTCAAAGTTTAACATGTACCTACATGTATTAGGAGGAGGTCGAGTGATTTGATGATATGTCTTAGTTCACGATTCAAATTCGCTTATATCCTTTTGCCAACAAGTGACATTTTTGCTGAAATTGAGTTACGTACAGGAATCACTTCTATTTACGCTCGCATATTTGGTGGCAAAAGGATATAAGTGAGTTTGAATCGTTTAGATTGTGAGATACACCCAACTCTCATTTTACACGGTGGATAGGGACCAGCGAAAACCGTGTAAGAAAAAATTCATTTTTTATTGCGCGATATTCATTATATAGTTCAAACAAACCGTGTTAAACCAAATAAATCGTGTAAAAAAAAATTTTTTTAATTTTTTCATACCGTGTTATTTTGAAACCGTGTAATAATGTCCGTGTAAAACCAAAGTTGGGTGTATATCATCAAATCACTCGACCTCTTAATACATGTAGGTACATGTTTAACTTTGAGCGGGCTTTTCTCGAAATTACATGTACCCCTTGGCTTTTTCAGTCATCATATAAATACTAGATAAATCTTGGACTAAACTGAATAAATATGTTGCTTTTGCCCGAATGATGGCGTTGAGTTCAAAAGTGGACAAAATTCAAAAACTCGGAACAAGTCAACAACAGGTTTACTATCAAGAACATATCTGAAAATTAAAACGTAGGTAGAACTAACAACAATTTAGCTAAAAATCAAAATTAGTCTTAAGAATTGAAAATACCCAAATTCAAATATCTGATGATTAATATTTTATTACTATTTGTCGAATATTTGAAATATTGGTTTCAGATTTATCGAATCTTATGAGCAAAAATCCTATGTGTATGTATTTTGTCTCTAATTGTGTAGTAGGTAAATATAGAAGTTAGCAAGAAATCGCTGTCGGGTTGGATTGATTAATCTGATCACAAACTAATTGAATCGATTCGTAATATTATTTAATCTTAAGCGGGTTCGAAATCTAATTAAATATAAATTCAAGCTTTATTTGCTTTTATGGATAATGCGGTTTGTAAAAATCGTTTTATATCGGACCGATTATCGGGATCAGAAACTTTCCTCTTCCGTAGAAGTATATAGGTCGAAAACGAAATTTACGAAGTGAAGATTGAACTTTCAAAGTTTTTAATGGATCCAGCGAATTTCGAATCAATTTAAAATTTTCCAATAAAGAACTTAGAGAACTTAAAATTTTAACAAACCATTATGTTTCGGATCGAGTTTCGTTAAATTTGTACATAAATACCGAAATGTCTTTAATCCCTCTTCCGTTCCGTAATTAAATCGGCATACTTCTCAAGTTTACAACGCAATTTGTTCTATTAAGCAATACAACCGCTTCAATTCAATATTCATCAATTCGAAATATTAACAACGCTCCGCATTTAAAACTTTAGCATCACTCTCAAATTAGAACGTGGAAAATTTTCAATTTTTCAAATGAAAAATTATCATTCTAATGATTTATTTCATTGTAAGTCCGTTCATTTTTATACTACCGAACTCCAATTTTAGATTTTTTTGAATATGAAAAACGTCATTCATAATTTTACGACGATCGGTGGAAGTTTGCCCTATTTTCGCGAATGAGACGAGTCCTTTTGTTCATTATCTGGTGTCGTTAAAATGTGCAAGGTCTACACCGAGCGTTAAAAACGCTTAAAAGTTATGAGAAAATCGGATATTACGTTTTCTACGTGGCATTTCCCATTTTTTCCTCCATCTTTTTACAGCTCTCGTTACTATTATATTATCTCACGACTTATTATCCGATATTAAACTCATTAAAACGTAACGTGTACAATTTTTTTACGACACGCGTTTTATTTCGCCGATATTCGGCATTATCTTTATTTTTATTTAGCGCAAAAATGGAAACTTATTGGCCTTTTTCAGAAGCACTTGCCCACGCCTCGTGTTTTTCCCCGAAAAAAATTCGCATAAATATGAAATATCGTGTTCAACACGTGAAAACGTTAGCGCAGGTTCCGAAAAAAGAGGAAATCTAAAAAAAAGCGAGAGGAAAAGTGGGAAAATTTTCGTTTTTCTTAGTGGTGGTCCAATTTATCACGTTTTCATTGATCGTATATAACGATTGTAAAAAATAAGAGCGCCCAAAGTGTATTTCATACGGTTAGCATTTACGCGTTAAATCGTTCCGATTTTCCCAATAATATAGATCCGAAAACTATAAAAACCCAAGAATTTTTTAATACATCTTTTCAAATATATTTTTTTATATAATGAGACTAATTACTCTAAAAAGGAAAAAAATCTCTTATATTACCCGACTTAATTAGAACCACTTAGACCGGGATAAAATTAGAGCACACAAGTGGACATTCATTGCGCAGATCAAAGAACTTAAAGAACCTTATGATCTTTCGAACTCGACTCCGTTATTTCCTGAAAGGGGTACGTATATTTCAAGTAGCGAAACTCAAAAAAAAAAACCTCCTCGAAGGAGCGGATCTTGAAAGATCGTGCGGAACTAATTTTCGCAAATTAACGATCTTTTTTCATTGCGAAGCGAGGTATCTTTTTACGAGTCGGTCGTTTGCGAGCGATCGTCTCCAAGATCGACTACATAATTTTCGCATAAAATTCGAAAATGATACTGAAAACATCCAGCGTTAAGCAAATTTATAGCGACGACTTAAAAGCGGGACGAGCTCCTGTATTTTCCCTCGGAGAAAATTTAATTCACGACCTCAAAGCGGCCTCATTTAGTATATGCTTCCACAGTTCTATTTAAAAACTATTCACAATACAGTCAGATAAAATATTAAAAAATAAATACGAAATGCATGGAACCTCGTAGGCTCGTCTCTGCAATTAAAAAACGGGAACGTTTTCAATTGGAGTTTCGTCGTAGGTATATGCAGGTTTTCGCTCTTTTAATCGTAAATCTCGAGCGCTCATTAAAATATCTTCTGGTCGTAAATTATAGAACAAGAAGCAATTTACTCGCTCACTATGGCAAACATTAAAAGTAAACATTAAAGAGGTCCCTTAGCTGGGCACCGAAATTACTTTACCTCGTTAGCGGCGCGCACGTAAAACGCGTATAATGCTTAACGCAAAATTTTCCTATGAAACCGTTAAAAAGCCTATAAAAAAAACAAAGAAGAGGGTTTTTTTCCAGAACTCGAAGGCGAGTTTTCCGTTATTTATCTGCCGCGTTTCGGAATATCGTAAATATAATTTTAACGCGGGCACTAATTGCGCTCCCGTTCGTATTTCATTCGTTCTGTTTTTCTCTGTATTGCAAAATAGTGTGTGTCCATTGTGCGGTTGTTTGTTTTCTAAGCGATTTCGCGAACAAACTCTGAAAAGATAGCGAGCCGTTCTCTGTGCAAACATCGATACGATTGTGTGCTTTTGTAAAAGAATCGAAAAACGTTATTAGTTTTGTTTGTTAAGTTTGTGCACGAAGTTTTCAGAAAGCGCCGCAAATACTCTGCGAAGCTGTAACTATCTGTTGAAAATTGCATCATGCCAGTTTTAAAAGAAAATTTATCGATCAATATTGAGGCTTACAAATGGCTTCAATTCAAGATTTTCATCAATATGATTATTTTTAAAAGCTTAATTGAATTTTCACGCACCATCCAACCACTCTAAATTTTTTTGATAAACTAATTTCAGATAGGAAATTTTCAGGAGGGTCGCCAAGTTCCGCATCGTCAGTCACGCTCTGCGAAACGTTTACAAAACCTAATCTTCCGAGCAATTAGCGCGGTTGACGCCAATTAGCCAACTTATTTGTGTTTCAGGCTCATCCCCCTTTCCCGAAAAGTCCCCTTCGGTTAATCCTTACCCTTTTCTTTTCTTAGGGAAAAAAGTCGGTTCGAAACTTTCGAATCGAATCATAGCGAGCAAATGGCCGGTGTGGATCTCGATTAAACGAGAATTAGCTCTTTTACTATCGGATCGGAAGCGAAATGTGCATAGCACCTGGCTACAACTAATGAGAAACGATCCAAGCTCCTCTGTGTACCATCGAGGGCCTCCAATCAAATGGTAATCCGTAAGGCAAACTAACGTTTGATGACCCATGTGTTGGTTGTGTTAGTCGACGGTGCCTTGTCGCAACTTAGTGCTGTTATTACGTGAGAGTTTAGATTGGGGATGTTGATCGATCGATTGATTGATTGGACGAATTAAAATGCTGAGTTGAATGTTAATTGAATCGTTTAATTAAACATTCTCAATAAATATATGCTACATATGATAGTTGACTTGTTTAAGGGCCGAATTTTCAGTCGTTAGTTACTCTACTTGAGTGTTACGTAGTTTTTTTTATTGATTTTATTTCCCTTAAAAACTTATCATTAATACATTCTAGTTATATGCGGAAAAAACTCAAGTCAAAGTCACGTGTTTAACATTCAATTTGAGTGTCTAAAGAATGAAAGTTCATGCTTATGTAACGTAAGTATTAAAGTTTGAAATATTTTGAAAATATCTTATCAATTTACTCACAACTCATTAATAAATTCATATAAATGGATATTTATGTCGTTTAAACATGTTTATTATAGAAATAAATATTCTATTCATTAATTTGATAATTAATATTTTTACTCATGTAAAACATGTTTCCATTTCAAAACGAGAAACATCTTACACAACGTTATCAAAACACAAAAACAGAACATGATACAAACATTTTGTCTTTATAATATTATTATATCAAAACATACGTGATTATATTCTAATGTATTATATAAAGTAAAAGATTCGACATCGGATATGGTGAAAACAGAAAAGCGTTTTATACCGAGATCTACAGAAGTTTTCCACTAATGAGCGCCTTCGTCTCTAGAGCACTATTAAGATACAGTGCTTCTCTCAAAAGTTGATATCTTATCGAGTTCATTATTATATTATGGCACTCAGGCTGTGATAAAAGTTCTAAAATTTTATACGATTTCGATATTAGAAATGTGCATTTTCAGAATTTTGCAGCGGATGCGATTCGCTTTCAATATGCACGTATTTAGCTACAGTTCGGATGTTCGATGGTTGAATTTATTGAACATTTAATTTCCGATATGCTTAAGTTTGAACGGCTCGATTCTAGACGATATTTTATACTAGGTTGAATATTTATGAAAATTGCTAGGATGAAGCGATACTTTAGTGCATCGTTTCCGAAGAAGCATTGCACAAAATAAAGATAATTTAAAACAATATCTTGGCTTCAACAAACACATAAATTCAAAACATAATCGCATCAAGAATCAAAACACTCCCCAAACGCGGAAGTCCATTTGTGTATCATAAGAGAAAATCTGACGATAAATTCAAATTAACCGAAAAGGGCGCGCGTATAAATTTGAATCTGCGGAACGGGAAATGGGAAAAATTGAAGGGAAGAATCCGAAAAAAGGATAGTGCGTTAGCCGCGCACATAAATCACCATCGGGACAATATAGTGATGTGGTTTTATAGATCTCATGGATTGGCACGAGGTTGACCCATAAAATGCCACCTAGCCCTGCTTGCGAATTCCCCCCGAAGGTTATAAAATTACCATAAAAATTGTTTCCGTCAGATGGATCTAACTACCCGATACGCCTAAGTCGGAATGAAAAATAAAGTCGCCCTTTTTTCGACCCGAGGCGATTCGGTCATTTGTTTTATGATTGATTCGAAAGGTGATCGAGACTCGAATCCGAAAGATTTTTCATCAGTGTGAAAAAGTTTCGAATCGAATTTATTACGCTGGAGAGTCGGTTTAATTGATCGTGACTTTTATAGCTTTTCGATTAGTATATTATTTTTTTATGTGGAAAATTTTAACAATGATGAATTTCCTATCTAGGTTCTGATGTGCATTAGCTAAATTATTTTTTTTTTTGGTGTGTGAAAAAAAATTCGAATCGATCTTCGTTTCTTCTCATGCTTTGTGTGCTTTACGAATATTAAAAATATATAAAATGAAAATGCAAAAAACATTACGGCTTATAAGCTAAATGGAATTCGGCCGCAAATATGGTAAGTATAATTGCACCGAAAATGTGAAAGGTAATTTTCATTGAATATAATCGCCTCGCTTTAGACCCGCATAAGCCTAATATAAATTAAGGACTGACCATAATCGAGGTTACATTCAAAGTAAAAACGGTCGCAAAACAGGTAATCAACATAAATCTACTGCAGGAATAACCTTTTGTTAAGCTTTCGGTGACAATTTTATTTAAGTTTCGGCTTACGCTAGGTATTTATACCGAAAGGGACCGCAGCAGCTTGCCCTTTTGCCTTTTTTAAAGTCGCGATAAACAATAAGTCCCCTAATAGGAGTACGTTAGGATTTCTCGCTTAATTTTCTCCGTTTTACCCGAGAATGAAGAAAATTTTCAGGCAAAGGCAGATAGAAAAGTTGATTGGTTTCGCCAAATTCCTCTAACTCTGATTTAAAAGTTATAAGAACTATTTAGTGCATAAATTAATTAACTTCAATCTTTGGGAATAAACGGAGATATGAGTGTCGTTACACTAGATATAAGTCATCATAACTCTTACTGTATGAAATATCCTCATAAATATCAATATTGAAGGAATTAAGGGCATTTTTATAAATACAAACACGATTCATCGTTTTTCTAGGTATTTTGTTTTATTGAGTTAATCACGTTATGCACTTAACGGCTCATAAAATAGGTTCGAAAACGTGATTCTATTTAATACTACATCAACAGCTTATACCAAATGTATAATATAATAAAAAGTTTGAAAATCAACTTCATGAAACATTTTATATTGTTCATTTTCAAAATCTCATATTAGCATAATGCGGAGGAAGTAGATTTAGCATTTTTTAATAGTTTCAATAAAATGTTTTGGCATTGCTTTGGCCGTTTCGTTGCCGTATCTCTCACATAACTTTTTGACCGTATCTGTCTATAAAACCCAGATAAACTTTACTGTCGGTCCAAATCCACCCATAGAAGTCGGATCGAGGACGAAATTCGACGCGAATTTTCCGTACTAGTTAATATTGTTCGTTTCGGTGTTCCCATGAAACTTTTTGTCTATGAAACAATGTAACAGTTTTCCTAGGCCAAACGTATATTTGTATCGATTTTCCGTGAAATTTTTCGACGTCAATTTTGCTCGACTACCGTAATTTTCGAAGCTTATTCGCTTTTCACATATGCCAATTTTGCACATTTTTTTCGTTATTTCGATGCGATCTATTCAATCGAACGTAAATGTTTGATTTGGAGTTGCTTTTTTTAAACTTTCTATTTTATTTTTTATGTAAAAAAAACATGCTTTTTTTCACATCGGACGAAATAAACCTTTGTATATCCTCTATATTTGTGTAAAATTTTTAATTAAAACTTCATCAATAGAATTCATAAACAAAACTCGCATTGAAAGGATTTCATTTCCGAGAATGAAACAATTTCTCGACCGTCATACAACACAAAAATATCAAACCAATTAAAATTACAAAATATCAGTCAGCTTTTTCAAAGAATGAAATTCGATCGAAAACTTATTACACCCCATCTCCGATACTTATTGAATGCACCGATTTTCCGAAACACAAACAAAGCGCATCACATCGAATCGCAAAATTAAGGTTTTCGCTCGAACCAATTAATTTCAACGAAATTTGATCGTTATGCACAAAGTTGCTAATTCGTTTAAGCCGATTTATGTGTTTTCGCGCTTCGCGCAAGAGCGTGGCGCTATCTGCTCGATTTACAACTAAATTGCTGAAAATTTAAAACACCGACCGTTTATTCATATTACTCGCCACCTCTTTTTTTCGTCGTTTTAATTTTGTTTATTTTCTTTTAAACATTTATTTTTTCGCGGGCCGCGGCGCAACAACAACGCTAAGTGAAGTGAAATATAACCGTCCCGGCCGCGGCTACACAAAGCCGTAAATTTATTACGGCAATTAAAATAATTGCTTTTTGCTACTAACTGCCAAATGCATTAAGTCGGCGGCAAAAAGTGCATCGCTTACATTAAAACTCATCAGGGGGACGCGAGTTTACAACTGTGCCGTCGTCGCCTTCGCGAAAATCCGATGAATTACGGCGATTTTTTGCTCCAAATAATTCCAGTGTAATTCCGTTTTATGTACGTTTTCATGAGGCTTTAGATGGAATCTGAATCTATTAATGGATACGAATATTATGATGCGTTTTATTTAGAAATTCGATTTTTATATTTAATATAGGTTTACGCCTCTTCAGTCGTAACTCGTACGGCATGAATGCATGAAATAGATATAAATAATTTATAATTTTTATAAAAACTGAAAAAGTCTTATAGAATTTTTAATTTAAAAAAAACCTACTGAAACTGATTGAGCAACATTTATTAGATTATTATCCACTACTGCCTAATGTTCGACATTCTTTAGAAGCCGATTAAGAATTTTTGTATAGAACAACATTTTCTCTCCCCGTCCTCGTAATAAATTTATATTGCGTGTGTAATACGTACATAATATCAGTTACGGTTAGGCTACGAAAATGCTCATGTAAGTACAGTTAAATGATAGAAATGAAGTTATTTTTAAAAATTTAATGATGCAGAAACTTTCCCAGACGTGCATACAAAATCTTCGAAAAGTTTCACTAACAAAGAATCAACTTGTGAAGAGTCTATTAGTACAAAATAAATTACATTGATTTTTAGATACCTACGAATTTGTGAATGATTTTAGCAGCACAAATATTTTTTCCTATCGATTATCAAATACGAATTTTCTTCAATCTATAAATATAAATCATCGAATTTTCCTAGACATAATTCATAGACAATATTCAAAAGTACAATTTCTCGAAAGATACCGATCCCCCATAGGTAGGGGAGACACGATAGATGTCCCCTCGGCCGTACACAGTCTTCAGAGAGCGTGAAATTTCAGATGTAGTTAACATCATGTTGCCCGTTACCGGATTACAACGTAATGCAGATGTTATTGAAACTGCCGTCAGAGTGCCGCGCGTAAATAACGTAACCAGACACCGCGTCGTATATTTGTATAATGTAAGGTGGACTCTAGTAGGCCTTTGTGTTGGACTCCTTTTGATGATGCTTTACGAGTGCATGCTTGTGTTAGGATCATATCTAATAAAAACAAAACGAGGGGACGCCAATCAGCTATCCTCAAAAGATATTCTTATTTTTCGAAAATCATTTTATTATTAGTAAATTCATACTGGAAAAAGTTTATTCTTTTAATCATACTAAAAGTTCATTTTAAGATGTCGCTGTTTAAGAACTCTGTGCAAATACTGTGTCGTATGCAAACACATTACTCACGAACAATATCAATAAAGAAAAATACAACATATCAAACATACTGTCTTCATATAACCCGATATTTTTACAAAATGCGTGTTCATATAACCTAGTATTTGCACTCGATTCATGTTCATATAACCCAAAGTTTATACATAATACGTAGTCATATAGTCAAATCCTTTTTTAAAATGTATCTTTAATCGTAAAATATACTCATTCCTACTAAAATTTTATGAAATTATAAATTATATTATACGAAATTTGGAACCGTGTATACGTGTACACGTATGTAGTCATTTTGTCTAAGAAACTTTTCGGATATGTTATGACATTGTTACATTTCCAGTCCATCCTGTGTATATAGAGTGTGAGTGTTAAGGGGCGTGTGCTGAATAAGAGAGAGAAGTATCTAATTTACTTTGGCGCTAGAAACGCGATACAAAACAGCAACGAGACTCAGCCGAAGCGGAAAGACGGATCCTATATCGAATTAAGGCTGCCAGAAATTATATTTATTTATTTTTATATAAATTTTAATCCTCCCTTTCAACGCTTCGACCGAACGGTTGACTGTATTGATTCGTCCCGTTGAATGAATACTTTAAAAGGTTCTTAATGGTGCGTGAAGGCGGACGGAGGTTTACCGATTATGCTTCGCGAAAATGTATGAAAAACGAAAATATAAAGCCGTTTTCGTGTCATTTTATAAAAATAACCAAACATTTATCGATCGGCGTCGGCGAAGCAATCGAGAACCGACAACTCTCTCAGGATCGATCGCTTTCCGGTGCTGAAAGTTCGGATTCGAAGCTCGATTCGCGCTGAATCTGAGCAAATTCAAAACACAAAATAGCACAGATTTACGACGGTCTGTTGAGCAATGATTCTGTTCGGCGTTCCGTTTATTTGTTCGACTCCGGGGACCCGTTCGCGCTTCATTAAGTTACTTTTGTCAAAACCGATGGGAGCTGCCACGGTTCGACAACTGCGGTACAGAAGGACATGCTCCGAAGATTCTAAATAAATATTCATAAAAAATCTTGTCAAGATTTTACGTATATGCTATGCTTTTAATACATTTTTTAAATTTCAATATCAATATTAGATTTTTTCAATGCCGCTACTATCTAGCGCTTTTCAGTGGATTCGGAACTCTATCATCAGTCGCGCATACATTGTCCATCTCAAGTGACATTTGAGAATTGATTTTAGAAAAACCGATTCAAGAAGTATAATAAATTCTCTACCTTGAATAAAATTGAGTAAATATTCAAGAAGAAGCAGTGAATTGGACAATTTTTCAGTTAGGAAAATTCATTCTTGTCTAAGCACCGGTGATAAGAAAAAATCTTATAATTAGTTTCTTCTCAATACTATGTAAAATGTACTTGCATATACTACACCTGAAGATTGAAATATTTACATATTTTATTTAAAAATCATTTTTTTTTTCAATATAGAAATTTCAATAGCAATTTACAGTTTCATAAGCACAACGATCGTTCGGGTACACTTTGATAACACTTAGTATACACAGTTGCGGTACACTGGCTTAGTTTCAGCCACTCCGCAGCAGCAAGATCATGTCTTCCAATTAACAATGCAGATTTTCTCGGTTGCGGTGGATTTGCCTTCGAATCCACCATCGAAAACACACACAAACCCACGTCGAACACCCTTGGGCAAAAACCGTACTTTGTGGCGTCCGAGTGCGAAGAACCTTCCCATTTCGTAAGAAATCTACTCAAAAAAAGTCAAATTTTCACACGACAGTAGGTTACGTATAACGGTCATACGATTTGTCTTCTTTACAGAATTAAGCGTGAAATATTTCCCGTTCAAATAAGTCGTTAATTTTGCGCGAACGCCAAAACTTTCGTTCGCCGTTTGTTGTTTGCCTTCGTTAGTTAAAAGCGCCCTCGAGAATTAACTGAAAAAGTTAAATCGAATCAAACGTTCTCGAATGTGATTTTTCAGCGAGCGCTCCCTTTTTTCGGCGCTTTCATATTTTTTCGAAAATTTTTCAAAACGTATTCGCTCACGTTGTCAAAAACTAAATCTCGCGATTCGGATTTTTTTCACCGCCAAAACAAATATGAAAAAAATTGAAATGTTGCGTATTTGAACTGCGCTGGAAAATTCGAGTGAGCGTTCGACGTGTTAGGATCGTGTCAATACGAAAAGCGTTTCGGTGAGTTTAAATATCGATTTTTTTCCAGTTTTAAATTTCGATTTGTTTATTTTTGGTTTTCCTTTAAAAACTTCTGTCGAATGATATTAATTTTCTATATAAACGATGAATCTAGAATTCAATTAATTGCTGCACATCTACTAGTTAGACATTAGTTGATTTAAATATCTGACGATAAGATATTAAACTTTATAATACACTTAAAATTTAGTTTGGTCTGAACATGTATTAAGCCATAATCATTGTTATACTGTACATATCTTATGATACTACGACATAGCTAGTATTAAATTATATTGTACTAAGAACCTTGTTCGGCATCGCTACGGTCGAGTCGTGTTCTTCTTAAGCTTTTGACTTAAATAACTACCATTGACTTCTTAACACTAGAATATCAAATGTTACTCATTGACTATTGTCTTTTTATTCTTTGAGAAGAAAAAATGAGTCAAAAGATGCGATTTTTACATAATTGATGCAATCCAAGCGACTCTAATGAAAGTCTAAGGGCTGATCATTTCCTCTCTGGTTTGAAAATAAACGAATTTAAACTATATGTGGTCCTCCAACTACTAACTGTCAAAATTTGGACGAAAAATAAGGATTTATACATTGTTGTATTAATTGTAGTACATCTGTTTCTTTCAACGGCCGTTTCGACAGCTCATAGTTAGAGGGACCGCGTGTAGCTCAAATTCATTTCAGATGTGAAAAGACCAGCCTTAAAAGGAGAGTCCCTTCAAAAATTCATAAAAGAGTCGACAAAGAACTATGTAGATACTACTAGAACATACTTAATTAATGATTTTAACTATTCAATCATTAATTTTCCTATAAAAAAACGACTTTTTCAACACACAGCTTACATTTTAAAAACCTCACCTCTAGATAGAATAAATTAAAATACCCCCCCGCGTAATTCGACGTCGATTGTTCGATTTAATTACGTTTTGCCACCCGGCCAAAGAACAAACACCGCGACCGAATTGTGTGGACTGTTTCACCGACGCCCATTGAACACACCCCATTAACGCAACCGTACATCAGAAACGGGTTACCCCATTGTTCCTTCGGGTCAAGCCGAGGGGCTACGACGACAATTACGATCTAGGATTTACAGGGTCGGTCTTCGGAAGTATCCGAGATTAATTCGAGGACGATTCCTTTCGTAGATTCGAGGGGTTGAGTCGTGTTTTTGTCTTGGAAGTTGTTGCAATTGTGAAATTTCGATCGATTTTGAAGAAAATGGTAGCTTAGGTACGATTTTTTAGTTGTAAATAATTTCAAATTACTTTGATGATTTTAATGTTTGATTTTTAAATAATATTTTGTATTATGATTAATGGGGTGCAGTTAAAAGGCAAGATGGTAGGCTTCCCTTGTAATGTATAATGATAAATTTTCGTTTAAGTTATTGTACAATAATACATTTACATTCAGATTTTAATTAATGATTGCTCTTTCAATTTTGATCAGGAAGAAATAGCGTTTATGTGTTTATTTTTGCATCGAAAATGATTAAATTAATCATTAAACTAAAGATGTCACTAAATAAAATAGTGTTAAAAATTAGATTCACTATCGGACAACAGATGAATTTAACCAAATAAATAGAACACTTTTGAAAATTTATTAATTTGAATGAAATTTATTTAAGTCAAGGTCTAATTAATTAAAAAAATCGATTATTTCAAACATATGAAATATTTGAAGACATAAATTATAGGAATATAAGCGAACACAATCAATTTTTGAGAAACAATATGTATTCGAAGTTAATAATTAAAGATACTCGTATATTGGAAAATTTTCAATTGATATGATGATCACATCAAAACAGTAACTGAAATCGTTCACACAATTTTTGAAATCAAACGGATAGACATTCAGAAACTCTTTATGTACTTGATTGCATTGATTTAAAAATATATTTTTTAATTTATATAAAAAAATGCAGAGGTTCTTAGACTCACACAGTGAACAAAAATAATCGGTATTAGGACGTCAAAACCTATACATCAAAACTAGCGATATTAAAAAAAGACATAAATACCCCATACCTCCCAGCGCTTTCAAACACAACACACAAACCTGATTCTCCCTTCAATCACAAAACTCATCAACAAGCCCAAACCCTCCCATACACACACCACAACTAAATTCCCTCTCACACCATGGAGCCTCTTAATCGCAGATGCGTCCCAGTCCTGGGAAAACTATCGCCATTGACAAAGGGCTCGCCTGGCCCAGGTCCGATAAAGGGCCGAGGCTGATTATCATATCACACCATATGGCCACGGTGTCCCATCGACACCCTGTGCACACACGAAGGTTCGATAAGGGCGCGTATGGGACCCGGTCAATGGGGAATGTTGAGGGAAGGTCGCGGATGTGTGACTAGGGGTGGTTTTGTTTTGTATTGTTTGATTTTTGTTCTTGAGTTTCGATTGAATTGTGGGGATTTGTGTTATTTGTAGGATTTTGATTTATTGAATTATTTTGTTTCAAATCTACACCTTGCTCAAAGTACGAGAAGATTTCGTAATAATCTTATATTGTATTATTTATTGACCCTTTTCACTCTAGAGTATTTTCTAAACAGAGCTGCGGAAAACGAACTATATCGAAACGATTTTGTTACACTCTAAACGGAGTTCAAAACGTGAAATCTTATTTTACAATCATATTATAATTCGTTAAAGAATCTCACTTGTAATGCGAAACTTTCGTTACAATATATTTTAAACAATGAAAAGCAGATATGACGACTGAATTTCACAAAGGGCACAAGTGCCCTTTTTATCGAAATTAGGTTGAGTACAGAAAATGATTCTGTATTATAAATAGAACCATTTTCTATACCTAACTCAATATCGATAAAAAAGGCCACTTGTGCCCTTTGTGAAATTCAGTCGTCATATAACGTCGCAATTTTCTTCCTTCTCGTCACTCGTTAAGCGAGACTTTTTACATTTTGTTTTGCTTCTTATATGAATCACTCGTTTGCAAGATACTTGTTTAACGAGATTCCACTGTACTTGAAGCACAGTGAAAAATTTAGCAATGTATTATATGCAGCTAGAAAATGCGTTTGCTTTATATCTCAAATATAATACTTAAACGCCTCAATAAAATCATATTGGATAAATAAAGTGTATTAACGATCAGTTTCTTATTAAATAATTATTTAAATTAAATGAAATTTCATATTAACCTATGTGGTAGAATTGATTGACATTTAATGTGTCTAATGTGGTTAATGCTATAATAACCATATCGCTATTAAATGACGCTTATTATGTGTATTAATGCTTTGTGTTGTAAGTGCATGGTGTGAATTTCGATTATTAACTATTACTACAATTGTAGAGTAAATTAATATGACAGATACAATATACGTATTCAAAACACATCGATCAAAAGAGCTTATTATTCAATATGTTGCACAGCTTTCCACACAACAATAAAATCGAAATTATTTCAACGTTTTAGAAGCAGCTTTCTATAAATTATTCGATCTACCATAAACTGAGCAGCGTTGAAAATCAAGATACCTATAAAACTAAAGGTCGCAGCGTTCAAATGCGAAATAGTAGTGCTCGAATACGAAATCCGAGATAACGTTTCATGGCCCTCGAAGTCCTTCATGCCCATTGAAAACTAACTTTATTCCTTAACAAAGGGCTTATCGTTGCCGTGCACTGTTAAGTTCTGCGATGACCTCAGGCCCTTTGACCGTCTTCGGAACATAGCAAGACTCAGTTTTCTCAAGAAAGGGTGGCTTCATTAATTAAACAATTCGCACAATGCGCAGTATATTCAAAGCGTGCATGACTGATTGATGAGGAATTTGAATTTGAGAAAGGGATGTGTTTTTAGGATGGAAGCGGTCAGAAATGTGTTGTTATGAGCTATTCTTGACATTTTTGATATATTTTATAAAATAAATAAATTCATTTTCACTAAATGTGTTAATAGTTTATTTTATAATTTGAAGAATGTTCTAGTAAGGTTCTTAATATTAAATTTTAGATCATTAGTTGAAGTGATTTCTTTGGAAAAAATCGATTAAACGAAAACATTACTCGAAAGAGATTATTGTTTGATTGTATAAAATTAATATTTGATTAGAAAACTCTTGTTTTCATGCATTGCCTATAGAGTATTATACTTTCCTTATAACATCAAAATATATAACTTAAGTTATACTTACTGTAATTACGATAATAAAAGCATTTAGAAATTTACAATATGGATTTGAAATACTTCAATTCGAAAACTTCATTTTCATTATGGCATATAACGCATTAAAACTAATTACAAACTTGAAATTTCAATATTTACGAGATTAAATAATAAAATCCAATTGCAGCAAAATCAAAGCTCAATTAAGCTTAATTGCAACCGCGATTCAATAATATACGAAAGCTCGAAAAGAAATAATCAAAACGATAATTGAGCGCGATTTCAATTATGGACGACCGCAATATTGACATTTTTCGACTTCGTACACACAAACAAATATCGTATCAAGTTCATTTAATTTCCCGATAATACATAAATATTATTTTCAAATTTATATTCGAGTATATTGTTAAGCAATAAAAGGTAAAATGTATGCAGGCCGTGGAGTGTGCGCCTCTTTATTAGGCCCGCTTGGGTGGCTTTGGTTTTTAATTAAAAATTTCAGGCTTTATAATGTTTAATTAATATTCCCCGGGTAAAATTAATATGTCGTTTACCTTTTGTTCGGTCGCTGGAGATATTTAAAATTAGCATGCCCGTACATGCCAGAAGAAATTGTGAATTCCTCGTGAAAACTGAAGTTCCTCGCTTACGGGAGAGCATATAATAGACTTCGATTCGTTCATATGTGTACGTGGTGTGTTCGATGGAAAAATATGATTGATATCTCACATATCGCAGCAGATAGGCTTTTATGGAAATTGTTGTGAAGTATTTCGATACTCGAAATGGAGAATGGGTGGTGGAGTGCTTTGAATCGGACACAGGTGTTTGTGCGGTTTCTCGTAAATATCTACAGAGTGCTTCGGATATATGGACGATTTCAATACGTATAGATTGTTTTTCAATATGTATTGCCACAATTTTAATGTTTTATTCAAGTTGAATTTATTTATTTTCGAGAAAAATTTCTATAGAAGAAGGGAGACAAATATGAACCTACGCTTTGATATAGATCATTGTGAACTTCATAACATGAAAAGACCACCTGTTAATTTCTGATAAAAACTATGATATTAATTTAATTTGTAAATTAGTCACTGATGTGTATCAATGATTGATTAGATTCAAAATTCGCAGTTGGTCTTAATGTGGTAGTAGAAAGTTCATGATGATCCATAATAAAGTTCTGGTTCATATTTGTTAATAATTTTCTAATATTTCATTAAAATTAATCTTTAATACGTAACTCGACTAGAATTAAAAAAACAAACGGAAAAAAAAATTAAAAAAAAATCACGGAAAATCTCATTTTCCTGCATTCATATCATACAAGAGAGACGCGAAGTAGGTACGTGCGTGTTTATGCATTTTGCACTCGCATGTGCACAAAAAACTCCTCGCTCCACTTCAGAGGAACAAAACGAAATATACGAATGTACTAAAAAAAAAACTCGAAAAATAGTAGAAGAGGAAATAAACACAAAAAAAAAACCGCTGAAACGCTGAAATGCAACCGACTCTCGCGCACAATGGCGGGTAGTTGTGCGAACAATGTCTCTTCGCTCGACAATGAGTCTTCATTTCGCAATCTTGCGACGAATGAAAGAAGAAAATTTTTCATTTGTTGCGTACTATGTATCAAATCGTGGGGGCGGCTTCAATTTTGCATTCTTTACTATTTCGTGTGCGACAAAGTGTGCTCGGGTCGCTGTGCTAGCTTTAAATCTCGGAGATGAGCGCTTTTTGTATCGTGCTTCAACCGCAGTGCAGATTTATAGCTGTGTTTTTTATGTGATTAATAATACCTATAGATATATTTATAATATGTAGAAAAATTATCGAAAATTCTAGGGATCGATTTTGAGTACTTATACTTTGGCGAGAGTGGATTTTCATTACTGAAAATTGTCCAAACAGCTACATTTTTTCGAATGTTTATTCCGATAGAATAGAGAAATAGTGCTTTAAACATTTCTCTGAAACAACTTTTTATGGTGAGTAGACTCCCTCTTTAGCACATTGAATTTGATAATTATTTACTCATTATGATCCTAAAATATAGCTATAATCACTATCACTAATATATCTCGAAACTGTTGAAAGTAAGGGTGTTATATTACATATTCTCCTTTCACAAAAGGTTTATTAAATGTATGCAACTAATAATTGTGTTAACTATACCTATTTTACACATTGTCGCATAATTAGGAGATCATTAACTCAATCTTTGAGAAAAAAAGATTGATCTAGAAAACAACCACCAATGACTAAAAGAACCTATGAGTATGAATCTGCTGAAAAGAACCAAATTGAAGAAATATTGAAAAATAAAAGAAACATATAATAGTGAAAACTATGATGCAGAATGTATTGGAAAAGTTTTCCGTTTGATTGACGTACCTCACATATCACTTAGCCTAACGAAGTAAGGAAGCTGAGCACGCAATAAAGGAAACCATTCTTTATGCTATCGGTTTGGTACAGAAGTGTAATATTTATTTCTGGACATAACTAACCACGAAACTGTCTGTCAACGAAAAAGTTAATCCACCGTACTGTGGGGGCATTAAATAAATTAATGGATTCGCAGTAACGAAATATAAAGGGAGGAAACGAATGTGAAAGTCATGTAAAAGAACAAAGAATCGCATTTAGATTTAGGGCGATCCAACCCTATGTGGCTTTTTCGGATGATTAAAAAAATAGAGCATTGTCTTTTACCTTTAGAAAAATAGGAAATCTAATAAATACATTCAATTCGTCAGTTTTTTAATCATAATATTGGTAATTTTTCAATGTATCTTTAACATTTTTTTATTGGACTGATATATAATATTTTACAAAGTGAAATTTCGCTTCAGGTATATTTTTCAGAAAAATGTGATCTTTTGATTTCAACATAAAAAATACGACATCAATCAGAAACAAAACAAGTGTCAAGAAAACAAAATTCGAGTTAGTAATTTCGCAGTGCTTTCTCCGAATTCGTATTTTATTACTCACTTTCTTCACAGCTGTCTAGATACGCTCAATTTAAATATTACGAAAAAAGTGAAAATTTCATCAGTTTGAAATATCGACGCAATATTTCGACCCAGACAATACATTTTATTCTGCGACACGAAAACTTGAGCTACAGGCGATACAATTTCAATTCAAGCAAAAACAAATTATTTAAAGAGATATCGAATAAAAAGTTGAACCTAAATTTCATCAAAGTCTCAAAATTCCTCGATTTAAAATCCTTCAAAACCCACGCATGAAATGGCGCGAATTAAACGCGCATAAGCCCGCGAAATTTCGGCGCACTTTTGCTTCGCGAGTAAAGCCGGTACTCCACCCGCCGAACAAATCGTATTCAAATGTAAACCGCATCAAGATTGCGCGGAGCAGACGAAGAGATAAACGACGTCAAAGAGAGACTCCCATGTGCGCGCAAAAGTCTGGAAGTTACTTCTGAGCAATTTAACCCCGGAGATAAGTAAGCCGAAAGTTTAGGCCCGACGCACACACTGGGCCGGAGCGAGGCTACACTCGTGTGTGGGAAAAATAATAGAATCGATAGTTCTAAAAGAATAAAAAATAAAAATTCTATTCTATGACTCGAAATATCATTTTTATTGAAATTGTGTTAGTTTGCATGTGCGTGCTCGATAAACTCGTTAAGAGATGATCCTTTTGCAATGAAAAAATTTTGAGTTATTATGCCCACGTTTGGAAATAATTCAGCATCATTAAATCCGTCATTATAAATTATTCATGATTTTCATATAAAATTTTAAAATTTATGGGATTTCTTCTTTGACGTTTCACGAGGGATGCTTTTGTCGTAGCAAAATCTGAGCAAATATTATCCTGCATTGCTTTATAATGCTATTATGTCGAACATGCAATGTTTACTGCAGAATTGAGAAATATTATACAATTCCTTCTTATTGTCTTAAAGTAAAAAAATAAGGCAAATTAGCAATATTTTGAACATCATTTCATAATTTTCTTATTTTTATAACAGCAGAGATTAATATAGATAATCAATTCGTATGAAAAGCAACATTAATCTGTCAATATTCCTTTTGATTTTTTTCCCCTTATAACTAGCATTCTTTGCAATAAAAAAAATTATGAAAATTTTCAGGCACTTACATATAATAACTAAATAGCACAAAGGATACAAGTGATCGAAATTGAAATCAGTAAAGAAAATGGTTCTTTATATATGATACAAAACCATTTTCTGTACTTATTGTTAGCTCAATTTCGATTAAAAAGGTCACTTGTATCTTTTGTGCTATCCAGTCGACATATATATGCACTATTTCATCAACACACTCAATATAACCTCTTCAAATATAGCCTAACAAGAAAAAAAAATCAAGATAAGTCATCATAATTTAACCTAACTTCTCAAATATATCATCAATGAATTATTACATGCGCACAAAAATACCCTGAATCGAAACGAATTAACTGAAAAAACTAAACAATTTCACATCACTAAAGGGCAAAAATATTTCCGTCATCCAGCACTGTTCACATACACACACTCGCATATCCAGAATAGCGGAAAAAGAGGGGCACACGTCGCGAAAGCCGGTAATTGCGGAGGTTCTGTATGGGGGTAAAAAAGGGATTCGACGCAGCGGAAATTATGGCGGATCCCCGGGCCGACACAATGCTAACAGCCTTAATAAATTCTCGAAAAACCTATAATTCGGCGGTTCAAAAGTGGGATTCTAGCTAGACTTCGCTTATACGGATGGGGTTGTCTTATGGGTGCTGGGGGTTTAAAGGCGTTGAACGATTCGACGAAGGTCTATTAGCATTTTTGTGCCGTTTACGTTTTTTTTTTTTGTGCTGTTTAGTATTGATTTTAATTCTGGCTGTTTGTATTTGATGAGTTCGAGATATGTATTTTTTTATTAAATCGGTTTAAAGTTCCTTTTATAATTTGATGAGTAATCAAGTGCAGTTCTTAATATTGCAAGTGGAGTCAGCATTTGGAGTGATTTTTATGAAATAATTCGATTAAATGAACACATTATTCTGATACAATCTGTTGTCGGAGTATAAAAATAATATATTGCTGTTGTACACTCTGTTTTTTGAAAAATCAAAGCGATGTATAAAAAATAGAGTTGTCTAATAAAATATTATTTTTATAAAACACCGATAACAATCACATCCGAGTATTTTTTTCATTCGAACGAATTTATCAATAGAAATTATTACACACATATGTGTCAAATGTAAAATTATGAAATTGTATTTGATCAGTCTTCATATTATAAATAAACTGCAATCCTATTTAATCAAAATTACAGCATTTATTAACATAATTAATTTCTTTTAAATTAGTGTAAATACACACATCGATTGTTTTCAAATA
The DNA here is from genome assembly GCA_024721215.1 of Cheumatopsyche charites. Lineage (NCBI taxonomy): Eukaryota > Metazoa > Arthropoda > Insecta > Trichoptera > Hydropsychidae > Cheumatopsyche > Cheumatopsyche charites. The sequence continues at coordinate 4,439,712 of CM045585.1, read as the reverse complement.
ATAAACGCACATATTTTATCATGTTTACCACATTTTATTACCGCCGAACACTTCTCGCATTTATATAAATCACCGACGCTTAATGCGGTACAAATACCAACTTTCCCTACTTCTGAATTATAAACAAGTATAACTTTGACATATCTAGATACGTATCCTCGCAACACACACTCGTACATCCGACAAAAGTTATACGAGAACGTAACGGGGTCGGATCGGTCGGAGAAAATACTCCAATCACAGTTCATTGTGTAGTGAATTTATGCACTGTGCGAGAAAGTTTTTTGAGTTTTCCACCCGAGATTTCTCAACCCTATTTTCCTTATTTCCACCGACTAGGGGATGGGAAAACTCTAGATTTTCCTCTTGTAACCGACGGAAAACTAACTCTACGCGCGCAGTTTCATATTTCCAATGCGACGAAAATAAAACTTCGAATTGGTTCGGAAATATCGGCTGCGATGTAAAAGCGGCAATAATGAAATTTCCTCCCAAGTGCGGGTACAACTCGATTATTATTGCTCTCTGAATATTTAAATTGAAGGAAGTTCAAATTAAAAATGAAATATTGAATTTTCAAATCCGACACGTTCTTTCTAGGATACTTAAGACGATTCAGCTGTGCATTTCGAAAATGTAATAGAACGAAATCGCGCATATTTTCAGTATTAAACGACATCTGAAATACGTAACGTGTATGTTTGCGATATAAATATGAAAATTCCCTAAAACGTACGCGATGCGCAAATCGCAAATCTACATACATTATGAACATTCGATGAAATTGCAGCGTGCATTCTTGTGCACTAAATCAGTCCAGAAGTGGAGCGAATAAAAATCGCTTCGTACGTACTAGGAATATTTCAAATATATCATAACCGAGCGAAATTGTCGGATATTCCGAATTTGTTGATGCCGCAGAACCATAAACTGTTTAACACGCGCTCCCTTATAGCGGATAAATATCCCTTTTTCGCGGTTAGCTCCACGGCGATATTTCATACGACCTATGGCAGGTTTATAGGGTCGAAGCGCTATTAAAACTGCACAAAAAAATAATCTGAAAAAATAAAATGCGAAAGGGAAGAAACGTTCCGAATAGAGAGTCTTTGAGGTCCTCCCAAGCTGAAAATGTACTTTAGAAAAATCGTTCTACGCTTTATGACGTATGCAAATCGAGCTTTACGACTTTTCGCTTCCATGGTGTCGTTATTGCTGAGCGAATTGGATTGATTTTATTTACGTAATTTACTACTGTGTGTGTTTTTTTTTAAATATAACCTATACGGAGCCCTATAAATCATTGTCGTTCGTATTTAGAAATTTTTCGTTCACTTTTCATCTGTAAAAGCGATACATTCTGGGTTTTGACTTATCTGTTATTCTGTGATTGAAACATCGGGTATACAATTAAAAAAAATACATAAAATATTAAAAACTCACCAGAAACCGCAAATCTGCAAAATCGCCCGTTGCACTACACACACTTTCAAATTAATAACATTGAATTTTTACAAATTTTGTTACACATGTTTGTTATATTTTTTTATTATTATTATGTTCGATTTTTAATTAGTTGATAAGAGTCGGTTGTCGCGATCGGACGTTTAAATTAGTCGTCATAATATTAACGAAATTTTTGAGTGAAAATAACGATTATTAACCGATTTTTTTAATTACGCGAGGTTATAAAGGTTATAGTGAGTGAGCAGTCATAGTGAATCGCGAAAAAGGCTTAATTTTTAAGGTATGCATCATTTTTAAAACACTTATTCACTGATAAAGATAACACTATTTTATAGTAATACGACTCAATATGTTCTCGAAATGATTTTTACGTAATTCGAAAAATTAGAAAACGACCGAATTATGATACACGTCTTTATTGAAGAAATCGATAACCGAGACTGACTTGATATTTTGATTAAATCACAACAATAATTAAAATCTATAAATAGATAATTGCTCGGTTAGTCGACGACGCATTTTGTGCGCACGTTCTTTCTTGTCGCTCGAGTACGATTTGTAACAATTATCACTTTTTTATGATCGCTAACATTTATTTGTATCGATCGTAGAATTCAAACTAGGGCTGTCCATTTACAATCAGATCAGGGCTGTCACATTTTTGTCATTATAAATTATGTACCAAAAAAATTATATCACTAATGAAATTCGTTTCTGCTTGGCTTTCATTTTATTCAGAACAATCGTTGTGAAGATTTCGAAGAATTGAAAATCTATTTATTTACCGAAATTGTTTGTTAGCAGCATCTTTATATTCTTTATTCAATTTTAATCAATTATTCGTTTGATATCAAACATAATAAACTAGTCATAGTACACAACATGTACAAGAACCAACTTGCGCTCAAACGATCCAAGTCGCTCGGAGTTATCCGAGCTCCACGTCAAATTTCAATTCAGATGTCCATTACAATTTAAAATCAGAACCGTGCCGAGCACAATCCGACAATTTAACATAGTCGTAAGCGAGTTTTGCGACCTATAAAACACCGTCGTATATACACTCGGCGACGACTTGATAACCCGCGGTATGCGACGTGAGTTACGGCCCCATGGCTACGCCCAGGTACGACGATTCTGTCTGGCAACAGCACCACATAATTCATTATATATGTATATTATGTGTGTTTGTATGAGAGGAGTGCAGTTTCAAAATTCGCAATCGTGTATGGGTGTGTTGGAGGCGAATTGGAGCGAACGCACGATTAAGATGCTGTGGATGAGATTGTGAATGGATACGGATTTGAAACAATCGTTTTTTTTATATTTTGATTAAATTAAAATCGTTTATATTAAACTGATTTTAATTGTTTTGGTTGAAGAGCTAACCTTCTCTAACTAAAGAAAACCAGGGTTGCGAAGCCGCTGAAAGGTAAAGGTCCCAGGTTCGATTTTCATTATTGCATCATGAAATGAATATTATAATATAAAGTAATTATTGATAAATATAATATTGATTTAAGGTTCTATATGTATTTACAATATATCCTGATTATGTTTATGTTAACGTACATGGGGTATTGAAATATTTTTTTTAATTAATAATAATTTAATTGTAAAATCTATTTACATACATAAATCCAGCCATTGGGCAATGAAATTATATTGAAAACCTAGAGTCTCTCACACAACATATTGAACTTGAAATAAGAGAATTTTGAATTTACATTCCTTACATATTGCAAGGCATATTCCACACGAAATGAACACAAGTGATATTACACGTTTCGCGAAAATGAGAATACGCTGAAACACGGTAGTCTGATATTATTTGATACGATCTCGTTGTATTTCAGTTTTACATAGATATTTTCAATGCAGTAACATACGTCACACGTTACATTTCGATTCACTTAATATGAAAATATACGAAAATCTTCAAATCTTTAAATACAAAAATAAGCAAATCCGTAACGGATTGACTTGTTTTCCCTTCGAAATATCTCGAAAATCTTTTCGATAAGTCCACCGTGGCGTCCATCCTTTGCAGAGTGCGATATTCGAAGGCAGCTCTCGAGAGATTGCTGTCATTCCCTTGGCAAATATTAGCGAGCAAATTTATTCAAATTATCCAATAGACGTCTGAGCGGCGAAAGCGAAGAATAACCGAAAGGGGAGGATCAGTTTTCCGAACGAGATTCGCACAAATGAAGGATCTCTCCGAACATAATAATGGCCGGGAGGGACGAAATTCGCCCGTTATACTTCTCTCTCTGATATTTCAAATTTCCCAAACGAACGATTCAATTTCGTTCAAACTTTCGACTTTTTATTTCCCTCCTAGCTTCCGGCTGTGCTCAGTGTGTTATATTTACGGTGACCATATTTTTTTCTAAAAAAATTAAGGAAATATTGGAATATTTGCAAATGAGAGGAATGTAATTAGTAAACACTCAAAATAGCACTGCAGTCGAATTTTTTTTACCGTTTCTAAAAATCTTTAAAATAACAAAATTCCACTTTTTAAATAAACAGTTTTTTGATTCATTATATAAAAAAAAAACAGTATTTTTATTTATACAAGTTAACATATTATTTTTTTAGTGTTGCTATGTTTTGCATCGCATGATGATTTTCCATACAAAAATTGCAACAGAATGAAAGACAGACAAACGTACAAACACGCTTAGCGAAATTATAATATTGACGATGGTTAATTGTACACACTTTTTAATAAACAGCATTAGACATGCACGAATATTGTTGCACGTGTCGGTTGTTTTTTAATATAGTGTTCGATGTTCAATCAGTTGATAAGAATCGATTGTCGCGATCACCCGTTTTATTAGTTGTCTTAATTTTAATGTAAATTTTGGGTGAAAATAACGATTTAACAATTGATTCTATTTTAATTCCGCGAGTGTTATAGTGAATCAAGAAAAATGGCATCATCTTCAAGGCGCTTAAGGTAGGATTTTATGTTATTTTTAAACACTCTTTTATTCTCTTTTTTGTGTTTATAAAACCCACTTTGTTTGTTCACGCATATGTTTACGTAAATCGAAAAGGGCGCGAAATTCGAAAACGACCGAATTATGATACGATGAAGTCTTTACTTAAAACGGTACTGAATCGATTATTTTTATAATTTCACAATAATAATTAAAATGGTGAAATACATAATTGCTCTGTTTATCGATGGTATATTTTTTGTGCACTTTATTTCCGGTAACAAATGAAGAACTGTCCTCTGAAATAAAGGTCATATGGTCACTGTAGCTATATTTGAAAAATTGCGGATTTCGTGCTAAAATATTCGGGCGCTAGAAGCGCGGAATTGGATTCGGATCGATGCTGGAATAAGTGTGTTTATAAAACGATAATTGATATTATTTTTTCAGTTGTAATCGATTGTTTATTTATTTATGATTTCGTATAATAATTGCGATTGTCTGTGTGTCTGCTTGTCGTTACGCAAAGTGTTAAATTATCACTTTTTTCTTATCACATATTTGAATTTCTATATCAATTAATCAATTAAGAAAACTTCATAATTCTAATAATCAAATTTCTCACATGAAAATAATCAAAACTTAGTTATTCATTATTAAATTATATATTATAAATACATAAACGTACATATCTTATTTTCAACTAAACCGAGCTTGCGACTTTCTCAAACTTTTCCACTCCTAAGACAAATCGCAACAAATTTGTGAGTCAAACGGAGTCACAGTATTATACAATAACGTTTCCGTCAGTAAGAATAACATACAGTTTAGCTCGAAGCCGACACAGTTAGTTTGTATAAATATTAACTGATAAAACAAGAGAGCGAACCTACCGAACTAGAGAGAGAGACTTGCGATACAAAATTGTTGAACGTCAGCTTCAACCGAATGCAAGCTAGTTTTAATTGGATCACATTCAAATGTTTCAGTTCTGCTGTGAGCATTAGTTATTCCAAGGTATTTGGATGTTCCTAGTGTATTGGTAATGTATTGATTCGTTCCACTTGCTGACTAGTCAATTGTAAATTATCATTAATATTTGAATATAAATATAATATAAAAAAGAAATCTTAAATACAAGGAAATGTATTTGTGATTATAATATTGATTATATACACTATAAAAAAATATATAAAAGAAATTGAATATTTTGTATTCCATTTACATATGTGGAGTTTCGCTCGCTACAAACAACATCTCTTTTCAGCTCATATACATTCAAAGTTTTCAAACAGAGTTTTCCCTGAAACTGAATGAATTCCATTGAATAGCTTGTTGTAGACCATTGATTGCACTGTAACATGTGCAAACGTATGATCGGCGTTATCAGGCACTTTATTATCGGAGCAAATTCAATTGCTACACTTCACAATGAAGATTCATTTGAATCCAGAATTCGATTCATCTCGATGCAAGTGGGCATAGAATCGATTCCTAACGTAATTTGCAACCGAATATAATTCAAAAAACTAGAAAAATATTAGCATAGGAATACGATAAATCGACGACTAAAAAAGCCAAGGGGCACAAGTGACATTTTCGCCGAAATTGAGTTATGCACACGAATCGCTTCGATATAAACGAATTCGGAACGTGTGCCTCGATATATGATCAAATCACTCGACCTCCTCCTAATACATGGTCAACTTTGAGCGCGGTTTTCTCGAAATCACCGCGAAGCGACTTGTACCCCTTGGCCTTTTCAGTCGTCATGTAATATTTCGAATGTTAATTTCTTTCGCAGTCGAAAAGGCGCCTAAAAGTGTTGGTCTGAGGGCGCCTTTGACAGGTGTCTATCGATAAGGCGGCGCTCCGCTTATTATTCAAATCGATCGAATGTCAATCACTCGCTTTCAATTTGGTGAATGGCGAAAATGTGTATGAAAAATGTTGGAGGGCGAAAGGGAAAATGGCGAAACATTGCAGACTCTTCGCCGAAAATATATTCATGGTTCGTAATGGAAGCGTCAATTTCGAGCGTGATGATTTTGCGATTGAACGCATGCTTCTTTTTCCGTAGAAAAATGATTGTATGAAGTTTTTTATAATAAGTGATTTTGTACCCGATATAATAGACATTAGTGTAGTGTCGATTAAAAGGTCTTGTCTATGGAACAATATTTACTATGGCAGTTACTCTCACAATCAGATTACGTTTTTTTTGGAGATAATAAAACATCTACATATGTATATTGTCATTTGTCTGTTTAAAAAAAATCATGTTTATAATCATAAGGAATTGATAATATTGTGATTCATTTTTATTAATTAATACGCGATAACTATCCATTAACGATAATTGATGCGCTTTGTTGATAAAAAATTAATTACCGGTTTGCGATAAGCGTATTTACAATAATATTGAATTTATGTTAAACAATACGTATCTATTTTTATCGAAATGTTGAATATTTTGTTTCTTATCTAGATCTAGATTTTGTCACTGACCGTACAATCGCACCAGTGTAACATTGACGTATTTTTTTATATTATAATATTTGAAATAAGACGAATGTTTATTGTAATTTAACATGTATTAGTATATTCAATTATATTTTCTGATAAACAATGAATTTACATTTACACATACAAAATGTTCGCATTCCATCGTCGGAACCGTTATAGCGTTTTTACGACCGATTGTAAGTGAAAGTAAATTCATATGTATGAGTGCACGAGTGAATCCAATACATAACGTGTTTTTTTACTTGTAAAACTTATTCAATACAATAATTTGATAAGTGTTAAAGTGCATTAAAATATTTCATTCATAATTTTCTAATTTAGAACGCATGTATTATAACTCAACGATCTAAAAAAATGAATCAAATTCCAATTAAATAAAAATTCTTATTCGAAATAAAAAGAATACGTCAAAATATAAAATTCGATTCATTTCATCGATGTCTTCTTATTTGAAATTCTCAACCAAAACCAGTTGTTACAACACAGCGTTCGAACGAGCCGCGTCTGCACATTCACACACACTCGTATGGCGAACTGTGTCATCATTTTAGAAAGTGTGGTCACCGCAATTTTACTCGTTTCAAAAGCAGTTCGCATTTCGATACAGATATGCGGCTCAATGGTCTAGGGGTATGATTCTCGCTTTGGGTGCGAGAGGTCCCGGGTTCAAATCCCGGTTGAGCCCTTCTTTTTTAGCATTTTTTTCGATTGATTATAGTAATTGATTAGCTGATGTGCTGTAGAATACGTGTATGATGTTTTATCGTTTGTAGTTGTTGTGTGTTTTTGAGAATTTGTTTTTTTTTTGCGGTTTCCGTTCAAAGATAAGCGATGTTTTTTGATAAGATTTCCGCATATTATGAAATACAATAATGTTACTTTGTAGTATCGAGTCGGAAATGTGTGTTATCAATTCTTTCAAATATATTGAATAGTGCATTTTAAAAAGCAATAGCATGTTTTTTATATGTAATTATAAGCTATTTTTTAAACCAAACTATATCACCTTGAACTTTTTATTCGATCGAATTCCGATATAATTATCTATACACCTGTATGCGCCATCTATATTTTTGCAACAAAATATCTGTTAATTTTCATTACCTACATTTTCCAAATATCAACACAAAACTATACAATAATAATTATAACACTATTGAAAATTAATAAATTTCTAAAAATACGTCAATCAATTTAAAATTCGTCGTTTATTTATCAACAGTCAACTATCGATTTATCGAGAAAATCTGCACGTATTTCAGAAACAGAAATGTAGTGAAAGGGAGATCGCTTTTATTTTCTAAATAGACTCTTGCTAGATATTTTATATTACATTCCTCAATAGATGCATTCAAATATTTCTAGTTAAACAAATGATGATTGTTCCTTCTTGTACTACAACTCAGATTGAAATGGATTTTGAATGATTTTCGAACATCTATCTAAATTTCTAGAAAAAAAAAATGTTTCCTTTCTCACTACATATCAAATATCAACCTCTTAATCAAATCAACAATACTCAAACCAAAGATCACTTAAACCATCTACATACAACACATCGATAGGTGGACCACGAACACGTCGCAATCCCGGTTCGGGATAATAAAGTTGCGATGCAAATGTGCAGCGCCGTCCCGTCGTCCCGTTTGTCCCGTTTGTCCCGTTTGTCCCGTTTGTCCCGCGCGGGACACCGCAGGACACCTGCCCGCTGCCGGTGTGTTTGTTGAACGTCCGCAAATCCCAACAGACGTGTCCCGGGACGGGAGGATGCGTCCGTAATTGTTATTGGCAACTCGAAGACGAGGCTCTCCAGAGTTAATTCTGTTTGTTTTGTGTCAACGTGCTGTTAAATGCATATTCGCGTTTGTATGAGGATGTTATATGTTGGGATTGAAAAAGGTTCAGACTCGTATAATACAAAATTGATGGCTATATTGGAATTTTCGATATATGTATCTCCTCTGTATTGTATAGGTCTGTTGCTTATTTAAATTTGTGACTGCGATTTTAACAGTTACGTATGAACTCGCCCTTATATTGCAAAATCCATACCGATATTAGAGGGAAATCATAATTTCTTTCCAATGAATTTTTAATTATACTTTCATTAATGACATCTTTTTTCGTACTTGTCATTTCAGAATAAAATTCAATATCAAATATTAAATGTTATTAAATATGACAGCCCTGATCTGATTGTAAATGGACAGCCCTAGTATGAATATTTCGTTCGATACAAATAAATGTAATTGATTATAGTAAAAAGTGATAATTGTCACAAATCGAACTCGAGCCACAAGAAAGAACACGCACATAAATTGAATTATCGACAAACGAAGCAATTATCTCTTTCACCATTTTAATAATTGTGGTGAAATTTTCGAAATATCAATTTAGATATGATATTATTAGTAACGTCTGTTTAAAAGTTTGTTTCTTTTCAGCTAAATCGATGAATGAATATTTAATGAAAAAAAATGTTACTTTAATTGCCTTTTAAAGCCAACCTTAGTGTACGTATAAATTAGTTGAATAGTAATTCATAGTTTATTTTCAATCTTGAAGCTATTCAATTTAGATTACATCTTATCGTTAGCTAATTTTAGATCTATCTCGAACAATTGTTTACTTACGACATTAGGAACAAATCTCGCGTAGACAGCTCTCGAAATATCTCAGACATTTTTTTTTCATCTAAACGGCACGTTTTTCTGTTCACCCTTCTTTCTCGGCTTCAAACACTAGAAAACCACTTATATCAACACTACGAAAATAGCATTGTTCAGTTTCGATGCACAGAAAAGCGACTAGAGTACCGACCTTACGCTATCTTGTATGAAAGAACGTGTGTGTGTAGGCCGTGCCTTGCAGACACACTTGTTTACCATTTGTCAAACCGTTCGTTCGGTCAAACAAACAAATCCCCGAAACGCACGAAGGCTCTAAATCTTGTGGATTCGGACAAATTTCTTTGTCTTTGGATATCTTATGTGCTCGCTTATTCATTCACGACCCCTAGACATGGTAATTGTCATTCGACTCAGATAAGATTTGTTTTATCCGAAAAATTTTTATTTGTACCAAAAATATTTATTTCATAATTATTTATTTGAGTATCGCTGATTAAACAGAGCTCTCTGTTTCTATAGTAGATCTCCTTTTGTAAGCGTCCATTTGTGTGATGAGTGATAACAAACAGAGGATTTGTCGTTTGTGTTGTTTCAGTTTCAATATCGTTTTATGGAAATTGCACCCTGTTTAAGTGCAGTGATGCAAACGATTAGAATATAACTGCAGGCATATGAGAAAATACAATATGAAGTTATTTAATCTTATCAAAGTTAAATATGATAATATTATTCAGAAGAATTTTATGTAACGAAATAACAATTTTATTCATTGAGATACGGTAGTTGAATTGATAGATTCGTTAATTATATTCATATTAGTGAATACGAGTTTGAGAACTTAATCGTGGTTTCTTTTATCTATTTTTTATTAGCATTGAATTTGAAACAAATTACTTTTTATTTTAGTTGATACATACAGGTTTTCATTAATCTCCACGAACAACCAACATAACAACTTACACATTGTAATATTTGAACAATAAGCTCGTATATATTTTATCGATTCTCAAAGTTGGTACAGGATAAATAAAATGACATTACACGCGCGTAATCTAAACATCGATTCTGTGGAAAATCACTAAATTTATATTTGCATCGCCGGAAAATAAATTTATACAAGACCCTCGAGCCGAACGCAAATCTCAATACGGCACAAAGCTTTCTCCGTATAATACACACAAGCATATAATATAAAGCATGCGTGCTCGCACATACGATCGTAACGCTAGTGCTACACCGCGGACACATCGGATCAATATTGGCGGACCGTAAATGAAAATATCGTCACGCGGCGATTTTCCGCGGGAAAATTCGAAAATCTCGTGTTGATTCAGCGGCCCCGAAAGCCTCCGGTAAGTGCTTTGGACTTTGCCTAAGAAATCCCAAAGCAAACGTCGCAAATTGTGTGTGCGAGGGCGGAAGGGTTCAACGAGAGGGCGGGACTGAAAGGGTACCCTGAAATAATGTCGTGAAAAGTGGATTTTCTCGCGGCCCCAGAAAAGAGTGGACCCCCAAGTGTAGGTCGCCGTGTGTTAGGCTCGTAATGGACCGAGTAAAAAGTTGGCCCTTTGTGCGCTTGACCCCCTCGTGTCGTTCGGGAGACGATTCTGTGTCGGGCCGAATTTGGGTTTTGAATGAAAATTTGTGTCGCCGTAAGTTTTACGCGATGCCGCTTTTTTGCGGTCCAAGTTCCAGAGAGTCGGACTATAAGTGAAATTTCGAAGGATTTAATACGCGAATTGAATTAATAGTGTGAGTGAAATTTTTACAATGAATATTTCATTTATTGAAAATCGCTTGTGGAAGATATTGAACATCAAAATTTATCCTCGTATTGAGTTTGGTCGAAAAAGTGATAGAAATATGTCACAGCTCGTCAGTGTTTATGATTTCTTCTCAAATAGCCATAAATATGCCGAGAATGAGAAGTGACAATAATAACACATAAATTGTTTTACTATTGCAAAATTTGCTATTTATGATTGTTATTTTGCTAAAAAATCTGATTTTAAGACATTTTTATAAAAACATTACAATACATATATTCGTATCAATTTTTTACCAAAGATGAACCAAAACGCTTCGTCACCATCTTCCTAAAATTATTTTCTAATAGCGGAATATTTGTGTGATTATATTTTCCTCATACTTTGTATATTTAATATAAAAATAATGTGCATTCTCTTTCGCTTTATAAAGGTACCTTAAATTAATACCAATTGACTACATATCTCTGTAGCAACGCTGTGTCGAGTTACAATAGCTAATTAGATATAAAAAATATCATTTATTTTTCATTCGAACTATACTATCAATATTTTTGCCACTTCTTATTTGCTACATATTTTATATGTTCAGCATACTATGTGAATACATCCCGCTGTGAAATCTTTCATATTCGCCCGCAAAGAAACTTTCCGGCGCACAGCAACAGGCAGCAGGCTCGAAAAACTTCACTATAGTGTTTATGGCAATAAATCCGAATGTAATTTATGTGCCACCGCGGAATTTTTTCACATACACCCACACACGAAAAAAAAAAATCGCACACAAAACTCGGCAAAAGCGCAAAATACTCGTATTCAACACCATGCCCTTATACGTGCAAGTTCCACACCATCGTGCTTTTCGGTTCCATCGCGCGTGTGTATGACGGGATGTTTATGTTGTGTGTATAAGAGAAAGTTCCCTCGACCCGACATTATCATATTTCACATTTTTCAAGATTCAAGACATGTAAATTTCGACAAACAAGATTTTCACCGCGTGTCCCTTAAGGACTCGATGCGTATTTCCCACGACGACGAAATTATTACCGCGCGAAGGATACAAGAACGTACAGAAGGAAAAGCGAGGATTTTTATTATTTTTCATATATTATGGTCTTGTTTCATCTCGGATTTTTTTTGCTCTTCGTTTTGTTTGCCGACGTGTGTTTATTATTAGACGGAATGTGATTCGATTTTTTATTATGTTCCGATGTAATAAAAACGATGATACGATACGACGGAAATGATGCTGCGTAGAAAATACGCAGGTTATTCGTTCATTTCCCAGATATGAAAGGTTTCAAATTAAAATACGTTTCTGTCGTCCGGAATGTTTTATTTTCAAAGAACAATTTATTAAAAAAATCGTAAGCGATATTGGATTTTTACGATTTATTTGTTTGCTATTTGCGGTGTTTCACATATGAATGATATCCCAATATATTACCGAAAATTTTGAATCGGATATCAACAGAGCTTCATTTGATTTCTTATATTGAAAACAAAAATAGATTTGTTTGTTTACATCAATAGATAAATCCCTATACCGCACTCTAGCATTTGAGCCGCAATTTGTTATCAACCACACATTGCTTGCAGTGGATAGGTCATTCTTTAGATACTGAAAGACTGTTAATAACCGATGTATAATGAAACTATATCTAGACACATTTACGTAGTTGAGATGTCGAATTCAACTTATTTCTCGGAATTTGGTTTTTCTGATTAATTTTTTTAACATTTTCATGAATTATATTCTTGAGTGTATATAAAAATCCAGTTTCTATTTGATTTTTCATTGAAAACCTGCTGTTCGCTTAGTCTTTTTCCCATTTTCTATAATTAATCTCATTTTAGCGATAGAACCTTTCTCATTAAAAATAAGTACAGAGTGTTTATCGAGAATATTTGACTGAGAAATATTCAAAAACTCACTTTCATTGAAACAATTCCACACTAAACAAGAACATTACCGATTTGAAACTCTAAGACCGTACAAAATATCCCATTTTTATTTCCCAGCAATATATTCAGGATGCAATTTGTGTTTTGTTCCACGTCGAAAGGCTTAACTGTGACGATAACATCGCCGTAAAACGAGGCTTGAAGCCGCCGCTAGAATCTCATCTTGTACTACACATCGGCTAAGAGCACACTCTGCGCTTTAGGCTAGGAGCAGACCTTTGCAAAGATGTCAATTTTCTCAGTGCAGTTATGCAACGCGATAACAGCGACGCTAGTGAATTTTCATACGCGAAAAATTCGCACTTAATCGAAATCTTGAATCGCGGCCAGTGGGCGGAGTTGTTCTGCTGAAATTGTGTATTTCGTGCGGATTGTCGCCGTAGTGTGTCTCCGGGCTTATATGAACGTATTCGGTTCGTGTTCGGTGAATGCAACCGCGAGCTGCTCACCAAATGCAGGATGCATTGCAGACGTTGAATTGCATCCCGACGAAGATGTGGTTCGCATTATAATTTGATTAAGTGTTTCTAGTTTTGAAACAATGCGAATTCGATGTTGTGTCCATACAGAAATATTATATGATGACTGAAAAACACAAAGGGTAAAAGTGACTTTTTTTCATCAAAATTGAGTTAAGTACAGGAAATGATTCTATATGTATACAGAACCATTTTCTGTACTTAACTCAATTTCGATAAAAAAAAGTCACTTGTACCCTTTGTGATTTTCAGTTGTCGAATGTCATCTTAATTGACGACTGAATTTCATAAAGGGCACAAGTTACTTTTTAATCGATATTGAGTTATGTACAGAAAATGGTTCTATACATGATACAGAATCATTTTCTGTACTTCACTTAATTTCGATAAAAAAGGTAACTTGTGCCCTTTGTGAAATTCAATCGTCAATTATAGTTTTGACCTGATTGAAATTATCTTTATATTTTTTAGAATATAGAGGTTCTTTAAATTCTTAAATCCTATAGTTTTATCAATTTTTTTTTTTTTATATGAACGGATTTGTTATGAATGAATTCATTAAAATTAATAACAATCATAACAATTTAAGGAATCTGAAATTGAGTTTTAATAATTCGTTTCGTAACTAGTAGACGTTTCTCATGAATCGTTCGGATTTTCGTAAAAATTAAAGAACAAAATGAATAGTAGTAGTTGGCAAAAGCGATCGCCGCCGTATGTTGTTAGATTTACTACCATTCTTGGCGCAGGAAACGTTCTTCAATTTCGTTCTCGTAGCCGGTCACGTAACTAGAAACAAATTTATTTTTCCTAATTAATATTTTTTTCTCGCTCGGTATGTGTACGAATGAATGGAATTTGTGCGGGTATGTGGAAAATCACGCTAAGCAAGTCGAGAAAATGCCAGCTTGACACGTACCACTACTGCGAGTGAAATAACACGACTTGCGTAACGAACAACACATATTGAACGACATGTAAGAATTTATATAGAAACATCATATCCTACTATTTAATGCTTCCATATGAAACTATCAATCATATAATTAATTAAAAAAATATATATTACATATTCAAACTTGATATTTGTTATTTTCATTTAAGGATAGTATATAGGATTTTGATCCATTTTTGGAACTGTTAAATCATTTCTTTCTTCGAAATTTAAATAAAAGAAAAACAATTGGGTCTCGATTTCTATAAATTGATCAAAATATCGACATGTGACATAAGACTCAAACCCATCATTCCAAGTATGCTAAATCAACGCATCATGCATAAACGCTTAATACTAAAATCTAACTATACAATAGCTCTATTCTGTGTATCTGTGTGTTCATGTAACGCTCCAAAACTACATTGATATATTCAACTGGTCGATTGCTATTATTTACATATTCGCTAAATATATCTGGCTTATATTACGCTTGATCGTATTTTATTCGAAAACTACAATACACACGCCGGGAATTCAAACGAGGAAATTTTCAATACGGTTTGAATTTTGTCGTGATCTCGCTTTTATGTCGTCGACGAGCCATATTTTTGCAGAAGGCCACTCGTCGCAGAAGCTGTCTGAAAATATTTGCAGGAGCTTTAAAACGATCTAGAGAGGACGTGATGATATGTAAGTGGGTGCAGCCAGCTCCTGTGCACTGCACACTACGTGACCAGCAGATGGAAAAATGGATTAAGGAGTATGGCCACACGTTGAAAATGATCCTCTATTCCTTTTCAAATTACGCTCTTGAGTGCTTCGAGTCATGTACGGATTGTGTTCTGGATGTTGAGCTGTAATTTTCGTTTAGATTTGCTTCGAGTTGTGGATTTGGCTGATGTATGTATTTAGTTTGAATCTAGCTATATAATAGCGCTATTTCATGTGTGACTGTTTTTTATAACTCTTTAAAACTGTGATAAAACAATTACCCAGTTATATTTTCGACTTCCATACATGCATTTATTTCGTTCGTTCGAAATAGGAATATTTTACAGTTTAACTGTCAAAATGATCGAAGGTCAACTGCAGGTCTGATTGAGGAAGATGAGCTCGTGATTACGATTTCGACTCTACGGTTGATGGAATACGATCTATTTTTGCATGAATATCTCGACAGTGCTGCCATATTAGCCACGTATTGACCAAATCTTACGTTAGATCTACACTACAAAAAATACTTCTACGTAAAATATCGTTTTTCTAACCAAGCATTTGTTGTTATATATTTAACGGGCTGATCACTAGTTTGAATATAAAATTAACCGAAGGTATATGTCACGTTTTATTTCGAGTTGTTTGAAAAAAACAATACATTTCGATTCGTTCGTAGTTTTCATTCTATCAACTCTTGTCCAAAACAAGTTGAATTATTACAAATCTCGCGAGAACGGCAGACCATAAATCTAACACACATTCAAAATGACTAATATCTCGGGCAGGAAAATGAGAAAGAAAAACGCTCCCAGAGAATTTTCCACGAGCAAGATTTATTTATACCTAGCATCTGAAGGAAAAACAATAAAGTTATATGAGATTCACGGGCACGCACGGAACCGACTGATTTTTTGTCTTCAATTTTCCATTGAATTGTTTCGCAATCTCGCATAACACCCACGTGCCGCACTTTACCACCCAGATCGAAATATATATATATATATGTTCATTATCAAGTTTTTCGATTTCTGATTTTAAAAAGAATCATATCGATTGAGAAAATATACCGTTTCCCCTCATCTGTTATGTCTATTATCGTTAATTAATTGATATTTTCAGATATAGCAACCCACTTTTTTATATTTCTCAATTAATCGTTCACTTTTAAAGTGAAAATTTTAGTCTCTAGAAAAATCATTTTTGATTTTATAGTTGAATTTCATTGACACTTGGTGTGGATTTTGAACACTATGGGCCGATTTTTCAATTGTTTACTATGTAACAATGTTTTAGCGATAATTATTATCAATATTGACGCTATTTTGGTTTTTAAAGAATATGAATATATATTCAATAAATTTAAAATACAGTTTATTAAATTCATTATATGAAATATATAAAAAAATGTGAGGGAAAGGAAGTGGAAAAAACTTGCAGATTGTCTAATTTTTAATCATGGAAAATATGATCATCCTATATTATACTCATTGTTAATACAAAATTGACCTTTGCCAAACAAAACAATACTAAATTTCCACCGACACAAATGAAATCTATCAGCCTAAACACGCTTGTAATCAATTTACCCAAACATTTTGTCAGCTAAACGAAACACTCAACCGCCGCGCTTCCGTTAATCAATGCAAACTTGACACACATACCGTAGCACAAACAGAGACAGCCATATATATGTACACGGCTGAATGTTGAATCGACAGACGATTTCGCGTTCACTTCAAGTCCTCGGCAAACTGTAGCCGGGTGTTAATAAGTAAACATCGACGTCACAGAGAGGCGCCGATCGGCAGACAATATTAGGCGAACTGTTCAAACATTATTCGGTTCGGATCGAATCCCTTTGAAATTTCCATTATGCGACTCTTCGTCGGTTCATTACTGCGAATCAATCATATTTCGTTTGTTCTAGTGCCACGTGGTTAGTTAAATATCAATTCGGAGCGTTGATTGTTTTTTTCGAATCGCTAAAAATATATTCAGCTTGTGGTTGCAGGTGTTTGATTTGAATCGCGAATAATTGCTAAATAAGTTAGATATTTTTTTTTATATTAAACTATATGTACAAAATATTCAAAATATGTATTTTTTTTCTTCAAATTATTATAACATTATAGAGAAGCAATCATATTTCTAGTGCAGTGTTAGTTAAATGTGTAGACTCTAAAACGATTAATGTATTTTTTTTCGAATCGCTTGATAAAAAACCTCTTTCGGAATTTGTTTGATTCATATGTCAAAAATTTTTGCCGAAGTTATGGTTCATATTTTGTATATCTAGATATAAATTGATCTATTTGTGAAAAATATTCTGCAAAATCTCTTCGAATAATTATAATACAATTAGTGCAGATCATAATCTGATCAGATATGACGTCATTTATATAGTTCATTATTGAGCTCATCCGTTATTTTTCATTATATGCATATTTCTATTATATATCTTTGAGTGAGATTTTCGTCATTTATTTTTTTATGATCATTATCGTCACTTTGTTCTAAAGATAATAAGTTGAAAAAGCTGATTGATGTCTTATCGCCAATACAGATATTGGATTCCATTCATGAAAATTCTGTCAGTTATAGTTTAGGTTTATCAAAAATCAGACGAATTTTGTCTGACAATGAGTACAAATATGAAATTGTTTTTATTATTTGTAGTCTTCATTTTTGTGAAAGTTACCAGTGAGTTTTGTGTAAAATTTTCAATCATACACTTGTTTTATGGGGTATTTGTTTGTAAATGAACTCATTAAAGAATCTAAACATCAATAAATTCTATTAACGTACGTTTTATTAATAAAACTATGAAATTATATAACCTAAATTCATTTTCAGAATGTAATTCAGATATTGGTAATATTACTGATAATTGTGTTCTAAATGGTTCATGTATGACAATAAAGAATCCGAAAAATGTCGTGAAAAATTCTAGTTATGAAGTAGAATGTTATATACGATCAAAAATATCGTACTGTTGGTTTGGAGCACCAAATGGCACTATCTATTCGTTGACACCAGGTTTTCATTTTATTTTATGTATATTGAAACATTTTGTTTTTGAAATGTTGCGTAGTAATAAATCAACTATTTTCAGGCCTAACTGATGAAAATAGTGAATTTTCTTATGTCGGCGAAGGTTTTGCTAATGGACATTGTGGTATACGAATTACATTCGCAAGCAAATCTGACGAAGGCATTTGGTCTTGCAATGTGGGATTATCGAATAAAACCATAGACACAAGCGAAAAATTTGAAGTATCTGTATTCGGTAATTTGACGAAATAATAAGCAAACAGAATTATGTATAATGAAATCTAACATCATTGTTTTTCTAGATACTCGACTTATAACTGATTATAAAAATAGATTTCTTTTCCATAAACGCATATCGTGTCATATAATTGATAGAGAAAACCAAAGTCTTTATTCTTTAGAATATTGTCGTTTCGTTCGACCAGATGGATATGGTAAGATCTTTACAAATATCGAGATATATCGAAACACTTTAAAATATCTTTGATAAAATTTAGGAATAAATCCATATGGAGAATCTGACCGTTATGATCCAGCCTTTACAGATCTCAGATATGGAATATGCGAATTAAGGTTCAATGAATTAGATATTAATCTTGGAAAATGGACTTGTATTGCGAAATTAAATCAATCTAATGATGTATATTATACTGAAATAACAGTTAATAGAAACCCTAAAAATCCACGTAAGTGAAATGATGTTTTAATTTATTTACGATTTGTATGAGAAATTAATCATTTCCTGCCATTGTAATAAAATATGTGCATAAATGTATTTTGTAGTAAATGGAGTCAAGATTGCGGAATGGACTTGTTTCGTTATAATAATATTAATTATATGTATTACATTATTGGTATTCATAATCCGTAGAAAGATATTAAGAAAAAGCCAGGCTCAAGATCAACCACCACCATATTTATGTAGCTAGTAATTGATAAGAATGAATTCTTAATCTAGGGAAAAAAGTCATTTACTTGATACTATAAAGGATTTATTTTTACTCTTAATACTGTTTACGCAATTAAACATATGTTACATCTACTTTCTATTTTTTATATTCGGTCAGATGATGATGAATAAAAATATGCCACTATACTTTGAGTGATTTTTAATCGATATGATGATCAAATTGAATTATTTTTTGATGCATTGAAGGTTATTTAAGATATCATTAATATTTTCATATTTTTATTTAAAAACTCATGTTGAATTAGAGTTTTATAAAATAACAAAACCTTATAGTCACGGAAACAAAAGGAAAATCTCTTTCTAGGAATTTCCACATTTCTTCCGTCAATATTAGGCTGTCGTGTTATTCGACAATCAAATGGACAAGGTGATGATCACAGTACAACTAACAATAAGATTATTTCAGTGCATAACTTTCACCCTATCGGAGATAAATATCTCATTTTAGTAGCAACTTGCGTGTCAAGAACTTTTTCCATAGATTCTCAGAAAATTTTTGAAAAAAATAATTCAACAGCAAATACATACTTTTTCTAAAAAACTTTAATATTTTATTCAAAAATATATTTTTATAAAATTCCACTGTTTAAATACAGTCAATTGAATCATTATTTTCAAAAAATTCGCGCCACGGCCCTAATTTTGAAAATAAAATCGGTATTGTATTACATTTATATTATATTTATAATTGTACAAACTGTTGATTTAATAAAATTTCACTTTCACGAATATTGTTGCACGTGTCGGTTATGTTTTTTTATTATTGTACTCGACTTTCAATCAGTTGATAAGAGTCGATTGTCGCGATCGGGTGTTTAATTAGTTGTCATAGTTTTAACTATAATTTCGTGAGAAAATAATCATTTTTTATTAAATTTGTTTTAATTGCGCGAGTGTTATAGTGAATTGAGAAAGAAGGTGCCATCTTTAAGGCGTTTAAGGTAGGATTTTATATTATTTTTAAACACTCACTCATTCGCCGAGAACACTTTTATCATAGCGAGACACACTTTGATCGTGAAATTAATTTTTACGTAAATCGAAATCGAAAACGGCGCGAAATTCGGAAACAAGCAAATTGTGAATCAACGACATCTCTCTACTTGAAAGGTTAATAATCAATATTTTGAAATATTTAAAACAATAATTAAAATGGTGAAATAGATAATTGTTCCGTTCCTCGATGGTGCATTTTGTTTGCACGTTCTTTCCAGTAGCTCGAGTTCGATTTGTAACAATTATTACTTTTTATAATTGAAAACATTTATTTAAATCGATTGAAATATTCAAACTAGGGCTGTCCATTTACAATCAGATCAGGGCTGTCACGTTACTAAAGATTTGAAATATCAATATGGGATTTTTTTACCGGTGGATGATTTTACAAAATAAACGACAACTGGTCACTGTAATTATAAGTATAGATAAATATTGAATAATTTCAATTCTTATGTGTTGGTAAATCTCAACAATTTAACAGTCAGCATGTATATTTAATGATTCGGCATATTAATCATCTTTGAATTACTTTCGATAACGATGTTATGAAATTTTGAAAATCAAATATCCTTAAACTGGCAACAAACGGTACATCTACCGTACATGTTTTTGTCTTGAGCACACCTAAATGTAACATTGATAAATATTAAATCATTTTAACTATTATTCACTAGATTTTGATACCTTGAATAAACTTTTAACATGTAAGATCACATTTGTGGATTTTTTTTTAAAAATCGCGAAAATTCAAGTATGAATGTACAATACAAACCCTAGACTTTAGAATTCACACCTATACGTAACATAAATAAAGATCGAATGATTTTAATTATTGTTTAATAGATTCTCAGCACCTTTAACAAACCACTAACATCCACGATCACAGTCATGAAAAATTTTACAAAAATTCAAGTCGGCATGTACAATACGTACCCTTGACTTTAGCAAGCGCACCTATGCGTACATAGATAAAGATCTAATAATTTTAATTATAATTCGCTAGATTCTCAGCCACCTTAAACAAACCACTAACATCCACGATCAGTCGTGGAAAAATTCCCACAAAAAAATTGCAAAAATTCAACAGTCGTCATGTACGCAGTGTATGAAAGAGCCTCCGGGGAGGATTCGTTTGGCGGTCGACGACTTGAATACAAAACCGACCCTCGCCGCGTTCCGTGACCCGTTTCTTGTGTGTGTAACGTTTGTTTCTGTGTGGTGTTTCTGTTTTTTTCGGTACTTTTCGGGCTTCATCCCTTCGGGGTGTGTGGGCGCACTAGTGACCGTGATGAGGGTGAATCTTATCGTGCGATCATAGCTTTTGTTCGAAGGAAAATCCTGCGAGTTTTACGTATGCTTAATCCGTGCGCGGTCAATTGTTTCGCTCTTAATTGTGATGAAAGCGCGGTACTTTCTGTGTTTTTTTTTTCAGGGCTAGATTTATTTATCGTCTTTGATAGAGTTTTCGCCTGATCGAATTTGTTTGGGGAGTTTGTCTAATGTGGTGTTCAAATTATGTGACAAAGTAGTTAGTATTAGAGTTCAGGCTGATCGTTTCACATTTTTAATCCTGATGTTTCACTGAATCCCAGAGATACTAGACGCTCTGATTTTATGTTTGTTGATCGATTTTATATCTCAAGGACTCAGTGTAGTTAACTAATTCTAGGATTAAAAATTGATAATATAGGTCCTTAGTATTATCGATTGACATAATGTAAACAGTCAATGATCAAACATTGCACATAACGTTGCTAATTCAATCCCAATGGTACATATGAGTGATAGTACGACTTACATGCAACATTGCAACATTGTGCAATGCTCTGGAAATTTGCCACTAGGTGTTTCAGGACTTGAAACTATCTTATTGTTTATGTTATGTATCATTGAAATCAAATTCATATCGATATTATTCGGCAATAATAAGTTCTTTCATGTTATCATACATGAAATCCGATATAATTGAATCTTCTGTTAACGATATCAATAGGAAAATTTTAAATATTTCGAACTCTCGATATTTAATTAAAATATTACATTTCTTTTACTAAATACTCTTTGATCTGATAAAATATTTCATTACTCTATACGGTTTTATATAAATAACGACCTTCAATTTTGGTCGCAGAGGCTTTTGTATCATTCTACTACGACCCAGAAGCGAGTTGTTATCGGGTTCAATAACGATTCTCCACGGTATTTTTTACTTCGGCGAAATCTATATTTGGAATCGTCTGAAGCATTCACAAAAGGAATGAATCAATACAAAAAATTATATAAAAACGATCGTGTACGTGTACATTTTACATGTCGTATCTTCGCGTTCATTCATCGATCACGCGGAAAGAAACGAGATCTCAAAGGCACGTTAGATAAGAGGTTAAAATATAAAATCGATATAAAAAGCCTTTAATTATTCAGAGTAGTAACGTTTCACGTATTTTCTTAAAATAATTTTATTTCTTCAATATAAAAGAAATCTATTATGAATACAACATGTGATCGTTTGTTCTTTTGTTATGATGAATTCAAATAGCTGCTCTCGATATTAATGCAAAACATTCAGTATTATTTTATATTATTCATTTTGTAGTATTTTTTCTCTACTCAATTGTCAAAAAAAAATCTCATTATATAACACAATTTTCACAATTGAAACTCAATCAAACTCGAGCATCTTCGTTATGCATTGAAAAAAATTCAAACTAGAAAAAAACAGGTTTAAAAATACGAGCGTATTCATTTATTTTTTCATACAAGAAAAATTTTCATTCAACATCATTGGGATCAAATTGGGGTAAGTGAAATTTCACTCAAAACGGAGAAAAGTGCTGAAGTTACATACATATTTCTAAACATGTTCGTGTATTAATTAAAAGCATATATGAATAATATATAAACCTGTGCCGAAATAAGTGTATATCATCAAGACATACAGGTATACGTTCTCAGATCATTTCTCTTAAAATCGCTTCCGTGTCACTTACCCTACTTGGCATCCAACGGCGTCATATTATGTAGATGGGATTCAGCAAAATACCAAAATACGATCGAAAATTAAAATCGCAGAAAGGAAAACAACACACTCATCGATATTTTTTCAGCCTCAGGCATTATTCGTATTGCTAAGCAATGCGCGCTCGAAGGCTTTTTATCCGCTCCGTGAAGTTCTTTCCTTTATTCCCTCGTATAAAGAAAAACAGAGCACGAGCAGAATTAGCAATTCGCTCCTATTCGAATAAGGGTGATTTTCGCATGAGTTTTCCTCGGAAAAGCGCGAACCGAGTTTTCCGCGTGCTCACGTACGAATTATACGCGTCGGTGATTTTTCCGCGCTCTTCTAATGATTTTGTGAATTAAAATTCGTTCAAATTATGAGGATTTAGCTTATTGTTAGACTTATTTGATAGCTTAAGAATCTTTTTTATAAACGATTCATTTGAGTAGATATCGAAATTGAAGTATACACTGATGCTTGTAAACGATTTGACTGTAATATCTAAAATATTTATATGAAATTGGATTTTTGTTAATTCGTGTAGATAAAAAGAGGTGCGAAAATTTTCGGAGATCGTCGAGAAAGTGTTGTGAAAAAGTCGTTCCCTCTCCTCGCGAAACTTGCCTAATGAATTAAAAAAGCCTCATATTTATTATTCTCATAAAAGTCGGTCCTTTGTAATCCGCGGTGTGGTGGAAATAAAGCCTCTCTCCACTGCTCTTATGCGGGCTTATAAATGAATTTTCGCCTCCTTTCATTTTTTCGTCGCGGAGATCGTCCCTGGTCTTTTTTAATAATGGCCTTAAAAGGACCACATTTACGCTTCTAATTTTTTTTAATTTTTCCTCTCCTTAGTTAATTATTTAATCAAATTAAAGTGTTAACGGTTAAAATAAAAACGTTTAATATGTTAGAAACAACGTTGCAAATTACGCGCAATGTTAAGCCTCATGTTTCGAATAAATCTTTCGAATTAAGATATAAATGTTAATATTTTCTAATATTCAGAATCCAATCGGGATTAGTTTCGGTGTAAGCAATGTTCACACTTGATTACATACCGCATTAAAGTTAATCCCAAAATCGTCATTAGAGCAAAGACGCACACTACGTTAACTCAGATACATAATTTAAACTTACAACACAATCTGACCCTTTTAGTATCGAAAGCCCGAACAAAAACAATAGCTTCTCACTAATTAAAAGACAATGGGCAAAAATGTATAGATTTCGGTACCCACTCAAATAGTCATAATTATCATTAAAAATACTTTTGATGTAGAAAAACGTCTGCTATAGCGCTATTCATATTTAAATTTTTATTTTTAATAATATCAATATTTATACTACTTCTCATTTTGTTGTGTAGAAAGTATCCAAATATAAATAAATTGAGATTGTATGCAGTTTCTTTCTTACAAATCCATACAAATTTGAGAACTTTGACTCGATTATTCAGTTAATTTCTAAAGAGTTGCATTTTCATTCTTCACAACTATTTCATGTCAACGATTCCACTACATTTTGACAAAATTTCATCAAAATCAATGAGTCTTTTATGCAAATTTCTTATGAAACTGACATCCTTTGTAAACACCTCTTAATAAGACCTTTCAAAAAACTCTACATTCAAATCCATTTGAGTCAGATACCAATCAGATTTTTAAATCCGCATTTCACAGAAACGTCCTCGAATAACAAGCGACACCCTTAATTGAACTACGAAAGAAATCCACGTGCCTCTCTCTTAATTTAGGCATTTTTCGGCGAGACATCAATCCATCATTAGGCAGGGTCTCATCGGATTCGTATCACCTGACGTCCACCCACCACCCACCCAACCACCCACCCATCGGATATTATAATACTGTTAAAGGCAATAAAGAAGTTTCGATAAGGAACACAAGTCACGGCTACGACAGCCGGCGCCGAAAGGCGGATTCCGCCCACTCCCACTTTCCGCCCACTTTCTGGGCTCCTTCCGTTAGGATACCGTATTTTTCCATTAGCGAAATAATTCAATATTTTCCGTTCGGGGACTCGTGAATCGCCGTCATTAGGAGACAAATCTCGGCGATATTTCACCGGCTCGAGTTATGGCCGTATAATTTTCTAGAGCGCCCTTTAGAAAAATGGATTTTCGTTTTTCGAGAAAGGGTGTGTATAAGTGTATGTGTATGTGCGAAAGTACGATGGAATTAATTAAGGTTTAGGTTTAATCTCGTTCGGGTCGAGTCGCGGGAAATATCGCAGCGAACGTATTTATTTGCGAACAAGAGCCGTATACGAATATGATTATGTTTAATGAAACGCTTATTAATGTTGATTTCGTTCTATGCCCGCGCTTTCTAATGAAAACGAGGCTTTGAATGTGCTTAATTCTTAATACAACGTAGTTTTATTCTAGAATTGCACATGGTATGCTTTAATGAAACCTACGAATGTGCAAAATTTGAATATTCTCATAATAACAATGATCTTATATGCGTATCTAGTCTACAATCATTTATCAAAATGCCAAAACCCATTATTCACACTCAAGTTGTTGCAGGTGAACTTCTTTAACCTAACACCTATAAATCGATCAGCTTTTTCTTAAACTATCTGTAACAGTTTTCAAATATTTCCAAAGAATTTTCGAGAACCTATTGAGTCACGTTGTGGATCAAATGAAAAAATCGATCAATGAAGAAGATTGAATGATTGATTTATATCTATAATTTTAGTGAAATGAATTTTATCTGCTTTAAAAATTCATATCATTATATCAATTGCATAAATTTTCTTCAACAAAAACGACTCATTTGTGATAAAATATGCGAAAGAATCAAACTAAACCGCAAGTGTCACACTTTACAAGTCGCTAATCTGCCCCATAAAACTTTTCCCTCTGGAAAAAAAAAATGACGCGACTTATAAATTCGCTCCGAACAGTGTTTTGTTGCGGCACTAAAACGCGTACGTTGTCCCGTTTCATTCCGAAAGTATTAAGATGGGAAAACTTCGTGTTAAGGGCTTTTTTCAGCGGGGGCTGTTAATTCAGCATTTTTTCCATATATACACAGAAGAATATCGCATTTCAACGCAACCCTCGTAAAAGCGGAACGTGACTAGATTTATACGAGAGAGGGCTGAAGCGGCGGACGGGGAGTGCCCTTTTCGCGAAATCCGCTGAACTCTTTTAAAATCGCCGCGATTCGACGACGTTCTGCGGATGCATTCGATGCCATGGCTGTTTCAATTAGGACACCATTGAAATTCAGCGGGATCGAGATGAAATTTAATGCGGAGGAAGGATTTTATTTCATAGAACATTCGGGCATTTCATCGAAGTACGTCTATAGATATAAATACAAATGTAAATTTTTGAGTTTATACTTAAGTACTTTATAGATTCGTTAATCGTTAGTTATTTCACGATTAAATTTTTCAAAGTAATGTGCGCAAATGGAAAAAGTTATGCATCACTATATTTAACATCTTAAAATCTACATGATTTTTAACTGCACAGAGATAATTACCATAGTCGAGTCGTATTGAAAATCGTGCACCATCTAAATTTCATCATGATTTAAGAGATATTTTGCAATTCAAATGTATTTAAGATAAATATTATGCAACACCTCACGATCTGATTAAAGTTTTTATAATCTCAAGCAATGCTGAGTCATAGAAGCTAGTATTGAAGCAAACCCCTTATTTTTTATCATAGATTCGCTTTTCACAAAAAAACTTGATTAATATTAAAACGCATGAAAATAATCCGTTTCATATATCTGATTTATAACCCATAAAACTAATAGATCGGAAAATCGCCCGAAAGAAACGACATATATTTCACCTCTATCTATCCTTGAATTTATACGCTACATTACTTCTAAATATCACATATAATAAATACCAAGTAGATCGCCAAAAAAACCAAACCGATCGAGCCTAAATAGAATTTTAATCATCTTCCACGTCCGATCCATTCAATTTACCTTCGGATCGTAAAAGAAAATTGATATAAAAAGGCTTACTAAGCCCGTCCGCGTCCATCATCATCGGATCCCTTCTTCGTCGATGATAAACTGGCCATCTTCGAAGGTATCCACCTCCTTGCGACCCGCGAGATGTGTATCGTCGTAAAAGCCTTCTGCAGTCGATAAACTTTACTGTCAATCGCAATAAACCGGACGCACTCGGTGTATTTCGAAGGCATTTACCGGCCATTTAGGACCGGACCTCGGAGAAGGTCCGGTTTACTACGGCCCTCGGTAATAAAACCGAAAATAAAATTGAACCGTCTGGGGCTTTATGCGAAGGGTCGGCCCGATTAATCGGCAGCTTGAAATTTTCATAACGCACATATGTAAAATTGATGGGCGTGTGCGTTATGTGCCCCCGAATTGAATGTTTTATTATGTTGATGATGGTATTTTGAAAGATATAGTATGTTTGGTATTTTAAAATGAATATTTAAGTCGAATGAGTTTGAAGTAATAGCTGGGCTGCAACCCTGCAGCCCTTAGGTT
Source organism: Cheumatopsyche charites (assembly GCA_024721215.1). Lineage (NCBI taxonomy): Eukaryota > Metazoa > Arthropoda > Insecta > Trichoptera > Hydropsychidae > Cheumatopsyche > Cheumatopsyche charites. The sequence goes on along the minus strand of CM045585.1, from coordinate 4,411,733 downwards.
GGAATGCCACTGGTTCGAAATTAGAACTAATGCAATCTCTTTACGTACTTCCTCTAATAATAATATATTTGTATAAGGTAGCGGTATAAAGCATTTGTGCATTGCCATGTCAATTCAGCATACTTAATTAGAGTTCTGTAAGGTGTTGAAAGAGTCACATGTCATTTTTTCAACGGAATAATCGATATATAGGTCCAATTTCCAAGATTTGAAAAAATGAAAATTTAATGCTTTGAAAAACAATGAAAATGGATTAAAGTTAGTCTTATTTTGTATCGATTAAATTCGATTAATTTAGCCACACACATCTTATTTATTCTTCGGAGTTTTCTAGCCTAGAGACTACTTCTTGATTTTAAAGGTGAATGATATCAATTAGTTAATATAAAGTGGTTGGGTAGCAATATCTTTAACAATAAATAAACAAATAATAATTGAAACTTTGGAGTTTTTTAAATCAAATTTTTGTTAAAGTATAACTGTAAAATTCATAATCGAAGCGGATCAACTTTCTATCGACGTCAAAGCCAATATTGAATATTTACATTTTCACAATATTAATTCGAAAAATTCAAATCGAATTCTCTCGAAGCGATTACGCTTCGGCGAACGAACGAACGCAAAAAATCAAAACGCAATCGTTATTAATTGCGAAAAATATCTAATCTGAAAATTAATATAAAAAAAAAACGCTGACGCTTAAGAAAGGAGCTTAAATAATTTAGAAGGGGACGATGCTGGCTGTCGACGATTTTTTAATCTTCCGCTCGGAGAGTATCGATTATGTTTTTTTTTTAATATTAAATTTTTAACGTTCGACAGTCAGCTTATCCCATTTTCAATTTTCTCATTCACTTTTATGGATATTTTTTTTATCTCGGCCCATAAATTTTCGCTACCTGAATCGGTGGAATTAGCAGAGGTACACGTCGAACGGAAATCGGCCTCTTTCGGACGACTGATGCGATTACACGCGTTTAAATAAATTATTATTCAATTTTTTGTGATATTTTATTTTAATAATGATACGTATATATCATTAAATTTATATTTATAATTTAAATAAAATTATTTCATTAAAAATATATAATAATTAGTCTTGTGCTTGCGTCTGCTCTCATCAGACGTTAAAAATGCAGGTACAATACGTAAGCTTCAGCATGAACATCTGTGTGATTGTGACTGACAATTTTGGGTATGAAACGAAAGACTTTTAATTAAAGGCCAAAATTCGTCTCTATCTGCAGTCATTTCTGTGCTTCGCAGGACATTTCAATTCGAGGACAGTGACGTTTCTGACAATTACATTCGTAGTGAATTTTCGGTACTGTGACTCGTACCTTTTACTATGATTCTCAATTTGGCTTCAATTTCAATGAATAAATTTTATTTATTTTATCTTAAGATATTTTCAAAATTCATAATAATATATTTCACTGTTGTATATTTTTTCTCATATAAAACGATCTCGTATTTCGGCAATAAAAAGTATTGCTTTCGCTTATAAGATGGCGAATGTTTTGTGCAAATGTAGAGCGAGGACGCTTTTTTTATAGCCTGTTTATCACTATAGACTGCTTAGTTTTACGGTACAAAAATAAGTTTGGAAATTTGAAGAAAGCAAATTTTGAGGTAATAAAATTTTTATGTCGTCTGATAACGAGCCATAAAAATCAGACGCTCTGATCGCACGCTTTATTGGCGCAATCGGATCTCTTCTCAGTTCTGAATCATGAAAGAAAAAACAAAGGAAAATATATTCAAACACAAAACACAGATTTCTTTGCATTTTAGAAATATTCAAAAGACACTGAGAATTTTGCTGCACAGCTTCGTTATAATTCAGCAATAGTGAGAACATTCGTGTCCGTGCTTAAACATTCGCGCGCTTTTGATATTCACATGAATCGAAAAAATATAAGAAAACACTTCAAATAAAATTTTATTTTTACTTTTATTTCAATTTTTAATATAAATATCAATAATATATTACACTATTATTATTATATAACAATTTTCTTTAGAAAATGTGAAGAACTGTCTTCTCTCACATATCCAAACTTACAATTAGATTTACTGAGTTCACAAATAAATTTCCAAGGATATTTTGTGAAAGTTATAACCTTTATTGTACAAAAATAGTTATTAAGTGATTATTAAATGCAGTCTCATCTTGAATCCGTAATTTTGTTAATTTTTTCGAAAAAAAAATGTTATAAGCGTAACTGATCCTTAGGGCCAAAGAGAAAGAGCAATTTTAGGAGAATACGGTGGGTGAGGTAGAATATCCAGTTATAATATTTCCAAGATGTTTTTGAAAATAATTTGAAATCAAAATCTAAAATCTCCTCAAGTTTTTTCAACATTCATTCGTATGGTAGTCATTTTTTTACACTTCCACTCTCTTTTTCTGAAATCTTTTTCAAAATGCTCTCAAGCATCCAATCTTAAATAATTTACTCGTACCTGAAATATGTTGAACTATAATCTAAAAATTAGAATATTTTCCCCATTTTTTTCTACCACAACTTAATCCAAAATCTCGAAGATCAATCGAGCCACTTTTTCGAAAACTGACTTAATCTCGACGTCTTGAAATTGGCCTGGTCTAAAAATCAAGTCCTACAGTGTTCATTCGTATGGCAGTCATTTTTTTCACTTCCACTCTCTTTTTCTTTCTTTCTCAAAACTAAGCAGCCAATTCCAAACAATTCGCTCACACACCAAATATTTTCAACGATAATCTAAAAATCAGAATATTTTCACAATTTTTCCTTCCAACGAAATCTCGAAGATCAATCGAGCCACTTTGTAGAAAGCCGACTATATCTCGATATCCCGAAATTGGCCCGGATAGTGTTGTAGGCAGTGCTAGAGAGCTCGTAGTCGTCAGTTGTCACGTTTGAGCCGGGAACGCGACGGGTTTTCAGCGAAGTCGTCGACGTGTTAATATTTGAAGACGAAGCACGCCATCGGCAAGATGGTGCTCGAGACATGTCCTACATGAAAATTCGCACCGACTACGAATCGAACCGTGCTCCTCTAAGATTGACCCCGTTCGCTTTCTACCGCCTTTGATCTGTACCCTTTGATACTTTGCACTTTTTGGCGTTTTTGTGTGCCGTGTGCAGTCTGTGCTCTTTTTTGGTAGATGTTTTTAAGTGGATATTGGATGTGAGATAGTTTGGAGTTGGATTAAATACGGTTTGTTGCTCTTAAGTACGAGAAATGTGCAAAGGGAAAACTATTTTCATACATTTGCTTCATATAAGTCAATTGTTTTTTCATGTAGTTGATCTGTTATTTTCTTCAGATAGATGGAAAGGAAAGACAGTCAATGGTTATTTCTCCGCTTGAAATATATTTTTCATGGATGTACTGCATCATACTGATACGTTGATTTACCCCTAAAGTGTGACTTATCTTTCATTACCTAACTTCAATATCAATAATTGATGAAAGAAAAAAGAATTCATTTAAATTAATTTTAATCATATATTTGATGAATTAGTTTAGTTGATTTTATTATGTAGTCTCAATAAATATTAGTCTGAATACGAAAAAAAATTCACATAACGAGCATAATTTATAAACTCGATAAACAAAATAATAATTTTTGAACGATAAAAATCCAAGATTCTGAATAGCTGAAAATCTCTTCTCTAGTTACTCATTATGCGAAACATCGCTCGTTAAGCAATTCCTTATTTTTAATTTCGTTCTGTTCGCTATAAAAATTACTCGTTATACGAAATTCTTATTAAATGAGGAATCATTTTACTAAAATACATCGTATTTGATTCATTACGAAGAAATACCACCATTTCGACAGTCAACTGCACAACTCTATATCAGCTTATTAGATCGTCCTAGTTCGTTTCCATCAACGCTAGTCAAAACTACGAGCCCTACACCGAACTCTACATTTAATCATGATACGATTAATAATATAAATAAAATCGATTAATTTCAACAAAAAATCTTCACAAACTAATCAAATTTGATTAAAATCCGAAACATTCTCCCTCGAAACACATCCTAGCCATATCCACAATGCGTAAACGTCTAAAACGACCCACCCTCACCCTGCCTCATACGCCTCCGGTTGATTTGGTTTATTCAGCCCCATCACGAAGGTTCTGGCGAGGGTTGCTGGCCTGGTCTATCCTCGGCGTCCACACGTTATCTTCGCTATAATTACGTTGGAGTACGGCCAAGCCGGAGACGTATAATACAAACGGAGCCCGAGTCCAAAAAGGTGCGCAACCGACGGACGCGAGGACCGATTTTACTTTTGTCGCGTTAATTAGGTCGGAAGAACGGAATTTTCGGATCTGACGCTAATTCGATTGTTGCTCTGGGTCGGTTGATTGAGATTGATTTTTAGATATAATCGATTCTGTAAGTAGATAAATGCATTGATTTATATCTGGATTGGTTGATTGAGATTAATTCTTAGAGATAATCAATGCTGTAAGCAGATAAACGCAGTTGTGTAGTTAGTATAGTAGCATTGTGAAGTTATAAGAGGCGGAAACACATCGGCTGAGACGTAATAAAAGAAAGAAAGAGAAACAACCCAAATATATTAGTTTTTTGTGTGCGAGTGAGAAAATCACTTAAAACCGGTGTGTTTCTGCCTTAAGTAAGATTTTTCGCATCTTTACTTGGCGAAAGTGAATTTTCGTAACTAAAAATTATCAATTTGGCCGCTTTTTTTGAATATTTACTTCATCTAATTTGAGGAAGAGCGTTAATAACTCTCCAAGAATCTTTTTAATATAAATTCTCAAATGTCATTTGAGTTCAATCCATATGTGCGCGACTAACAATTGTGTCAATATTTGGCGAATTGTCATATCAAGTCAATGATTCAGTAACATCTCTAAAAAAAATCACTTAGAAACTAACCATATCTAACCAAAATAACTCATGGTTATGAAACCACTGAAAAGCAAAGGCCTAAGTCCAGTCCAGACTATAATGTTGTTGAAGAAGAAAATTTACAACGTCCAATCTTTTCACTGACCTTAACTGAAATATAACATAGATATCCTTTTTTTCTATTGAATTAAACAGTTGTTTGCAAACTCGCAGTGCCAAGCTCTATAGAAAAAAAAACACTATCTAAATTATACTTTGGTTAAGAAAAGTGAAAATATCGTCCCAAAAAACAATTATCTCGCATGCACGTCTAAAAAAACTATCATTTATAACCTGACATGTTGAAAATCTTCACAAACAAACCGCTCTTTCGAACAATCGTTTTTCTGGTGCTTAATCAAAGACAATCCGTATATTTCACGGCCGATTTGAACCGTCAGCAGTTCAACGATCCGTAACACTCTAATCGACATAGCCGAACAGTTTCTACGTACCACACACACTATATGTTCGAAAGCAATTTCGAACCCCATAGAATCTAGACGAGCCGCGTTAATTGGCGTCAAAGTTAAGGCACATATAATACATACGATATAATATAATACATGCGACTTTTATACGGTGCGTACGGATCGGTTCACACCACCTTTCACAAATGTAGTTTGCCGTAATTAGATAAAGCTATTAAAACAGATAAATTTTGAAACGGAGCCAACTTGTTTCGAACGTCACAATAAATTTCAGCGCAGCCTCTCTCTGCTTTTCGGAGGCGAAATCGAGTTAAACGCGGATCGGTAACATTTTTGCGCCGATGGATAATTTTAAAAGTGCACATCCCGTCGTATTAGTGTCGTGTGCGATTTTCGTATTTATCTGTTTATTTTTCTGACTATATCGTATGATTTTGCGCGACTTTACTTCGAGAATTATCAAGTTTCATTCTGAAAGCCTTCGTATACTCAGAAGTCATATTTTTATAAGACGGCATCGAATATTTCAAAACAAAAATATGTTGGTGCTGGTTTAGTGTTAGGTCTACTCCATATTTCGAAATCTACAGTAAAATGTCAAAATTTATCTGACTTATCAGATCTACGAAATACGGCAGAAATCTAGTTATTTTTTCCTACGTTGAATCTATCTAATCCTTTAATATAATCGTTTTCTTTTATCTATAATTGTCATTTTTTACCAGTTTATCTTTAAAAATAAAAACCATACCGATCTTTTATTTGCAAAAAACTCAACTCGAATTTGAAAAAGAAAGTACATATACTTTAATATTTTCAATTAATAATAAAATTTCAATGATTTTCATTTTTTTTTCAATTTCAATTTCAATAATGATAATTAATCACTGAAACACAATAACTACTTTTTTTTATTTCAATATTTTCCTTACTTGTACGAATCCTTGATGACTTGATGACGGCTTTCTACCATCACATCACAATTATTGTTCGTAATAGAAATTGATATAAAAAAATTGTGATACTACGCAGATACTGCGACAATTATATGTAAACCTCACGCTAAACCAGAAACGTCTAGATATACCTCACACAAAATTGGCACCAATATATATATTTTAATTTTTATATATGAAATAAACCAAAATTATATCGATTAGTAATAATCGGCTTCAGGAACACATGTGAATATTTCGTTAGAGCGCACTAGGCCCAGCTTCGCCTATCGTAATCCTAGCAAAGAGGATAAGTCTGTTCGTGTTGTCGAGCAGCTGAGATGGATTATTAGGTGCTTTGTTCACGGGACGGCCTAAGGAAACACTTGTTCCCTTCCGTATAATGATTTGCTCCGTGCTAAGTGCTCCGACGATTAATACGCCGATGAGGACTTCGCTAATGCTCCGCAGAGTCAAGCCTCCGAACGGGTTTTCGGAAAAATCGAACGATTCTGTTTAACGTGTAATATAAAGCGAGATCAGAGTAAGGCCAGATTAATATAATGAACGATTTATTATTCGGGAGTGCGCCTTGGCAGAGTCTCAAGCGTGTAGTCTTAGTTAATGCGGATTTTGGTGCATTTCGCTAATTGATATTTATGAAGGCGTTTTTAAGCTATCGCCTTGATTAGATGAAAATATTTTATAAATGTATATTATATAGTTAAAAATTCAATGTATACTTTCGTTAAGTTAAATTTGACTTTGCATAACTATATGCTTTGGTTATTTATCTATGCACATTTTCAATTCCGATCGCATTTTATTCGAGTTTTCCATTATACATGTACTTATAGATAACTATTGCATTATCGGATCGAATTTATTTTCACTTTTTTAGCATTATTAGTTTTTAATTACTTAAAAAATTCAGTCTAGAAGATAATCATGATAAATGATTTTGATAATCTTAACAAAAACGAAGTCAAAGTTGAAAATTGTGCACGGAAAACCAATTGTATAATTTAACTATCCATTAACATATCTAAAGCTCTTAACTGTAGTATATATATTTAATTGAAAAAATATAGTAGATTTACACATTTCGAACTGAAAACTGTTAAACAAAATAAATTCTATAAAAAATCAAACTGATAATCAAGCTGAATTAGTTTGTCCATGATTCTAGGATCCAATGCGCACTTCTTACTCGTTAATATGTAAATCAGGTATTTTAAAATTCAATCGATACGATATCTAACATGTAGGAGATCAAACATTTCATCTGCACATAGAAAGAATTTGATTTGGGGAAACATTTCACGCGAACGTATCTATACTTTATTCGGATTCGAAAGCACGTTTCGCGCAATGCAAACGTGCCCTTGACGTTTCCTCCATGTCGCCAGATCAAAGAAACTCTCTTGTTCCCTTATGGTGCCACCCCAACCCTGGATCTAGGTCTTTGGAGACTTCGTGGTGTGTATCCACGTCCGAGACGAGCTGAATCTCGTTATTTATAAAAAAAAAGGGATGAGTTCGTCTTATTATATACGGGAGCGCATTTTCTAACAGTTCGTTCTAGGACGCTTTTGAATTTCTCTGTGATAGAAAAGTTCTTTGATTTTTCAGCGTTAATTTTGAAGTTTGTGATGTGTAAATTTAGGAACGTGTGAGTATGTAGATAATTGCGATGTAAAAATAAATTGCAAATAATCATTAAAACTGTATGAGGTGACATCATAAGTTCAAATGATAAAACGATTTACATTAAGCAAAAAATATTAAATTCGAAATATTGTATAATAATTATACTAAATATAATTCAAACAATTTTAACATTAACATGAACAATAATCTAGAATAGAAACTTTCTTTCACAATTTATTCGCTTCAGTAAAATCGATAAATATTCTTACCACCCTCAATCGTTATATCGAAAGACTGCTTTGATTACTTTCAGCAGCTGTTTGAATATTATTCGCTTTAGAAAATAGAACTGCTTACATCGCACTGTGTACAATTGAAATATCCATTGTTCTCATATTGGAGGATTTCGATAGAGACGTAACTATTGTGTAAAGCAATAAGCTCGAATGATTAGTCGAAATTGATTGAATCTCTTTGTGCGCTGCACTGTCAATACGCATTATGAGATTTCACCTAAAACGGCCATATGCCGTTCGAATATCGTAAATAACGAAACGCACATAATTCGAATATCAAACGAACTTTATATTTTCGTCGTTTAATATTTCAATTAAAAGAGCTTCAATTTCGAATTGGAACAAACGTCCGAGTTAGCTCTTCAACAGGAGCCACTTTATAGCAGGGTTTTCCAAACTTTTTTTTCGCAATCCTATATTTTCCAATATCTATCTTTTATTATTCTACTAAATTTATTATCACCTATACCCTCCCTTTCTTTCTAAATAAAATTTTCAATTTATTTTATATAACTAATATTGTTTTTTTTTCTATGTTAATAACGGAAAAAGCACAACAGGCGAAAAAAATCAATAGTCTTAAACAATCCAATTGTATCACTAGAAAAATATTATTTTCTAATTAATATAAAAGTAAAATTGAAAATTTTTATAATTTATTATTATTTCAAATAATTTGGTGTTGAAAGAGGCATCGCAGTTTTTCCTTAAATGACTTGAATCGATTGAACTGTGTCACTGAAAATTCGAATTACTAATACTGTATTAACCAATATTTAGGTATTTGCAAGAAATGTTTTGTGGTAAACATCGGAAAATAGCGCCGCAGGTGAATTTTTTTTTCATGATTACTGAAAATCGATGGATTTTTTTATCGATGAAAATGTGATTTCGGAGTTCCTTTTTTTCTTTCTTTACTTAACTTCAAATTTTCAGTTCGTGATCCAAATTGGGGTCGCGACACATAGTTTGGGAGACTCACGCTCTAGAGTACTCGGCTCGATTTTCAAATTGCAATAACAAAGGTGTATTTCAACTAATCCATTAGCAGTTTCGAAAGCGGACGAACTGTACGTTAGAAATTGCAAATAACCAGCCCACACCGGCAACTTCCGCCATTAACTTTGTCGTCGGCCATTAAAGTTAAGCGGAGGGGATCGGGCAAAACAGCGAATTATACGACGGGCCGTTCCGTCGTCTCGATATTCGCGAATTTCGCTCGTAAAACAGCTCTGCACTTAAATATTCAATACTCGGGTGGGTTATTAGGGGAGACTTTGCGGTTCTGTAGTACGCAGGTGAGGTGTGATTTGGCGCGATTCGAAGACAATGCGCTCTCGATGCGCTTTTAGTGCAGATCGTGTGATTCGATTTCGTGAATTTGGCGGATTTGATTCGAATGTGATTTGATGTGATCGTAGAAATATATTTGATTTTGATTCACGGGTAATTTTGTGAATCGGATTGAATTCGAGGTGTGTTCGTTTATGATGTTCCAATTGGGGGAAAATTATTTTCAAATCATTATTTTTTTATTCAAAATTAGTGAACATTTTTAAAACTATTTTTTGAATAAATGAAAAGATTATTCGGATATAATTCATAGCAAAAATCAATATTTTATGTTCTTTTTATGGGAAATTCAGCTAATGAAGAAAGTCGGCTAAAAACTGTTTTTCAAATCAACTTATTCAAATCAGTTTTTCAAATAGATATATGGAAACTTTATACAAAACAATTTCATTGCAAACTGTCTACATATTTTTATTCATTTTTTCGATAAAATCAACTTGAAAACAACATGTTAAATAACTAAAGTCTGAATCATTTTTCCAACTATGCATACAAAAAATATGTTTAATAAATCATCTTTCAAATTAAAGTAAATGTGATTAAAAATAATATATCTATTAAGTTTTTTACTAAATACAACTTTATAAGAGAACAAACATCATAAATGCCTTGCAGAATCTTTAACGTGTGTAATTATAAAATTTTAACTATTTGACTAAATTCGGTCTGATAAATATATTAAATACATTTCAAAAGAGCAAAATCACAATTATAACACATTCACCATATCACACACTCAAAATAAATCCACACACCCCACTATAAACCCGTGTAATATTCCGCCGAAGAATTGCACTCAACTCTTTACAACACAGTGGTCTGCGGGCTCCACAGGGACAATATTGTTTTATGGGCTCGTAGTCATTATTTGAATGTTCGCTTTGACTTTATGAAAACAGTGTGCCCTTAGCCGTCTATCTTTGCACGAATTCGGTTTAGGGTCCATTTAGGCCGAAACTGAAAACGGTAACGCATTATCTGCTCTCATTATCTCGCTACGCGATACACTTTATTTTGCGAGCGTTTTCGGGGGTATGACGTTATGCGTACTAAATTTTTTACACCCTCGTACAAAGCCCTTTACGATACATATTTTTCGGTTTTATTCGACTCTCAATACGATCGTGCGATTTTCTGATACCGTTAAGGGTTGTTGATTCGATGTGCTCCGCGCTCAGCCCGCCTTCGTAACGATGCTGTTCATTTTGTATCCATTTAATACATGTTCGATTTGTGATCGAGAATGAATATGGAAAGCTGAATTTCATTTTATTTTATGAAAAAAATATTTTTTTCAATCTATTTTAACTTCTTCTAAAGTATAAAGTGTCTCGAGTAATTCTGAGTAACATAAGCTAATAGTTTAAAGAATCTATACAGATCATTTGAGATAATTTTAAAATATTATATGTACGAGTGCATATTGAGTTTTGAAATAATATCAATTAATTTATTGAATTATATAACTGATGAAAATGGGAATTTCTTGATATTTCAAAATGAAAAATAATTTTCTCTTGTCTCTTTTATAATTTCGCAACGATAAAATGTCAGTTTTCTTGGAAAAAAATCTTAGTTCGAACCAAAGAGAAGATGATTAAACACAGAATCGTCGATTCAAAATAAATCCCTCGCCATATTTTTTCCTGAAATTACTCAAATCTCCGTATTATATATTCAACAAAATAATTTCTTTCCCGACGATAGAATTTCATAATTCACTGGAAAACGAGAAGATTACGCACAACAATATTAAAAATACGAAAATGAAATCACAAAATAAATTCCAATTTTCAATCAAAAACACGAAAAAAATACACAAATCCGAACAAAACCTTCCGGCACCAAATTCACCACTCTTCAGCTCAAATACAAATCACAGTGAATTATGGGAGACACGACCCAACAACTAAGTCGTCGACTATTTAGGAAATTCGATTTAAAACGACTTATATTTTAGTCTTGAAGTTCCATTTCAGAATATATCCTCGCACTTGTGTCTCATGGTTCGTTTTGCTCCTTATTTATTTCGTGTTGTGATTAAACAGACAAGTTTATGTTGCGCACAATGAACACGAAGCCAGAATTCGTCTGGATATGTCCCCTAAATAACGATAGTGATGAGGACAAATCATCAGTTGATTCAGAAAATCGCATTCGTATTTTATTTGTGTCGATCGTTCGTTGTTTTTTCGTGTGGGTGTTCTGAGTTCGCAGAAAATTCAATGCGTGTTGAATTTTGCACGCGTGCAACATTTGTATCTGTCTATTGATGCTGATGCAGGGCTGGATTTGTTTCAGTATCTAAAATAAGATACTATTCTATAATAATGATTGTTTATTATTCTTTAGAAATTAATGAATCAACTTGAACTATGTTATATCTGTGAAAAATTCATTCATTATTTTTAAACTGTTAAATGTCGCAAATGAGAACTTTGTCGTGACGAAGCATAACACTTCAGAAAAAAGTTTAAAACCGTCTCTTATATGAATTTTCTATAAAATTTAGAGTATATTCTTTCCATCAACAAAATATTGCCCTTGTACGACTTACTTTACTTTCCATATATCAGACAGCTTTAAACTTATTTCGAAAGTTTCGTGCTCACAATCAGTTACGATACCATTCTCTTTTGCATTATTTCACGGTTATATCATATAACATTTTTTAATTTAATATACTTGAATATTATGTTGTTCATTTGAGATTATTTTCGTAGCAATCCCTCCCTGTGTCGTTTGTGTCCAAATCGAAAAGAAAAATGAACATGTATTTTGCGAATGGTTGAGCTTAGAATGCTCACTGTGCTTCTAAATGTTGAACAGGAAATAATATGAAATATATTCCACATTTTGCGTAGATTTCCTTCACTCCCTCCGGTACATTTGTCTATGGTGCCCGCGTGTCTCCCTCTAGGAAATCAGATACTTTCAGACGACAAAAATAAATGGCATACCCGTTTTCAATATCTCGCTGAAACTGTGACTAAAAGGAAAGGTTACATAGGGAGAGAATAAGGTTGAAAAGTGTTAGAAACGCGCACGATGGCCTCTTGAAACTCCCTCCTCAACTTTGATTATGTGAACAGCGCTTGAACACTGTTCGAGTGATATTTTCTAATGAAGTGTCGAATATTTAAAATCCTTCATGTTCAATAACGCTATTTACACACCCGCGAAAGGATTTAATTACTTCCGTACAGACAAACACTCGCATATCCAATTTGTCTTATGCGATCATTTCTATTTTGGTTCGCGAGAGCGATCCATCAGAGCAATTTAATTACACTTCAACCATCTATCACTTCGGAAACGTACCTTGTAATACCTCATATGTACCCGGAACGCATTCGAACGTTTGAACTTCGTATAGATTCGATTAGTTTGGAAATCCATACGTGAATAATTCGAATAGTTCACGGATAAAAAATTACGTTACATTTAGGAAATATGATTAAAATTACATTAACATTTTTTCTCACTATCATAATTTGATCTATGTATGTCCTTTTTCTGTACTTGTTCTGATATGTTTTGAAGATTGAATCGTCTGAAATCAATTTGTATTTTATAAATATTAAAATATAATACCATAGGTAGGTACACATGTACTGGAAATATATAAGGATTTTAGTAGCCAAGGGGTATAATTGAATACTTAAATTACTGGAGATCAATACAGAAACTGACTAAATACGTCCATCTGATTGTTTTCAAAATTGATGCAAACAGTTTCGAGATCTGTATTGACTCATCCACACCTGAATGGAAATTCGAGATATTGCACTTCCGTGAATACAAACATAGTCAGACGAAACTGACTCTATGTACTTATTAAATCAGTAGGTATGCATATAGAGTTGAGTTTCCCTGACCACTTTGTATTCGCAAGAGCAGGATATCTCAATTTTCCACTTAATTATCGTAGTACAATCAAATTATATTCCAATATTTTTTTAACTTCAATATGGCTTTCTCTAAACTTGCACTCATCAACTTCTAGATCTCTCACCCATTTTAAATCTACAATTAGTATCTATGACCAGGCATTGCTTGAGAGTCTTCGAATTTTAATCGAATTGAGAATTGTTCCATAATACTTTCCTATATTCCTATTCTCTAATAAATCCCATTACGTATCTACATAGGCTATGCATAATGTTTGCTACAACTTAGAGCCAATCTTTTCACTCTAGTTTGAAAATAAAACGATTTTAAACTACACGCGGTCCTTCCAACTATGAGCTGTCAAAACAGGCACAGAAATTCTACTGTTCATACATGCGTCTCTTTCTCCCAGATTTTGAAAGTTAGTAGCTTAAAATCGTTTTATTTTCAAACCAGAAATAAAAAGACCATCCCTCAAGGTCCAAAAATGAAAAAAAACATCGATGGCCCGAAACTTCTCGATCTTCCCCGACATCAAATCCCGTCCCCATTTCGCGTCGGTTGATTTTATTTTCTTTTTCATCCAGGTTTTTGTACGTCGGTCTTTGAAGAGTGCCAAAGCAATTTCCAGCTCGACGGCGCTTTCTCATTATCTAGGCGAGCACTCTCGCACCTGGTCCCATAACGACGAACGGGGCTTGATTTAATGTTTCGCCACGGTGCACCCACTCGAATGCAATCCGTGAAACATTCGAACGCTCTGCAATTCCGATAATCGACTTAATTCTGCGCCCGGGACGACGATGAGACGATAAAGGAATAAGGGGATAAGGGGCGTCGTCAAAAATCGATTTCGAGCGCAAGGGTCGATTTGCATTCGAAGGGACGCTGCGGTTGTGATTTGATTTGATGTTTTTCCATTTTGTGTGTAAGGGGTTTTTGTATTAGTATAGTAGAATCTCAGTTAGTTGGGTTAGAGGAGATGAGGATAGGCTTTTTGTAGATATGTTCTAAGTCATCTTCTAAGTGAGACTATCGTCCATGTCGTAGTCGATGGTTTCAATAAAAGATTTTCCCTTGTCGGAAAAAAAAGTATAACTTCTTCGTGTATTTATTAGCTAAAAAAAGTAATTACGAATACCAGCATTCATGAATATCATAGATGAATTCATTAATTTTGAAAATTATATGTTTTTTTCAGAATTTAAAAGTCACAATGATATAATATTGTTGACTCTCTTAATACCGAAAATCAACACATTGCTTTTTTTCAAAATTGGTAAAACTAATTGATATTTTTCTGAAAATTTTTATCTATATAATAGAACTAATCTCTGTGTGAGTCTGTGAGACAGTGTAACGCTGCAAAACTGCGTTGATATATTCAACAGGTTGATCGCTTTAATTTTATATTGAAGCTTCACTTTATTCTAAAAACGTCATTCTTTATCAATTATATTTTTATTGTCTAGATTTTTGCTTATCCAGACTGTCTTATATCCAATTGATTCGAGTGATCAAGGATCTACTATATGTTGATTTATAAATCATTCAATTTGCTGAAAACCGATCAAAAAAATAATTTAACTTATATTATAGTTTATTACTTTTAATAAATAACATCGAACACTATAAAAAATCAAACAAAAAAAATACCAATGGGCTTTTTCGCTTCCATAAATAATAATTTTCAATCGCACGCTGTTCTCACCGTGAAAAAAAATGATACGACCACCTACAAGCACAACAGCAAGAGTTTATTCGACGAAAGTCTGAAAATAATCTATTTTTCCGGACCGTTTCATGTTATTTCGTTATATGCCGTTAAGAGAAATCGTCGTTCACTATACATGCGTGCTTTGTTGTCTAGACCGTATAAATTTTACAAAGGAAAAATTACCCGAATACGTCGTATTAAAATCGTAAACGTTATTAATACCGTCTTTACTTCATTTTTTGTCCAATAAAAATATTTCATTCGATAAAAGCTCACACACATAACAGAAAGCTTAATATATTGTTAAGGTTCTCAGAAATATATTACGTCTCACGAATTTATCTTTCGACGACAATATTAAAAATTCAAAAACACACCCCCTTAAACATCCCTTGCGGAGCAAAAACGACGTGCGAATTTTAATATCGACCATCCGGCAATTTATTAGCGCGCGGCTCGCATTAATGGGATTATTCGCGGCTAATGGCACAAGAATACTATAGTGACTGCGATTAATCTTCATTTTTGCACACATCGAAATGTACACAGATATTTATATATACGATCGGGATTAAAACGGCAACGATTCTGCAATGAATCACGAATCGCGTAAAATATATCGACGTTTAATTCGACCGGAGCGCTCTTTGAACTTCCCGCCAGTACGAATTGCGGTGCGATTCGATCGCAAACAGAATCGTTTTAGTAATAGCGATTTAAAATTGAGTTTTGTACTATTGTTCGAGGCTTGTTTTATTATTGCACAATATAAACCCTTATATATCTTCATTTTGTATCGGAAAGTTTGGTTAATTCGAGAAACTAGTCGTGCGTTTTCAATATCACATTTCGTAGAAATTGGATGGAAAATATTTGTATGTGATTTTCAACCTTGTTCAATCTAATCATAGTTGTTTTCAAGTCAATTTGAGTTTAATATTCTTTCTTTCTGCCTTGTTCATCAATCACGATGTCGTTCGAACTGCAATTTACTCTTCATTACTGTAATGAAGATTGTATATAATAGACACAAGTAACAAAGAGTATAAATCTTATAATTTATTACTAAATGTGCATTGATATTTTTAACGGGTTGATTATTCGTATAACTCATACAAGTAATCAGACAGTTAAAATACCAATGCACAACTAGTTAAAATTAACTTATAAAATTTATACACTGCGCCTAATGTATGCAATCTTCATAACAAAAGTGTAGAACATACTGCAACCCGAACGTCACAAACAGACAAATTAACGCTATTATTATAGTAGAAGATGTGGCATAAGTCAATTTTATTCTTTACAAAGACTTTTATATTCGAATGTACTTTTTTTAATATGTCTCATTTCTCTCTCAAAAAAACAATTAATCCCGAATCAAATAAAAGTTAATACAACACTCGAACACTCAATGCCGAAGAAATTCTTGAATGAAACGCAGAGCTGTCAAAGTGTATTGCGCGAACGTTAAAGACGAAGACGCGAATAAAGCCACCCTCGAAGCACAAAGAGTCTTCGGCCCAAGATGGTAAGGTGAGATATACATATAATAAGGTGGAACTTCTTTGACTTTATCACGCATACGATGATGAGGACACTCTCGAATTGCCTACGCAGGCTTAATTGCCTGCGAACGAAAACGTTGCTCGCGAAATTGACTTTAGCCATCTTCAGACGAGGGGTGTTTTGTTTTAAGTGCGCTCGCATTTTATTTCGACGATGAGTTTTATGTGACGCTATTGATTTTTACTATGGACATTTTTTAAATGAATTTTATAATTGTTTCATTTTTTTGTGAAGTTTGTACTTATTGATAGTGGATTTATAGATACTTTTATAATTGAATGTATGATCGAGTTCGATTTTCAATATTACATTTAATATTAACATTTGGAATGATTTTCATCAAAAAAATTGATCACACGAAGAGATTATTATGCAATAGTTGCCGTGGCGTGTAAAAATAATATGTATTTTATTGTAAACTCCATGTCTTGAAGAATCATAGTAGAGTTATCTTGTAAAATATTAATTTTTATTACCCAGATAATAATCTCTTCAGTGTAGTGTTTATATTTAATTTAAATATTTTATGGAAATCATTCCAAATTTTGGTATTGAATACAATATTAGGAACCGTACTTGATCAATCATCAAATAATAATAAACACTAAATACCTCTTTACTATTTTTTTGAGTAAAAAAATAATGCAATATAATTATCGAATTTATGAAAAATGTCCAGGATTCTTCACAATAGCGTACATATAAAAATATCATCGTTAATAATATACTGATTTTCTTCTATGATCCTCATACATACTGTGTATGTTTATTTCTTACAATTACGCTCGACCTGCAATCTTCTCTAGACCTATCCAATGATGATTTCATAAAAAAGTTGCAAGTACAATGATTCAATTTAAGAATTAAGAACTTAACGTACGCTGATATTTTTAACAAGTTAATTACTAATCTAGTAAAACCATTACATTTAAAGCATATTTCATTCAAATCAAGCAGAGAAACACCTCAGCAATTGCAAAGCGGACACTTTGACTCAATCCTCCGGTATAAATTACCGCACTATTGTCTCGCTACTGTAGGGGATGACTCGGAACGGGGGTGTTTCGGGGGTGGTTTCGAGAAGAGAAGTTTTGTATGGCGAATAAGTGAGTTGCTCTTTAGAACGGCGACTGTAAAGTTAAGACGTGTCAGCAAATGTTTAAGCGTCTCGTCTCTCGGACGCGAGACAAGCTGATACGAATCTTTAGGTCGGAGATCGTGACGTGGAAACTTGCAGTGGTTCGGAGAATTTGTTTCGGTTCTAATGAGTTTAGTTGTTATATGTTATAGGGGAGTTTCTTTCCTTTTTTTCAAGATTCATTTTGATTCGCTTATCTTTGACTTTGATTAATATGAGTGTGCATAGTAATCACCCGAAGACTTGACTCTTAAGTTTGCAAAACTCTGAACTGGACAATTAGCGAATTCTCGCGCAATGACATTTTCAAATGTCCTGACGAATTTATCATATGGTCGATTCAATATTATAATGTCTCGCTTGAAATTGTTTCTTTCATCTAGCTCTAACTTTTTTCGAATTATATCTCCGTGTACTACATGAAATTATTGTATGCAGCATCGTTTGAAACTTCCAAATATTCATCGACACAATAGAGCAGCAACAAATATCCTCGAGAATCAATATCGATTCAAATCAATCCGATCAAATAGACTACAGATTCCGTACGAACCGGCAATAAAACAGCCCTTTGAGTATATTCAGCCTTTTCTAGATTTCGCTCCGAAGCGAAGAATCCAAGATGTCCCATATACTACCCTGACATGGAATAGTTTTCCTTTTGATGTCAGAGCAACAGCTCACCGAGTATTCCGTGAAGAGCAGAAGGATTTCACCTTCACCTCTCGAATATACAAGACGGGATATAGGATGAGAGTCTGCTTGATCTTTCAGCGACTTCCATTCTCTTTTTCAGAACGATTTTCGAGTCGAATGCAGGTCGATCGATCCTGAAAACGATTGAATTTTTAAGTTTCGGTTTATGGACGAAATGTCGTGTTTGTATAATGAGAGCGTTCAAATCGTCCAAATTCATGAATAGTAATGTTTCGCGATGCGTCTACATAAAATTTTGTATTTTCGACAGGCTATGCATATTCAATCCGAGAGGAATTTTTAACGCTTCCATTATGTCGACATCAATATTTAACCGCGTACGTTAATTTACGTGAAATTATGCATTTGTGATGTTTTTTTGATATATCATTATTTATGTGTATTTTATGGCGCGTGCATTATTCATGATGTTTGCATTTTTACACGGAACGTTTTAGCATACCATGCATACATTTGGAGTTTATTAGAATTCATATTTTTCGTTGATTAGTAGTAAATTCGCTGAAAATATTGACTTGCATGATTACAATTCCTGAAAAAATATGATCCAGATTATCTTACTGACTTTAACATTAAATATTCGATTCTATTATTATTTATGATTTTTTCTTAAAATACATTCAAGGCACTTATACATAGGTATATTTTCATCATATTTTATGCAACTTTCTATACCATACACTCATATTTATAAAATAAATCTTTTAATTCAATCAAATTATTTTGTAAAAAAAATCAATTAATCACTTCACAAAAAAATAATTCCCTGATTTGCTAAATTTACTCAACAGAGTCAAATTTGATCCAATACTTGACTAGCTCTCTAGAAGCGTTTCTTTATTTAAATGATCATTTGATGTGTTGATTACTTTCACCATATTTAACCTCTAGCTAGATTTTTCGAGTATTTAGGAGTATAAGTATTAATCTGTGTATGATTCATTTGATTTAGGAGCTAACCACCTTTAAATGATAAAAACACATAGTTATGAGATCGCTAAAAAGCAAAATCCGATACAAATTGTAGAATGATCGAAAAAAACTGAAAATTAGTGGATTCATATAAGACCTGCGGTTCTAGTCAAGCCAATTTTCCAATGAGCACTTTTTCTTATACAGAGTCTGAATCAGTGTAGTCTACGTACTTCCATACATCTTCCATCCAAATTACGAACGAGATCGAATACTTAGCCTTATTAAAATCGCAGATCTTCGTGGGATCTAAGTAAATAGAATAAAAATTCAAACTCAAATCGATTCATAATTTATCTCTGAAAATCCTGTACACGTATATAGGAATGTGTTAAAAAAAATAAACGAATGAAAAGCACGAAACGAGCGTGGTATTGACGCGAAGTTGACCCAGATAAGAAGGAAGGTGAGCTCGTTTGCTCGCGTCTCTCAGTAACGAGCACAGCCATGTTCAAGAGCTGTCTCCGGAAAGTCGGCGGTGCTTGTCGACAGAAGTTGCATTCCTACTTTGCACACCGACTTATTATAATTATCTGAAACGCGTGTACAGCCCGTGAAGAGCTCGAGATGAATTGGGCAGGAGGGCTGTAAGATGGGCGCTCTTCGCGGGGTGTATAGGCTCTTGAAACGTGATGATTCTGGGTTGATGTGATTAGTGAGAGTTGGCTTTTTTATGTTTATATTGTGTAGCAAAGTATTTCATATTGTGTAAATAGTCAATGACTCAACATTGCATATAGCATTGCTTATTATATCTATATTGCACAAATGAGCAACATTTTTGACAGCTCATTTGTTGCCTGCGCACATAACTTCACCGTACAAAAATGACGTAAAACGACTCATTATTGAATTGTGGTACTCAATCTGTCATTCATGTATTCAGTATTCACTTCGATTATTTTCCAGTAGCCTATTCAATTCAATATTGATAGGAATAGTGTAAACACTCGATTCCTACAATGTTTATACATCGTGAAATAATTTGGAATTATGTACTAAGTGCAATAAAACTCGTAACTGTCACAATGTGAATTTTTGAAATATTCGCACAAGACAACCGTCGAATCCACTCTCGCATAAAAGAGCGAAGATCCGCACTTTATAAAGAAAACCATCGAAAAGCCTTCGCAGCATCACATCATCCGAACAATACTTCGAACAGAAGTAGGAAAAGCCCACTGTATCCCAGTTTCCGAATCTCGATAAAACGCGGCGCAGCACTCCGAAGAAACTGCACGTACTGGATTCCCATACCTTGTACTTACATATCGTACTGAGAACACACACACATATTGTATAATATAAGCCCGAATATAACACGTAGACGTACGTGTTTATTCTAAAAGCGAAGTTCTCAAGAGGCAGTTGTTTTCGAGATTTTCTAAACAGGTTGACCCCATTAAGGATAAGCATATTCGAACTCATTAAATTTAAAGTGTTGGAACTTTGCAATTTTTTACAATTTTATTTAATTTACATCTAATGTAATTGAAGCTTCTTGAGACTATAGACTTAATTATGAACTGTTGAATAATGTAAAATATCGATATTTAAGTGCAAAAGAGAGTTATTGAGATCGCATGAACGCAAATGTAGTCAAGCAATAACTACATAACTTGTATAGCTACTGATTCAATATTATTCATAATTCAATATTGATTCAATAGATATTCGCTGAATATTTTATTACATGACCACATTCGTGTTTAAACGATCTCAAAACTCACTTTCAAACTCAGATATCGATACAGTTTACAGTTTACAGTTTAGTTACGTCACAATTTGACGTAACTAAACATCTGAATTAAACGAACATATGAATTTTGATTTCAATCGTTTATATTTAAAATATTATTTAAATTCATAAAAAAAGCATAGATTAAAGCATCATATTATTAGCTTTTGTATTTTTGTATTTTTTACGAAATATAAAATAGTTGTAGTGTTATAGAAATTATCTTAAATGTACAATTTGGAAAAAGTTTTATTACAATTGGATGAATAATTTTAACGAAAATAGACTTCAAACCTACATTCGAACACATTTTCATTTTTAATAACGCAGAAGATTTAAAAATTATCTCATCCAACTAATTCAGGCGTTAATCCGAAGCGCTGAAAATTGCACCGCTTAAACCTATGAACTTTCAGAGCAGATTTTTAAAGCAGATGACCAGTGGGGGAAAAAAAAGCCACGGTGCATTTGCTAAATTAGTTTCGCCCGCAGACCAGTTTGCGTCAACGTCCGCGTAATTGCTCATAATAAAATAATTTATTTAGGGGCCCGGAAGCCGACCAGGGCCGGCCCAATTCACGACCTCGCGCCCAATTAGGCCGCGTCCAGAAGTGCTTTCGAGCCGGAAAAATTCGGAAAATTAATGGGGAAATTCGCACCGCAAATATAATCGGACGTGTTGACAATGAGGTTGTTCGTTTTGGTGGGTGTTTGTTCTTTTTTCTTTTTCATCGGTTCGTTTGATGCTTGAATTATTGTGAGGTTTGAAAATTATTTTGATTTCTTTAATCAATTTTTTTCGGATCTTTTAATCCTATTGAAAATTTCAACATGTGGAAAAAGTTTTTTTAAGGACAGATAGATAAACAGACATAACTGAAACTGGCCTAGTATAATGTTAGATCAATATAACACGAAAATAATATTTTTTTCACTTACTCTTTCTTATTTAAATTTAAATTTTATTCCTATTCTGGAAAATTATGTCAAACTACATCAAGATTAAAAAAAAACGAAGAGTCACGATATTCAAAGTTAACAAGGATAATTGGGCGAGTTGTCATCAAAATGTCATAATTTATACATTTTCATTAGAAATTTTTGCATTTAATTTAGATTTTTTTAATGAAACAATTGAATTCGTGTTTCAATGTTTTTTTGCATAATTTTAAATTTGTATGAATATAAAAATTTAAAATATGTACGAAATTGCTTTCTATACTTTGCAGTTATTTCAAGCTTTTCTCTGTCCCGTAGCGCAAAATGAACAAATCATTATGTACGCTTCTGAATACTTTATTTTTTCCATAGTTTTCGAACTGTTGCAAAATCCCAGCGAATATAGAAACGAAGAAGTCAAAAGTTTGTCGAATCGTTAACTCGTCGATTTCTAGCGTTTGTGCTCTGACTAAAGTACGTGCAAACATTCAATAGAAAATTTTCTTCCATTGTTATCAATATTTCATTCTCTATTTCTTTCTTGTAAAGTTACGCTCTCAATTTTGTATTTCAACGGCTCTCGAATGCTCTCTGCACACTACACCCTTTCAACACGATAAATAGACAAAGTAAGACGTTCGGCTGAGAAAATTCTCCGACAAAATCATCTCAAAGCATCATAAATACCGCCATTCATTCGAAAAATATTTTCGAAATGAATTCATAAAATTATTTTGAGATATTTTAAATCGAAAATTGCTGCCTAAGACATACATATGTAAACATTTCTATACAATATACACATATGTGAAATTGAGAACAAGTAGCGTAGAACAACTCGGAGGATTCGCACGCCCGATTGTATAAGTGATCCATTTTCATTAGAACAATAGAGTTGTTGTCACTATCAGAGCTTCAATTCAACGGGGAAGGTGTGCACTCGACACCAAAATGCATATGCATACAGTACCATATGTTATGGTTATATTATTATGTACCCATAACACACAACGAACATATTGCGATCAGAAATTCCGTGACTATGATGAATCGTGCCCTCCAGAGTATTCGTAGATGCGAGACTCATTTATTTATTCAGAAACAACTTTTCATATACCGATTATTATGAATTAATACAGTATTTATTTTAATTTATATTTTTGTAATACATCATTTATACTGTGCAATGAATCATTGCATTTATTATGACACTTATGTTTCTAACAAGCACATCTAACTTTCTTTTGCACAAGAAAAGAGCTACATGTGAATGTCGAGGCTAAAAAAACATAAGTGACATATTAAGTGCAATGATTTGTTGTATCGTGTAAACGATGTAAATAACAATTTAGAATAAATAACTGTATCAAAAATATTATTAGAAAAATCTATTGAATAGGAACTGAGTGAATTGTTTAAAATAGGTACACCCGATAACTAAAATAAAGTATATTATTAAAGTATTAAAGTATATAAAGTAACTTTCATACATTTCAACATAAATATTTTGAATTAATATATTTTTATTATGGTGAATTTAATATCAATGATAGCTTTGTCGTGAACGAGTAATCAACCCGTTGAAAATATCAATGCCCACTTAGTTAGAATACAGTCATAAGTTTTATACATTATATTATCTGCGCCTATTTTATGCAATTATCACGACATTAGTGTAGGGCAAATGGTAAACCATGCATCATATGAATTCACAAACAGAAAAATTAGGGCTATTATATAGCTAGATTATATATTTTTCATAGATGAACGTACTTGAATCAATGTCTCTTTAACTGTAAAAATAATGGAAAAAAAGCAGAGAAACACAACGGTTGGCACTCCTGTTTCGTAATTATGTTCGAAGGGCGAAAGTTGGCCGAAGTGGAGAGTTTCGGGAGCGCGAAATTGAGTTTCGCGCGCGAAAAGTTTGGGCTTTCCATCCCCTTACCCTTCACCGGTTCTTATTGTTCGACTTTAAATAACAAGAAATACAGCTTTGCTCGAGCGCAAAATGTGAGACTACATAGAAACCGAAAGCGAGAAACAAAAATGAAAATGCGCTCTCGTCCGTGAAAATTCCGCGCGAAAATTCGAGTTCGTATGCTTCGGTTGTCCCCTTGTTCAGAATTAAGAATGTGTATAGTGGAATCTCGATTTCTCAAACTACGCATGAATTACAGTCTTATTCGGCATGAATTATTTATGTTGTGTGTATTCGTTTCGGTTCGATTCGATCAAAATTTAAATCATACAGTAAAAAAAGGGATGGTTCAGTTGTTGGATCGTGTCGTTCTTTGTGCTCATTTTTATGTGTTTTCGTGTTTTCTATGCAAATAGTGCTTTAGAGCATAGTAGTCATATTGTCAACTAAAAGAAACGAATTAAGGCGAAAGCAATAAAAACGAAACGCAGCCTTAACGCGATCGTAAAACCTTTTGTTACATTTGCGAAAAACAAGATATTGAAAACGACTTTCGACGAACGTACGTCACTGTTGTATTTTTCTCGAATTCATTATCATGCAGACGAGCTACGAATTCTCTTGTCGTAATCTATCATCACTATCTAAATTTAAAATTTTACAAAACATTTTAAAAATGAATCGTAAACTTTGCGTTTATTTTAAGAAAATCACGTGTTGCTCGCATCAACCCAAAATGTAAGAAGTTCAAATTCGATAAAACCTAACCATCCTCACGTACATGCATGTTAGTGAACTAAGAAAGTCAAACTTCGACTTTTGAGAAACAACAAGATCGGTGCACCGACTGCCTTACAAACTTTCCGAAAGCCATTACCGAACGTTTCGATATTGTTCGAAGGAACCTTGCATCTATCGGAAAAGAAGCTGAGAATGAAAAGAGATTGATTTTTGAAAAGATACATGTGTGCCTTGAACTAAATGCATATTATTTAAAAATATAGAAATTCTTAAAATGAGTCTTAATATTTAATACAAAAATAACTCCAAGTCTGTGTGTTTATCACAATAACGTTCTAGTTTCAATTTACTCTTCGTTGCTTCTAAGAAGTTTGCATAAATTAGAGGCAGATTAAAAAAAATGATTTTAACTGCATCAGTGGACGTATAAAGCCTCGTCATATGTCCTTAAAACTAAGCAATCTTGCAATATATTTTGATTTAAAATATCAGTATTTAGACGATATTTTCTTCAAATCCAGAAATATAGCATAAATATCCGAGATTGCTCAATTTATTTTATTTAAAAAATCTTAAAGTTATGTCTACTGACGAGGTTAAATTTACTTATATTTATTTACTTTATATTGTGTGTAAATCTTATGACTTTATTCTAACTCAATTAGACGCATGTTTATATTTCAACAAACGGATTACTCGTATTGTAATATAAGGCAATCGATCACATTATATCGAAACACTATACGCTTTTTATTCATTTTCCGACCGAATAAATAGCGTTTCCTAGCAAATTTTCGATTTTGACCTCATCCATATATCACACAAGTCATTCCAGCAATAGAAACACACACATCCAGTGCCGAATGATATTACACAGTAAGCACAAAAACAATAGTTCGCGAAATTGGTAAGAGCGTACCAAGATTGATAGCGGCGTTTCGCGTGAAATATGAACTGATCGTATCCAACGTTCGGAGTGGCTATAAAATATATATTTTACATGACGTTATCGTTCGTACATACGTTTGCAAATTTCGGAAAATGCAATTTGGCCAACGTAGGCCGAAAGTCTCGGAAATTACTACGGAGGTGGTCCAGATAAAGATTCGGTTTTACGCGAGAAAAAAAAAGTGGACCTCCTACGTCGCTTTCTTTTCTAATAATATGAGCTATATTCGAATTTTTTTCATTCTTAGATTTGTTATTTTAACTTGAAAAAAATCACAATAATTAAAAAATCTATTTAAAAATAAGAAGCACTCACTCACTAGTCAATCAAGTGTGAGTCGAAAACGACTCGCGCCATTCAACAAATCTATTTTTTACGCGCATGTTTAGCGTAATGAAGTGTCTCGCTTTAAAAATTTCCCTCTTTTTTAAAGAGAAACTCTTATTTTCCGACATGTAACATAGACGAGGAGAACGAGTCGCACACGTACGGGGATTATCCAATTTCAAAACCGGGCTGGGGGAAGGAACGAGAATAAAAATACGTACTTTTGTATATATGAACGACTTCGGAAAAAAATAAAAGAGGACACATAATTCGGAGTGAAAACGTCGGGGACGTACACCGCTTATTTGTCGTTTTGTCGTTTGTTATTTCTGCGTTTCTCGTAGTCGACCCGCGTTTTTAATTTGTTCGCAGAGGGGGAGAATGTGTACGGTAATATCCGAACTTAAGTCTGTCGCTTCTGTATTATTTTAAAGCTTCTTAACTTCAGCCGATTTAATTGATTTTTCGATAAAATTTAATATCATGTAAACCTACGTGCATTTTCGATTTGTATTTCATCAAATTGTGCTGGAAAATAGATTCTAGAGTTTCACTTAAAGTCTGTCATGCATGAGCAACTTATGATTGTGTTAAAAATATTTGACTCGTTATGATCAGGTCATTATTTTGTGGGAAAATAAAGTTATTCTTAATCATTCTTGAGCGAAAAGAACTCGAAAACGACTGAAAAGTGGAGACCCAGGACATTTGAAATGATTTCATTTCGCGAACTTTGAAAATATATTAAAATAGCTTACTTACATCTAAATCTAATTTATCTTATTTACATGAATTTAAAATTAAATACGCTGTTTGTATATGTGTATGCAGTTTGTTTGTTCCTCTTAGTGTGGGTTCGATGGTAAAGAGAAATGAACAGATGCGAACATTTGTCCGCCTCCTGGTGCCCGTTCGGTCTTTCTCCTCTTCAGTGAAAATAAATATAAATTTAAGTAGACCTATTATTGAGACGACACTAGAGACGAAAAAGGGGTTGCCAACCTGTGTATTGGTGAGCTCAAATATCAATTTGACGGCTCAAATATGTAAATTGATATTTGTTTTATAATCGAACTACGCTCGACTTGAAATTAGCATTTTATATCATCAAACAATGATACCGTTATTGATTTTATATTTAAATTCTATATCAAAGCATATATAAATTAATTTAATTAAAATGTTCATTTGAAATAAACGGCTCGCATTTCGATGGTGTGCAATCACAGTCGAATATTAAGGGCTAGTTGCACGCTTTATTTATTTTCCCTCCGTTCTTTCTGGGGATAATAAGTAAACTCTAACAATGTTAGGAATCCCAACGAGCGTAATAGGATAAAAAAGGTTGCGTTAAATATAGAGGTGGGCATAAATAGCGCGAGACGGAATTTATTTTCAAACAAGACTCGTGTTAAATCGAGCAATGACAAGTTGGAGAAATGCCGCTCTTATAAACGAGAGAACGCCTCTGCCATTTCTGTGATAGACAAAATCATAATAAATTCATTTTTTTTACAAAATACATATCGTGCTATTCAATATTTTTAGCGAAAGAACGTTTGATGTAAACGCCTTTCACATTCGCACACTTATGAGCCATGTAGTGCATGAAGAAATTAACTCCGCTATTTGAAAAAAAAATGTCAAAGCGATTAGTATATTCATAAGTTTTTAAGTATGAAATATATTTTCTGAATAATAAAAATAAATACCAGTAAATAACAAAATTTATACAGTTAGAGAATAATAAATAATTTATTTCAGAGTTCATTTACAAATGTGAATTGAACACATAAGCTAAAAAACAATGGGTAGAAAGGTATCCGATTCTAATAGATACAATCGTAATGTTATTTTAAAGTCCTTACCAAGGCACCATACATTTTTTACCTATTATCTTTAAAATCATCGATCAAGGATTTTTTCAAAAATGCATCATCAAAAATGTTTCATTGATTTTCTTGAACTTTTGTTTAATAGAGTTAGTCAGTTCGTGCCCTGAGCGGCTCACACGAGCAAAAGAGGAGTCGTATTATATCATGGCATATTTAGTGTGTACATTTAAAGTGCAACATGGTCTGTAATAATCCCCTTTTCGAGTGCTGACTCTGGACTGTGGCCAACGTTTACGGTCGTAGGTGAACGTTTCAAGTGGCCGTTTTAGACCCATTGTCCGATAAATCTTCGAGCGAGAACAAAAAGCAATATCGGTCTGCCGAATTAAATTTATACGCGAAACACACTGCGAATTTTCAATATCTGCGTAAATATGGTAATTTTAGTGGGACCGCTTCGATTTATCGCCGTGGAGTTAGAATTAGTAGTTTACAACGTGCCTGTGTAAAATGCGATATTAATTCAGCTTGATTAATCGTGATTGGAAATTGTCGAAGATGTCGTGAAATATTTCCAATTCGCATTCGATTGTGCTCATTAAACGAGATTCCGAAAATCGATTCAAGAAACATTAATTCCCCGTCATTAACCGCTAACAATGCTGAACTTTTCGCATTTAAAACTTTTATCGCCTGTTTTATGCGTATTACAATACAAGAAGCGCGAATGATTTTAATATCGATTATGAACACGACATTATAATTATTGCGTTCGTATCAAACTTGAATATATTTTCAATGCATAATTTTAAGTTTTAAATTGAATTCACGCTAGATTTGAAGTTTTAAAAAACAATTTACGCGAATAGAAATGTCTCCGCGAGCGTTCGCTTAAACGATTCGCAACACACCTTTAAATTTCTAAACGCGCAACTTTATTCGATTTAAATGCACACTGGGGGTTTTCCATTCGAGTTCAAGTTGAAAATTCCACGTATTATAACAAGTGCAGCCGAGAAAAGCGGCTGGAATCGTTCCTATTGAATTCTATTCAGAATGAACAATGGCCGTAATATTGCAACTCCTTTACTGTTGCCGTTGCATTTTGATACATTCTACATCTTTAATAGTGCATTCTCCGAGCCCGACTCGCTACTTGTGAACAAATAATTCAAACAATACGTCTTTGTTGAATTTTTCAAAACTGCGAAAAGCTTCCAATTAACTTGAAAATTTTATATTTGAAAATTTCTCTCTAATTGTTTGAATTTGGCTTTACAAATGTGTAAAACTTTGATGATTTGAATCGAAATATTATTATATAAATGATTTTAAGAAATTTATAATATAGGAATGCATTTTTAGCTAACTTATTGTGCTGTGGTATAAAATGTTTTTGCATTCTGTATCGATTTACTACACTCAGGTTTTTTTTGTGTTCGAGTCATATGTCGTTTTTCTGAATTAATTTGATGATTTATAGGCTCTATAGATTCTTTCAAATATTTAATATTTTTAATTCAAAAAAGTGTTAATTTAATCCTTTACAAAAAAGTTCTCAAAATTGTATCAAAATCCACCCTTTCAATTAAATTTGAACCATTAAACGACATTTATTATGCTCTCTTATTCACTCTTCCAAGTTTCTAGTCTAGCATCAATTGAAATCAAGTTATATTAATTGAAAAATTTAAAATGATCGAATAGCAATACGCCCAAATAAATAGATTTAACCTCTAATTAAATTCAATACCTAAAAACATCTCCAAAAAACCTAACTCAACTCGATAAACGACATCCAGCTCAGGGACACGAGACCACAAAGGAAACCCATTAAAAGCGAGGCCATTTTTATTAAAAAATAAACGTCGAAAAGGGCGAAACAAATAAATTTCACGTGCACATCGTTCGCCGAGCATATTACGGCGCAATATCGCCCCGGGGCTTGCCGTTTTGAAAATTTCCGCATTTTCCCGCCGAAACTCGCCGTTTTCACGGCTAGTTAAGCGTCGTCATCGCCGTTGACTTTGCCGAGAAACACCGGGCCGAATTATCAAATCAAGCCGCGAGGATTTCGCCACTTTCATTACTCATTTATGACGAGAGCTGCGAGCGCGAGATGCGCACGAACGATGTGCGGGGCATTCTGAAAGTTTCTAGATTTTCTGAGAATATTTCAAAAAAACATTAAAAGACTCATATTTATCGTGAAGTTAGATTTATTGACGCTTTATGTCATTTTTGTGCGATGGAACCTCGCTTGCGTGCGTGGACACCGACTTGGGTGTCAAAATTCATTGTGTGTATTCATTCATTCATTCGAAATTCATTCATTGTACAAGTAGATTCGGGTGACGTCTATCGGCGACCGGGGCTTTTATCTATCTGTTTGTCTTATTTGTTGTGAACTATTTGTTAAAGTGATTGACTTCCATTTCATTCCATGGCTGAACCATTTATGGTCGATATAGGGTTAATCTTTTGTCTTGGATCTTGGTCTTTAGTCTTGGGACTATACATTCTTAAACAATAATTACGAAACTAGTGAAAAATTAGAGACCCAGATCTAGTTTAGATTGTTGTGTCACGGAAAATAATGTAAACCTAAAAAAACCTAACCTAACCTAGCTTTAATATGATCGAATGGAGAGTACGCGAACCTTACGACCTTATTTTTATATTTATTCATGTTTTCCAAAGTATTGAATGTATTTAAAAAAATTATACAATTTCAAATAAAAAAAACTTAATTCGCTTTATTATTTTTAAATAAAATTACTTAAATAAATAAATACGATGACATTTTTAGAACGATCCACATGCGAGTGCGTAACGCGAAAGCACTCCAGGCCGTTTTCCATCCTAAAGCCTTACCTTGTCTCACATTCAACGCAACCCAGAATCACAATACGTCTTCGTATGTAAAATTTCCTCACTCTAGCAAACATATAATACAGCAGGACGTGAAAAATGCATTCGAGCATCTGAGCTTTCGCTCGAACTCCAAAATCTCCATTAGCTCCTCCGCAACGCGGGTCTTCAATCATGCGCTTCCATGCATTGTTGTCGCTCTTTTTCCTGCCACTTCTAAAACCTAGAAGCTTCTAGATTCTAGAAATCCTTCCTATTTTATTTTTTTCAAAAATTTCGTCCCGAAGTCGGATGATTTATAAGCGGAGGAGCGTATTACGTCGCGCTCGAACGGTTCCTTTGCCGTAATAATGCAAGGTTAACGCGCTGCGGCACTCAGATAAACCTGGAAGCTTTTCCCTTTTCTTTCTCGTTTTTTTCAGGTTTTTCAGTCCGCCTCTTGCTCTTCGGGACTCCATTTTGCTCCTTCGGTGGCTCTTTGCGGCGTGTATAATCGTTTTGAATGGAATAAATGAACCGTTGTCTCGCGGGTCGTAGTGGTCGGCTCGAATATTTCTGCAGAGCTTTTGCCGCAGAATTTACCTGCGAATTTGCATGATTTGAATTAAAAAAATAAATTGTTTTTAATTTTAATAATTTCCGCGTTTCGGGCTTAATTTTAATCTTGGTATGAATAAGGTGCGCGAACATCCTGTTCTGATGCTTCGACAATATTGGATTTTTAATGCATTTGCATCTCGGATACAATGTTAGCATTTTTTTAATTAAATATATTTGAGAAATTCCAATAAGATAATTTATGCTGTTTAAATTAAATTACTTTTTATATTATATTTTTTTATTATATCTTAAAAAATATGCACTTATTATAGAAATATGTTGACTATCGTAAATTGCAGGTACGGTGAAATCTCGCATAACGATCTTACGTGAGATTCATTTCTTAATTCAACTCGTAAAGTGAAACAAATTTTTAAAAGCTGTATTGCTGCATACAACATCATAACTTCTTTCCTCTTGTCACGCGTTATGTGAAACGTCGCCCTTTAAACAAATATTTTTTTCACATTTTATTTTGCTTGCTATACGAATTATCGTTATAAGAAACATCACTCATTAAGTGAGTCATATATTCACATTTTCTTTTCTTCGTTATTCATATAATTTTTTCATGAAAAACATCGTTCATTAACCGAATAATTTTCCCACATTTTATTTCTATCGATATACAAACTCGTTAAACAAAACTACACTAAACAACATTCCTACAAAACGAACCCACAAATCAATTAATCGCCATCAAACCCCTAAAAAGAACCTCCACACGTACAAAACCGAAAAACACTGAAACATTTCCCTCGCACCGAACACCGCGGTGTGCAAAACCACTTCATCATCCGCATCCGAAGCACCTAAGTGTTATTGCAGACCTGTGTGTGCAACAGACAAACAGTCGTACGGAGCCATAAAGCGAGGAATGAATGCATTCGTGCGAACTAGCGAAATATTTACATGACACTTTTCATACAATGCGCCATTGAGCGCGGTCCCGAGGATTATATGCACTGCATTTTCAATGGACACACTAGCGAAAAACACTTCGAAACATCAAACCAACCGTAGTATATAGTTTTTATGGATTTTTTTGTAGATTTAGTAACGTTGTTTTTTGTTTTGGATGCTTTTTGTATTAATGTTTGTCTCGGATAAAGTTGATTTTGATGAATTGTCGTACTTACTAGTTGTTTTGTTTTCAGATCGATTATGAATTTTTTTGTGTTAGAGCCGTTTTTTCTCACTGCTTTAGTCAATTAAGCTGAGATTTAGTCAGTCCTTAAACTAGAAATGTCAAAAATCCGTCTCTGATCTGCCTGTGTTCCGCCAATTTTTGACAGTTCATAGTAAAAGGAATCACTGTAACTCTCTGGTTAGTTAACTAAAACAGCGAGAAAACGACCCTTAGTAATTGAACTTAATATTATAGGGAGAACTTACACACTTGATTCATCTGAGATATTCGATTTCTCTTATTTTAGAAGTACCGAGAGTACAACATTGTTTTAATTGATTGCTTCATGTAAATCTAATTAAATTTAGTGTGTAGTGAATGACACTATTTTTATTTTTTTTAAATATTAAATATGATTTCCCTAAAGGGAGTTAGAGACAAAAAAACGAAAAGGATGATCGATCGTTCCAGAAGGATCAAGTATACCATCCTTCCCCTATTCATATTATTTATTATTAACATTTCTTAACTCAATACTCACAATATAACAAATCAACAACAAGTGTCTAAATGAACTGTGACGTATTCGAATAGAAAAAAAAATGAATTTCAAAACAATATCTCTATATAAAAACTCAAGTTAAGAAAAAAAAATAATTCAAATACAAAATTTATCAAAATATAATAATATCTACGTATTCAGCGCAAATAACGCAATTCATTTATTTTTCCACATAACGAATCCGAACATTTTTTTGCAATAAAACGCTGATTCTACGAAAACGAAAAAAAAACTCAATTCAGTATCTCAAATCCGATGATGTTTCGAAACTGTGAAACGTTTCGCTAACCGCATATGTGGGGCGGTTTTGTGTTTTGTTTGTTCGGCGAGTTTCGAACGACAAACATGCGAGAGCGCGATCTGATTTCGTTATTTGCCAATGAACGGTTGAAATTTTACATTCGTACGGAAGCCATTTTGAGGCCGCTTCGTATACGAACAGCCTTTTTCAAAATATATGTATATTTTTTTATTTCAAATATATTTTCTGATACTTTCAGTTTATGCTCCTAAAACTTTGAGGTTTCCTAATATAGAATTACTTACGCTATTGTGAAGAATTATAGACATTTGAGTAATGTTTTGTTTAATCGAGTTTTCCCATGAAAATCATTTCGAATATTGGTGATAAATACAATTTTAAGAACCATATTTAATCATTCTGTAGATTTCTGAAAAAAATCTAAACTAATTTCATCCATTTTTTTCTAAATATATGAAACATTTTTCAAATTAATCAAGATGTATCCAGTATAACGATCAATAGTATACTTGACTACTATAATGCATGTAAACTTTAATAATACACACATTTTGCACAAACAAAAAACTTATCTTACCTCCGGAAAGACGTTTATCTATTCGAGCGAAAACAAATCACAACATTATACAGATCCTAAAATCATAAAATCATACAAAAACTACAAACAAGTCCCGAAACGACAACAAACCGCGCGACCTCAAAGCAAGCTGATTACGCCGAACATAATAATACATAGAACAACCGGGACAACCACTTTTTCCCATCTTAACCACCATGGAACACATGAATATGTATACCCACTTTACAGACAAACATACACACACATACACAAAACGGTATACAATTAATACGAAAACACAGCCTCGCACAATATCACATATCGCAGCTCGCGAAACAGCCTTGTTCCGAGTTGTTCCCCCGGGGACGCGGTTATTCGGCACACAATTATTTCGGCCAGTGGCAATTGGGGTCCCATGGGACCCCATGGAGGGTTATGAGAACGAAAATCCCGCGAATTTCGACTGACGGGAATCATTCAAAACCATCGCGCTAGTTCTGCGAATCGGGCTTTTGCGGTGTGCGGATTGAATGGAAATAGCCTTGGAGTGTTACAAGATTAGATTTTGATATATTATTATTCATTTATTAGCAGAAATATTACTGAAAACTTTTATTTTTAATTTCTCTCTTTTACTTTCGTGAAAAAGTAACTGATAGGCTAGAAATTCTGAAGAGCTATATTGTCATCGCGTTAAAATTGATCGAATTTTATTGACGGGACCCATTTTTAGGAACCGTTTGATGAATTGTTAATTTAACACTTTTTTCAAATCATTTCTTATAATGTAACCATCGAGCAATTATATTAATGAAGACATACATAAAATATTTGAGCCTTCAGTGCACAAAATCCAAAGAGTCGAGAAAAACGATGAAACATGTTCAATAAGTTTTTCAAAACTCTCTTGATTCCCTACATTATTTAATTCATTCAAATTTATATACATAGAAATTCTGTTTATAATAAGCTATCGATGTAGCTTATTCAAATTAGAGTACAAAATCAATTAAAATTGCATCTAAAATAAATGATTTATTATTCAGTCGCCAAACATGACATTTCATTTAATGGTGGCGTTGATTACTTTCATGCACTGACTGGCTCATTTGATTCAACAAGACGATATTAGCAACCTTAATTTTAATTGATTTCAAACAATTTGATATTTCCATATAATTGAAAAATAGATTGTTTTGCAGATTCACTGCATATATTTTTTTTTCATAAGAAAAATTTTAAATTATCTCGATATGAACCGATCGATATCTCAGCCGAGCAGAACGACATCGTCCCGTACGTAGTATAAGGGGTGAGAGATCGTCGGCTAAACGTCGTGAGAATGTAACAATTTCAACCCCCGGCCATGGGGAAATATCCCCGTTTTGCCCCGGCTTAACTACATAATAGAATGCTCGAATTTATGGCGGTGAACAGTCGTAAACCTGCGGGTATAACTTTGTCAACGTATCGCGCACCGAGAACTGGGGCGAGCTCCTCTCCGCAGTTTGATTGCCGCATTTATTCGGCGATTAATCGAGTGCGCATACAATTTTCAGCTGCTTCGGATCGGTAATGACTCGAGGATTTAATCGCAGCTTGGGCTAGAATTAACTTTCAATGATGCTAGATCGATTGATTAATCGGGATTGAATCTTTGATGCCGCTTATTAGATTGCGCCGCGTCTACGCTATGCCGCCGGCATGAGTCGTCGACTTAATGTGGATACGGCATAAGTCGAAAATTCAATAAAAATATTTAATTGCAATTAACTTTCAATGATGTTAGATCGATTAATCGGGATTGAATCTTTGATGTCACTCATTAGATTGTGGCGCGTCCATACTAGACCAATGGTATGAGTCGTCATAGTGAGGATGCGGCATAAGCTAAAATTCAAAAAAACGTTGTACGATTCATTTACAATTCAATGGCCGATGTAACAACGGCGTGTACACTTCGACACAAAGGAGGGCCATTTTTCAAACAAAACAAAACGGCACAATACGTTCATTAAAAACGCAAACACAATCTAAGGCAATATTTTTGCCCGGCTTTGTTTCGGCGAATGTCCGACTAGAGCGGCGAATAAATTCGTCTGCGGCAGAATTGCGAAACCCATTAGTGCGACCACTATTCAATACATGCTCTTCGACCACACAAATCACCATGCGACACATTATGTGGGAATACATGGCTCTTTCTGGGCTCGGATTGTAAATGTGTATTTATTGGATGTATTTTCGTTGGGAATTATTCTATATCTTTATTTTTCTATGTAAATAAAACACAATATTTACCAATACTTATACGAATCGAGTACAATGTATTTTATAAAATTTATAGATTATTTTGAATTTTGATGATCTCAAAAGAATTTAAATCGAATTTCATTGAAAATTCAGAATAATGGATTTAGTGATTGAACTGTTTATGGTTGGCAGTTTCCAGTGGTAAAACACATTATATTGCACAAAAAATATTTTCGTACATATTACACTTTTTAATATATTCCAATTGAAATCTAATTTATCTTAGATAAAAATTGTAAAAAGTGTATTATATATGAAGATCAAAAAAAGTTGTACCATGTGCTTTGCCGCTGAAAGCCGCCGGCTTACGTGTGGACACACCCTAACAATAATTGAGCGAATCTTATTATATTTTCAATTTCATGCATTTCAATCTGAGATCGATCATCCCTATTTAACTTTCTTGCGACAAAAGACGTCGTCTTTAGCATATTGCAATGAAACCGTAAGCATTTAACCCCATATCTGTGTGGAACATGAACAAGATACGAGAAGGAACGTTTCCATCAGTCAACTGAAATCCGACGCTCGCAAGCCGCAAGCTCGCAAGCAGTAAAAACCAATTACTTTGTCTTACAAAGCTCGTCTTTAACTCGACGCCGTTCTTTTGTGGCGCCCTTTTTGCCTTCTTTCGTCCAACGATGCGAGTCAAAGGGCGAACCAGCTGGCAAAGGATCTTCAGAGCTACGTGCTCGACGATTTTTCACGGCACATAGAAATTAGCCGTGTTCCACACTTGAATTTAATGCAGTACCATACTTTCGTCGTAGGATTTCAATCCTAGGAATTTTCAACCGAAATGAATTCATCAAAATAAAAAAAATCGATAAATAAAATAATTAATAAGTACAAATTTGTACTTTCATCGTTTTGGACTTGTATGAAATATTTACGATTGTAACATGTCTTCATTACATGAGCCATTCTGTGCATCTTGTGATCAAATCCATAAAGCAAGAAGTCGACCAAACATGCTCAATGTGTTTTTTAAAATGCTCTTTATTCCTTTCATTATTGTAGTTTATTCAGAATTTATAAACATACAAGTTTTGTTGATAATGAAGTATGGATGTGGTCAGTTTACAATAGAGTATAGAATTAATGTAAATGTTCCTTGAAATAAATAATTCAATATATCATTTTGTAGTTAGGTAAATAGTCATTTAATGCAATTTCATTTTTATTTATTTGAACATATAGAAAGTTATGACTACACCGAAAACTTTGACGATTCAGTTTAGAGTTAATCATGATTAGCTCTGATCGGCTCATATGAAATATCTCAAAGATAGTCTATTTAGATTTTACTTTAATAAAAGTGACAATTACATAAATTTGTTTGAATCTTTGTGTTTAATTTTCATTATTGTGAGAGTGGTGAAAATTAGAAACCCTAACGATATTAATGTTCGCTTCACGTGCAGCGTAATGGTTTATTTAAACAGAAGCCTTACACGCGTGCATAGTGGGAACTAATTATGAAAGTGGGTTTGTTTTTCAGCTTTTCATTTAAAAATTTTTGCTCTTATTTTCGCCCACCTACCTTTGTTCATAATTAATTCGCTTTGCAGCAAGTGTAGTTTCTGCAAAGCGCTTTATCGCTTTATGCTCTCGTTGGTTGGCTTGTTGTTGGTGCGCGGTCGCAGAATTCCAAATTCACTGGGTACTCGTTAGAAAATAGTGGACAATTGTTTTAAATGGTCGCACTTTTTAGGATTATTTTGAATCTGATATCTTCTGTAAAAACTCAAAAATATTCCATTGTTACTAGAACGAACGAAATTAAACGCGGAACGCAGTCAACAAATTAATAATGAATGCATTTTTCTCGATGAAAATTTTCAAATAGAAATTATTTATGGATCGATTCAATTTTATTTTTCAACATCAGAATTTTGTTCGAAACTGTCACGACGAAACCTTCACCTACAAAAACTTCTCGCATTTAAAATTTCCATAAACCGAAACAAATTGAATTTTTATTCATCGCATCGTAAGATGAAAGATCGCACAATGTACCTACACTAACATAAAAAATCCAACATTATGGTAATAAAATACACACAGGAGAGATGTATAGAAATGTAACCGACTAAGTGGCGTATCCTAATACGAGGAAACGGGATCATCCATCAATTCTTCCACGTTGGAAGACAGCGAGCCAAATGGCTGGTTTTGCGCCACTTTTTTTCCTCCTCTTCGGCTCCTCCTTTAACATTCGTTATTTATTTTTTTCGTTTAACATCCGCAAACTCACCCCCGACACGTACACATATATTTTCCTCCAGTTTCGCGTAATTGATGATGTCAATTTATCACGGATGCAAGATGCATTAGCGCAGGACTGTTGGTTGGTGTACGAGCGCGATGAAGACGTCGAACAAACGTCGGTCTTCGGAAAAGTGAGGTTTTGCTTTTGAGCAGATAGCTCTCTCTTTCTTCGTTCGAACGAGCTCATTTTCTATTTTTCCGGTGGGAAAACTCTAGGGTTTTGTTAGAAATAAATCGTCGCTGTTGAAATATTTGTTGCTCGCTCCATGCTTCGGAGAGTTCGTATGAAAAATGCGCTCTAAATATGTGAGCAATTAGTTTCAATGAACGATCCTTTTATCATACAGTTCTGATTCTACATCATTTTAGAATGTTAAATTTCACTTTTTAAATATTATATGTCTTACAGTTAAAGTGATATGATGCATAAATGTATACTTTGTCTAGTTAAAATAAACATTAAATGAATATGGTTCGGTTTACCATGCTCAATTTTTAAATTTATCTGCATTTTAACGACATTATCAAATCAAATTTTTAAGGCACCTTAGCAATTTTTTTTATCAGCAACTCAAAATGCTCTATAAATAACTAGGCATATAAAAATATATTTTAGCTCTTTTGAGTACCATTTATACGTCAATCCAATAACGGAATAAATTCCCGTAATACTATAAT
Organism: Cheumatopsyche charites; assembly: GCA_024721215.1. Classification (NCBI taxonomy): domain Eukaryota; kingdom Metazoa; phylum Arthropoda; class Insecta; order Trichoptera; family Hydropsychidae; genus Cheumatopsyche; species Cheumatopsyche charites. The sequence continues at coordinate 4,372,446 of CM045585.1, read as the reverse complement.
AGTAGACACGAAAAAAATGTGCTTAAAATATTGAGGCACATCCTAGCACTGTAAACTTTAACTACGCAAAATATACAGTGATTATTCTAAATGCTTCAACCATTAAATACATGTGTACCTATATAATTTTTAAACATTAAACTTCACTTTATATACAATTTCAATTAAAACTCTTCACAAGCACACCATACATACGGCTCGAAATTTGGTCACATTCATATAGAAACCCGATAAAATTCAAAAAGATAAATTTTCAACACACGCGTTCAATATTGAATCTTTCGATATGTATTCGTACATATTTTGAGCACACAAATGAAAAAATTTGGTCACATTGTTTACTCGTGACGTTTCGCAAGTGTTGCGTCCACTCGTTGCTGCCTAATTGCTGTTGCGTTGCAACATTCGTTACCGCATACGTAACACATAACGAAATGTAAATAATTTGCTTACATAAAAAAAATAAGCGGCTCAATGGTCTAGGGGTATGATTCTCGCTTTGGGTGCGAGAGGTCCCGGGTTCAAATCCCGGTTGAGCCCACCTTTTTGCTTAATTAAAATTTGAATGAAGGTCGTTCTGTTTTAGAAAGTGTTCCTCTAGTTTAAACTACTGTATAGCATTATAATATTTTTTGGTGAAATAGGTTTTACACTTTTCGTATGAAATTATAAATTTTATAGTGATGATTTCATTTTAAATTGTAAAAAGATTAATGTGATAAGAATTGCAGTTCATGGAATGCACATCGGAATTTTATCCAGATATATTATTTTCTTCTGTGCTTGCATAATTTTTTCAATTACTTAATCAAGTTTCTATATTTAGTTTATGATGAAATAATATTTTTCGTAAATAGAGTCATTTTTAAGTATCGTTTTTTGTTTATCGCTCATAAATTGGAATGCCTGTAAAAGGCAGGATTGTAGGTTTTCCTTCGTAACGTAGTTTCAATTGGAATTCTTTTAATATTTTATGATTAAATAACAAATTTAAGTTCATTATCGAAAATTATACATCGTATTACATAAAAGTATCACCATTTTAATATACATTTTCTCCTCATTTTTATATTGCATAATGTTAAAATTATCTTTTTAATGTATCGATTTACAAATTTATCTTAAATTCACTTCCTAAAGCTGAATTTTTCACTCGTTAGTACTTCTAATGTGATTTTTTTTTTATAGAGGTCAACATTCTTAACATACAATGTGAACTGTCAAACTTACAAAAGAAAAAAATATAAACACAAATTCTGATCAAATGAAACAGTCTATCCATAGACCGAAAACTGTCCTCTAAGAGTTCATCAAACACTACTCAAACAAATGGAAAAACGCCTCCGACATTATACCTGTCCTTCGACAAACAGCCGAATTAATTCCACATCAAAATCAAGTAGACTTAGCGACGACGAAACAACGAGTCTTCCAGCCGAAACAACAAAATTAATAAGCCGCGCCAAAGCGTTCGTTAGCGAAATCCCGTCCCCCCCGCAATTTCAATATTTACCGAGCCGCGGAACGTCAAACACGGGGCGCCAAATTAAAAATTCAACTTTTAATTAATCGACGGGGAGCGGCCCCCCTAATCCCCGGCTGCGGCCCTGGCTAAATTTCAAATGGCGGTGAAAAATTTATACGCGTATATTTTTAAGCCGAATTGCTCTAAATGTACGCTGAGGGGGGACGTTATTAATATTTGCGGTTTCTTGATTAAATCGTTTTTTATTATTTTGGAGTTGTTAATTTGGCGTTGTCGAAGCGTGTGAATGTGTTTTTTTGTTTGTCGGTTGGGTTGTGTAAATTGTTATTTTTATTGGAGTCTGATGAGGATATAGATTATCGTTATTTTTGTTGTGTTTGAAATCAAGATCTATAAAGTTTATCGATGTAACTTATAATTGATGAACAGCGTGTATGTTATAAAATGTGAATCGTATGATTTTGTGTAAAATCATTGAGAAAATCGAATAATTTTCATATGAAAATATTCATTTGTTGGTTGTTAGAGGTATTAATATTCAATTAATTCAAATTTATCAATTAGTCATTGACTTTTTAAATTGAAGTACATTTAGAATGGCAATAGTAGAAACTCCGAAGAGTAATATGTTATGTGCACTCGAAAGGTAGAATTAATCCGATCGAATTCAATCAATACAAATAAAACAAGTGATCTACATATTTTTCGAAATCGTTACGTAAATCATCAAATTTACATTTTTGTTGAATCAAACATCAGAAATAAACGATCAAACTAATACATTAATTAGGAAAAATGACACGTAACTCTTACTAGATCCGATATTACTCGAACTTAGCATCACGAAGACAATGAAGTCCGATGTCGCATAAACATACGCTTTAAATTGCTATACCATCGATTTCCTATCATTCTATTTTTATTATATTAGACTTTATGAAATCATAAAATCGTTTTCTATATTCAAAATTAAATAAACAATCAACACATTCGTGAATCTAGCATCAATTTTTTCTCAAAAGACATCGCAATTTCGACGTCTCGAAAAGAATTTTTTTCGCCCTTAGACTTCGGCAAATACCAGAATCTTCCACAATCATCCCTTAGCCGTTTCGGGCGAAGGGAGAAAGCTAGATTGTGGCAAATTTGGGTAGACCCGAAGAGCGTGCGTGTCACGGAACCCCCGTAAAGCCTTAAAGCCCATGCGAGCTTCGGCGCTTTGAATTTAAATTTTTGGACGTTAGGCTTTTCGAATGTGTCCATTTGCATACGTTTTGCGTCGTCGTCGCAGCCAAGGTTTACCAGAGGCTTTTTCTTTATTTTGTGTTTTTTTTTTTCTCCTTTTGCCTTTTCTTTCTTGTTAGTCGGCGGAGAGAGTCGCGCTGCATTAGTAGGTCTTTAGTGCCTCTTTTGTTTAGAGTTAATGTTGGGTCTGTATTTTTTTAATTTAAAGTAAGCGATGATCTTGTTTGTGTTTTTCGTTATGATTTTTTATAAATGTGTATGAATAATGATTGAAGAATTTCTCGATACGAGACATTTTTAGAGAGTTCTGGCATCGGAATACGTATGACTCCATTAAAATAAATTTCATCGTATTTATTTTATTCGTTTCGAATGTTTCACAAACAAGCAATCATTGTGGAATTTTTCTTAAGCTGTCTTGTCCGATATATCACCAAGATAATATTTAATGGGGCATGTTTCACTCGAACATCTATTTCGAAACTGTCTTGCACATTTATATCCTACAAATTCTCATTAAAAATGTCAAAATACGAAAAGAATCAGATTTATATACTTTTTCAAAATACATTTGATAATCATTTAGAATAAAATTTAAAAGAATGAATTTGCTATTTTTCACATGAGAAATATAGCATATTTAGAACAAAACTCAAACTACTCGTATCATCGAACCCAAATGATCATGATTAGTCAATAAATTTTCGAACACTTTTCTATTTTCTTTTCTCTCAATTTTAACCACCTTAGGTAACTTTGCATTGCTCGAGAATCTATGGATTTAAAGTCGATTGAAAATGGTTATATAGTATTTGTAAATGTTTTATTTAAATTGTAATATGTAATGCAGAAATCATCGCAGGCATGCTCACAATAATGTAAATTTTCACTGCCGAAGAATCATCAGTTTAAGAGTCTATAAACACTTACATATATTTTTTTATTTACATACATAGATATGAAAATATATTGAAAAACATCAAAATGGCGAGACTAAACAAAGTAATATCTAAAACGAGAATACGACAAAAAATAAAAACACGCAAAACCGAATAACAGACGAAGTGCGAAATGCACGATGCACCCGTCTCCAGTGTCGTTTCTAATTTTACGCTCCGCGGACGATTTTTGCCTTTTCGGTTTTCATTTCATATCTGACGTACACATTCACTAGTCAGATTATATAAACACTGCATTAAGCCGAATGATAAGTATACATTCGCTCTCATGCGAGTAGGCCATAATAAAAACCCTCTCTCGCGTTTTATTGCCCGTGGCGCATTTCGCGCTCGAGACTTTATCGGAAAATATGTTGGAGGCTTTATTATTTCTCATTGTTAAAAAAATCATTTCTGGAGAGAGCGTAACGCTCTCGACGAAATGCGATACGAATTATGGGTTTATATTATTTTGTTTCGTTTCTAGAAATAGACTTAGGTTGCGATTCTTCAGTGCAAATTTTTCAGTTGACGCTCGAGTTGAAAAAAATTCAATTCGCTCTCGGAAATAATTGAAACTTATTTTAATGGAATGGACGCAGATACCGATTAGCAAATTGGTTGCGAAATTCAAATTAGCGAGAATTCATACAAAACTTTCATATTGCAAATCACGAACTCGGCGAAGCGCCACTTCAGACTTTCACCGCCCAAAGAAAGACTTTGAACCTTACTTTATTTTACACCAGAAACTTTCCGCCGATAAATTACTTCATTCACCGAAGGGAGTCTGAACAGTAAATCTTTAATCTAATGTTGAAAAAAATTAGGTTACCCAAATTCGCACCTTCTTCCCTTCATACAAAGACGACGCGCTTTTCCTTTAAATCGGTTCGAACGAGATTGCTTAACGTTGCTTGAGAAAATTTTAAATTTTACGGCTAAATGATTTTTTAGAATGTTCGAAATTACAGACTTATGTACGAATAATGGAATGATAATAAAGATAAAACGTGTAATAACCATAAACTAATTTTACAATCTAGTAATAAAATATCACGATGTCTTATCAATGATGATTGTTTATTGATAGATGTCGTCAATAATCAATTTCAATCATTGAATAAATCGATATGAATTTTCACGTTTTTTAATTTTAAAATAATTAACAAAGCTATTTTGATTAAATATTATAAAATATACCTATTTGTTTATATATTTTTTTGCTTTTTTTGTACTTTTTGAAAAAAAAAGAAGGGCTCAACCGGGATTTGAACCCGGGACCTCTCGCACCCAAAGCGAGAATCATACCCCTAGACCATTGAGCCTGTTGTTTTTCATTAATTACACAAATAACTCATCGCATACAATTATAAAATTTCGATAAACCACATTCCATTTTCGTAAAACTGATTACTCATTTGGGTTACGAACGCGAAATATGCAAACTCGCTCGTTGCGCTGCTATAAACATCGATTCAATTTCATCATTCGAATATGCATAAATACACTTATTGTAAAATACAGAATTCCGCTTTACACAGAAAACATTGTTCCGCTAGTTTCAAGTTTAATAATATGTATTGTTCGATTTGGCGCCATTATAGGCAAATAAACCTTCCTACGGTCTATGGCGCTATACAGACAGGATGTTTCTCCTATATCTCCGGGGTCATGAATAATTTACAATTTTGCATTTGAATGACAAATTTGCGTAGACCAATAATTCCAAGGCGACACAACAAATAAGCAACTTGACCGACAGCAAGATGAAGCGATTCCTTCGGAATATTCTCAGTGCTTGATGCCTATCTGAATTTGAATATCTATAATAATATTTATCATATTGATACATCATATAAATGAAATTTTATATCTGAATATAAATTTTTTCATCGTAAATATCGATAATCCTTATAACTATCATTATAAATGAAATTGAATGTATGTCTGAATGTATTTTAGTAATAGAATCCTTAGCAGTAGATCTTTTTGCAAGACATTTTTCAGTTCTATTTATACTTGGGTATATTTATGTATCAATACATTTTACAATTTTCAATTAATAAAAAACAAGATTTTTATCATTCAATCAGTCTCAAAGGAACTTTCTTGTAGTTCAACGGTAAAAAATACTATACACAGCCGAGAACAGGAACGAAATACCATTCAACAGTTCACAATTAGATTAAATCCCCAAGATTCTCAAGCAATTTCGAGTAAATATATAAAATATTAATATGGAATGGGAAATGTTTATAACCTCTATATAGTTATTTTTATATGAATAAATTTATATTCTAGACAGACCAGACGCTTTTAACATACGTATATAGGGAAACGTCATTGAATGAAGAGCCATCGGAAGTGCATGTAAGGCCAAGAAACCCGACAACAAACAACGAGTGCGAAACAATGCCTTTATCCCAACAACGGCGTATTTTTATTTCGTTTTAAGTCGATTTTTTTCGTCTATTTTGCCTCACTCTCGTTGTTCGGAGGCTCTTTCTGGCTATCCGAGTTATTTTCTTCGGCGAGAGCCTCCCGGCCCATCCTGCAAGCCAGTGCATTACTTTAAAGAGTTTTCTTTATAAAGTGCAGTATACCCCTTTATCTTAACTACGAAACTCCTCGTACATGCTCACTGGAGTATAGAACGGCGGGTTAACTATTGTTTTTCCTCGAGGCTTTTCCTACTCGGTCAAGTCTGAGGGGGATAATCTTAGGTTTTCTTTTGCTTTCGTGCATTTATAATCAAATAATCGAATGTATACTCCGAGAACTGTAATGAAATAAAAAATGTCGTGTGTAAAAATAGAGCAAAATTTATCTTCAAATAGATCGGTTAGAGCCGATTGCACATAGAAAATCTCATATACGGTATCGATAACGGAATTCTTCCCCCAGCATGCGAACATTTCTTTCAATTGTTTCTTTTATGAAACATAATATAAAATATCTGGAATGACCCGCGTCTTTCAAGCTGAAAACCTTTCGAGCGTAAAGCGATCAAAAGAAGATGAACACGAGAAGAGGGAAAAAAAGAAACATTTATATGCGGAAAAATCGCATATGCGAAAGACAAACTTCCGACGTCGAATATCGCCTTCAATTTTACGAACGTTTGATCAATTTTCTGATACGATCAAATATACGTAACGTGCACGTTCCGTTCCAAAAGATCAACTGATAATATATTGTATCATCGACGTATAGAATGTACGTGTTATATGCAAGAATTTTTCGAAAATATCGAATGAAAATGGAATTAGCTGATGGAAAATTAAATCAAACGTTTTTCAGATGGTTCAAAATGATAAACCGCTTATAATTTTCAATTAAATTTTACGATCATAAAATCGAAAACAATTCCACATCGAAATTTTCATCTCATCAAAACATTTACATACCACGCATAATCCCAAAAGGCTGTCGGAATAATTCGTACCCGACGAAATGGACGATGATTAATTCTGGCCATTTGATGATGGCTCATTTGGTGCAGTTAAAGTTACGAATGGCGTCCCTCTTCTGCTTTTTCTCGTGATGGTTGTCGTTGAAAGCTTTATTTTTATTGTATGGTCCGTTTTCACGTACGGTCCGTTTAAATCCCGTGCGTCCCCCTTATCCTGAAGGGCGCCTGCTTAAGAGGACAATGTGAGATAAAAATATATGCATTTTGATTTAAATGGCTTTAAAATGATATAATTTTTAAAAAATATATAATTACATATTTTCACTATATTAAAATTTAGGTAACCTTTTGAATTTCTTACTGACATTGTGATTTTTTTCTAATACATCTGTGAAAAACGATCGTTATCATAATTAGAATTTAGTGAAACTTAACGTAACGAGTATAATTTGTTTCTAAATCTTCATTGTAATGAGAAACATTCAAAAAATGAAACAATATTTTTGAACGATAAAAAATTTAGATGCTGCATACATCACAATAATTTAACGTTGTTACTCGTTATGTACAACAGCACTCGTTAAGTGAGTCAATTTTTTAAATTTTATTTTATTCGCTAAGCACAGAATACTTCAGGTGACACAGTATATTTCAAATAACAAAAAGTCGAGATTTAACATACGATGACACAATATTTCCTCTTCTGTCACTCGTTATAAGAAGCATTGCTCGTTATGTAAATCTTTTTATATATTTTTTTAATAGTTATGAGAATTACTCGTTAAATAAAGCTCTAAACATAAAAAACTTATTGCGTAACATAATTCATTATGCGAGTCTTTTTATATTTTTTCTTATTTTTTGTAAAAAATACTCATTAAACGAGATCCTATACATGAAAAACGTTATTTACAACTCATTTTTTCTGATATTAATGAAATAAATTTCATTAAAAATTTTTCAGACACTTCTAAATTATTCAAAACGACATATTTTTTTGATACAATCTGTTCGATCCAAATGGTGGGACATATGCCAAATATGCTTTGCGAGAAAACACCCTTTTTCTACCACCCCCCCTTGCCCCTCACCCGACAATCTCGGCATATATTGTTCTTGAAGGGTCCGGTTCGGGTCCGCGTATGGGAATCGAGCGGTTGTTTACTTTTCTCAAACCCTGTCTTTCATGTAAATCTGTATACATATTTTCCGTGTGGAAAAACCCGAGCGGAAAATGTGAACCCATAGGAGCGCATGGGAAAACCATGGGGGAGCTTAAGGGGGAAGAGAGACTCGATTTTATCAAATAATCCGAAAACGGGTCGTCTTTTGTTTAAGAAGCGAATTTCGGTTAATATAAGCATTCAATTACCATAAAATGGACGTATATCCGACTATCAGCGTCTTGTTATACTTATTTTAAGCGAGTAATTTTGGAATTTTACAATGGATTAAGTTGTTATTAGAATGAAATATGTATAACGATTTTCCATATACAAAATCGATTCGTATCGAATTCGATGTTTCAATGTTTGACACGCTAGAGTAATTTTTCGTTGCTTTCGCTTTTGTTTGCTTTTTTTCGGTGTGGAGATTTCTCCGACGTTCCACATTCGCACAAAAGGCACAATAGTTTTTCGTCCGCAAAATTGGTGTTTCGAAAACTTTTTTGACAGTAAACTTGCGCGATGGCAATAAAGCTCCCCGAAAGTGAGTGTGAAAAGGTCTGTTAGGGGAAAACGAAAAGTTTCCCTTGTGTGTACAGCGTTGTTGCCCCATACTAAAGCCATATACTACAAACTGGAAGGCTACAATTGCAACCCGTTCGGTCGTACATCTATTCCTTTTCATTGAATTCGTAGAGATCCATAGAATATTCTATGTAATACGTTACAAAATATCGTATTTCATATCATTTTCTATATATGTAGCTATATAATAATGTATGTGTTACAGTAAAATCATTAAGACTCGTTTGCTAATTTAATGGATACTTTGTAAAATTTTCATTTATGAAAACATTTTAAGCAAAATAATTTAACAATATCATCTTGCTGACAATTTTCTTCAGTAATTAAAGGTTTAAAATGCTTAAAAGTGATCAGGCATATAATAGACATTTTTTTGTTTTTCGGAACACAACTCTATGTACCTACGTCAATCCGATAATGAAGGAATCCTGTAATAGTGTAATAGAAAACTTTAAAAATATAAGACCAGAATTTCAAAATGTGCATAAAAATTAAGACACAGCCATGTTATTTAAACGTCAAACAGACAAAGCATCCACACTATAGACTATAACATACAAAAACCCACATTAATTTTCGTTCGACATTCAAAGCAAAAATTCATATTCCATCAAGCCAATTCTAAAACTTCGTTACTTCAAATAATATCTATCATTTTTCATAATATAAAAAGTCAATCAATCGACATCTCAAACCACATAATCCTCAAATAAAACATTCAATAAAATCGACATATACTGCACACTCATACATTTTTCTTCAGCACAATACGTCCAGAAGTGCGATACACACGCATAAGATCGTCCCAAACTCATCCTGAACTAAACCCTAAGCTCCCAGGAACAAATTCTAACCCAAAAGGTCGTTCCCGACGATACAATAGGTCGACCGTGGGATTCGAGTTTTTACCGCTCGCACGCACACCCAAAGTCCGGGCTCCGGACTCCGGACTTCGGCAAAAAGTGGTCGGTCTCCATTCTGGAGGCTTTTGCGACCGGCTGGCTTAAATTTGGCCGGCTTTAGCCGAAATTAATAAACAACCGGGCTAAGTTGACTTGATCGATGTCTCGAACTTGGCCTAATTGTCGGCTTCTATTCATTAGATAAACTTAAGATTGAAAAATGTAATTAAATTTTGATTAAATAACGGTATACGTAATTTCAATATCTTTGTACGAAAATGTAAGCGATTAAATTGTCACGAATGATATTGTAAAATCTCGTCAAGTCTATGTCATGTTTTATCATAATCGCTGTATATTCAGTCGTGTTAACTTTTACCTTTTTCCATTTGGGACATTATCTTTTAATTATTATCTCGTTGCGGTCCATTTTAAATAAATTTCGCGTCCATAGATTGTACACTCCGCTTCGGCGCTATACCTTTCATTTGCATAATTTACAAAACGCTAACGTGTCTCTATCAAAACTCGAAAACGAATTCGAATTACGCATAATGTACACATTTGTGAAAAATAGCTTTCATAATTTAAATTCGGCCGAATTGCGTCCGAAACTTTGTATGGCGGCGAATGAAACTTTTTAATTTTCATATCAAACTTAAATTAAGTTATTCGCAACAGCCTCAATTGGACGCGATGGAATTTTGATGTAGTTTTAAATGCCGTAATTTTCTCATCAGTCAAAACTATAATATTTGTATAATTTCACTCGTGCACTATCCGACTGAAATCGTTTATATAGTCGCTAATGAAATTAACATTCATTCGATTCATTGCATGCACGAGATGGAATAACTACACCAAAATCAAACCGTTAACGAGCGAGCGTTAAATTAACCCTTTCTATGTTTAATATGCAATAAAATGACCCATATATAAAACCGAAAGCTTGTTATGGCAGTACCTAAAATACACGTTAATTTAATAAACGTTCATATAAAATTTTCACGATTTCAATTAAATGTTAAGTTACCAAAATTTTCCACAATATAATATTTAATTTCTTGAAATAGGTATTGCTATCTGATTATTTTTACATTTGAACCAAACATCTCATAAACGCTATACCGTTACGCCATCGACTAATTAAATATATATTAAACTATCAATAATACAGTAAATATAACGAATATTCTAAAAATATATACCGTATCAATTAAGTGAACATGAAATCGAAAAACAATCGCCTGATTCAATTGTGCTAACTTGACTAATTCGGTCACGCTCAACCTGAATTAATCAACCTCACCTTAACTCCGACTCAACTTTCGCCCCGAATTAAACCCATCCATATTATTTAGCGAATCGAACGCAACATTCTTCCGAATTACAAAAGCCACCCGACAACACTAGCCTCGAATTAAGAACGGTCACACGACAATGTCGAAGTTGGTCCAGCACGCGAACGCTGCAGAGTTTTCAACCGCCCACAACGAACGTCTCTAGGGCCTGGCCTCCTCGTAAAAAGGTCAACAGAAGTTTCGGCAATCAATCGCCTTTCATAAGACCGAGTTCCGGGTATTAATCTCGTAACCTAATTTGGGAAGCCCGAAGAAAAACTTAGCTTCATAAAAGTTCGGTTTGACTTTGCCGGGTGACGTCGACGCGCGGAGAACGCCGCAAACGAACCCGACTCCCGCGGGATGAAGTTAAATTATTTTCTACAAGATTTTTGCTTGCCGAAGTTATTTTTTTATTTTTTTCGGCTTTTTCGCGTTTGTTTTTCATTAATGTTTAAGTTAAGGATCGTAATTATCTTCCGCTCTGTATCTAATTCGATTAATGTTTGTTAGCGTATGCTCTTAGCTTATTGTATTTTGCGTTTTCTTCGAAATTATTACTTAATATACGTTCTCGTTTTCTTATTCAAAAACACTAATGGAATATATAAAGCTGAAAAAAATTATAAACGAAACTATTACATATAATTAATATCGTAAGTACATGTTATTCGAAAAAAATCACATCACACCATGATCGGATCACATTAAGTTCATGCTTATTAAGAAAACTCAACATTTTTTTATAAAATTAGTATCAAAAAAATACTTTTTTTAATTATACCAATTCAATTATTATTATTCGTTTCATATATACATCTATTGAAATATGAACTAATCTAAAATCGAATGTTTTCCTCTGCGCATTTTTCCGCAACACCATTTTTCTCTCCAGATCTAAATTATTTTCGGAGACACATACTTTTCCCTTGACACCGCATCCGATAAAGACCAACCAATTTTTGAATGGTGGAAAAAGAAAACTACATTTTTTTGCGGTTCATGAGACGTCAGCGTACATTTTCATTCTGTCCATTTGTCGCAATATCACTAGTTGTATATCTATCCAAGGAGACATTTCGGCGAACGCAGCTGGTGTTTTGTGCCACTTTTTTTTGCAATCTTATACAATATGCTATTGTAAATGTTGGGCTATTCGATAGGATTCGTGTGTTTTCAATGTTTTTTTTTTTTGGGAAAATGATTATATTTTTAATTTGTTTATCAATTTATATTGTATGCTATGAAGCATATTACATTTCAATAATATAAAGAGCCAGTAAATCATTTGACTTGATGGTAGTAAATACATCGCTTAACATTTAAATTTCAAGAAATTAATAGATAAGTGGAGTATATAATATCATTAAGTCAATTGTTTTACAGACTCCAAATATTCAAGAAAAAGCATTTGAGTGGATAATTTTCAGTCGCAATAGTCAACTCTCGCCAAAGTTCTGGTGCTGAGAAACGAACTATCTTCACAACATTACGTCGTATAATATTCGTACACTTACTTACCATACTCTGTGGTATTAACGCTACGAAAATCTCTCATTTTTTCCCATAATTTCTTAGAAAATATAAAACGAGGAAACAAATAAAACAAAATCAGTCTTTGCGAAATAAAACGAAAATATCGAACGAAAGCCCGAGGCACGAAAACTTGCGTCGTTGACGACAACTTTTTAACACTGCATCGATTCAGATTCGCCATCTCTAACCGACACCGTAGTGATCAAAAATAAAATAATAAGGGAGGGAAATTTCCCGATGAAAAAGTTCGGGTTTTTATTACGGGGAACCGACGAGGCTTTCTCTTCAGGCATTAACGGCAATGCCACTTTATTAAATTAGTTTGAAGTTTTGCAAGCGGCGCGGTCCAAGGTTTCGCTAGGGTGTATAAAGAATCTGTATAATTGTAAAGTGCGGTGTGGTTCGGAAGAAGATTTCGATGAACTTAAGTTCGGTTTTTGAATTATAAAATCGTTTAAAGTACACTCAAATTCTTAAGTAAATTAAATATTTCGATTACTGGTTCATTCAAGCTTTCAATCATTTTTTACATATGATAATCAAAGTGAATTTTTTTGCAAAGCAAGAAAATTCTTCAGATTTTTTTTCATTCAAAGGGAAAATTCACATTGTCTAAACGCATAAAGGGAATCAACCACCATCCAAACACCCTATACATCTAAAAACAAGAGCAAAAGAGAAAGACCCAACATTAGCATAATACGCCAGACGCCCTTTGTAAGTGTGTAAGGACAGATGCGCTTTCCACTGAAAAATTCCCATCCCTTAACTTTCATTCTCTCGAGCTCGTTCTTTATCCATTTCGCGGCCATTTCAGCCCTCGTTATCCTGTCTCTATTATTATTATCGTTATTGTCGTTTAATTTAATTTTTCTGGACGAATCTCTGGAGAGAAAACGCAATAGCCGTCAAAACGAGCTGCGGGTTAAAAGTTCAAGAACTTGCATCAATTTAAGAGAGAAATTTGCTTACACAGAATTAAATTGTAATTTATTTTCGATTAAAACTAACTTCTGTGACCTTACGTTGTTCGTGAACTTTAAACAATTGCGAACTGTTGTAATTTATTATAACATGAATTAATTGAATTCTTTGAATTTTCAACAATTATTGCATAAAATTTTCAAGTATCATTCATAACACTCCTTCATAGTTTAACGTAACTTACAATTAGCAACCGAATTCAATAAACGAATAAATTTAATATTAAATCAATTTCGAATTCGTTAAAACAAAAGCAAAACATATTGTGACGATTGTTGACTTTCAATATTGATTTTTTTCTATAGAAAAATATAAAATGTATTGATTCTACGAAATATGTTTATAATGATTCTGAAAATTCCGATGCATTTGTAGGTCATCCGTAATATTTACTATAGATAGATTTCAAAAAGACCTTCTTAAGAATTTTCTAACGATTTAAATCGTGTATATATATAAAATTTCAAACATGACGATTCAGAAAATTTTCTAGACGCGTATACAATAACTCCGGAAAGATACATTAATTGCTTTATATAGAAAATATGACGAGTAAAAAGGCCAAGAGGTACAAGTGAAATTTTATTATGTACAGAAATCACTTCTATGTACGCTCATTTATATGGTAGCAAAGGGATATAAACGAATTCGGAACGTGTGCCTCGAATTATCATCAAATCAGTCGACCTCCTCCTAATACATAGTCAACTTTGAACGTACTTTTCTCGAAATCACCACGATGTCACATTGTAACATCTTGCCCTTTTCAGTCGTCATTATATTGTATATAGATTACACGAATATAAAATAAATAAATATAATCGGCTTCGATTAAACGAAAGTTCATCAAACGGATCTGCATCCACCAAAGTCAAAGCGCTCGAAATTATCGAATTTAACCAGATCGACTCATAAGCCCTAGTCACACCAACCGGCATATCCGGATCCCTCCAATCAGCACCGCTTATCCGAATCGATAGCAGGCTTTCATACAGGAAACACACCATTCGATATGAACGTGATGTCGCCGGTTCAATTCCGCGGTCTACATACGCAGATAAGACGTTTTCCGGAAACGGTTAAGTGGGACACGGTTTTCCGGAAAACTGAAAAGTGGGCGGTATGCGGCCTGATTGGATTGTCTCTTACGTGGAAAAGATAATCGGGAAGTTCGAGTTTTATCTGAAATTAAATGTCTTCGAGTTTCGCGGAGCGAGGTTTGATTGTTTTATCGTTTGTTTTTTGAAATGTTTTAAAAATCGAATCGTGTGTGTTTATCGTGGGATTTCTGTATTTTTCAAATCGGATTACGGTGAAAACCGCACAAATAAAGTATTGCACTACACTGCAAAACCATAGAAATACGTATTTTTCGTCGGACGACTTTTTACGCGAACTGAAAGGGATTAAAACTCGTTACACGTCGAAGTGTTGACTGAAATAAACACGATTGAAAAATCAGTTTCGAAATCCCTTTCAGAGCTTATTGTTAGTGAGGGAGATTGGGGCAGGTTTTTACCCTTTTATTTTTACATATATTTTATATAAACAAGATTATTTTCATCTACAATCTCGCATATTTTTTTTTCAATTAAATATAGTTCTCAGTAGTGAATGATTAGGTTTTGATTTCTGAGTATGCAGGACAGGTTCCTTCATCTCTACTTTAATCAGTAAAATAAATGAAGTAAGGCTTAATTTTCTTATTTTATTGTTGTAAATTCGTGTATGTCGTACATTGAATAGCTCATGCTGGCATTATAAACTAGTTTGTTTCAAAATTTAACTGAATTGGAAAAACTTCTCTTATGGAAAACTTGCCCCGATCTCCTCTATTCGACTTTACAATACCTCGGCACTAACCCAACCGAAGTTATAACTCTAATTCATAGAATTTACTTAACCCAGCTAATACGTTTTTAGTGTCAGTGTTCGCATGCAGCGGCTAAACGAGCGACTGTACGCGAGTTTAAGTGCAGGCAAATTGACTTGTCAATTTACGTCGCCGTATGGCCCCAAGTAATTATGCGGTATGAAAGTTGTTATACAGTCGATGCGATAACGTCACTTTCCGTTCAAGTTGAGCGAACTCTAAAGGCGAAGTGGTTTGATTATATTTCACTCCGATATAATTGAGACGTTCAGAATGTAAATTTCGCTAATGAAAACAGTGTGCGGTGTATGAATGTCGACCTTTCTCGTATGAAAGGTCGAATTTAACGTCAAACGTTTCTATGTATTCCATACAAGGTCGTGATATTCATGGGTGGATAAAAATCGACATATATTTCGAAACACGTGTTCCGGATCACACACTCAAAGCACATAAGCGATTAATTAGCTGATCGAGATTCACTTTGACATCAAGGAACGTGGCGTTTGTTTGCATTCAACATTCGATGGCAAATCAAGCAGATGTTTACAAACGACACCCTCGGATGTTTACTCAAACTGTTGCGGTAAACTTTCTACAAAATTTAGGTATTTTCTAGAAATTTTAAACTGAGATTCACTCCGATTTTCTTTAGTTGACTGAAAAATAGAATTGAGTTTATAGAAGCTTATTGTAATCAAACTGGCAACACTACACTTACATCTATATGTATGTATATAGTATAACAAGATCTTCGTTTTATCATAAAGACGATTTCAATTAAAAATAACTGAGAACTAATTAACTCTCACGAATCTCAAACGAAATTCTTCTAGCAATATATACTTAATCATATAACATTTAATTAGCGCTAAGTAAAATTTTGTCCTCATTAACGATCGATCCGAAGGCAAATTGAAAGCACACTTCCCCTTCATCACTTAGGATTAATCACAAATACGTTATTAAATCGCGACGCGGGTTTCGCATTATTGAATCAAATTATTTGATGATAAACAAGCCAGACTAGACTGGCAGTCATCGAATTAATATTTAATGAAGCACCATGCACACGAGCTCACTTTCCGGCTATCGCCATTATGCTTTATATCTCGTTATAAGGATTATTATATAAATCGGAATATCCTAGAGCTGTTAACTCTTTGTTGGCTGTGAAACTTTAATAAGGCTGATTGAAGACTCGATTGAGCAGTTGCAAGAACTGTTTATATAATAAATGCAGTTCAAATACTGTAAGATAATCTGAGAAATTAATTATGTTTTATTTTTATATAACAAATATTGAATTTGAGGTTGCATATTTTTGATGATAATTGAAAAATATATTTTACTCACTATGAATAAATTTAGGATTCATATGAGTGTATTAAAACATTTGCATTTTACGTGCGAAATTGCAACGAATCCACAAAATGAGCGATTTAAATCAACACTGATTTCAGTATTTTCAAAATATTACATTCATAACCGCAGGGTATTTTGTATCAAACAATAAAGTGGGAACGAAACGAACAAATAAATGTCCATATCGATGAATAAACATATACTCAGCATTTGTAAATTATTACCATAATGAATATAAAATCTGAATGCACAAATTATTCTATGAATTTGAAAACAAATATATGTATGTACATACCCAGTAGACTGAATATTTGAACGATTTGATTTTATCATCTTAAACACGATAATTCAATTTCGAAAAAAAAAAGACTTATCAATGAGTGCGCTCTAATTTTTACGGTTAATAACGGTCATATTTGAATATCTAGAACTAAACCATATTTAAAACAAATAAACTATAGCTATAACGTTTTATTGAATCAAATGATTCATTTTTTCAACAGGTACTTATACTTAGTTCACACAATTGTAGCTATACAATAGCTCATGCATATTATTGACACAGCATGTTTTATCTCATATAAACGATCAAAAACTCTTAATGAACGAATGTTTTTAAATATACAGTAGATTCTAGACATTTTAATGACTAAATTTTCAAAATTCATCATCTAAATGTATCTGAAATGTATCAAACGAATTAAAATCCATTCCTCTTTCTATGTCTGTATACAAATAGCACCTTCGAAAATTTTGAACTAGTGGAAACCCAGCATCGTAAACGAACCTCCAAACACTTACATATACACCATACACAGTGTCATCCCGTAATTTTGTCGAGTTTACGTCGGCAATAGCGGCACTGAAATACTGTTAGCAAGATAACTAAACTGCGCGGAAGTTCGCCAGGATGTCTCGCGGATGTTGAGGATGTCGCTCACGCGGCACCAAATGAAACTGTCCTTTCCTAACTGGAAATTTATCGTTCGCATTTGCAAAGCATTACTGTAGACAGAGTGTGTGGCGTGTAGACGAATATGAAACTGAACTGCATGCAGGTTGAAGACGTATTTTATCTGTGTACGTATTGGGTTTTTCATTTGGTGTGCTCGAACTTTAGGAGAAGATAGGGAGGCTTGATCCTCTGTTTTAATTTTTGCATATAACTCCTTTTTGGAAAATCGTATATTAAAAAAAAAAGATTTTTAAGCTCAATTTGCTCAGTAAGCTCAATTTGATTTCAAGTGTAAAGACACTATTATTTCAAAAAGTAGTTAGAAGCAAAAACCAAAAGAAGGGATCGAATTCCTCTCTCCACAATCTTCTAAAATTATTTATGACCACATTAGTAAATTTATATCTAAAACATATCATAATAGAGATACTTGGATATAAAAAAATATGACTATATTAAAATATAATATTAATGCAACTTATTTCTTGTAATTTTAAAGATCGAGCGCTCTTAATGAAAAACCCTATACTTCGAATATCAATTTTTTTCTGATATCCCAATTAATCATTCACTTTCGTAGTAAAGAGCAACCGCTTGAAATTCCAGATAGTGGATGATGGTTCTAAAATCTAATGAATTCAATCAACACAGACAAATTGAGCGATCTATTTTCGAAACTATTTCGTTATGCGTTAAATCAACACTATTTCAAATCTATCTAGAACTATCTAATATGACTTAAAGTCGGCATTAAGAAGACATTGAGTCCAACGTGCTATACACAAATATATTATACCGCTATTCTATTGCCTAACTATACTTTTATATCTTTTATCGTGAGATTTTTAACAATCATATCAAATCACGCAATAATTCACAGACAATTATATCGACACACGGTACAAGTGAGTCAACCGCGCGATCCCTTACAGAAAAGAGTCACCCGACCATGCAGGGGCTTTTAGTTTAATGAAAGTAAATGGAAGCAAACGCTATTCGAGTTAGGCACGCGGATTAAATTTATCGCCTACATTAGGTACCCATTGTACGAGATATCGTACGATATTACCAATTTACGTACGTCGCAGATCCTGCGGTCACCGTGCTAAAGCAGCATTCACCTAAACCGACGACGTTAAACGACGATGAAGAAAAATGGGCAGATCGATCTTGTTTGTAGACATGTCCCGGATATTCTTCAGACTTCAGATTCTGCGAAGTGGTCGTGTTTGGAGTGTTTATGTCGATGTACCTGCGCTTAGTGTGTTATGATAGATGAGCAATCGACTCGGTGAAAGTATCAGCACGTGTCTGATTAGAATTTAGTTCGTTTAGTTTCTGTATGTCGAAAAAAATGAGTATCACTCGAGGAGTCAATATTTTCGAAATTCGTTATGAATAAAATCATTTCTATCTGCAATTTAAAAGTGCTTTTTTTTTATTTTTCATATAAAATTAATGATTTTTAATCAATTCATCAAACAAATACGGTTATTTAGTATGAATATTATTTATGTTTTTGATCAAAATGAAAAAAAAAGAGGGCTCAACCGGGATTTGAACCCGGGACCTCTCGCACCCAAAGCGAGAATCATACCCCTAGACCATTGAGCCGCATAGACAATGGTATGACGAATAAATCGACGTTTCACTTTATGGTCTGAAACGAGGTCAAGTTATATTGCAGCGCTAATCACTCATACTTGTCGATCGAGCGTATTTATTGCACGCCTTACATTTCGATAATTCGTTTATTATTGTTTTCGTATGAATTGACACGAGTTCTCGTTGTTATCGAAATAAACTTGATTGATAAACAGATAAATTATCTAGGCTAACAAATAAGCTATTTGACATATATAACACAAATCGAGAAAAAATATGTTTGATGCGTTTTAAAAAATCCTTTTTATTTTCATATACATATTTATCTGATATTATTAGCATTTAAATTTCATTAATAATAAACTATGAATGTAGTCATTTCACATTAGAGTACAGAATTAATTGGAATGGCCTCTGAAACTAATTATTTGATATTCAATAAGCAAACAAATTTTGTCATTTAAATGTATTTATCTTTATTCTGTAAATATATTTCGCACATAAACAGTTTTGACTATATCAAATGCTTTGACATTTAAGGGCCGATCTTTTCACTGATCTAGTTAATTAACCAGAGAGTTACGGTCAGATCATCTACTATGAACTTTCAAATATCCATCTCTATTCCACAGATTTTTCGACAATCGATAGTGGAATGACTGACTATGACCTTCTGATAAGTTAACTGAAGCAGTGAAAAGACCTACTTATTAAGAGATAATCACTTAATGCACTTGGAAGTTCAATTATAAATTAGATACAATCCATTTCCTTGTTATTTATTAATTTAATTATAACATATCAAACCGGAAAAAAATACCTAGCAGCGCATAAATTAGAATGTCGAATTTTTATTCGAGTAATAAGCAAGGGCACGCACAACCCTAATGCCGACGTTTCTCTATCGCACGCGAGAATCGCGTAACGCGAACATCCCCCATACAACGACAACCCCACTCACCATAATGAATTTTAAAAAAGTAAGTAATTTGCCTAAGAGACGGAAAAAATGCAGCTCGTTACACAAAAAGGCACGTAATGAACGCCAGACTCGTATAATGGGTTCGGTTGCTTATCACTGCATACAACCATAACGGATATGCACCGAGCGATATGAGAATGCTCATAATTTTAATGCATTCCATTGTTTCGGTTGCATCGTTTTTTGTTGTTTTTGTTTCGACTCATGTGACTCTGGATGAAACTTTGTGTGCGGGGTTTGATTGTTTTTTGTCGTGCGTAATGAGGATTCATCGGCGGTTGGTTTCGTTATGGAAATTTTCACGATTGTAGGCCGTTTTGGTGATTGTTCTGGTTTATTGTTTAATGCGATTGTGTTGATTGTGTATAAAATATGCGTTTGTTTTCATTATTATTGAATAATATTCATGTGTGTTTGGTTTATGTAGGTTCGAGTTAATCGAAACGTTCATTGAATTTTATGACAAATGCTGAACTTATCAGTCGATGAAATCAAATAGTATACTTAATAATTTCTTTCAAATGTTTTATTCATTCAATTCGACAAAAATATCGATTTAACCGTTCTTTAAAATTAAACAACAACCTCGTATGTATCGATTAAATTCGATCGATTTAGCATCAACGATCGTGAATTATTCATTAGCATTACTCGTAACAGTAAATAATTTAAAATATACTTTTGTTTTATAAAATGTGAAAATACTTGTATATTCCGATGAAAGTATAAAACGTTTAAATTCCATGCTATTTCCGACTCGAAATTCAACTTTGATGAAAATTCATCGCCTACGTCAAAATTGTAGCGTTTGCTACGGGTTCGCATTAAAACAAATAATATTTTTCAATCGTTGTTTTGCAGGCAGGGGTCGAAAATTATTGAACACGGCCCGGTGATCAAACATAATGGCGGGTTGTACGGAAGCAACTTTATCGCCCCTTAAATACTTAACGTTTTACGAGGTTTTTAGTACTCGAATTTAGTACACCGTTTTGTCCCTTTTATTACAACGATATTTTCGCTTATAATATTCGAACGATTCCTTTCTCCTGGAGTTTTTTTTTATTCGCTTTTCTCCTTACAACGAACTGAGATGTCGAATGTATAGCCGTGAAAATCGTAATTTTGTGAAAATGTTTCGATATTCAATTAGAATTTTTTTTAATCGATTGTTTCTGGTGCGATTCAATCTCTTCAAAAATAATTGGAGACGATTTCGCGTTTCCAATTTCAATCTACAACTTCCGAAAGCCCGTGCACTTTGAAATTGCAGTTTCGCCATAGTTGTATTGCGAAATGTTCTCGCCGAGGGAAAGTTTCAGTTAACGTTGAAGAACTGAAGAATGACGATCCGACTGGTGGATTAAACTCAATACTAGTTTTCATAGAGAAAAATGCAAAATTTTAAGAAAGGTTGTTTGTACCAAATAATAAAGTTTTGAAAGTGAAAATATTCATCAAAATATCTTGTATTTTTCGTTCAGATTCTATTTAAAGAAATCAAAATTTATAAAGGTGTCTTGAAAATATTTTGAATTTCAATTAAATACGTTAAGTATATATATTTTTTTACATTAATACCTGTTATTTTCTCAATATTGTATATAATATTGCAACTTAAATATTATATAAGTTTTGTTTTCTGTTGGTGCGGTTCGGTTCAAATTACCACTGCTTGAGAATACTTTTCTAATATAAACTATAAGAAACACTATTTGGAAAATTTCGAAAAATCGTAGAACAGCTATAACTGTCGCAACCACCGAATGCACTTTCATTCTTCAGAACATTGTCTGAAAATTGTTGCGAATTCTTCGCAAAGATAAAACACAGTTTCGCAACATAACACTAAACTAACTTTTTCATATAAACTTTTCCGCGGAGTACACTAAATCCACGAACAAACGCTAAAGTATTTCGCATGCAATAAGCGATGAAACTCGAATCACACCTTATAAGAAAATTTTAAATTAATTTCGAATCGCTTCTAAAATTTTATATACTCGATGCTATATCCATCTCGTGTATACGGAATGGGATAAATAGCGTTTACTTCATAACAAACTGCACCCGATCCTCTCGCATATGTCTTCCGAGTATTATCCTTCGTCTTACCGAAGGTACGAACGTACTCCCTTGAGAAAAACCTTTTCGAAAAGCCCTTCTCTCGGTCACATAAATTTCGCATACGAAAACCGAAAAAAATGTGCAAAACCGTACAATTTTGACGTAAAACTCCATCACGCAACGTAATCTACGTATACGTACAATGAATAAGTCTACCGAGGGTTTTAACTCGGGGAAAATGAGAATAAAATGTATACTCGTATTGATTTGAGATTTTTCGATAAAATATAAATAAAAAGATTTTGATTTAATTATATATTTGTCAAGCTTAAAAATTTACAATTGTTTTTAATGTCAGACACTTTTCCTGTAAAATTTTCAAAAATTTAACATTTTTTTCGTAGTGCTGAATTAGTTTAACATAAGTTTCGTTTATAATTGTAATATGTACATAGTGATAATAAAGATCAAGTACGGTTCTTATTATTGCATTTGGCACCGATATTTGAAATGATTTTCAAGGAGAAATTCGATTAAGCAAAAACATAACTCAGAGTAGGTAATTTTTCAACAGCTATCAGAGTGTATGAAAATAATATTTTATTGTAAACTTATTGTCTAGAAAATTTAAGGCAATGTATGATAATAAGAATCATCCAACAAAATATTCATTTTATATACCTCGTCAATAATTTCTTCAGCTATGAGTATGTTTTTGTTCAATTTCCCCGAGAAAATCGTTTCAAATTTCGGTGTCAAATTAAATATTAAAAACTGAATATGATCAATTTTCAAATTATGAAAAAAACTATAAACTAATTTGATGAAAAAGATTCAATATTTATCGAAATAGACCAGATTTCCTCACAATGGCAAACATAATAGTTTCCACAGCTAATTCAACATGACTCAGATATAAATGACTCGAATTTTCCTCACTTCCTTTTGTCACCCCCTTCACTATCAAACTCATACAATAATACACCAAGGGATCGCATAGGGTGGCCATAAATTTAATCACTGCATCACGGCCACCCGAAACTCGTTTGATCCGAAAATCTCATCTACGTACTAAGCCAGCTGCCAAATATCCCCGACTCGGTTTAATGAATCCACTTACATACAAATTGCATCCGATCCGAATGGAAATCACATGAGGTATCTCGCGATTGTCATAAATTTTGCATTTCCTGGAAAATACGTATCGTTCAATGCTCGTATGCAGATTTTCAATTTCGTTACGTGCCGTTGATGAATCTATTGTGCGTTACGAAGCGCTTCAGATATTCTATATTGGAAATTTTCAATATGCAGATAAATTGAAATTCCTTTTTTTTTATATCAGTTTTGAATTTGAATATATTATTTTTTAATATAAAGTTCATTCAAATATTATAATGATTCGATCATATTTTTCAACATAGTTTCGATTCAATTTTATTAAATAAAAAAAATTTAAAATTTCAATTTGAATACTAAACGATTCGAAATCCATACCGCATTCTGGAAATACCCTTTTACAGAAAACCGCATATTAAACGACACAATCCTGGATAATAAACCTGGACTCGTACGAGCTGTCTCACACGAAGAACACGATAAATTCAATTTGAACCGATACGTACAGCCAATGTTCATCCCATAATCCCAGTTTCTAGCATAATACGTATCATATTATATTATACACCTCGGTCTAATGGAGTGCCAACTTGTACAATGGACCGTATTAAGTGGAACGATATATTCCGAACCTTACATTTATGAAACGATCTTTTGATTACTTTTCATCCAATTACGTTACAGTCAGAATCGGATTTAGACTTTCGCTTTTTAGCAATTTGTAACCAAGGACTATTTTTTTGTTTGATCAACTGTATAACTAATTCTTTTAGTCATAACCCATATAAAGGTTTAAATGACGAAAGTTAATTAATTCGTTGATTTGAAGCCTCGGTAGCCGATAGATGACACCCAAATCATTCAATATAAACACACAATGACTAAGCAATGTTGACGAACCGAAATTTCATTTGAAAAATATTCTTATAAAGCATTAAATTAACACTTTTTTGGAATTGAACTAAATCTACATTCGAAAGAAATGATCGAGCTTCCATATCAATTAAGAAAAACGACACGTAGCTCTCACTAGTTTTTGACAGAATTCGAATCCAGCATTGAGAAAATACTGAGCCCTACGTATCATATACAAACAATTTATACTGGATTTTATCTTTTGATTCACCAATAGATTTTTTTTCATCCGAGGGTAGATTTTCAGTACATTCGTATGCCACTAACGACGCCGTTAACTCTACCTTCGTCTCGTGTAGAGTCACTATTTATTTCGTGCACCACCCCTGAATGCAGGCTTCGTTTTTCATCCCCCAAGTTAGGGTTTCGGTAATGCTCTTTAAAATGACATCATCTGTTCGAGAAAGTGCGCTTTTCTAATTTATACACGTCGTTAGAATGCGTGATGTGAACGTTGAGATGAAATTGAAACGTCCCCGAGCGGGAAGTAATCAAAAGCGATTTTGAGATTTGAATATAAAACACGAGAGGCTGCTCGAATTATGCAAATTCAAATTGAGATTGCACTTTTTATAAATGGCTGTTTTTATATTTTCATTTTTTTCCTGATTGGATAACATTAAGAGGCTTTTTTGAAAATATGTATTGGTAAAAGTCGTCATAAATGGTATTTTGTAAGCAAACAATTGGTTCGCATCCTGGCGAACGATCAAATCCTGAAACTGAATGTTTGCTCACGTTCACCCTCTAATACCGAATCAAACCGAAGCTGGGCAAGTTTCTATTTGAATTGAAATGTATCTGAATTCACAATGAATAAAATCGAATGCTACAATTTGTGAATATTCATAGAATTCGAAAACATGGTTCGATGCTTGCAATCTAAATTATTAAACAGATTTTTTCATTTGATTCAAATATTATACGATTATTTTTTTTTCATTTCATTCTGTATTTTTCGTTTCATATTGAATTCAAAATGTCAATATTGCCACACACGAAATGAAATTGAACTTTTTTAACCTACATAATTTCGAAATGTGGTTTTGAAACTGTAATTTCATCAATCAATCTATGATTACGATGTTTGTGTAATTTATGTTTGATAAAATGTAACAGTTTTTCGTAACAGGCACGAAAGCATAAAATAACGATTGTGCGTGAAATTCTTTACAAAAAATTGATCATTTGTCTTTCACTAATATTAAACAAATCATTCTATGCAATAACGCATGATATATCGAAACATAAAAGAAATACCATTACGCATGATTATTTCATCAAAAATTTCAAACTTTATTCGTATAAATACAAAAAAAAAATAAAGCAAAAGGGAGCGAAAACTTTTTAAATTGAAATTTCACGAATCCAAAGGCAAAATAGGTTTTGTCCATTCGTCTGTTTGTACCATGCAGTTCAGCGTAGCCTGCGGCTGTTGTTCGCACAAGCCGTTTTTCCTCCTTTATATAATATTTTCCCTACCTGTTTATATACACATTATTTCCCCGGTTTTTTTTTTGCTTTTCTTTTCGGGTCGCAAAGGAGTGTTCTTTCTGGAGGCGGGAATTGTTCGCTGAAACACCGAGGGCGGGCGAAGAAATTGAATTTAAGCCAGAAACAATTAAGCGTTTTGTGGTTACTCGTAAATCGTTTGCGTGACTTACCTTTCCCGCCAAGACGAATTGCGTTTTTCCTCCTTTTTAATAATGCTACCTATAAATTAAGAAAGATTTACGACAAAGCACCAACGTGTATAAAAAAACGCGAAGGAAACTCTCTGAAATCGCATGATTCCGTCTTTGGATCGTCCGTAATAAACTGCTAACGTATATCTATTTTTGCGCTTCTTATGAATTTGATTCTCTTTCTAATGTATGATATCAGTAATTAGATAAATAATTTGATTAAATAGTTTATGATTCAATGAATAATTACAATTTGTGGCTTAATTAAAATGCTGTTAGAAAGTAACAGTTTCAAATCATAAACGTACGAGTAAGTAAAATAGAATGTATGTGCAAGTATATCTTTTGTCATTTATAATTTTATTAGTGGTTTATTCTTATATTATGGTTATTGTATACACATTAAGAAAGGTTTTTGCATCATTAAAATTTAAAATCTACGGTATTTCTTCCTTTGACAATTCACAAAGGAGCCTTTTTCGTAGCCCAATTGTAGCAAGTATTGTGTACGCTCTACACTCAATATGATTATAATAGTTCACAATGGGTTAGAAATCCATAGATTCTCGAGCAACAACGAATTTCAGAGGCTAGTAAAAAATAATTATTTTGTGATTCAATACTTCTTATTGTCTTCCGTGCTGGATTATTCTTTGTTCGAATTGCTACTAAATATTAATTGTTTTAAAATTGCAAAAAAAAAATTCAAAATTCATTTAACAAACTCCCCCAAAACACGACCGAATAAAAAATAAATAATCTCGCATTCGATAAACCCACTTCTGAATTCGCCTACCCCCCTTGCGAAATTAATCCACAATCTTCGAAACGACCGAGACTCGAAATATTCCCATAATGTAAAGAGGACTTTTCGCCATTTAAATTTTAATTTTGAAGAAATAGAATTTTTCGAGCCCGCATTATAAGTGAGGGATTATGCGAGAGTGGGGCGGCCCTGGAGAGGGGACTTCGGGGAGGAATGGAACTCTTGAACTGTTGAGTGGTTAGTAGTACGATTTCGGAAATGTTCCTGTGGAGATTTCAATTGCCGGGCTAAGCCCCGAATCGACGGGGCGGCTCCGGGATTATCGGGTCATAATCGGGCCCCCCCTGGATGCGGCCCTGGCGAGGGGGTGGTGCTCTTTGGCATTATTTCGGGCCACCTTTTTGCTGTCGTAAAATAATAATCTTGAAGTACTGCGTTGAGCCCCAAAGAAAACGTATAGTAATGGGGAGGTTGGGCTCGTTTCGTGGATTTTTAGAAAATAAATTGAATTTCTTTGAAATATAGCTGTTGTGACCTGAATTTACTTGAAAGTATCGAATTTAAGTGATTACAAACTGTTGTATAGTATTTATAAAAAAATCCAATTGATCGGTACAAAAGCAAATATGCACATACAAAATAAACACAAACCAAATAAATAACATTACAATTTTTTTCAACGTAAAATTTTAAATTCTTGTTGAAATGTTCGGAAAATCATACGCATTTTTTTCAATTATTGAACACACGATTCAAAACAAAACCTTTTTATTATTGCATTCCAATTTCAAAACAAATTTTGATGCATTCGCTAGCAATTTCAACCAAAATGTAATTTATTTATTTATTTATTTATTTAAACACGCATCCGCCCAAATATTTATAATCATTGAAAGAACATGTATACATATGTATATATTCATACATACACATATACATACTTAAACATAAAATTCATGATAAATGAGTAAATCTAACATTAAAGAGCAAAACTCTCTCCCCTCAGCGGCAAAAAGAAACCATTAAGACATCTGGAATTTGAGAAAATATCAAAATTTAATTCGGTATATAATTCGGTAATGTACAGGAATTTTCAATAGACTCACTCCAACTTATCCGATGAATTATGGTGTCAATAGTGAATTAACTAATAAAATAAAGTAACTAATTAAATCAGTTTAACTCTATTTGAGTTAAAAATTTTGACTTAATCATATAAATAATCAATTGCGGCTATTCACATGCCACTTGTATCTTTTCGTTTTCATAATCAAGCACTCGCTGAAATATTATTATAGTAAATATTCTATAATATTGTATAAGTAATACTAAATAGTACTAAATATTATTGTAGTGTTTTCAATGTTGATCGATTTAAATACTTAATAATTCACTATATTGCGAAAATGACTAGTTTTCCTCAATAAGAGGAGACCGCAAAATTTTTGACTGTTTACTGTTCGCGTCTGAATATTAAATTCTCGAGGATTCGGCGGGCGTTGCCGAGAATTTAAAATATAAATGTCCCACCCTTCCTGAAATGCTGAAAAACCGTCGACGTTGGTACGTTTAAAATATTTTTTCTTTATATTCAAATCAGCGTTTTCTAGAGCGACGATTAAAACGCAGTGAAGTGCGAAAATTTTTTATCAATCGAATTTTTTTTATACATTGAACATTTCAGATTTTTTATTATATTTTCAAATAAAACGGTAAATGTGTGAAAATATTTTGAGTGCTCGCAATGTGACTTGGAGAGAAAAATTGTTCTCTCAAATCGTAAGAAATATTCCCTCTATAATAATATAACATCGCTCAATCCCTAAAAGGAAAATTAATTTAAATAATATTTTTAAAAACATATGAAAAATTCACTCAAAATGATTCAATTCAGCATAGCCCCTTTTACTTGGGCTAGATTTTGTATCGTGTCAATGAATATGAGTTTTGGAAAATCGTTAGTGAAATTTCTTCGACAACCGCTCTACACTTCTTTTTAATGAGGTAGGCACTATTTAATAACCTAGTTTAATTTTTCAGCGAAATACTACCATAATATATACAAATACTTAAAACCTACAAACAAACCATAACATGAATCAAAACCTAAAAAGTCTCACCGAGGTGCAATTAAAATTAAAAATTCAGAAAACCGCATGGCGCGAAAGTGCACTCGATTAATTTGCCAAACTCCCCTTTTGTACCCTTTGAGGGGAAAGTCGCGTTGTTTCGGTTCATTGCAGTGCAATTATACACACCATTATTACCTCCATTTTACTTTGTTATTAAAGCCTACTTAAGCGCGCCGCAATACGGAAAGTACACCGAAACGTTCTGCAAATCGTTGCACTTATTATAGGTACACAAAGTTGAAAAAAATGCTACAGTTATTTCCTTAATGATTCTGCTGTATTGTTAGGGTTCACGCCATTTACTTGTTCTATGAAAATAAAATCAATTTCAATGTTGTTTTCAATATTTGCTTTTACAAAAAGTATTTGTACGTTTTCATAAACTTTTTGATTTCATAATTGTCTATTTGATCAAACAAATATGAAAAACTTTTCATTGCTATTTTCTGTGATTGGATATTGCTTGAGACTTTTCTGATTTGTAGTTATTATGAACTTTTGTATAATATTTATTTACTTTAAATAATTACAAAACAATTTTAATACAAAATATCTTAATTAGATGTTAGATGTTGATTGTAAAATTTAATGATGCAAAAATTTTTGGTGATATACTTAAAATGTCTCTGAAATGTTTCATTACAA
The DNA here is from genome assembly GCA_024721215.1 of Cheumatopsyche charites. Classification (NCBI taxonomy): domain Eukaryota; kingdom Metazoa; phylum Arthropoda; class Insecta; order Trichoptera; family Hydropsychidae; genus Cheumatopsyche; species Cheumatopsyche charites. The sequence goes on along the minus strand of CM045585.1, from coordinate 4,342,740 downwards.
AGAACAAGCTATTCAAAAGCCTACAAAGCACAGACATAAATATAATATTTTACGTTAAAAGCAATAGATCTTTTAAATTAAATGAAACAATTTGTACAAATAATAGAGTCATGATTGATTTTTATTTAACTTACTAATTCAATTCTCAAATGATCCAACTGTAAAATCACTAAAACGGCCGTAATTGACAGGAATATTTCGAGCAAACCAATTGAAATGTCCAATACAATTTGACATACTCTCTTTTTCATTAAATAGATGATGCTATTGTTTTAATTTAACAAAAAACTGAACACAATATAATGAAAAAAATGCTCAAATCCCACTTTAATCCAGCGTCGCTCGTTTCGCGCGATGTTTTCCCGACGCGCGATATTTTCCCGACGCGCCAGATATTTTCCCGACGCGCGAATGTTTGAACGCACCCCTCGCAAAAGGGGTGCCGAAATTATTTTCCGATACGCGAAAAAGACGAAGGGACGGGGTTCGTTCGGATGATTTTTCCGAGCAAATATTCCGCAGGAAATTTCGACAGTAAAATATTTCCTACGAGCGTCGTTTGTCGGGTGACACGATGATATTTGTTCAGGTGCTATCCGCTGAGATGGAAAAATATTAGCACAGCTTGTGCACACAAATTTCCTCTGTCGCGATAAAAATGTTTTTAATAGAAAGATTCCTGTATATTGGGTCCGCCGGATATATCCTCCTTATTTATTTTCATATTATATTTTTATCGGGGAAAAACATGCGAGTGAGCAATTTTTTCGCGGCCACCACCGCGTTATCGATACCTCTCTTTTTTTCTATGCGGCAAAACAAGCATGAATTATGTTATAATGATCACATTATTAAATGTTGTATATTGAAAAAATAATTCTTTCATAGGATACCGCGAAATAAATCTGATATCGTTAAATTGTTCGCTTCAGTATCAAATTTTCAAGGTTTCGTTTGTTTTAACAAATTTTTCAAATAAGTAAGGACTCGTGTAATTATATCATTTTTTTATCACAGAACGAGATCAAGGTTTTTATTTTATAATAATTTAATTATAAATGAAAAGCTCACATATGAAATTTAGATAACTCAAAGGATCTAAATCAAAACATATACGTACATATGTAATTGGTTCGTTAATATGCAAACATAAGTTAATCGATAATGCGTGATATAAGCTAAATGCCTGTAATTTCATTAGATTTTCATGAAATCATATAAATTAAGTAGTTCTGCAATATATTTCTATGTAAAATATCACTGACAAAATGTGCTCAAATTGGTATATATCGAGAAATGCAATCAGTACATGCGATAACTCTACTTAAATGTATTAAATTTTATAGACACTTGACGAAGTCACATTCACTTATAAGATTATAACCATTTATCTTAAGAATTTATATATTCAGTATCGAACTTAATGTCAGTTGATTCCTATAGAATAATTGATATTTCAATCATCACTTATATTCTCTCTCTTATCTAGATACATATTCTACTTGTTATCACAATATTATTCAATTACGTACAAATGATAAAATTAAATTTTATATATAAGAAAAACAAATATCACCTAAACCTCAAAAACCTCAACATCCACAACTTTTTCATATATAAATATATACAAATACACAAAAACCCACAGACACATAAGAGAGCAAGAAACACACTCGAGATTTTACGATCCGCGCGCCAAATTTTCGCGAGTTAATGTCGCCGTTTTTACGCTTCTTGTTTTAAACGAACGTGGTTACGTCTTCGCCAAATCCCACATCCTCTAGCCACGTGAAAAATGTACATTTTGCAGTGTTTTCGCTGCAAAAGAGTTCTCTTCTCTTTTTTTATTATACAATCGCCGGCTAAGGTTGCAATAATACCGCGAATCCAGGTGCCCGCCGCAGTTCGGCGGAATGAATATCAAATTTACGACAGGATAACTTTTCGCAGCCGATGTAAGATGTAAGGATATATAATAAGGACCGCGCTCAGCTCTTCTTGCTTCCTCTCGAGGACATTAAATATTTTCGGCGGAGTCGTAAAAGTGTGAACTTTCTTATATTGCGCGTATATATCTCGAGCGGGCTGTGAAAGTGTCGTCGGGTATGCTTTCGATTTTTTTTTTAAGTAGGGGTTTTTAATCGAATTTTTTGTGTAATGTATGAATATTATGATATAAGTTTTTTTTAGATTAAATCAAAATTATTCATGTATGAAATATTCGGTTCAAAGTCGTTTTATTCGTAGTGAAACCTAATGGAGTTTTTTTCGAGCTTATAAACTGACTTATTTAATACATCTTCCGTTGCGGAAGTTAAGTGAAATTATTTTCATGTTATCCGGAAATTAAAAAGCAGTCTTTAAGTTATTTAATATTGATCGTTTGATGTTTTATGAAGTTTATTTATATTCATTTTTTAAAGGAAATTTAAATTTTATGAATATTATTTTGAAGAAATTTAAATTAATTCATCATTCATTCGTTTCATATAAATTTTTAATGTATTTTATTCAAATCCGATAAAAATAAAACTACAACAAGGCGTAGAATCAAATCCGTTTCCAATAGGATTAACGATACGAGTTCAACTACACAACAACACAACGGTCACAGTTAAAAAAAAAAAACGTTTCAGCACAACTTAACATAACCTCAAAGCGCACACTCAAAAACGAAAATATAAAAAATAAACACACATTAAAAAGCTTTTTCCTTTCCATTCAATCTTTTTTTTCATACTGCTGAAAAATACGAGCAATATTGCGGCTAAGCACCGCTCGTGGCCTAATTTTCATTCGAGCCTCTCACATTACTTCTCACTTTTTCTGGTCTCGAGTGAAAATTCGTTAAGACGTCAATACGTGAACATCTTTGGATGGTGTTTGCCTTTTTTCTATTCCTCTTTTGCTTCTCAGTTTATGGGTGTGCCAATCAAAATGAAACCCTATTAATCTTGTCGAAGGCTTTTTTTGTTTCTGTAGCGCTTCGATCAATTATAGTGTCCGATTCGAAGTTGACTCTTTCTGTTGAAAAGTTCATTATAAGTATAATAATAATACGATTTCATTATTTATACAACAATTTATCTTTAATAAGTATGAATTTATATAATATTCATTTCATTTATATATTTTTAATCGAAATCTTCAATTTGAATTAGTATCATTTCACATTTTTATACAATACGTATTTTAATTTTTTCGAGCTGTTATTCTAATTTGAATTCACTGCAAGCATTTGTTACATTATACGTTAACAGATTGTTTCCGGGATTTTTTCTCGTTCAATTATGCCGTATTATTATTCTGAAGTCGGAATGGAAAATTTATTTTTTATTGCTGTAAAAGTAAAATATTTCCATCAGCAACAGGTAGAAAATGTAACAAACGACCATAAAAAACATGATAATTACGTCGTCAGAATTAATATGAGATTACGTATGTGGGATTCTTGTATACGGTGTGTTAAAAGCGTAAAACGACAAAAAGGCAAAGTGTGAAAATATTATTAAAATAAATCTCATTCTAAAATTCAAATTAACTTATTTATTAGTATTTTAGTGGGAAAATAATAAATATTGAAAGTAAATTGTTATTCGCATAGAAATCACTATTAGAACGAAGAGCTTTGTATTTGCCGTCACTTTTCACTTTCGACGAAACACACAAAACACAATATCGTACGAAAGCTCAGATGTTCAGTAGTAAATTTTCATCCGAATTCTTACCAAGTAAGGCAAAATAACAAATTATTATCGGGTTGACGAACACGAACACGTTCCGATACAAAAATACTGTAACAATGTTATTTCTGAAATACGAATATTTAACGTTTAAAAATAAATTTTCCAATCAAATCGTTACTTTTAAAATAATATTGCTATTTAGAATAGTTTCAATTAATTAGAAAACTTTTTTTTATCTTAAATAGCAATACAGTTCAAATCAGATCATCTAACCCCAATATTTTGGTGATCTTTTTCGTAACCATGGGTTCGTTCGATAAGATATTGTTAGATTTTTCATTGTCAAAAGTATCACCGAATCAATTAATAATATAAATAATATCTATAAGTCATCAATATTTTAAAGATCATTTCGTGAAGTGACTATTTGAAAACGTATATTGTTTACAAAAATCTTTTGTTTGTATACAAACGACAAATTCAAACCAGCGATTATATCTGAAATTTTTCCCTATTTTCCGCACAAGCGGTACAAATATGTCTTCCAACACATCTTTATATATTTTCTCATACATTTCTGTGGCGTTGAAGTGTATGTGTTAAAGAAAAGCAATTTTCCTGCGTGCTGGAGCGGAATGGCTGAAGCGTCTCTTTGAGCGCGATTAAAAAGACGCGCCCCCAACACAAAGCCCCATGGTGTCGGTCATGAACACCATATTGCAGTAATTGAATGCGATTTAATACCGCGAACATGCAAGCGATTTATCATGAATCGTTCATTCGCTAAAATCGAGAAAACGGATTCGTTCGAAGCTTTCTCATGGCACATTATCGATCGCTCGCGTGATTTCGCGGAATTCCGCATTTGTAGCGGATTTCAGTCGTGTTTGAAAGCGGCTCTAATACGAGTTTAAACACATTTTCCTAGAAGTGGTACTTAGCTTTGGAGATGCTTTCGTTACGTTTTCGAATTATTAAAATGTCGGGATTCGCACGCGTTCCGGCCAAGTATGGCGTGTTTCATCACACAAAGGCCAGGTTCGTTGAATTCGTATAAATATGGTTTAGACTAGAATTCACAATTATATTCATAACATGAGTCAAATTTAACATTTTCATACAATACATAATCGGCCAGTGGTGTAAAACATTTGTAGATGGCGAGTCGGGTTTCAATATTTTCGTGATGTTGAGTTAGAATCCGTAGGAGAGTCATATGTCGTTTTCCTTAATTGATGTGATAACTCAATCGTTTTTTTAGTATATTTAATTAAAAAAAATGTTAAAATACCAGTTTTTGGTTCAGTTCCTAAAGATGAATACAGTTCTTTTTCTGTTTCGATTGATATATTTTGATTGATCGTTTTGTGTCATCTTTCGTGTACCGAATACTCTTCGAATTTTCAGCTCTATTGGCTGTTTTTTTTACTTTTAAATAAACAATTCATTGAAAAATTACATTTTGGTACCTACTTAAAAATATCTTCTATCAAATTATTGCCAATTGTCTTAGCTCGATCATTTATAATACAAGATAAATCATACGTTCTAGAAAAAAATCATTGTATATACCAGGAAATTCATTCAAAATCTCAACAATAATAACAAAAAAAGGCGGTTATTTAACGAGCCGCATAAGGACGAGACTTTGATTCAATTTGGCAAAGTCCATATGCGCACAGGAGCCCGACCACTTAGTCGCCCTCCAAATTGGCGACTAAAGTCGCAAATTTACGACAAAAGAGCCCTGCAAAGACACACCGAGCTAGTTTATTTCGACCGAGGCGTAAAAATAATCAATTTTTGCCCAAACCCCCTTTCTGGGGGTTCAAAATAATTTATGTGGTCAGGGCGAGAGGCGTTCGCCCAAATAATTCGACCTCAAATCAAATGTTAAAGCTGCGGGAGACTGGTGCTGATACAATATTATTGGTGTGTTTTGCTATTTTTCTAGTGTTTGTTTTATTTTATTGTTGGGTATCTATTTGTTTTTATATGTAGTAAATGATTTATGACTTTAGTAATGAGTGCTAATATAATAAATGGGGGAATTCTATTGGAAGTTGTATGTTTTCGGGAATAAATCAATATTTAAATGCTTGAAGTTTATTATTTTATGGAACTATAAGAAATTCTTACAGGCGTTGTAATAATATTATAAAATTTTGTGTGAAAGCTCTCAAAATATCATATTTTATTTATCATAATTTCTTGTTGATATCTAAAGAAAGCCTTGAAAATTTATGTTCGAGAGATTTTCTCTAATAACGTTTATAATACACGTACATTTATGAATATTATGTAAAGCAACATAAGAAATAAATTCAAGGTTGAATTTATTGAATGGTTTTGTTTCATTTGTAATTTCAGTCGTGAAAAACAAACTCCACAACGATCTAGAGAGTAAATATAATAATATTCAAATTCCTCGACATTCATATAATTTCCAGAATCTTCGATTCGCTATATTTAACCTCTTAATAAAGCGAAATTTTATCAATGAAAATTTCCATCCTTTGTTTTCGCAAACAAAGGAAATTTTTACGTACACAAAACACTTACATATACATTTCCTTTTTTATTTCGTTCCCCGGCCACAAAGTAACATAAAACTTTCCGAAGCCAACAAAAGATCAGTAAGCTAATTACAAAGTTGCACACTAAGCGTTTCAGTATTAAAAACTTTTTTCGGTACCTATTTATCGAGCAACTTTCATAAACTTCAAAACGAACAATTCGCACATCCAAAATGAATCCATTATACGACGAAATCAATATTATCAATCGCTTTCGAACAAATGAAACTCGACTATTACGCACAAATTTTCATCGTGGAATTTTATGGACGTGGACGGTTTTGTATTGCAGGTTCATTTATAATCGAGATGTAATATTTGATAGTGTGTAATATGAAGTTGAACGTGAAACTGAAGCTTCTGCGGGTCGTGCGGATATACACGAGGGGAATTATGATTAATTGTTGCTAGTAGCACACAACCGAATAAAGGGGGTGCTTAACCGAATGAACGAGGCTTGTTTAACAGATAGGGCCCTTTGTTGCGAAACAACCGTGGCTTATGCGTATTCGAGTGTCTCAAATGTGGAAAAAACTGCTGCAAGGGTATTCATGATAGTTGCCTCTGAAAATGCGTATTTAGAGCCATTATAATATGGTGAAAATTGTTTGATTTGGAGGAAATTTGTTGTTGCAGATATTGCTGCCCAATTACTTGTATATTTTTTTAAATAAATCATTCATTTTATTAAGTGAATAATAAGTGCCCTTAGAGTACTGAATTTCAAGAATCGTGAAAATTTATCGATATGTAAAATAATAAAAATAAATGGAAGAACGTTTTCACTAACCTTGGCGTATAGTTGGAACATTACACAATCTGTGTTACATGGAACGATCCAATAACATTTACATTTGATTCGGTCAAGTCTCTACGTCTCATTTCTTAGTCGGAAACGTAATTATTTTTTTCCCTTTGTTCCCCCGATAGAAATAAGTTGTTTTTCTTCCGAACAAGACTCGGAACATCATTTTTTCAAACTATATCACCCCGTTTCCATGGCAATATATCGCAGAAGACCCATTCGAACTCTTCTTAATTACGCACGAATCTATAGCTAGGGGATTGTCAACATTTTCCCTTTTATCACTCTGTAATAATATTTTGAATAAAATATTTATAAATATTTTCATTATATGAAGAAAATTCAAATCGAATTATGGACTCAGTTTTATCAACGTCTATTATGAATATTTGAATGAAACATCTAAATATTTTTTACACTTTTGTATAATATAACTATGTGTATTGTTATATTTATTTTTTGTTAGTCAAATAATTTCATTAAAAAGCAAAAATATAGAGAAATACCTTACTCAATAAGTACCTCATTTACCGAGTAATTTGCATAATATAAAATTTGAAAAATGACTCGCCAACTGAGCAATTTTTCTTACAAGGAATGATTAGAGGGGAGATAATGTGACATCGTATGCAGCATCTTGGCTTTCCATTGTTAAAAAAATATTATTTCACCAAACGATTCTAGTAAGATTCTTCTATATCTCGAATCAAACGATACAAAATATCGATACAATCAACAAATCTAACTCAAAAACCACAAGACCAAGAAACCAGCATCCCCTAGATCCAACAACTCAGTGATAAAGACGACCAACCTTAGGAAAATATTGGCTCGATACACGGAAATCTTTTATATGGGGGCGTGTAGTCGTCTGGCGCCGATGCTGAAGCGTCTATCTGCGGCGTCCGGAAATGGATCCACGGGAAAACATCTTCCCACTTTCCACCCCCATGGAACATGGAAAACCCCCATAGCATCGTCTCCGAGGGGCTTTTCCCGGGAAATCTCGTCCCGCCCCCCGAGGGATCCTGGACGGGGAAAACTGCCCCGCGATCGGGAAAATCTTTCGCCGCATTAACTGTTTATTATTTCGCGTGCCTCTTCTTTTCATGGGATGTGATGGTTCGGGGGTGTGTTGTTCGCTCCCGGATTTATGGTTTTCTGGTTATTTTTTCTGTGTGTGTATGTGTTTTGTGGTGTATTCAGTTTCCCTTCTGTCGATTGAATGGTTTCGTTATAAATATGTTCTTTTGTGCATCGGCGCTTCTCTGCTTTTGCGTTTCGATTCGAGTGGGTTTAGTATACGCGTTTTTTTTTTCTCATATTTGAGTCATCTCATATATAAAATTACTAGTAATGAACCAGTTGAATACATTATTAAACGTCTAGTTAGAATGAAGTCATAAGTTTTACCCACTTAATTAGCTGTGCCTATTTTAAGCAATCTTCATAATGACAGTGCAGAGTGAATTGCAAATTGCATGAACAGACAAATAAAGCACTCTTTTTATATTAGATTGATTTTTTCATTATAATAAAAATAATATTGATACGTATATAAAAAACTATCAACAAGTTGAGTTTTTTTTCAGATCACAATAAATTGAATTAAGTTTTAAGTTGAGTCAAAATTTATGTCAATGGCTTCTCCTTACGATTTAAAATCATTTGACAATCGCTTCATCCGCGTTGCAAGAAACTCGATCGAATCGAAGCAAACTCTACACGTACATGAAAACTAACATATGGGGTCGATTGATAAGGTCAGTCTTGAAATTCATTAGACTTTTGTTCGCAGGGGCTAAGCCAGATTAGGCGCAAGCAATACACATAATACAGGGTCGAAAACGATGGGGGAGCTTTGCTCCACGGGGGATGAACGCCATTTGTAACGCGAAAGCGATGGCTCCACAACGAAACAACCCCTTCATTATTTCGCCATAATGAAGAAATAAGGCGTTGCTCGTCTGCAAGGAATGCTGTGTCTTCATACTCGGGTTGTAAAAGTCTGGTTTGTGGAGATAGTATAGAAAAATTGATGAGAAGTCAAATTTTCTGATAAATCAAGTTACTTGTTACCCTTCGTGTCGTTTGTATAGATTTATCAGTTTATAGATTTTATTGAGTTGTGTGTAATGTATAAAAAAAATGGTCTAGTATCCGAATTAGTATCCTAATATCCGAAATAACGGAATATATGTATTTCACATCGAAATTCAATTTGAATCTATTCATTGATACTTTTATTATTCGTAATCGGCTTTATAAGTCAATTTCGTTCCATCATTCGTCCATTATTTCAGCTATTTATAATTCGTTCGATTTCAAATTATAAAATTTGACATCGCCCGTCCATTTTCAGTCGGAGTAAGACTTGTAAATAATTATAAAAATATCATTAGATATAGAAAATTTTATCATTATACGGCGATTCGTTATATTTCAGAGATATTTGAATATTTTCTCAGTTTAATTTATATTGTAATTTTTATGTCCCTCATTTTAATGAGACTTTTCATCTCGCAATTTGAAATATTTGTACGTAGAAAAATATTATAGTAAAAATACATCATTCGAAAAATAAATAAATCAATACTTTAAATGAGTTTAATATGACAAATCTTTTCTATGTAAACAGTATAACTGACAAAAATAGAAGTTATTACGCATTTTTATCTGGTTTTCCAATCACGAGACGCTTGAAATACAATCTGAGCCCATTCGATACAGGATTTGTCGCGTTCCACGATCAAGAACTCTATACAATCTTCTTTTTTTTCATTTGAAAAACTTACGAACGATATGGGTTCGTACGAAAGAGTGAGGCTCTGAGCGAAAAAAAATCAAGAAAAACATTCCAAATGAAAAAGAAACGAAAGAAATCTTGAAAAGGGAGCAAAGAGCGAGGAACGTGAGCTACCAGTATCGATACATGTGAGAAGTTTCTTATGTATCCAATCAGAAACGTATGAAGAGCTTAGAATCAAAATTCACATGTTTGAAAAACAAAATTTTTGTTTTGAAAATAAATTCAAATCAGACTCGAAATATAAAAAAAACTTTCAATAGAAACATCATATAATTCAAATTAATATATTCATTTTTTTTTTCTTGAAAACTCATTAACATTTCGATATTTCTTTTATGTATAGGAAAGATTTAAGAGACTTGATCCGTTTACGAGACTTATATCCTCTATTATTTTTTGCTTCTAATTATTTTTTAGAAAGTCATATTAAAAAAGCATGGTGTCAAAGTAAACCTAATTGTATTTCGAGTATATTAAAACTATTTTATTTAATACAATTTCCCATTTGAGAGTCTTTTCATTGCTTTAGTTACTTCATCATAGAGTTAGAGTCATTCAACTTCGATCTGTCAAAAATCAGTAGAATAAAAGACTGAATTTTGATATTTGACTGACAATAACTTTAAAAGAAGGGATAAGTGTTTCAAACAGACTCCTTACATTCCTTTACACAATACTTTTGATTAGATTGAAATTAATTTTCTTCGATTTGATTTTCTTCTAAGTCTATCATCGAATCGAAGCCAGTTTCGAATCTGAAAGCCTTCACGTATCGGATCGTGCGTTTTATATGGTAAAAACAGAAACGGACATTGAACTGACGAAGGTCACAAAACGTTACCAGAAACTGGAAACGTCTGAATAAGCACATGTTAAGCTTTCGCCCGAATTACCCGCCACGTTTAACTACGCCAACCCCCTTCTTGGAAAATTGATAGCTTTCCGAACCCACACCACTGTTGTATATAGTTCCTGTGTGCCCTATTTACACTGTCGGTTTCATCCTTCCGGAAAATTTAGGGGATACTTGTCTAGTTGTGTATCCCTTTTTTATTTTTTTCTCAATGTCATAAAGTGTGTCGAATATATGATTTCTAATATATTTCATTCGAAATTGCTGAAATTATAGATAACTCCGAAAATATATTGAAATCATCCAAGTAATCATGTATTCAGACGTGCTGATTATGAATATCAAATTTGTTTTTCTCTATCGGGATAATTTTTTGAGGAAATTCCATTTTATGATTTTTGATTTTCGGGTTTTTGGATGGAAAAATATTGGATGAAGTGTCATTATAAATAAGTGATAGTAAGCCTTATACTCAAATATTATTTTTTTATAATGTATTATTGACCAATTCTACATTTCAATCTTATTTTCTACGAAGGAAATTCAATTTTCGTGCTACATAAAAAAAATATATATCTTTGTTTGATACGTAAAATTCTCATTTCAGATTCAGACTTAACTTTATCGAATTATACTAGTACATAAGTAATTATATACTTTCACATGAATATTATATATTTTTTACGCTAAATTTGAATACTTCACTATATAAAACAACCATATCGAAAAGAAAGTTATTTTTACAATATCGTTCAATCGAATAGTTAAATTCGAATCCGTTCAAGAGACGGTTCGCGTTAAACAGCAACGTTCCGCATATTCATATTTATTTATAGAGGAAGGGTTGAAAGGATTCGTGCACCGTTATTTATATGTATCGTATAAAATACATTCGAGTCTTCAATGTCGCATAAACTTTTATACACGAGTCGTGTATATCGAGGGTTTTTCATGGTTTTATTGCGACCTTCGGAAACTCTTATTAATTCTCCGAGCATTTTTGTGTTCGAATGTACGTTCGGGTCGTCGCGAAGTCCTCCTTTTAGTTCGGAGACAGTTTCGTTATTGAATAGCCAACTTTAATTGATTTATCATTCCGTAAGTTTTTCTTTCATCCCCCAAAACAATTCAAACTCAATTTGGCAATCTCGGAGGCGAAGAAAAACTTGCGCAAGTCAAGAATTATACGTCGTATACTCCCAACTATTTAATATCATTATGTATTATATACCGGAGTACGTCAAACGGACTACGTAATTTATCGCTTATAATCATAGTAAAATTTGTCGCTTCTGAGCGAAATAATACCGATAAAATCGAGCTAGAAGCAATCTCGTTTTACGGTCGCTTCGTATAAACTTCGTGCGGAATTTTAAAGATGCGATTCGGAAGCTTGACGCGAGCCGGCAGTAAATTTTGAAAAGATCGCGTGATAGATTTTCGATAATTGAATTCGTTGTTAATGCATGTTGTATATTTGCCAAACTCGAAACGAGTCTGTTGTAACTAATTTATTTGGTTTTCGTGGTCTGCCTTTCAATAGTTTATTTTTGTAAAGTTTTGAAGTAATCTTATCTGTTGAGTCGTTCAGAGTTAATAGAAAAATGAGATTTAAATGTCAAAGCACTTGATACTATAGACTATGTACTTGTATGTATATCCATAATGATATCTCTTTCTCAAATAATAAAGATAAACACTATTAAATGACGAAAAAAATGCAAAACCATCTGATGGTCAACTATTTATTTCCAAAGCCATTTCGATTAATTCTGTGCTCTAATGTGAACTTACCACATCCATAACTTATTATAAAGAAAATTAATCTATTTATAATTTCTGAAAAATAAATATGAGAGGCATCAAAAACGTTTAATTGTTTCTCTAGACTTCTTACTTTATAAGTTAGTCATGTTTAGCTCTGAACGGCTCAATTGTTAAATTGAATTTGATCAAATGTTCTAATCATTCAATTCAAGTTTAAATAATATGTCGTGGGAATCAAATAAGTTTTATGACATTCAATGAAAATTTTCTATTGGAAGATCATCCGTAGAGCTTTAGGAAATGTCAGACGAATGAACTCAGATTGGAAGTTGAAAAAAGTTCGAAAGCTAGTTTCTGTAGGTACCAAACAAAAAAACGCATCCTGCATTTGCTCGAGTGAGCTGCTGAGCTGATCCTAGTACAAAAGCCTTGCACTTTGTGGCGACAAAAGCCCGAAAGCTCCCTTCTATCAGAGACTAGCAACAGAATTATAGACAGGGCTGTGAATCAAATATAACTAAAAAAAATAATTTCACTCATATTATGACAAAATAAAAAATAACTGCAGCTTTTACTCAAAATTCAATTATATTCAAAATCAAAATTTCAATATTAATTTCAAAAAAGACTTAATTGTTTAGCTTAAACTTTTCAAAACTTTACAAATGTGAATGACTTGTTTATATAAACGTATTCTATGAATGTGTTATCACTAGAATACCTTACCACGTAGCCCTGAACAATAAAAGCACAACGGGAAAGTCATCAAAAAGGGCTTATTTTTTATCCGAGAACGATTCTCAAACCGTACGATCCGTTTCTAAAACCTCCTCTCGCAGGAAAATTGTGAAATTTATCATTTTCCTAGAGTTTTACGAGTGATGCAAACTCGATTCTTCTGTTCCTTAGTACAGGGTGCCTACCTACCGTTCGGGGGTAGAGGCTTGAAAGGTGAGGGTTGAGGGATATCGCCTTGATTTATTATTTCGTATATTCGTATCATAAATAAGCATTTCCTAAAGGCAATATTAATCAAAAAGTTTTCCTTTGTGACAAGCGAAATGTTTTGCAGATCGGCAATATTTCAAACATCGAGCAACAGATGCAAATAGCGAGAATAAATTTGTCGTTGCGGTCCACCGATTTGATATTTTGTTTATTCGTTACAATCTTTTTATTTGTTGTTTTGACATTTTTGAAGTATTTTCTCATTTATATTTTCTATTAAATATGTATTATATTATTTGAAAACTTATGCTTAAAATAATGCATTCATGCAGCTTTATCGGTTTTATTTATTCATGGCAAATCCAATATTCCATAAACATAACTTGAATGATTGTCGAATATCGTATGACAGTTTGATTTTTATCGGCGTCTCAATTGCTTTGGATGTATGAGATATAAGAAAAAGTTTTACGATGTTTCGTTTGAAAAATTGATAAATTTAACTGCTTATTGCTGAAGTTATTTCAGTCATAACGTCGTTTCTGACCTGAATATGGCCGTAACGAAAAACTATAAATTTGCGTTTATTTCGATTCCTTCGATTTTTTCTTGAAAATTTATTTTCAAATGCAAGAAACACCACATCGACGTCTGCTTTATATCCAATTGAAACAAACTTTTATTATTACTTCATAAAATTATATATTTGCAACGTAAAATTGAAATCGTTTCCATTTACGAACGCGTCAGGCTCTGAGCTTTTCATTCCTTCAATTGATTACTTATTATATTTTTCGTAAACACGAAAAATTTTGCATCCCAAAAAAAATGATATATGTAATATTCTTTCATATAAAAGAACTCGGCATATTTTTTGAAAATGTTTTAATGAGCTGTTTGCCGAAATGCCTAACAAACAGCCATTCATCGCGCGTCCAGGAAACGTGCGTACGGGAAAAAAAGCGAAAGTTTCGCTCGTCCGACTGAGAGAATATTTATTTTATTGAAAAATAAATATTTTCAGCAGTCGGATTTTTTCAGGCCACGTCGACGGCATAAATATGGTAATAGAAATTCGCGCACAGGATGATTCGCCTCTATTTTTCCACACTCCGAACGCTCAGACTCCTCAAAAGCACAATTTGTATGCAGGATTTCATTATGAATTCAACTCGCCGAAGCGCATTTCGGTTTCCGGTTTTTTTCGCATATATACGTACTTTTTCTTTTTTGTTTTACGCGGATGTGCCCATTTTTTCATAAGTGTCGTATGGTGCAAAGAAATTTAACCATATTTTCATGCGAAACTAGTTCTATGGACTGATAAGGCGAACTGACGAAAACTATTATGATTTCATCATGACAAATATTGTAGGCTACACTTGTTATCAATTAAAATTTTCTATCATTAATTCAACTAAACACAGAAAAATTTGCGATATTTTTATATTAGACTAAATTAGGCACTAATAGTTTTTTTTCCATAACTAATATTTTCAATGATATGTGTATGTATTAACAATAAGAGTCAAATATAAAAATTAATAATTAACTTTTTTTACTTTCAGATTCACTCTACTATTATTGCAGATGATTACAGAAATAATTTTCAACGTCGATTCATTAATATAATTTAAAAATAATTTGAAATTCTGTTCGCGTGTTTTCATTTATTTTTTCAATTAGCGATTTCGTTTTCAACGTGCGGTCAGTGAATTTTTTTGGCAGTTTCAAAATTCGTTATTTTCATTTCACAGTTCGATTTTATTTCAATATTTATTCTAAATTGCATCAAATATAATAATAATGAATGATAAATATATAAAATTGGCGCGTAATATACCTAAAATTTAACAAAAATGTGAAGTGCGTTAAAAAATGTGAAAAGCAGAGCAAAAGTGATGTGTATAAAAAAATCAGTAAATATAATAATAATGAATGATAAATACATACATTTGGCGCGTAATATACCAAAAATTTAATGAAAGTGTGAAGTGTGTTAAAAAATGTGAAAAGCAGAGCAAAAGTGATGTGTCTAAAAAATTAGTGAAAATATAAAAGTGCATCAGTGTTTCCAGAAGGAATCGGCACAATTATTCAATTGTGCAAATGCATTTTGTAAAAATGCACAATCCAACTACAAAGCAACGAGGGATTAAGCAGATTCGCCGAGTTTCAAGTAGGTGATTTTTTTCTTCAACGGCCATCGATATGAATTTGAATATATTTTCAAAACAAATGCCAAATTCTTTTCCATTTCGAATTTTCTCGATATTTGTATGTGTTTATTTACAATGTTTAATATTTCAATTTATTTTATGAATATTTTTGTTCAATCAATTCCAATACAAAGCAAACATTAATTTACGAGACTATCGTGAAATTATTTTTATACTCTTTCGCCATTCAATATTATTTATTTCAAATTCTATAAAAATTATCTAAAACTTCGTTTCTTATTAGTAGTATAAATAATATAGGTACATAATTTTGGTAGCTTAGATTTAATTAATTTCAATTAAACCTACTATAGTATTACATTATTGAGGATTGACTCCAAATATTCCTTGAATTCAGACTAGAACTTTCAATCAACTGACTCAACTTGAGTCTTTTGCATTATTCACTTAACGAAAATTTTTAAAATGAAAAATTATGCAGTATTCTTTGGCAGATCCGGTATATATTTTTTCAGGTTCTCGTTTCGAACGAAAAATAAACGGGTTACTTGAAGTGAGAAAACGTACGCTACGTCTGCATATGGGATATGATGAACGCGCGTTTTTAATACGGCCGGCGCCAAAAATGGTTGATGTATGTGGGGTTTTCGGGAAAAAATTGCGATTAATAGCTTTTTTATGGATCGCTTTTTACGAAAAGTCAAATAAATCAAAGATGCTCGCGCGCGTATGTATATTTTTCGGAATATTTTTTCGGAAACGCTTAGTTATAAATGTCAAATATTGCGTTGGATTTGTTGATAGAAAAAATAATTATTTGGATCGTTTGTGTTTGATATTAACAAATTCTTATATTAAAATTCAATTATTTAAATTAATATTCAATATCTGAATACTCATTAACTATTTTACTTGAAACGAGATATGAAAACTCTGGAAAATCAATTATGATCAGTACAGAGGTCAAATCAAATGAAAATTATTTCTCTCATATTTTTTTCCATTTCTATATAGGTACTATTTGAAATTACCTGTAACTAACTAATCATCGATATGAATTTAAGTATCAATGCAATGCAATTATGATACTTAGTACATTCTTATTTAATCATTTCGAATTACCTATGAGATTTTTTCGTGTGTGTATTTTTTTTTCATTGAAACTACACTTTAGTTTACCTGCTGACTGAAAACTTTCTGTTGGCCAATAATTAAGCTGAGTTCTTTTATCAGTATGAAGATGTCCAAGAAAATGCCCAGATTACAACAATCACTACTTCATACTAAAAAGGTGACTGGACCAAACTATCAAACAACAGAAAGTTCACAGTCTGCGGGGGCACTTAGCGAAGTCGTACGTGAAACATTATATTGAATATCTCAAAATGAAAGAATTGAGACATGCACCTTTGTCTTATTATCGAGCGCACATGTATGAAATGAAATTACCAAAATTTCACAAGCATATTTTCAAAATTTTAAAATCACTTAGTCGAACCTAAATTCTACCTTAGGGACTCGTAACCGAAAAAATCCTTAGATTTCGACCAAAAAGGCCACACCTCGATACCTCGGCTCGGGATTCGGGACTCGGGATAGGTCACAGGCCACAAGACGGGTCAATCCTCGGGGCCAGTCTTTTGTTCTTCCTCGCAAGACGGATAGGAGCTGGAAATCTCTGCGGCCGGCTCGACTCGCCCTACAGTTATTCATTGCTGCAACCCTTCGACCCCCGTTCGAAGGACTGCCTCTGAGGGCTTCGAGGTTCACGGGATACGGTATGAGGTGGGTTGTTGGGTTGCAGGGTTGCTGGGTTGTTGGCTTGTTGGGTTGTGGGGTGTAGAGATTCTCAATGTTATGGATAAGATGAAGGTTTGTTGATCGATATCGGAAAGTTTCAATTGGTCGTGTTTATGGATATTGTATGTGGTCATTCTGTTGATTTGATTATGTCTATTTTATCTGTAGGTATGTACATATATTCACAATCAGTTACAGTCTTATGTGATCGATATTAAACGGACGAAAGCTGTTAGAGCAAGACGAACACAGTTGGAGACATCAACGATCGAATGAGTTCATCTTGCTCCAATAGCTTTCATTCTGTGAACACTGATAGCGTAAATCTAGGAATGAGTATATTTTTATTGACTCTATTTATGTCTATTTCATTTTATACAAGAAATTTTCCTTCTTCATTAAAATTAGGATAGGTTTTATACCAGGTTAGAGATCTCAAGATTATTAATTATAGAATTAGAATTCACTTCCTATGATTGCTTCGTACCACTATCAAAGTTTTTCAGAAACGACTGATTTATTTCCAGATGAAATCATTTCAAACATAAACTAATACCTAATTGATAAATACGTTTAAATAAATCATTAAAAAAATTAAATAGATTATAAAAATATATATCAGATTCAAATCCATCTCAATAAACTATCGCTCTATCGTCATGATTATTGACCTCATTAAGTAGAGTTGATCCCTTATGAAGATAATAGAATCGACTCGTTTGATAGAGAGCATTCGCACGATCACAATGGAGATTGAGAATCGCTGAGCTTAGCAGGTGGGTGGGTGGGAGGTTTTGGTTCGGAGTTTGCTTCGCTCCACCAATTAAAACTGGCTGAGCCATACGCATTTCCTGAATCGTAATGAAAATTTAGTGCGTTGGATACGGGTCGTGGAGTTTGTCTTCGTATCGCATTTTCGACTAAATGTGTGTGCTGCTGTCTTGTGTTGTGTTGTGCCTCTCTTAGGTAATTGTGTTTATGATTAATTGCTGAGATGCGGTGGTATACTTAGTGCTTTTCCTTGATCTACTTTTTAGCCTAGCTCCTATCTATATTGTATATGAATGAACGGAGAATTGTTTTAAAAAATGAATGTATGAATGTTATTTTCAGACTCTTTAAGATTGTTTCTTTAGCAGTAAAAGTTTCAAAATTATTATATGTAAGTTTGAAAAGGTTTTTGCATCATTAAATTTTGAAATTCACATTTGACATTTTATAAAAAACGGAATTTCTTACATCTTACATTTTACTGAAATGAAAAATACTATACAAAAGTTTAATTTCAATAGTCTTAGACAACTCTAGATCAAGTCAATCAATATGTTTTTTATAACTTCGCTATTTTAACTATTTCATTGTCAAATGAATACAATTCATTTTATCTTTCAAAAAAACCTTCTCAGCTAACGAAAATAGACTTCCATCTTCATTCCAAACAATCTTAGCATATCAGACATCGACCCAATACCACCCTAGCACACCATTACTTTTTCATCGCAGTAATAGACGGATGACAATAAAAAATTATAGCGCATATTCGTGAGCCGCAGAAAAAATATCTTCCCACCATCAACATCATCGGAAAACTGGGTACGGAGAAAAAAAGCACAAAAATGAAAATGAAAAAGCGTAGTGTCCTGAATTGTCGACGAGCATGAGAGCATAGGTCGGAAAATGTGCAAAATGTATTATATTATATTTTATACATGTGTAGTGTAGGTCGAGCGAAGTCGCACAAACTAACGTGAGTTACAATCGTAAAGGCGAACATACACACATTCGCGGCATCATGCTAAAAGCACTCGCACAAAAGGCTACTTAAACGACAAAATAGTATAACTAGCGTTTTCTATTAGCGAGTGCTTGCCCGGTGTTGTATGTTCGTATGAGAGTTGAGTGAGTGCGCCAGTGCGTATGTGGGTCGTTTTGAAAGTTTTGCGATGAATGTCTAATGTGTTTGTGGTTTTTTTCATGTCCATATGAATCCATATTTTAAATTGAGAAAAAAGTGATTAAATCGATTCAAATTTCAATATAAATTATGTGAGGAATTTTGAGCACTTTAGATAAATTTGATGAATGTGGCATTTTTTAGATTTTTTCCACTAAATTTACTTATAGATTCTTTCATAATTTAAAGACTAATTAAGTATAATTCTTAATATTGCAATTGACATCGATGTTTAGAATGATTTCTATGGAAAAATTCGATTTAACGAAAACATAACTTGGAAGAAATTCTTTTGTCGTAATGTATGAAATTTAGTATTTTACTGAACAACTCATGTTTTTATTCATCTCATAGATTTGTTGAAATAGAGTTTACAATAAAATATTATTTTTATATTGAAGATACGTTTAGAAAATTCTTCGTAATGATTTTATATTATCGACTTTTTCATAAAAAACCAATTCAAAGATTGATTACTAAATCCAATGTTAAGAACCCTATTTTATCACACTTCAACTTATAATAGAAACTTTAAACTCGTTCAGTAAAATTTAACGAAAAAATATTTAATTTCTAAAATTCACTAAAAAGAGTATCCAAAATTATGATCAAAAGAGTATTTCAGTATCATAACAGCATTCATATTAAAATATAAATTTGAAAAAAATCTCTTAGCACTACATAGTTTTTCCGGGTACGTGCCAGAATAGAGGCGACTCGACTCGAAAACTCGATTGTTAAAGAGCCCCCATTTTTCCATTAGACTCGCTCTCGGAACATATTCGCGGAAATAAGCTCGTTCCTTACAAAAGGAAAATTTTATCAGGCCCCTGCGGAAAATCCGCGAAAACTTTGCATATAAGCGCGAGCGCGCGTATCATCGCTACGCCTTAATTTATTTTCCTTTTTTCCCCATTCTCGGTCGCCTTTTTTTTTCCTTTCTTTCACGGTAATATTGCCAGATATTCGATCTTCGGATGTGTGTTTGTGTTTTGGCCGTATGTGAGCATGTGCACGTGTTAAAGGATGTTGATTTTTCGCCGCGTCGGAGCTCGAAATTGAACTCGGGAAAAACTTTCGCGGGAAAATTCACACGCGGCGCCGCCTTCAAATATTGAAGAATCATTGCAATATTCTCGAGAATTGAACGATCTTCGAGTTCGGAAATACCATATTGATTCCAGCTCGAAATGACTCGGATAACCTGTGTGCGAATTTGGTTTTGGGATTTTAAAGAACGTTCAGATTTTTTCGTTTTTATTTTTCAGTATATTTCATACGCGTTTGATAAAATTTTCATATGTTATTTAAATTTTGGATATTATTTTATAGGAATATTTTCATATCGTGAAACATATTTGAATAAATTATTTCTTTCGTAGAATTTCTAACAGATTCGCTAAAGAATGTTGCGTATCTTCATAAAGAATTCTATATTCATGTTTATTTTCATATTTTTTCATGCCTTTAGGAACACGAAAAATAATATAATAAATATTATAATAATGAAAATTATCTGAAACAAATGATTGCAATAAAAACACTTCAATCAAATTATAGTAATGATATCTATGTAAAACATCAAATAAAATCCTTTACCTAAATACGCACACAATTCCCTTTACAATCCTGGATATTTTCATTTTATACAAATAGCATAATAATAAGAAATTTCTATATCTTTGGAATGATAAAATATACAAATGTATGGTTGTATAATATATATTTAGATACAAAAAAAATAATAACCATCGAAAATATAACAAGAATTATACTCATTTTTTTAACGAGTCCACAGTCCTGAAGAAAAAAAAAGCTGCAGATAACGAAAGGAAAAAATGTATTGTGAAAAATACACTTGCCCTCTGCAGAGGAGAGATATCCACCATAAATCAGTATTTTATAAGTGCTGTGTGTATAAGGAAAATTTCTTCAACTGGTGTGCGTGCGCGCCCCATTACGCGGCCTATCTTATTTTATTCATTTGTGTACGGTTTTTTTCTTCTTCTTCTTTATTACATATAATAAAAATACTCTCCCTTATACGTATATCCAGCGGGAAACGCATAAAATATCCAGAAAGAAGCGCCGAGTATGCGAGAGACGTCGGAAGTATGCTTTCTTGAATTATTAAAGTAAATAGACGGATTATGTGCAAAAAGACTGCCGGATGAGGATAAACATTGTCGCTCTAACTAAACCGTTTTTCTTTCCCTCGTTACTTCGCTTGTCTACTTACTCTCTTAATATTCTACCTTTTTGTATAAAAAGAATTAAATGTGATGAAAGTGCTGGATTCACTCGCTCGCAAATATTTTTTTCCGCCTTCGCGATCCGGGGCATATAACTACACGCTTTTGGGATATGATTAATTTGAAACATTTTTTTAGTATAGAATTTTTTACTTCACGATTTTATATAGAAACGTTTCACATTGTTATAGGTACAACTTCTCAATCATTTTATGTCTTTAATTAATTTTAAAGTTAAAAGGGAACATTACTAAGATAGAAACTCTGAAGATTAGTTACAACTCATGATAAATGCATTTGAATTCAATACATTGATCTTTAGTTTTATGAAGCTATTAATCATTTTTTGTAGCTTTACACGATATTATAATTACTCTAATAATGTGTAAAATATGTATTAAAAATGCTTGTAACAACTCTTATACAGAGAGATCTACAAGCATAACTCTTTATTCTTATGTATCCAGAAAACACTGTTCGATAATGAATCAAGTAAAATTTTATTAATCAGAATAAAACTTTATACTCCGACCAATTTTATAATCACATCACGAAAGTAAGCCGCCCAATTTTACCCGACAGCGTTTTAATATATTATTTTATTCGAGTTGGCAAAGGACGACGGCTCCGTCCGTTCTGCTCGTAAAATAGTACGAGTACATTTACTCAGTAAATGTATAGAATGCCTATCTCTATCTATCTACGGATCTTACGGTCCGTGTCATTGTAAATATGCAGAATCGCACGCGATTATTTATAAAAGCCAGTACCGAAAAGTTCAAGGGTGAATCAATTATGAATCGATGGAAGGAAAAACATTCATGGAAAATAATAAAAGTTTTATCTCGATAGCAGGAATTTTTTTGATTTTCCAAATTTTATACAATTGGGGAGAAAAGTTTATATTTGATGATTATTGTGTTTGATATTTGAGTTTATTTTTTATTTTGTTGCAAAATTCGTTGAAATTTTATAAGTTTTGCACTAAAACAATGAAATGAAATATTTTTAATTTCTTATTATTAATTAACAGATTCGAAGAAAAAATATATTTTAGGAAAACATTTTCAAATATTGAAAAAAATGTCATAAAAAAATCATCTTTTTTTTAATGACAATATAACTCATTTTCTTCGGACGCCTACCGGCATAATTTCGAAATTTCCCAGCGATGAAATCTCTCGAACCATCCCAAACTCAAAGGCTTTATACCTTCCAAATTGTGAAAAAATCTTTTCGTGAATATCTAGATCAAATTTAATTCAATTTAGCGCCGTTTTCCAGAGGCATTATTAATATCTTAAAAATTTATGCCGCGAATGTCTCGCGATGTGCACCATCCACTTTACCATCCCCGCGATACCCTTTTTCCGTGAAAGCCTAAACAATTCGCCGTAATTGCGAATTATTCGAATGCTTTAACCCTTTTCGTATTAATTAATAAATGATTAAAGCGTATTCGGCTCGGGCCGTTTATTCTGCGAGGAATTTTTCGACTTCAAATGGAGAACGACGGAAAGATTCACTTTAATAAATCATTTCGAGGGAGTATCGAGACGGCCGAATGATTGAATCAAGACGTCTTTTTTGTTCCGTTGAAATTTTCATCATTGTTTGAATTATAAAATGATAACGAATTGATTTTTAATTCATTACTTACTTACAGTTTATTAATAATAATAAAATTACTAATTGAGCTTTTTAGTAATAAACTCTACTGGATTTAAATGTCAGGTGTAATCATAACTTTTTATGTGTAAATTATTTTTATTGAATCAATATTATATTCATCATAATTATTAGAAAACATATTTAGATCTCTAGTATCAAATATTTATATTGATTCTGAAAATTAATTTGTAGCATCGAGTTACGCTACGAATAAAATTTTTACTTTTCAGGAAAGGAAAGTTTGAGAACTCATAATAAAAACATGACTTAAACGAAACTCCCCTACATCAAATACATCAAAATGCACACGAAATCAGAAACCCCCATAAATATTAATTCGATGCAATTTGCATTCGGCTCGAGCGGCACTTATTATTTGATCATTAAACGCGTCGCTCGCGCTTATCGCTTTCACTAGTAATCTCGGATTCGAACCGAGAGCATTTCGCATGCAAATCGGTCATTTATCATTTGCAATTGACACGACGATACATCCAGGGCACACGAAAATGTGCGTATTCAACTGAAAAGGCCAAGGGGTACAAGAAAAACGTGCTCAAAGTCGAGCACGTATTAGGAGGAGGTCGAGTGATTTGACGATCTATCTCAACGCACGTTCCGAATTTGTATACAAATATCCTTTTGCCATCAAGTATAAAATCGATTTTTGTATTTGATTTAATTTTGGTAAATAATTTACTTGTACCTTTTGGCTTTTTCAGGTGTCATATATTATATATTGTGTATATTTGTAGGGAAATGGGAAAGCGCGAACGATTGCAGGAAATTCGGTTTTGTTTCGTTCGCGTTTCGCCCTTAAACGCGTTACTCGATTTACATACGTATTAGCGCTTTCGAGTTCGATCGGCTCTAACCTCGGTTGTAATAAATCAAATACGTGAAAAAATGCTGAAAAAATAACTGAAATTTGAATTCGATCCGATAGTGCGAGGGAGATTGTTTGCGATTGGTCATGGATGTTTGTTAAGTTGATTCGGTTTACGGTTGTGCTTGTGAATTGCAGTGATTGTTTTTTTGATGAATTTTACGTTGTATTGTTACCTAATAATAGCTAGATTTATTCTTTTTTTCAAATTACATGTATTTTTTATAAATCACATGTTTTTTCTTTAAAAATATTTTTTTCCTCTAAAGAATCAATTATTTTTTAATCAGTCATAAATGATTTGTTTCAGAAGTATTGATCATGTTTTTGATGAATTGTTTGAAATAATTCAATGATTATTTAAATAAATGAATAGATTTCCAATATGAGTATTATATTATTATAGTAAAGTGATCATTATTGTATAACAAAGCTTTCTCAAAGTACCTTGCACTTTAGCACAATCGACGAAGTGTACACAGGCAGCTAGCTCTCCGCTTTCGAAAATTCTATTTCTATTCATGTCGAGGGCTAATTTTATTTCTAATCGCATTTACATGATCCATTATCTGTGCGAAGATCAAAACAGAATTTGAATACAGAGAAGCGCTAATTTGGGAAAGGCGCAGTTTGCATATAACGCGGATATACACGCATCTGTAAACGCATTATATTGTGAAACGATCGCAAGCAAAACAAAACGCGGCTTATCTAACGGGCCCTAGTTTGCAGAAGGCGCACTATACGATAACGGTAGGGTGACCATGATCGAACCAAAATTAATCCTTTATTTATACATTCGAAAATCGTCAGAAATACGTAAAGTTATAGACCATTACTGGGCTTGACTTCTGAGTAGTTTAAATGTATAAATAGCAATGGCATGTTTAAATTTACGTTGCAGATCTGAAAATTTTAAATTCCAAATATAGCTTTATATGTCTGTTAATATTTAAAATGAATTTGTAATCAATTCCCTTTTGAAATTTTCCATATTAGGTTAAATTAGTAAATCTATCACAAATGCATCAGATCCTATTCGAGTCTATCAAAACTGACAAGCTTATTCTCTTTATATTCATTGCTTCGATCACTGACAGCAATATATTATTAAATAATTAAGGTTTACAAACGAGCAGTCAAAAATTTCATATGGAAAAACATACCTTAGAATAACTTAACGTAAGAAGCCTTTTCCCATACAATTTGCTTATCGCATACTAAAATGCGACTAACGCTAAGAAGCGTTTTTCCATATATAATTTTTCCAATTTTATAGAACGTGTATCTGGTCCTTTATGCTAAAATATATGAGATAATTCGAAAAATATATACTAACCGATAGGAGGATACTACATAAGAATGAATAACAGAAGTGCTTAATACGCACTCATAGCTATTTTTTTGTATGTTTATGTAAGAAAATTAGTATATTCTTTCGAAAAAGATGACACAGTTTAGTCACAGAGCAGAATTCAACGTATCAAAAGGGCACAAGTAGGCAGATTATCTTAGCAAGTGATGTAGGGTTTCGCGACGCCCTCAGCCGAAGCGAAAGTGGCTGCAATAAAAGGGCGAAAGTTGCTCGCGTATATTGAAAACGGATAGCGCCCTTTCTATTTATTTATTTCGGGTTTTATGTTCGATTTCGTCCGCCGTTAAGGGGCTCTTGGGCCTGATTTAAAACTGGGGCCGATACGAAAACAAACTCGCGCCAAAATAAATACAGCTTCCGGGGATGTGGGGTAAGGGGGGTTAAAATAAATAACGAACGTGTGTGTGTTGTTAAGGTTTTTTTTTTCAGTTCAATTTTGGGTTTGTTTTATGAACGTTTGTTTAAATAGTTATGTTAGTGTATTTATTGATAAATAATTGAATGAATAAATATTGAGTTTGAGTCTGTGCTGAATTCCAGGAATTTTATTCATGTTTGTTAATATTTGAAACAATTCATCACGAATTCATGTTTTCGATTTTTAAAAAATATTTTTCTATCATATTTTCATTTAGATATTTTGTACAATCATTTATATCAAACCGATTAACATGCGCACGAAACTAATTTTACATTTTGACGAGTTTATAAAGTAAATTTACATAGAAAAAACAATGCAACTTCGATGTTCAATCTATTTTTTTTCCTATTTTCACTGTGATGAAAGTTTCAAAATAAAATTACACTTTTCGTTCCTGCCATACAATTTCATTCCGAACGAACGGCATTCACGTAAATTGTTTGTTGCGTAGTCAACTAGTTGTCACAGGTGCAAAATGCATTGTGTCAGGTAAAAACGTCGACCTCAGCAAAACGAAAGCTTCAATTTGAAACCCAATAAATATGTCGCTTTAAATGATCTACCATTTAATTTAAACGATGAATAAAACACTCGGCAAATGCAGGCGCATTAATAAAATCAGGCGTGAATTGCAAATGAAAAATGCTGCATGCGAATTCGAGTTAATTTTTCATGTGCAATTCATAAATCACGCTTTTCATTAGATCACTACCAAATCATATTTTATTTATTAATCATCGTTAATATGGAATAATTTTATTGATCGATTCTGTATAATAATAGCCAGATAGTATAGCGATATAAGTGCTTGTACATGCCTTGATGCTAGGTTTTATTCTTGTCAGTTTCAAGCAAGAATCACATATCATTTTCTTCATTTCATTTCAAATATTTGACCAATTCGAATATAAAAAAAGTTGATTAAATCTATAAAATTTAACCTCCTTGTCTCTATAGAATAAATTGATCAATTTTAGTGCCAATTTTGCAAAAAAGCCTATCAATTCTGCTTCTTCACTTCAAAATGAACGATCCATCGAAAATTAGAAGAAATGATTGAGCAGCTACACTTGTAATGATGCACTGATTTGTTCCTCGTGATGTATGATTTTGAATCGTATTCAATTCACAAACTAAATAATTGATATTAAATATAAATTTAGACTCACACACATATTTCAAACACAATCTCCATCGATATAAAACCGTTTAGAAGCCAGTTAAATCGTTCGACGACTTCAGCCCCGCATTTCTCGCGTTATCGACTCCCCGGGGCGCTTTCGCACACGCACTCCGAAAATATCCCGAAATTCCCGGGAATATATATACGTGTGAAAAAAAAATCAGAAACATCCCGAAGAAAACGAGTGTTTGGTTTATTGTTCGGCATTGTCAGTGGCATGCGTCGTTGCGAGATTCTATTTTGACGCCTAATCGTCGCAGAACGTCGGTGCAAAACGTGACCAAATAACGAATTGCGACCGATAAAGGTGGCCGTAGAACGAATAAAAGTGCGGATTTACGACTGAGAAAAGTATATAAATATACGAAACTTGTCGCTGATAGTGTCTATTGTAAAATTATCGAAATGTATATAGAAGAGGGAAAAAAAAAACCTGAACAATTTCGCGGACGATTTACTATCGGAAGCACTTAATGTATCGCTATTTTAGTCTATATGAAAATTGTATTATCGAAATAATATTTTTTTTAATGTATCTAATGATATATTAGTTAGACAGTCGATAATGAAAC
This sequence comes from Cheumatopsyche charites, assembly GCA_024721215.1. Classification (NCBI taxonomy): domain Eukaryota; kingdom Metazoa; phylum Arthropoda; class Insecta; order Trichoptera; family Hydropsychidae; genus Cheumatopsyche; species Cheumatopsyche charites. The sequence continues at coordinate 4,315,002 of CM045585.1, read as the reverse complement.
GTTATAAAGCGTTTGAGCATACTTTTTCGATTCATTATACTTCGGAAGCTTGGGTTTGAATCATTTCGGGTCATTGTGTGAATCGCATATAATTTTCTTAATTTAATGATTGATATGGAAAATCGATCGTTTCATTCAAACATTTAATACAAAAAGTGTTCAATTATTAATTTACAAAATGTTTCCTATAAATGATCAAATGAATTGATTGATCTAATTGATTGATTGATTGATTGATTGATCAAGTATTGATTCAATTCAATCGATTTAGCTTCACCTATAGTGCGTTATTGTTACTCCTCAGAGTTTCTAACCTAGCTGTTCTACTTCTATAAAGTGAATGATACCAATTGAGAAATAATAAAAAAGTATTATGTAGCAGAAAATAAATAAATTTACATTATAAAAATATTTGAATGTTAGGATTATCGGATAGATTATTTTTTCAGTCATCACATCTAAAGTAACTGCAGGTTTTTCTCAAAAAAATGTATAAATAACAAGCATCAATCTACATATAAAAACCTCATTTAAGTTCATCCAAACGAACAAATCCTTCATTTCGAAACGACAACAAACATCGAAACAGTCCCTCGACTTGTCCACAGCTCGCGTCCCTAAAGCATGCAGACACACCGCATTGAATAAACACCTGAATGCGCTTATGCTCGATTCTCATTTTACATTTTGCGTCTCTGGGTACATTTGTCTTGCCTCGAAACGATGCGATGTTGTGGTGCTTGTTGTACAACAAACGGCGCGTCTATTGATACAATTCCGATTAGCCGCTTAATGGAAAATCTCGTTTGAATTCCAGTCTCTTTCTCTTGGCGAATGCTGTTGTTGCGGTACAGTAATGGCGCCCACAAAAGACAGCTCGGTTTTCTGTGTGTTATTGTGTTCGAATTGTTGTTTTCGCATATACGAGTGCGATTGTTTCGGTTTTAAGATGTTTTATTGCATGATCGATGATGGCATGAATGTACTTGTTAAGTACATATTATTATTTGTTCGATAGTCTGAAAATATTTATCTCGAAGTGAATTTATTTAAATCATTTGAAAATTATTTCAATAGAAAGATTCATTAAATTAGCTATTTTGACTATTATTGCTTAAATCAGGTTGTTTTAGGATGCATTGTGAAGCTCAATCTCCTTTTGAACTGATTCAGTCATCACAAAAGTGCTGTCACCAGAAATTCAATGCAAGGGAAAGGACTTTTCTTTTCTAGACTCTAAATAATTTCTTTTTTCATTCTATAAGACGACTGAAAAGGCCAAGGGGTACAAGTGACTTTTTGGTGATTTTGAGAAAAGCGCGTTCAAAGTTGACCATGTACTTACAAATATTCGGAGGAGGTCGAGTGATTTGACGATAATCTCGGCACACGTTCCGGATTCACTTATATCCTTTTGCTACTAAATAAATGAGCGTGCATAGAAGCGATTCCTGTGCATAACTCAATTTCGGCAAAAATATCACTTGTACCTCTTGGTCTTTTTGATCATATCATATACGAGCACTAAATCAACAAGAAAAATATTTTATATTTAAACAAATGATGAGCATTTTCTCTTATACCTACCACATCTCCAACTATTATCAAAAAATTACAAAATTACATACAACATGAATCTTATCAATCTCATCTTATAAAACATCTAAAACCCGAATCACAAAGCTTTTACACACAATCTATAGACGATCGATTTTTCCATTTTCTCTAAAAACGAAAACACATTTCCTTCTTTTCGGAACGAAACCTTCGCAGACGCACTCTATCGACTTCCTGCGAAAGCGACTCCCCGTAATGGACAATCGCGAAACTTTGCCGAAAATTTATTATCGCTCTAAAAACGCGACTTTTCCGATACAAAGTTGGCCACCGCTGGCCACTCGTCGTCGATACGCAGGAAGTATCTCATCTTGGCCGTAAAGAGTTTCAATTCAGCACACATCCGATGTTTGTTCTTCACTCAGAAGCCGACGGTTCCGTTCTCGTGTGCGGGGAAAACTTTCCAGCTTTGAAATTTTAGTATTATTATTTTGAATTAATTCGGAAAGGAAAATATTATACGAGAGTCGTTTTTTAATTAAATTTTATTTTGGGAAAAAATATTCTTTTCGAATCAAAATTTATTTTTATATCAAAAAGCATTTCATGAACTAGTATTTTACATAATTGGAAAAGTTATTCTCGTTAAATCATAGCAGGAAATTAATTTTTCCTTGCCTTTTCGTAGGTACTTTTCACTAATTAACCCACTAAAGAAAATTTGTGTGTATGAGTGGCCTACTATTGTCAACAATGACTTAGTTAAGTAAATAAATAAAAAAATATTGAAAACAGTCAGATCTCAATTGACGACTGAATTTCGCAAAGGGCACAAGAGACATTTTTTATCAATATTAAGTTAAGTACAGAAAATGGTTCTATAAATGATTACAGAACCATTTTCTGTTCTTAAATTAATTTCTATAAAAAAGGTCACTTGTGCTTTTTGTGAAGTTCAGTCGTCAATTAAAATGCTTTGTGTAAAGTTTTCATAAAATTCAAAAACTGATTTGAATAAGTTGATCTAAAAATAAACGAATACAGCTGGATTATCTTACCTGTTAAAAACTTTTCATGAATAGTGCATAGAAAAACTTATTTCTTGCCACGACTAATATGCAAACAATTTTTCCTATTTTATAGAAAAATGTTTCAAAACATATTTTGGCATTCAAATTGTTCGGAAAAAACATATATCTACACTTTTTACATAAAAAAACCCCTGTAATTTAACGAACGTGTAAATCACGATTATATACGAACAATTTTCACGGAATTATATCTGCGGAATTCATATTTTAATTGTGTCGAATTAATTATATAGGCTCGCGAAGTGTTCGGTGATGCGTGTTCGATGAGTTCACGGATTCAACGACTGGCAAACGTAGGTATTAATTGATAGCAACGATACAATCATAAAATCCGAATTTATTCCGAAATTCATCAACAGCATTCGGTGATGTAAATGAACATGTTCCGATAAAATGAAGCTGAAATAAAAAATCGAGTCGAATCGAAATCGAAATATTTTTTATTGCAGCTTACGAATTTTTAATACGTTTTCCGTGTGGGGGACTATCGATTGACAGATCATTAAATTCTTTATATTTTTCAAACATTTGATAAATATTTTTCTATCTTGTAAAAGCTCAAATACGCTGTAAATGGAGCAAAATATGTTTTCTTTGCGCTGCAGTATAATACTTTGCCAAGCGATTTTTCTGCATTCTCGGAATTTCAGTATTTGTTGAGCTTCACGAGTTTATTCAAAATCAACCCACACGTAACTTTTCACATAGAAAACTCGATCAATTTACGCAGCAATACTCGTCATTTTTATTGTATCAGAACAACAAAATCCAAATGCAATTAAAACGAAAAATATGCAAAAAACGCCATAAAATTGAGGCACCGTTATATTGTAAATAGACCGAATCGAAAATTACAAAAACAAATGGTTTTGCAAAAAATAAAAATAACGATTAATAACGGAAAAAATCGCTTTTTAATTGAGCAATTAAAGTCAATCTGTTGAACCATTATACAGCCTTCGAGCGAAGGATGCAACTGATTGCCAATAATACCAAGCGAACTCCATTGTGAGCAAAGCTCTTACACCACACATTTACAGACTATAGTTTATATATTGTATATTACATAGATAATATCATATTATACGATATCCTTTACATTACAGAATATATATTTTACGTAGTACCGATGTGCGGATAAAGTCGCATTATCGAGGCGCACTCTAGTTCAGGCTTAATAATTCTATTTTGAATGTAGGGTGTGTCCCTAGGGTCGACGTCTAGTTTTAAACTCAATTTCTTCATAATGCAAAGGCTTTTTTTATCTGATGTATTTTTTTTTTCATACTTTTATTAATGAATATTTCAAAAATATATACTGTTCGTTGAGAAAATGTGATTCGCTTAATTAATCGGTATTTGATTACACGATACTTCGTTATTTCTCATAAGATGATAAATTGTATCGACAAGTTTGCTGTATTATTACGTGAATTTACTATCGAGTTAATTACATAGGAGATTATTCCAATAATGTACATGATATTCGATTTATTTTGCCTGTAATGTGACTGAGTTAATTACAATCATACCGCATATTCGTTTATTCATTAATCAAATCCAATGAGCATAATAACTTAATTATTTTCATAATACAACCAAACCAGAAATAAATAATATTTTTTTTTATAAAGCAATTGTGAAGTCTATTAAAATATGAATCAGTAGCTTATGTTACTCGAAACTTTTTGAACTTTGTTGTAATAGTATTTACAAATATGAAATATGTTATGTTACGTTGTGTGTGTATTTCATGCGTTTGCTACAGCTTTGCTATGAAACTCTTGAAAGTTTTATCGTAAACAGATAAGCTTTTAAGGAGTCTCAATCATACAATTCCACAATCATTCATTTTTATTCACATGAACATATGACAATATAAAAATTTTATCTTACATCTCCACATATAAATCACGAACGGCGCACAACATCAGCGATAAATCACCCCTACGTATGCACGGCGCGGAATTGGGTCGCGACAATAATAAATCCTACGTGCACTTTTGAAATTATTTTCAACAAATTCAATTGGGAATGCGCAATTCAAAGCCTCGGCTCGGTTAGAAATGACTTTGCAATTGCAGCGACATACGTGCATCGCGAAAGCCACTTCTGCGACTCCCGACGGACCAACACGAAACGTTTCCGCAATAAATAAAATTGAATTGCACCGCAAAAATATGCACATAAAGAACTTAACATAGGGTAGGTACTACACGCTAATGTTGCGAGTCGCAATTCTCGACCGCACTCGAGCGAAGGTTGATCGCGTGAAACTAACCCGAGGAATGCACTGCGTTGAGAGCTCGAAGGATATGTGAATTTTTGTGTAGATTTGTATGTATTTTTTTCAATTTTATGATAGTTTTGGTATTTCTAGGGAATTTATTGTGTTCGAGAAATGGCGGTTGAGTTTAGGGGTGAAAATGGTCGCGGTTGTAACGGCGGTTGGCTTTTCGGGGTTAAAAGGATTAACGGCGCATATTCGTTTCTCTTCGTGGGCGTTGAATGGATCTTATGGTTTGGATCGTATTACTATAAATTTTGGTGTGATATTTTTAATCTGAATCAGATTTTATTACATTTTTTCAGTATATGAAAGAATTTTTAATTAAAAAATCGTGCAAAATAAAATGATATTACAATTCAAGCTCATAACGTCGAATGAGAATTGATTTGAATTTAAATTTTGTAAAAATGAGAAAATTCTTATAAATATATCGATTAAAGCCTGTTATTGAGATAGCATAAGCACAAACATACTTCAACAATAACCAACTCTATGTAACCATTTTCACACTCAGGAATCGATTAACAATATATTAATTTTAACAATTCATACATTTTTTCATTATTTTCTCAGAAAATATTGTATTTGAATATCAAAACTCCGAACAAACAAAATATCATTTAAAGTTCATTCTACGAAATACTTATTTTTTCATCCTATCCGCACTTAATCTCAATCAAAACAAGAACATTCTCCCAATACAGCCAGATATAATGCTACATCAAAACCGTCCGACATCCGATTAATTAAAAAGATTATTTACAGTGTGCGCTCGCACCGTCTTAAATGCGCAAGCAAAGGCTAAGACGAGACGATAATGTCTCGCCGAAAACACACAAAGGACCTTCGATAGGATCGTAAAGGAAGAGACGAGACCGGACAATGCGAATTATATCCAAGATTGATAAAGGCGGATAAAAGAATGATTGATGGTATCACTTTGTGAACCGCGTCCCACTCCAAGGATCCATGGATCCCCTAAAAAGAGGGAAAAATAATAAAATCCACCCTCGGATATCATTTGTGGTGAATTTTCCGCCCCGAAGAACAGACCGTATCACGTACCTAAGGCACGTTCGCATATCCATCTTCCACGGGGTTGATTGACGGCCTAATTTACCTAACTTCGATGAAATTCTGACGATTTGGCCGCCGGTTTGATTTTGATGTGATGTATGGAATCAATTCTGCGATTAAGGTCTAGTCGAGCCTCTTGTGGATCGTGCTTTTTATATGGTTCTAGTTATCGGTATGTTAATACAGAGACATACGGAAAATATATGTTTTTAGTTGAATTTTTGAGTCAATGTTTCAGATTCACTACAATAATAAAATCTACATAATCAAGATTCTTGTGTATTGTGATCTTTTATGATGCTATTTGACTAGATCTTGATCACAGAATTGAATGAATGAACTTTTCGAGTGTGCGATCCGGATTTAATCCTCGTTTGTTAATTTATTCATCGATGTACTAATTGATTGATGAATAGCTAATTTCTCCGTATTCAATCAGTAATTAGATGCTCTAATATTAGTATGGAATTTAATGTGTTGAAATATTAATTAAAATCATCCCTTATTGTTTGAAATAGAAAAATGATCTTGATATATTTTTCCAGTTATAGAGTTATTAAAACGAAATTGATTTTACAATTAATGTAAAAAATATAATAAAAACATCAATCAAAACTATGCGTGTCTAAAATCACTTAAATTCATTCACTTAAAAATTCACTCGTATTTTCACGAAAACATAAATCTTGTAAAAAACCTAATAGAAAAGTGTGTGAGCTTTGATATTTGATTTAATATTTTTTCACTTCTAAGGGTAATCTTAAAGTTTAACAGCAAATAATTTGATAATAAATATTTCATTTTCATCCGTTATATCTATAACAGTTTTCCGAGAATCTAATATCTCGTGAACACACACTGAATTATTACGATATACCAAAATATGTCAATTTACTCAATACAGCACAGCAAATTCCCTGAAATCTATTAATGACGTGCTCTGATAAAACACTACGGAAATTGAAAATTTCACGAAACGCACCAAACACGTGTCGTGATTTACGACTATACTGCAGCAGCGCATATTCCTCTTTCATTAAATATTATTAAATCATGCTTCAATAGATAAATTTTCTATCATCAAAATTAAATTAATTTGTTGAAAATTGTAAATATCAAATTTCACTGTATTGGGTTAAAAAAGCACATATTAGTCTGATTGAATCTAACCGCCATTTTTATTCCTATACGTTTCAATTGCAATCATAAATGTAGTTCAAGGGAAACGTTCATTATTTGTCTAATTAGAAATTATTTTCATTCTTTCTTTAGTGTTTTTATATTAAGTAATAAGCCTATAATATCATTTCAAGTCTAGCTAGAAAATAAGAGTCCTATCCTTAAAATAAAAGAGTCCTTCCTTACACCACATCTCTGATCGCAATCTATATCATTTTAAAAAGTTACTTATCGATTTTCGTCTAACAAAAAAATCATATCTTTTCCTTTTTTAGTGCGATTCTAATTTTAAGCACGGCACTAACAACTCGACCTTAAATCGATCAATTCCAAACTTTTCTAGCGCAAAATCACCCAATACAAATCGCATACAAACAACGGCGTCTTTCTCGGATTTCACGGACAGATTTCTTCCACGTCGCTCACTCACTTTGCTCTGAAAACAAACGAATTTCGACACTTCGCTAAGCCCTTATTCGTAGGAAAGGGCTTGTAATCCGTTCTTCGCATGCCACGCCGCTGGAAAACTTATTTATTTGAGGCATCGGCCCTTTGTGTTTCGCTGTACGCTTTTACGTGTTCGACTTTGCGCGTCGCCGTTGTTTTAATTATCAAACCGGGAACTGTATATTTCGGATTAATCGGGATTTAGGTGCGTTCCAGCTCGGAGGGATTCGTTCCGGCTCGTAGTGGGTGATATATTGTTCTAGTGTAGTTGCTGTTGTGTTTTGAGCGTGGGTGAAATTTGTATGAAGTCATATGTGTATGTACTTATAGTAAATTTATCGATAATACGGGTGGGATGAAAGATTTTGTATTATGAACCTATAAATTTCTATATAGTATAACAATAAGTGAATTTTTAATATTTGCTATAGCTTGTCTACGAAATGTTCTTCCTGATTACTATCAAATGAAAGGAGTCTCGTTGATTGAGAAATTTAAAATGTAATGATACAGAAACCTTCCCGTATATGCATTCAGTAACTCTGAAATGTGTTATTCTCAAATAAGTAGCCTATTTTATATACTATATTATTATAGCTAAATATTCATCAAAATTTAAATATAAGTCGTATATTTTGATAGTTTCGATGGCATAGATATACAAGTACATTATGAATTTGACGAAATGTTATTTCTCAATTCTTTCAATATTTATACTATTTTTCTTCAAATAGAAATTACAGTCGTCTTCCATTTAACACTATTACTTCAATGGTTATTTTTTCAATACACGTGCAATATTTTTTCTAAAAAATGCATTGACATGATGAATCTTATCACTGCTTTAATCACGTCTATGTGTTTTTTCGGAAAAACACCGTAAGCGTACTGAAAAATACAGTGTAAAGTAATCATGTTAAAAGGGAGATGATTGTACACACAATTTGTGTTAAATTTACATTCGCACATTCGACATATGAATGAAGCGCATTCATGAAAATCGCTGTAATGTAATCTAATCAGAAACGATAACGCTCAATCAATATTCAAAATCGTATTCATCGCGTCATAATTTCGCGTCAAAATCGCAAATTTGGACAAACCGAACTTATTGTTTCAAATTATCATAGAGAGTTCGCGTGGGGGACGTGATTCCATATTTGTTCGACTCGCGGACTGCTGACAAATGGGAACACGTACACGTAACGTATGAGCGCACCATACGAATAATATGCGCGAAATGTGTATAAAGTGTGCGTATTACGAAAGCGTCCAATTTGTCACATTACGTCGAGAAGGTGAACGCTTTTTGCCTTCAAATGCGAATCTAGAGAGAATTTGTTTCGACTGTGATATTGAATATGTCGAAAAAAGCGCTGTTCGTTTCTATACGATTCGTGTGTATCAGTTCTGATATAGATATAGTTTTTGATAAAATATCAATAAATAAATTCAACAGCGTTAAATGTTAATGATTGCATATTACGAAAGCGTCCAATTTGTCACATTACGTCGAGAAGGTGAACGCTTTTTGCCTTCAAATGCGAATCTAGAGAGAATTCGTTTCGACTCTGATATAGAATATGTCAATAAAAGCGCCGTTTGTTTCTATACAATTTGCGTATAACAGTTCTAATTTGAATATGGTTCTTAAAATGATAGAAATGAATAAATTTATAAGCATTAAATGTGCATTACGTATTATGATAGTGTCCAATTTGTAATATCACGTCGAGAAGGTGAACGCCTTTAGCTTTCAAATGCGAATCTAGAGAGAATTTGTTCCAACTGTGATAATGAATATGTAAAAGAAAAGTTCTGTTTGCTTCTGTACGGTTCGTGTAAATCAATCTCGATTTAGATTTAGTTTTTGATTAAATTGAAGTAAATAAAATCAGGAGCTTTATATAAATGAAGCATTAATTCTAATGGTAATGGTGTTAAATCTTTATCTGAGTTAAAAATCCATCTGTTTGTTTGAATACTTTTTTCTTTTTGAAAATCCTGTGTTTTATTTCCATCGTGTCGACAAGGCAATAAATATCGAAATCACATAAATCGTTTCGCTGTACAATATTTTTGAATATGTCCGAGTTTAAAAATACAGCTCATTCTTTTCAGGGAACGTTTGAATTTCATGTACAAACATCAAAACGAAAATATTTCACAGAAACGTTCACGAAAAAATGTTTCCATAATACGATAGTTTAACACAGTGAATTTTCCCTAGAGCCACAAACGACACATTAGAACTCGTAAAACTACCATCTAAAAGCATTAACCTGTACGCACGAAACACCTTTCCTAACATCCCTCAAATTTTTCACAACACTATAATTTTTCAAAACTTCGTAAATCATGTTTTCGCTCACCGAAAATCCATTATAAAACATTGCATAAAAAAATCACATACAAACATGAATTCGTTAATTAATTAATCAAACGCACTCCCATAACCAAAAACAACTAACTGTGCGCATATTTCACACTAGAGCGACTCGACCTTTGATCAGCGTAAAAACGCAAAATTTTCACTCCGACGAAACAAATATACGTCTCTATGTAACTATCAAAGCGTCCCTCGGGCTATGTGCGAACTAACGCCGCACACATAAACAATTAATTTGTTTCCAGCTCAGCACATCATACGTTCCGATTGTCCGCGTGCTATTCGGTTCCCTCTCTGTGTTACCTAAATCCACCACTGTGCAGACCGTCATAAATATGTATGTATTTATTCGCACGTGTGTTTGTTTGAGTATGTTTCGTATATATGTTCGGCTCTGTACAGTGGCGGGTTTAGGCACGCGGGGGCACGTACTGCGAAATTTGTGAATTATTTGATTCCATTCAAGGAACTTGTGGGCTTGTTTGTTTCGATATTATCGTGGATGTTTGTCGTTTTAGTAGGTGTTGAATTTTCTGTTGAAAATGATTATGATTCATCGATATAAATAAAAATTAATGAATGAGATTGATATGATGAATTTATATCGATTGACTTCTCAGTCTCGAGATTCTATTTTCGATCATCTCTTACAAATATATGTATGTGTTTCTATGTATGTTCGAGCTTTATGGAGTCTTTTATTGCTCATTATATTGCAATGAAATTTTTCATACTTATTGTATATACATCTGAAAAAGTTTCTGCATCATTAAATTTCACAATTTACTATCTACCACGAGTTTGACTTTGATATTTGATATAGTGATTTTTGCACATGGTAACATGGTGAACATATTAAGTTTAACCTAAACACACGACGTAAGTTAACGATTTTCAATCGCATGTAATCTATAAAATTTCGAGCAACACTAGGTCACAGAAGCTAGTTCTCATTATAAGGGTTAATATGTCTAACATAACCTACAACACAACCTGTTTAACATAATTTCCAATCTTTCGTGCTTTAAATCAATTTCATATACCTATGCTGCCAAATTTATATTTATTTATTGAAACACAAACTATAGATAATAAATCATAAATTTTAGATAAAAATACAAATTTTCTATTCCCAACCAAATCACTTGAAATTCACAAACGACAATTTTCATACAGCTCAAATTTCCATTCATACGCACGAAAAGTCACCATCATTTATATAAATAACTAAAAATAGAACCCTCCCTGATCAATGCATTCATACGTGCATACATCGTAGCGATACTGTACACACGTCGAAACAATACGGAGTCACCCTTCGGAAGCTCGCCGGTTCCGAAAATTGTTTGCGTTCCGCTTGATTTCCTCTGCTGCACGCTGTACCGAAATATTGCACGTATTGCACACGCAACGTATGCAATAGAAACACAGGCGATTGCATACATATAAATGACGACTGATAAGGTCAAGGGGTACAAGTGATTTTGCGGTGATTTCGAGAAAAGCGCGTTCAAAGTTGACCATGTATTAGGAGGAGGTCGACGGATTTGATGATATATCTCCGCACATATTCCAAATTCTTTTATATCTTTTTGTCACAAAATAAATGAACATACATAGAAGCGATTCTTGTGTATAACTCAATTTTAGCAAAAATGTCTCTTGCATTCTTTGGCCTTTTCGATCATCATGTATATTGGAGACAAAAGTATATAAATGGAACGTGTGCCAAGATATATCATCAAATCACTCGACCTCCTAATTCACGTTGGTTTTTTGTTTTTTTATGAAATTACCGCGAAGTCACTTGCACCCTTTGGCCTTTTCAGTCGTCAAATATAATGCATTGCATACGTTGTTGGTGCATTCATCCTTCGTCGTTGTAAATCGCGAATGCAGATCCGTTCTCGTCTAGTATGCGTACTATTCGTCAACGGTGCAACGATGCGTTTTTCCCATCGATGTTTTGTTTCGATTCGAATTCATGTGATGTTTGAATTTTATGGTTGTTTTTATTCGAATTAATATTATTTTACTGTGCGGTTGAACGATAGTTCTGAATTAGAATGATATAAGTTGTTATTTCGTGCTTTCTTCTTTCGCATTTTTCACGAGATTTCGGAAAATCGATTTTTCAAATAAGGTCTAAAATACGTTTTTTCGATGCGGAGAATATAAGATTAGTTATACTTTTATAAAATTCCTTTCAAATATTTTTTTCTGTGTCAATGATAGTAACCTGAATTTTAATAATGATGAATTTCAATGATAGTAACTTTCGAAAATTTTGACAATTGCTAAATTTCTGAGTAAACAATACACTTAAAGCATAAAATGCACTTCTGAAATATTAAAATATGTAGAATTGTTAATCGACAGAAAACATCCACATCAAAAAAAAAACAACTGCACCACTAAAAAGCTACCGCGATGACAATCAGAGATCGATCACTGCACAAACGAACCGCAATTGTTTCATTTCCTAGAATTCCCCATCGATACGACTCTACCCCCGTACAACGCACACTCGTATAACAAACCCCATCAAAACACACACACATATAAGGGTCACCATAGCGAAAACCGTACACGTGACGCGACATAAAGAGAAACTACCCGAAGCAATTCTGCAATTCTATTATTGATGAAAGGCCAGGCCGGACAGAACCGTCCAGGATACTGGGCTTATTATGGATTCCCTTTGAGCCTGCGGCGCGCTGCTTTGTGCAGTGGAAAATTTATCGAGGATGACGGACAAAGCCATGTCTCCCCCGTCTAATATTACGTATTACCTACGTATGTGCTCCGAAATTGCCTTCTTGAACTTAATTTTTAGAGTGGAGGTTGTCTTTGCGGGCCAAAGTTCAATTTGTCTGACGTCTCGGGTCTCGAAAGATTGATAAAGTTTGTGTTTCACTGCACGAAGCGAACCGGATGCGTTGTCTTAATTAGTCTACGGTATGAATACGCAGTTGTGATTTAATCATGAAAATACGTTTTTAGGAATTTAATATAGAAAAATCAGACTAATTTTTGAAATGGAGTTTGTCGTTGCAGCCAAAAGATTTATCTCTCGTCTTAATATTGGCAAAGTTTGTGTTTCAATTCGCTGTATGAGTTTGAGAAAACGCATTGTCTTAATTAGTCTGTGGTATGAATACGCAGCTGTGATTTAATCATGAAAATTACTTCTTTTGAATTTAATATAAGGCTCAGAAACAATAAAAAAATCTTATTGTTAGTACTTTTTGAAATGGGAATTATTATTAGTGACCAAAAGTTCAGTTTGTCTCTGCTCTTAATATTGGAAAAGTTTTTATTTTGATTTACTTTATGAGTTGATACGATGCATTGCCTTAATTAGTATGTGGCATGAATACGCAGTTTTGATTTTATTATTTAAATCACTTTTTCTATTTAAATATAAAGCTTTATAAGTAAATATTGATAAATCTTGAAAAACTCCACCTATTTTCTGAGACGCGAGTCGATAATAAAAATCAAATTAGACGTTCGTATCCTTGAAACATTTGTTTCGTCCTCAAGAACTCTGGCATCAAAGAGAAAAATTAGTAATAAAGTTGATTGTAATGAAACTAGGTCAAGCATAGATTAAAAACAATTGTTCGTCATTCGTTTCAGACTTTGGCAACTTTACACAAAAAACTCGAAAAGTCATCTAATTTACAAATCAAACTACAAAAGCGATTAAACTAAGATATTTGAAAGAATTTTTTTACATACAATTTTCACAAACAAAATGTTATTAACAACTGACTCAAACACATAAAAGAGCCTTTCTCTACTATTCCTAGTCGATTGCGCGAAAACAAACTAGACATGTTTCGTCGATCAATTACGGTTTTATATACGAAAACACTTTTGGTCTTTGTTGTTGACTTTTAATGACCGACATGTTCGACTTCTAGCTTCTGATCGCGAATATGCCATTGTGTGGCAATTTCCCCCTTTTACGGTGCCCAGTTTAGGTCTGGGCTATGTGCTTTTAAGAGGCTCTTCGCTTTGTTTGTCGTTCATTTGATATCCTCTCGCGTATAATTCGAGAACGTAAAACTTTCACCGACTAGACTAGTTTTCAGAGAGTTTTTATGCTCTCTATTATACTGTTGAGCTTACACTCGATTTTATACTTCGGGTATTAAAGCGTTTGTCGCTCGCGTAAATCGGCTTTATCGCTTTCGAATTGAGTTATTCGAATGTCCATTTGATTGCGTTGAAAAATTTTTCGTTACATGTAACGTAATGATTTTTTTTTACTAGATATTGAAAAATATTTGAATGTGAAATACTCTGTAGTCGATTTTTGAATTCCTTTCCGTCGTTGCACATTTCACTGCAGCAACTCTTTTCATATTGAGTTCGGTTTCAGTGCAGAAATATTATTGCGAAAATTTCTTCCGAATCACGAATTCGAAATTATTTTCTTTTTCGTCATGAATTTATAGGTCATGCGAGTGGAATTTGTGTAATTTTGCACATGAATTGTAAATCACGAAATTTATACTTCAACACAAAATTTTACAACAGTATGAGTAATAATTAATCAACCCGCAGATAAATTAAATTCTGTTTTTTGAGATAAATTCATCAAATTAGTTAGAAAACACATACAATTATTATACTATGTTAATCATAAACAGATAACACCCCAATGACTAAATGTAAAAATTAGAATTTCTTTGTCTGCGAGCTTCAATTTACTTGCAACCCACTTAACCCCCACGCACATACATATGTATATGAACCTTTCAGAGCTAAATGTAAGTAACTCTACAAAGCAAGAAGTATAAAAAAACAATCAAGCATTTGAAACATTTTTCAAAATCTACTCAATTCCATTCAATATTACATTTTTTCTGATATTACGATTATACAAATTTTGTTAATAATATTCTATAGATGTGATTTATTTACATGATTAATTCACATGTGACTAAATAAATTTTGTCATTTAATGATTTTTATCTTTATTATTCAGGAAAAATATTTCACACTTAGAATTTTTTTACTATCTATACCAAATGCTTTGAGATTTAAATATCATTTTCTTCAAAAAGTGGAATTAATCACGTTTAACTCTGAATAGCTGATATGATACAAACAAACAGACTGACATATAAGGGCATAAATAGGCTCGTAGCTATGCGACTGAAGATTCCTATTTATGCGGAACAAAAGGGTCGCACTTCTAGCGAAAGTGGCTTAATTCGGCAAATATCCTGTGGGTTCCTAATTGCCCTCGGCCACCGAGGTGTAGAATTACTACGAATTGACTAGTACTCTGTAATTCGCTTTCTATCTTGCACACTCGTCGATTATGTGCCAGCCTTAGGTTAGACGTAGATTATCGTTTATAATTGTCTAATTCGAGCGGTTTCGTGTTAAACGGGTCATAATGTGAAGGTCGTTCGTTTGAATAAGCCCTTGATCAGTATGAGTTTAATTCAGATTATAAGTGTAATGTTCGACTTTTAATTCAAACGTTCAGTGCATGAAGTTATTAGATCCACTTTTCGAAAAGAAATGAGATTAAAATGTCAAAGCTATTGCTATATTCATAGCTTTTTATGTGTAAAATATAATGTGACTAATCATATTATGCACTGAACATCTTAATTGATGCTAATCTTTATATTGTTTTAATGCAGCGCATTTTCATGCTAATTATCCGAGAAATGATTCGTCGATCGAGAGCCGCACAATTAAACGTCTCCCCCATTTTAATCAGATTAATGCGAAACAGCCATTGTGCGACCTAAATATTTCTCGGTTGATTTATATCTCATGATATTTCTGCTGTGTTCATAAGAAAATAATTAATGAACCGCTCGTCCCTTTGAAAAATCGCGGCAATTTCAACGTCGAGAGTATCTCTTTCGAGGCTCGGGCGATAAGTGAAGATGTCACTTTTGAATTGAAAATTCCACTTTTTCAAATTAGCGAGACTACGTTTTGAATCGATTCGTTAAATTTGAACAAGGTGACCCGAACTCTAGATGAGGCTATCGGCCCACGGTTTGTCTGTACATTTTCTGAGAAGTTCATCTTCTTCGAGGGAAAGCTTTTTATTTTATGTGTCTATCGAATTAAATACGAAATTTATCAAATAAACTTTGATCTTAGTCAACATCTGAACTTCGGTTCGATAAATAATAAGCGTTATGATTTCGATGGAGAGCTGCGTTATTTATCAAAGTTAACTATAATATGGATTTTATTGATGATCAATCACACTCGAGAGATTGAAATTTCAGATAAATTACCTTGCGTTGAAAAATAAAAGAAAATTGTTTTTTTTTTAATATCTTAAAAAATCTATCAGAGCAGTTACCGTTAAAAAATATTAAAGATTAAATTATCTAAACGAACATTTATAAAATTGAATCTACATCGTGATTTTAATAAACGATATAAGATATTTTTCAAATATCAACAATATTAAACTCCATCAAAAACAACACATCTAATAGATGAATCGAATATTTATTAAAGACAATGGGTGAAAATGTATAGACCATAGAAGCCAAATACCAATCTGTCTATACCCCTTTTAAAAATTCAAAAATCGCACACAAATCACAGTAAACTTCGCCCAATTTGCCACCATGACACACAACACTGACATTTAATACCGAAACTAAATAAATTGACCATAAAATTACCGAAATATCGAACGATGTAAATTGAATGCGGCCCACATGACGGTTAACCGATTCCATAACAGGGAAGTGCAACGCCGCTGCACATAACTGCGCCAATTTGTCATTGGCGCCAAATGCGTGTACGTGTTTGAAATGAAAGCCGAAAATAAACGTCCAACTTCGATCGGAAGCCGTTTTTCATTTTGGCGACACTGTAGCTAAACCGCAAACAAGCCTGCGCCTAATGGTTTTTTGCGTATATAAGATATTATTTTGGAATTTTCAAAAGTGCATTTTGGAGTATGATATTGTTTATTTTATTGTTAAATGTATTTGTATGCATCATGGAAATCTGTTCTTTGCGATAGCTTTTTTAATGATTAAATGTAGGGTTTCCTGTAAACGTAAATGTGGTGCCCGTAGTTTCGTCTAGTTTCGCTAGTACCCAACTATGCCGGCCTAACAAGCTGATATAGAATTGGAGTGCATTTAAAAGAAGTGATGGTGAGCTTCCTTTGTAATGTTGCATGTTATTGCAATTTAATTTTTTTTTGAATATCTCAATCAATAAGTTATTTTAAGAGCCACTAAGCTAGAAGCTTAAAAAATAATAAGATCGCACAATATGCGGTGTTAAATCGATCTATGTAATTTAATAGATAGATACATGCAAGGTGAGTTTTGATGTATTTTATGAATTGTTTCGTAAATTATTAAATTACCACTTATTTTAATCACATGAATCAAATATCTCGATCTTGATATGATCCAACAAAGCTCAGTATCATGAGTGATCTGAATTAACGCGATATGCACAAACACTTTATACCGCTATATCATTAACTAGTAATATAGAATTCCATATTGGATGAATATGTAAGCATAAATGTTGTTTTATACTTCTAAAAACATTATGGTTTAGCAATAATTTCAATAATTCAACTATTTCTATTGTATTGTAAAAAAAATAATAGCAAGATCATTATCCAGAATTAATATCTAAAGTTTGCAATTATTTTCAATTAAAACTCTAGTTAACTAACATTATTCATATTTTTAATATTTCCAAATCGTATTAAGTAACATTTTCTGCATAAATATGGAATATAAATTTTCATTAAAATACCACGAGAAATGAGATTTGCATTAATCGCGAGAATTTCAATTTCGACCAAAGCTTAATATAAAAAAAATAATAATAATTTTACAAATTCAGAAACGTGCACATTGTAAATTCAAAAGGGACGTTTATTCATCTTGGGTTTTTTTAATTGTTAACGGAAACGAACGCGCCCCGAGCCCAGCTGCGCGTCGTTAAACGAATCGTTAACTCTCTGCAGAAACAACAGTAACTATGGCCAACTTTTTTTTACACGTACGTTACGTATGGGAAAACAAATTTGAAAATCGGAGGTTTTCACTTCCGTCTAGTTTTAGTTTTTATTATCGTAAATATGAAATGATTAATCTCGCAACAGAGGCAATTCCAATTTCGAAATATAATATGAAATTCGAACTGAAACGTAATATTTCTTTACTTCTGATGTTTGAAGTCTGAGCCGAACATTTCTACGTTAATTAACAGCTATTTTAGTCGAAACCTCACAAACAATGAATTCATCTAATTTTAATCATCCAACCATGATCGACAATCAATTTCAAAGAAAGCTTCGATACACGCTCGTTATTTATGAATCGGTGTGCATTTCGACAATATTGACACGTGAACAATGCCACGTATTCAATATATGTATTGCAATATCGTCGAAAATACTAAAGTTAATTGAAAATTAAACTTTAACACAAATAAATTTTGAACGTCTGTTTTAAATTCGTGAAGTATAATATGTAGATTGGGTAAAAATGTATGACAACTGCCCAAACTGGGTTACGAGTTACGATTTCACGTTTTTTTTCTCATATTATAGAATAGTAATTGTGATCATGAACCAGAAAAATCGGATAAAACAAACAATTCTACAAAAATTGTGAGATAAACGCATAACTGTATGAACACCCTACTTTTACTTCTTTGAAACTAATATCTATATTTATTGAATATCATTATTTGGTACGAACATTCTAACCGATCCTTTTTCAAATACATGATCTTATTATACTCTCAGAAAACTTTTTAAGACTCACAATCCAGATTCAAGATCCAGTTTTTCTATAAGGTCCAGTTAAGTTACCAGGTTACGTGAGCAAAACACGCACATTATCTATGCTCTCACTTAAATTTTTCGATAATCTGACTGGACCTTTTATTCCGAAATCCTCATCATGAGTAGAGCCCATATCCTAAATGTACCTTGACCCCACATCTCCAAATGAATATTCATAAAACACTTTCGATCTTTTTGGACAAAAAAGCATAAAACACCAATTCTTTTACGCAAAACCTAGTCACACATGATAAATACGACAGAGAGACGCTCCATTGTCCCGAGCCCAAGTGGGCCCAGGCGTGCAATCGACTCGCACGCGAACAAACACACGCAAATTGGGCGAAAGCGAATATAAAAAAAAGGCTCAGACACGGAACGGTTCGTGTTTATTTTCCGAAAATGAATATGGGGAAAATCGCGCTGTGGGAAAATCGCGCCGTAGAGGGGAAAAGCACGCGAGATTTGCGCGGGAAATTCGCACATTAGCACGATCTAGGGAAAGCGTGTGTGTTGTGCGGAGTACGTCTTATATCATGACGTGCTTTATGTCGTGTGTCGGGATTGAATGCGATATTATTCAGATGATTTTTATTGGGGGCTGTTTCTTCTTCTCTTGTTGTTTTTGTTCGTGTTTTATGCGTCTATGGTGCTGCGAAGTCGGATGTGTTCCGTCTTAGCGGGGATACTTTTAGTTTTATTTGGGCCTTCTGAAAAAGTTTTTTTATATTCATAGTTTCATATAAAAAAAGTATTTCACATTCATATGTATATACATATGTATGTTTATATCAAAATATTATGATAAGAATGTTTAGAATATTCACGAAAAGGTGAACCCTCCAGAAATTAGCGAATTACGAAATAACACAGTATGAATCGATTCATATATAAATCAAATATTTGGTAGAGCTTCTTAGAATATTTTATCAATTGTTTTTCAATATTCAATTATAGTGCAATGATATTCAAAATATTAAAATTTCATGGATATTATCAATTTCTTGTCCATTTATGTATGTGTCTCATCAATCCATCAAGAAAATTATATTACAATTTTCAAAGAAAACGATTTATGCGACTCACAATAATAAACATATTCGGCCCACACAAAAATTTATTTCATAAACATCACATAATTCCACACATTGGTTCATTTTTTACAGCGCCGCTTTCACAATTTAATTTCTTAGATATGATATTGTAAAAGAAATAGTAATAAAAAATGAAAACGACACAGTCACCATAGACTTTAGTAAATTTTCTTTCAGCTGAATATTATGATAGATTATTTTATAAGTTTGTGCATTTCATTACAAACGGGCGACAAAAGGCCTCGGTTCAAAAGCGCGATGACTTCGCCTTTTCGACCGCGTGATATATCGTACATAATATAACGCTCGCTTTCACACAACACCTCCTCTTTTTTCTTCGTATATTCAGAGTTTTTTCCGCACTTTTGTATGCGGGAATAATTCATTATATTTATCTCGAACAGTTATGGCGATTAATTAATTTTTATAGGCTGTAAACCGAGCGGAAAGTCCCGTTTAGAAAAATCTCGCGATACCGAAGATCGTTGCGCGTTTTATATACGTACGTTTTTCTTTCGTTTACAAGATTCGTATTGTGCGATTTATGTTTTCGCAGATAAAGCTCCACCTTATAGTAATTTCGGCGATATTATTATCAATATAGGCCTTTTGCGATTGTATCCCGTTGGCAATTTTAAACGATTTATTGGGCGAACCTTCGTCGAAATTTCCAGTTCGATTTTGATTTTATACAAAACAGGAACGGCGCTTGAATTTTTATTAGATTAACGAAGAGGGTTTTATGTGCTTTATCGGTAAATTTTAATTTTATTAAGCCGAAGCGACTTCATTGTGATATATTGGATATCGATTGTAGCACACGCTTCTTTTATTCGATTATAAAACGTTTATATTAATTACTTGAAACAATGCAAATCTTTAATTATAAATTCACAACTGTTGAATTAATACAACTAGTTAATTTTTAGAAGCAGTAGACGTTAGGGAACAAAATGTTCATAATTGAGTAACATTCGTCTGTTGCGTAGCCAAAACTCTCAGGATTTGGAATTAGAAATTATATCATTGTTTTCTCTCGTAGTGTTCCGCCGGAATTAAGTTAGGCTGGTACATGCAAATTGAGGGTTTCCACAAGTTCCACGGTCCCGTTGATGAGTTTTCCAGGATATCCCGCCGCTTTAACGCATACACTTGCAAAGGCGAACACATCTACAATTATTCCCTTATATTTGTATGTCGAATCTAACAGTATTTATTCAAGAATCGGAAAATTGTCAAACGAGCTCAAAATTCGAGCCAAAACAAATTTTCGCCCACTCGCTCGTCAAATGCTTATTATAATTCTGATATATTATACGAAGTGTGACTCAAAAGTCATGAAATTTGATTTTTTTCTGTACTATTGTTAGTTTCAATACTTGAATTAGATATTCAGGACACATTCGAAATTGATTTGATAAGAAAATGGGTTGATATGCTCTGTCCTGTACTTTCAACTCATAACTCTAACTAATTCCCAAATATCGAACTGAAATTTTTCCAACGTGTTTTCGTTCCTCAAACTAAAAAATAGAGGCAAAATATGTCTTTTTTTATAATTGAAG
Source organism: Cheumatopsyche charites (assembly GCA_024721215.1). Classification (NCBI taxonomy): domain Eukaryota; kingdom Metazoa; phylum Arthropoda; class Insecta; order Trichoptera; family Hydropsychidae; genus Cheumatopsyche; species Cheumatopsyche charites. The sequence continues at coordinate 4,293,486 of CM045585.1, read as the reverse complement.
CTATCCAAGTGTCTGTGACAATTATTTAAAAGTAAAATCCTAAAAAAAACCTTCTAGAAAGCATACAATACATCTAAAAGCCAGAAAGATATTCATTGAGAGGTTTTTGAACAGCATCGACTCTTTTTACGAATGATAGTTTTGTATCGTTTTGAAAAATATATTTTTCATAACTTATGGGGCACATCTTGTATAATAAACATATATTTATACGATTCATGAAATAAACGACATTCAAGAATCTATCTGTGTTTCAATGCGGTGCTTATTCTCAATGAGCGGTCTTAACATGTCCTTATTTATAATGTTGTACGCTTTCGCGAATCTACGGAGAGATTGTCCCGAATACATTACGCGGAGGGGGTGCTATTTATTTATCGAACGAAATTTTCTCGTATATGAAGACCGTTCCGTTTTATTATACGTTCGCATCTAAATATATACGCGTTTTGCGCTTAATATATATAGAAGTACACCCGAAATGTGGGCGTTCAAAGGCCGCGAAAGCCTTTTAATATTCCGTTCGCAATATACAATTGAATGCGGGCAAAAGTGGCGAGATTTTCGCATAAATAGGCGCACAATGGACGGACGTGTTTATCTGTTGTGACGCTGAAAAATTTTTTTCCAAGGTGATTCTTCCTGTTTTCGATTTGATTGATGCTTATCTTTTGATCTCCGGATCGAGAGATCGAATGACATATTCCAATATAATTGAAATTGGGATCTTATCATATAACTTTATAAGAAATTGTGTTTTTTTTGAAGTATGATTGATATAGTATAGCAGTATAAATCGATAGTGCATACCTGTTGGGTTACATTATTCTCGTGAAGCTAGATTTGAGTCATATCGTATCCTAGTGAGAATCGTTTGTATTAATTGGTACTATAAATTAGTATTTGATTTGAAAAAAATATTAATTTAACGCTTTGCAATGTATTTTCTAAAAGTAAATCTCTCAATTCGTTTGTGTCAATTAAATTTGATCAATTTTTTCTACATCTTTCGTGAGCTGATTAAATCAAAGTTCTTTTTCATGTCTCTGCCCTAGCGTCTGCTTGTTCACTTTTAATGCGAATAATTAATTGAAAATTTCAAAAATAGTAGAATATTAATAGCAATAAATAAACAAATATAACATATTATAACGAAATAATTTCATATAACTTCCGAAAACATCAAACATCGAAAAATCCGCAGCGCAACTCGGCAGCTCAATAATGTTTCGATCATTATACATTCGACGCGAACAAAACACGATAGTACCGCCGAATTGATAAATGGCTCCGTTCATATACATCGAATTCGGATATAACCGAGGAATAATTGTGGTTATTGAGGAGATACGGGTCTGAATTGACGCGGGGAGACAAATGCGTATCCGAAACGTTTTGCGGGCTCAATCGTGTAAGCCGATAAACAGAGGCACTTTCACGACTAAAGGTAACACGTACAAATGGCCAAATACCAAATACCTACCTGGATGTTCTGAAATTACGTTTTGGCATAATAGACTCGCAAATCGTGTGCTTGTGTAAATCAAAATCGATCATTTTCGGATTTGAGATAGAAGTAGATCTTGTTGCTGCTTTATGGACTTGTGCGATGTTGATTTCAGATTCTGAGAAGTGTTACATTTTCTAGTAAAATTCCTATTGAACTCCTTTAATTTCTTTTATAATTTAATGAGTGATCAAGTATGGTTCTTAATATTACATTTGGAATCAGCTTTTTATTTATATAAAAGAAAAAATCTTGAAATAAAATATTTTTTTAAACGAAACTAAACCCGGAGAACTATTAACAATTCAACCCTTCATAAAAAGTGAAACATTTAAAACTACTGCAGAAAAAAAACACTCAATGGACAACGAATCGTAAAAGCAGAAATACCTTCAACTACCTTTCACCTTTTTCAGCACACCTTATTCAACTCGACGAACGAAAAAAGCACATATTCACATACACTCTAAGGTTTGTCAATTTTGAAAAACCGGATATGAAAGGCGGTTTTTTTCCAAAAAAGTTATATTCAGCAACCGAAGTTTCAGTTGAAAATAGTTTTTTTGTCAAAAAATTAGTTCATTATTTATTTAATGAATAATTAAGTAGTAGAAGAATATAAGAGATAAAATTATTATAGCTTTTTATTTAACTTATTTCAATATTTGTTTATCAGTCTGTCGTTCCATTTGTACAGATTTTTTTTTTATTTTAATTTGAATATTTCGATTGAGTTGTTCTGAAGCGAGCTTCAATTGATTGACCTTAATTAACAGAAAGAAATTCGTTATTTGTTTCAATGAAAATTTGACAGTATTTTTCCGGGAAATTTAAAATTCAAAAACCGGTTTTATTGTATAAAAAAATCGGTTTCTTTCCAAACCCTAACATTGAAACCTTGTGTAAAAAAAAGGTGAAAAATGCCCTTTCATTTGTCAGTCGGGTTACGGTTCGGCACGCGTTCTCTCACCTGGCAATTTGTAGTTGAGGTGCGATAATTTGCACCGGGCCGCATTTGTTTCGAGTCCGTCGGACTACTGACTCAATTTGGCCTAAAAGTACATACATCTTAGGCCCACTGTACCTATTATATAGTATCAGTACGCACTAGGGGGGAGGCTGAGCGGTCGTTAATATTTGACGCTTTCCTGGGTGAATAATTCAATGCGAGCTGTAGTTGGGTAGTCAAACAAAATCGGGCCAAACTCGGTCTTAATTATGCACGGTTGCGATTTGAATATTGTCTCTGTTTTGGGATTTTCTTGTACGTCATTCGAGATAAATTCGAATTGTTTATGCTCGGTTTTGTGGGAATTCTATTTTGAACCGAATGTGCTGATTTTTTAGTGAAAATGAAAGTTTTTTTTGGTCCATTGATTTGAACCAAATTTTAAAGTTATTCGTGATGAAAATCAATGAAGCCCGATCTTTCAAAAAGTAGTTACTCAATACGAGTGTATTTTTTTTATAGAACTCGACAAATGAACGCAATTACTTTCACAATAAAAACGTTCTCATTTGAACTCAATTGCGTTCATTTGTCAAGTTATATAAAAAAAATATCAACTCGTTTTTATGTAACTATTAATATCAAGCCTGAATTAAATTAAATTTGAATTCGTTATATAAAAGTGTTATAATGAAACCTTTTCTAGTGTTGAATATTCTATGAAAGTTAAATATGATCAAACTCGAATGATATAATAAGTCATTTAAAATAATAACTGTACAAAGTAAAATATCAGATAATCGACACTCTCGTATAGAAGTTGAAAAAAAAAATGAATAGTGGCATAATAAAAAAATACAAATTTATAGTTATTGTCTTCATAAATAATGTAGCTGAATTTGATCGTATAATAGGTGCGAAACATAAAAATGTCGCAGCGCGATAACTTTTTTCTTTACAGTGGCATCGTATATAAAGTTTCAGGCACACGCTTTCTAAGTTATATCAGATCAGTGTATACTCACAAGTTTTTTTCCACTCTTACATTAAAAATGATAAGATTAAAAATAACTCCCCTAAGGGAGCTAGCGAGGGGAAACGCCTCGGCAAAGATTTATTTCACTAATAGAATTTTATCGCGAAAAAAAGAACACCCACCTCAGACAAATTATATTATGGAACTAGATAAAATTTGATAATACCACAAGGAAGAAGCAATTATGAGCGCGTTTTAGAGGCGTATATTTTCAAAATATACACTGATTATAATTTCGTTACAATCTTTATTCATTAGCTTAGATTTTCAAAATGTTTCGACTAATTGATTTATGAACGAATTTCACTTGTTTTCAAATAAATTCATTCTAATTCAATATTTATTTTAAAGAAATAATGTTTATATTTCTATAGATATGTGTATTTTTTGATAAATATACGTGTATAAAGTACATAGCTTCGATTCTCAACTTTGACTTTTGCGCAGAAACACCTAACACATTACATAAGAAAGTTTCTGCATTTATACTCAACACATTTTTCAAACGACTTTATGCATTTCATAAAGAGATATTGCAAATCGTTCCAATGCATTTCGCTTAAATTCGAATCAGAAATTCTCAACAACCGATAAGATTTCAATTTTTAAAACAAAACCACACTTGAATATTCAATACTTATAACATCATAATCTAATTAATATATGCGCTCATTAATATTCATATCGATTATTCGACTCTAAAACTTATTCAACACAAAAATTCAGCCCTTTTACACATCAAGTTGAGTACGACTGTCGAAGTAACGCTCCCACTGTACTATTTCGCGCCAGTATCAGATATCGAAATGTCTCGCTATAGTTTCATCCGGTTCCTTTTTGTCGCGAATATCTGATCCAGGCCTTTGCCAAGGGGGTGGCAACCCTCACCCTCATCTGCGAAACGTATAGTCCCCGATGGCTCTTTGTGGTGCGATTCCGTTTGATATAACATCCCTTTTTCGGCGAGAGATTCCAAAGGTTCGCGTTTCGCATGCAAACTCGCGTTCGACTCGAAAAACTGTCGGAGTTATGCTCCGAATGGGTTTCAACTTATTGAAAGCCCTATTTCATTTCTGTGGAAAAATGTCGTTAAGCTTGGTGTACTCGAGAGTTTTCGTGCGAATACTGAACATGCGTGAGAATTTTGTACAAGTAGTTCAGTTAATTTTCAAAGAAAATAATGTGCAATTACCTGAGACAAGAACGTTCCTAATTTATTCGATTAGAAATTGGTGATTTATTTTCTCTAGTGCATGCATTAAGAGTGAGAAAAGAAACAATTTTTAGATAATTTATCTGGAAAACACGAGAATTTCTCTTTGCACTATGTGGAGGTGAAGTTTTGAAAATTAATTAAGGACAGGTCTTTCAACGGAGTGTCCACATCTTTGTCGACGGCTTTTACAAGTAAAACATAATATGCAGCACAAAAAAAATTACACAAAATACAGTTTATCTAAATTTCGTTTAATTAAAATATTGTTTTATTTAAATTAAGTTAAAATAGAGTATATGAAGTCAAAAATTTATTGCAGTATATTGTGTTTTGCTCACGGAAGTTTCCGGAATAGGTGTGGACACCTTTAGACAACAGCTTATCGTTTCGATTTTCGACAGTTGCATCAAATTATAAATCTCTCAAATAACGATTGTATAGCTAGCTTATTATTTAATCAAAATTAATTTGAGATTGATGAAATTGACCAAACATCTTATTCGAACTATATTACAACAATCATAACCCAATCCATTAAATTCATCAAAAAAAAATCGTCTTTTCCTATACATTCTCTACATTTCCTATCAGAAAACTTGAACACTCTCCAATTCCGAACCTTCACTTCGACAAATCAAACTGGGAGTCGTCTCCAAGCATCCAGACTAGGAATTCGAGTGGAGCAGAAATGCGGCCTCGACGTCTGCACATCAAAAGGCTTTATAAGAATCGACACCGTCGATGAAAATGGAGGGAAACAATTCATTTCTGATCCCGGCGAGTGCATTTTGTGCCCCGTCACAAACTCCAACTTGTCAAAGTTTCCTTTCGCCGATCCACCTCTTTGACCCTTTTAGCTTGATTGTGTGGCAGACACGTGAGGTGAATGCTTCAAATTTTCTGTTTTAATACATTTTATGTGAACTGTGTTGCATTTTATATCGTGAATGTATCGTGTTGAATATTTCAATGCAATAAACCCTACTATGAAGTCCATATATAATATGTAGGTTCCACGTTGTAGAGAAAGGCGTTAAAGTGGACTTATTGGTAATTCCAGGAAAGATGGCAAATTTTCAATTATTGAAATAAATAACCGCTGGTCATCTTTTCTGGAATTACCATTAATTAATATTATTTCAATTAATACATTCATTTATTTTGTATACGAATGTTAATGCAATGAAAATTAATATTTATTATTATCAGTTACGCCGCAAGTCAATATTGATATTCTAGTGCATATTAAATTGTATTAATGTTACATAAATTTATTCGTGTTTCAATCCGTTAATTATTTGAAACGTGCAGTTAGAATAAATCTGCGAGATTAACGTGAAAATAATAATTATTCGGATTAAATTTCCATAACTAGATAGGCGGCTCACGCTTCATTATAAAACTGCAGCTCTCAGCTAAATGGAAAGCCTTTAATGCGAACTGCAGCTTAAAAAGTTTATGCACCACTGTAAAGTATTAGATTAGTTGTTACTGGCTAATTGAATTTGTTAATGCACAACCATTATAATAACTTTTTCGACGAGCTAAGAACGAAAACGAAAAAAATTACACAGCTTCCGTACAGAGAACTTCTCCGCTTTCATAAAGCTTCCGCGTAGAAACTTAAACAATCAAAACTATTCTTTTCAAAGCAACAATTGCAACTTTTGCATTTCCCGAATCAATCGATCAAGAACTCTGAATTTGTCACGTGAAAGTTTCTCGTCACGCTTTCACACTTCCAATCACCATTCCGGCAGCTGTAAAACGCCTCTGAAAAGTCTGAAAATACTGAAAAGACTCCGGTTTATCGCAGGATCGAATGTATAAATCGAGAAAATAAGGACCGGACATCCTCCGAGTGCAAAACAATGTTGTTTCAGAGCCAGATCTCCAATGGGACGCCGTTTTAAAACGTGGTGCGTTTTTCGTGGAGAACCTCCTTCCGCCCATCCAAAGTCTCTTACGAGGCACCAAGTTTAATCTGGAAGAGGTTTTCAGTATGAGAGAGTTAATCGGAAGAGCAGTTTCTTAAACTTTTACTTTGAATTATAATTTATTCAAGTCTTTGATAGATGATTTCATATTACATTCCGTAGAAAAATATAAGTTATTCATCTCATTTTCATTGTAAGAATTTTTTTAATACATAAAATCACTATTATATAAGATCATAAATCGGTAAATACTTTGTTTTCATAGGAAATCAAACTCTCTTGCCGAACATAGCGAAATTTTTATAATATATCAGATTACTATCAGAAGTTTGATAGCCTTTGATATGGCTTCACAATTGTACTGGATTCTGAAAGCTCATTTGGCAGGCTTCCACTTTAGATATTCTCGGACGTTTTCAAGAACGTCATACTCTATGCGAACCTTAGAATAATTGGCCACGTCTTTCGTCAAACAACTTTCATACTATTATAAAACCAAATCGGATTTAACCATGTCACAAACCGAACTAAATCGTATTTCATACCAAAACGAAAGTATTTTCAAATTAAACATTTAAGCCGTTCGGAGCTAAACGTGCCACTTTCCGAATTAAATGAGATTTAAATGTCAAAGCACTTGGTGTATTCAAAGTTAAATACGTGTGAGATAACTTTTCTGAATAATAAAGATAAATACTATTAAATGAATTCGTTTGGCTACCTGATAATAAATCTAATTCAGAAGCTATTTTAATTTTCTTTGTATTCTAATGTGAACTGGCACATAAACAAAATTGTATGCTTATAATTTTCAAAAAAATGAACAGAATTTCTAAAATCGCATCAAATACATTTTATCGTTTTTTCGACTTCTTGCTTTGTACAGTTCAGCTCTGAACGTCTCATTTAACATTTAACAAATCAGATAACATTTCTGAGATCTGATTGATAGAAAAATAGAGTGAATCTCGAAATGAAACGGACTCCCATACATAATGGAGTCGCTTTCGCGAAGAAAGGCCCCGGTCTTACGGTCTCGCTTTAATTATTTACGGTCTGAAACTGCGTATAAATCAGCGTTGTGAAATTTTCAGCATTACGAGCCTTACGGGAGACGTATTCGTCTCCAAAGTAAAATTCATCTCTTTGCGCTTTGTCGCAATCGTCGGATTTCACCGGAATGAATCTCTTTATGGCCGCCGGAGAAAATATGCCTGATATACGTATATGTATGTATTTGTATGTATTGTGCGATAAAAGCTTACGTGTGTAGTACTAGCGTGCGAAAGTATTGCGGGTAAATCAAATGTATCGCGTTAATATTAAATGTAGTGCGAAAGTGGTTTTCGTTTGATACGAGTGCGAGTTTGTCGCTTCCGTAGAGACGCGAGCATTGTTGAAATTTCTTTTATGAAATCTTAGATTTTTTTTTATTGCGTGCGTTCATGATATATTTTATTTATATTCATATAAGAAAATCAATATCTGCTGTGTGAATTTGATATATTTCGCTAGATTTCATTGAAAATTTTCTGAGTTATGTGCGCATTTGAGATTTTTTTCACATCGTTGCAATAATTTTATAATAAAATCTGTTTATGGATTTAAACACTATTTCAACGTAAAGGTACTCATAATAAACCAAATTGATGTGGTGGATGAATTTTATGCAATAACGCATTTTGATTATAGAAAGGTAATAATTGATCCATTATATCATAGTAAGTCAATTTTTTTGATATGATTTTCATTCATCTTCTGCATTTTCGTGTCATTGTATTTCTTTAATACCTTAGCAATGTGGTAAAAATGTACTTTTTTTGTAAAAATAAAAGAACCATAGGTAATCCACATATAAATCGTTTCGACACTCTTGTTTTAAAATCAAAGGACCTTCGTTCAAAAAATCAAAGTACATTTGAGCTTCTCTATTTCTTCCAACATTATTCCTAAAAATCAATTGTTTTTTTTAATAAAAACAATGCAACATATCACAACCCAATAAAACCCACTCAAACAAATCCGAATAACAGCAGCTAGAAATAAAATATTTATTAACAAGCTGAATCTACAATATGTCAAGAACTACATTACATACAGAAGCACCCCTACTTCCCGACGATTGATAGATCCGAAATCGCGATCGCACGCCATCCGGCCATAAAACACCGATCTTCTCGGACTCTCTTGCTATTTCTTCTCCGACCGAAAATGGTAATGGCCAGAGGATGACGGAAAGAGCGTCCTCCGGAGCGGCTCTTGAACATTGGAAGGGGAGTGTGTAACAAATATGCGACACTTCAACCCCCGGGGCGTGGTGGAGCGGCGCCTGCGAACTCATTTTTTCAATGTCCGAAATGTCTGCTGTTTTCGTTTTAGTCCTTTGCGAGTCGTTTCTATGAATTTTTGAATGCAGTGTGAATGTATTGAGAATTATTTTAAACTCGAGAAAAATTGTGACATTTTCGTATAAGAGTGTTTGTGATACTTGTGGTAGATTTGTAAGTTTGTGTCGTAATAAGAATCAGACACATTGCTTAGTGTTTTATTTTTATTTATTGGTGAATAATTAGTACAATTAGTCAAAATATGTTTATAATATTATGCGAGTATATATATGATGACTGAAAGGGCTAAGGGGTACAAGTGATTTTCGAAAAAAATGCGCTTAAAGTTGAGCACGTTCTTATATGTATTAGAAGGAGGTCGAGTGATTTGATTAAATATACCAATACACGCTCAATAAATATCTCAATTTTGGTAAAAATATCACTTGTACCCCTTGGTATTTTGGTCGTCATATGTATTATACTAAAACTTATGAATTTTCTTTCATATACTTATTCTCATTTTCATTAAACTTTAATCAATTTAATAATCCTTAACTGCAATCATTAAGATATTTTTCTCATTTTATTCTATCAGAATTTCGTCACATATAGTGATTATGAGTTGCACGAAATCCTCACGAATTTTGCGGACACCCTGTATAAATAAGCAAACAAAATGGTCAAAAGAGCATCGAAAAGAACCCCCCATTTCAACAAAACACCCCCTCTTGGGACAAAGGTGGACTGCTTCCGTTCGGGACGGACATATCAACCCCCGTGAAATATTGCACTCTTCCACGTTATGCCCGGCGACGAAAAACTCAACTCGGATACGGATACGTTCGAATATCCACGCGTAGATATCCACGAATATCAGTGACGTAATAAGGTGGGTATAGGTTAGTATCGTGACCCCCAACATTAATAGAGATCTAATGAAAATTTAAGAAATCGAAGTAGGGTAAAAAAAAAATTATGTCGATTTTTGGTCCTACAAAGCTAATTAAAAGTGATGGATATGTTAAAGTCAATGCATTTAACTGTGACAGTGTATACTTTGTTTAGTCAAATTTTACATTAAATTGCTATACTTCAGTTTTAATACATATTTTTCAATGCCGGTTTCATTTTTTTTTTTTTTTTGTTAGTTTTCTATTAGACAATTACTGGGCTCTCTTCTGATATTGGATTGAAATTAAGATGATACTTCAAAGTACTAAATTATATTTATTATCTATATGTCTGATCACTTCATTAATAAGTCTTTAAAATTTGAGGGATAATTTTAATAAGGTGATCTCATTTTAAATAAATCATTTCAATATGTCTTTTACAAGATATATCTTGATAAGTCTCTCGATTAAAATATAAACAGAATTGAAAATTGTGCATGGAAAACTGAAAGATAACCAAGTTATTTACAATTTAGTATAGTTTAGAAACCAAATTTTTTACTAGACAAAGTAAACATTCACACATCTTTACTATTTTAATGCACATAAATTTCAGATAATTTGACGAATATTTATGCAATCTAATTCACGTAAACTGCAATTAATAAATTCTGATATAGGGGTAAGAAGTCGAACGTATCGGTAACCCGAAAAAATTTTCACTGCACCACTCATAAGCATCATACCGATCTTTTATAACAAGCCCATAAATCCTATAAAATTTTCAAGATTTAACGAATTTCTTCGCATTTTCATCCACATAAACTCTAATATAATTGTCAATTCTAGGGAAAGGGGCTCAAAAATTTTCCCAAACACCCCCTAAAATCTATCCTACACCCCTGACTCGCATCGCACGGGTCTTTCGGGCTATTTATCTCGACTTTATCTTTTCGTCGAAAAGTATCGTCTGCCGATTCTCGAGGACCGCCCACGCGGCGCTTGTTAAATGAGCCGCGCTGAACGGTGGCCATTCTCCGGATTATTTATGTGACGATTTTATTCTGTTTTTTTAGTCTGATGCTTTTTTTCCGGCGGGTTTATGTCCGTGTGGAGGTTTTTTCGATAAGTCTGTGCGAAAATCTGAATGTGCAGTGTGGAGGCTTTCTCGTTTCGAGTCGGATCCGTATTTTTTCTCGGTGCGTTATTTTGATCTTGGGATGTTTTTTTTTCGATCGTTTAGTTCACCGAATATCATATATTCGTATGCATTGTATATTTTAAGATTAAAATATACGTAAATATATTATTTATTCACTTAAAGTACTTGTGAAGAACTCTTATCGAGAACATCGATACGTATTCAAAATACGTACATCTTTTTACAAATGCACAACGAAAGAAACTCACCATCAAATATATTAAAATTATTACAATATATGAATTGATTATAATATTATAATTTTTTTGAGATCATAAATATTTTTTCTAAGGTATACGAACAATTTATTAACTGTATTAACATGTGAAATTTTCAAAATTTCCACTTTTATATTCGGTCCAAAGCATCAAAATTAATACAACAGTATATTTTAAACGAGCCACGAGAATAATGTAATTCAAAAATATTCTCACTGACACTTCAGATAGTGAAATTACGTCGAAAAATTTCGCGACCCATATACAACATATTTTAATGAATAAATTTCAGAATTCGCAAAATTCCCCCGAAAATTTCCATTTTTCCCGTATCTTTTCACAACACCCTCACACAGCACATACACACATATATATATTTGGGTTATATTTGTGTGCGTTTTATTAATAGTAATAGAGTGTCGGATGTAAGCGATGTCGCTTATCTGCATGTAAATTATTATACGCTTTCGCAGACGATGTCAAAAAAAGCATGGCCAAATTTATATACGTATATAAAGCTCTGTGGATATCTTCGACTGCGGAACTGGATGTTTTTTACCGTCAAAAAGACTGACTCGGCATTTATCTTCTATTTTTCTAAAACGGAAAACGCTCTATAAATCTGAACCGTAAATAACTTGAAAGTCCTTGTTACTTCGTGCTTCCGTTTGCCGGTCAAACAATTCAGACTACTTCAAAGATATTAATTTTGGCATTCTCTCATTTATTTTTGTTACAAAAATAAAGTTTTCTTTTCATCTTCGTACATTCGGAAAATCTTGCGTTCGCATCTGAAATTTATTTCCATATTTTTCCGAAGAAAATCCACTCGCGTCAAAATGAATGAATGTGTACAGTGTCGGTCGAAAAACGTGCAATAATTGAACTTCCACTTCGGCGACTTAGGCCTCGGCTAATTTTTTGATATGAAATTTAATCTTCGGTGGAAAGCTCGTTTCGCGAAGCTTTTAATATGTGCAACGCGGTGCACTCGGTTGGCTAATTTATGCGTGGAACGGTGCAACGTGTTTCTCTAGGAACACGACCCGAATATTAAATTCGGCCTTTTTCTACAACAACAACAACAATAACAACAACAACATCGCCAACAATGAATGCAACCGAGACTAGGGCTTCCATCGTGCTATTATTTAATTTTAATTATTTTTTGAAAATCTCTGAGCTTTCAACGATAATTCAAGTGAAAATTTATAATCTGTATGCAAAACAATTAATCTTTTTATTTCTGATATTAATTTTTATTTGTTTTTTTAAATAGTTAATTTATTTTCAATCAAACTTTTTAGAGTTTTAAATTACATATAAGAAAATATCTTGATATGAATTCGAATTCGTTTTATTTTCATTATTATGTCGCGTCCATACCTATGCTGGCTATTTCCAGTGACAAAACACGATAAACCAAATTAACATCTTCAGAAATCTATCAAAATTGTATCATATCAGACAGATAAAATATAGAGACAAACCTATATATGCTGAGAAGATCTCAGCCAAAAGTTATATGCAATTCACTTGAGTATATAATATGTATATGAAGGTATGTATCTGATTTTTTCTGTCTCACACTGTATGATTACAATAAATGTCTGAAGATATAAAACTGGACATAAGCAGCATTAACTGTATATTTCTATGTTTAATTCACTTTATTAAAATATTTATTTATAATAAAGATTGTTTTTAATAGTATTAATAATGTGTTTTGCCACCGGAAGCTGCCGAACTTAGTGTGAATGCACCATTTAAGTTCACAATAAGTTTAAATTCTATAAAATTTCGAACGATACATATTAATAGCATTAAATATGTAGACCATAAATAGTTTATATTTATATGTAATAGCAAATTAATTCAAATGAAAATACCATACTAATTGTTCGATTTAGATTCACCGAAACTGCAACTGAAATCGTCGAAATTTCAAAATTCAAAATCTGCATGCACTTATAATAATACGGAGGTCGTTTCTCCCTGTACAAATGGCGGAGACGTGAAAGCAGCAAGACACAAAGATACACGGAGTTGGGAATGAACAGTGTGCGCCGCGAAGGCCAATTGCACCAAAAACGTGACGCCCTCTTGTATAACGTTTGCGGAACATGGCTGCGGTCGAGGGCCATCTTGGGATGGATCTGCCGCTAAACTGGCTTCGGGATGTTTTGAATTCGGACTCGGTTTGTTATTAAATCGTTCACGCTAGACCTCGCATTCGGGACACGAGGTTTGATTTCGCAGTTGCAATCGCTTAATCGTATATATGTACATTTTGGATTCGACCGTCTGAATCGAGAATATAATTGGCCACTGAAAAGGCCAAGGGGTACGAATATGATTTTATCCGAAATTGAATTATGTACGAATTGTGTAAACGAGCTTGTAACGTGTACTGAGAAATATCATTAAATCTCTCGACCTCCTCCTAATACATGTAGGCACATAATCAACTTTGAGCGCACTTTTCTCAAAATCACCGCAATCACTTGTATCTCTTGGACTTTTCAATAGTCATTTGATGTATTAGTTATTATTAAATATTTATATGTTATGAAAGCAAATTTATTTCAGAAACTTGAGTCGTATTTTCATGAATTATGATTAAAAAATTGCACTGAAATAGTGCGACATATGAAAATATTTATGCGTTCGCTGGGAGCAATTTGTTTCTCTTACGAAACTATTCGTTTTCATTCTAAGCATTTTTTTTTAATATAGTCTGTCTAAAATTTATAAAACTTAATATAACGAAAGTTTAATAATCTTTGGAATCAATTACTTATTTATATATTTATTCATGTATCTTTCAAGTGTGATAAATGCTGCTAGTGCTAAGAATTTCTAAAAGTTCCGAACACAGACAATGCACAAATCCATTTTTATAAACCGTATCATAAAAAGTTATATTAATACATTTTTGTAATCAAAAAGATCAAATAATAATGAAAAAACGATCGAACCACCATATCACTTTAGAAAAAAACGACATGTGATTCTCGCCATAATTCAACAGGACTTGATCTTACAATTAGTAACACGAGGACGCTGAAGCTCAACAAATGCTTCATACCACTACACTATTAACTAGCTAATTTATTAAATTATCATTTATACGTATCTTTTAAAATCATTGAAACTATTAATAATAAATCGGCACTTACGAATCGATACTCTTAAATAGATAGGAATTAAAAAAAATTACTCAAATTTAATTTAATATTATAATATACAGCGTATAAAATATATTATAATTCGATCCATTCTAATAACATAACACCGACACTCGTAGAACACGTACCGCCGACAAGAGCAGTAGTAGAAGAAAAGGACACGGTGGGTACATAGTAGGTACGTGCGCTTAAACTAACGTTCGGGCGAAACGCACGCCGAGTAAAGCAAGGTCTCCGGAAAACAGATATCTTGTTAGCGACGAACCTCCTCAAATCCCGGGAAACGGTTATTAATAGTCGACGAAACGTGTCCTCTCGACCGAACCGAGATATGCGTCGGGAAACGTCCACAGTTTCGCTCGTATGAATCGCGTATTAGGTGTACCTAAAACGAATTCGTGCATCTGTAGACTTTGGTATTATAATTATGTCTAGGTATCTATATATTCGATGAAAATTTAAAATATATTTTTTATTATATATTTTATAAGCCAACCGATAGATTAGCAGTATGAATCGTCTTTGCATATGCCACATTAGAGTTCAGTATCCTTGTGATGCTAACATCCTAAGCCTAAGCTTGAATCCTAGCGAAAGTCACAAGAACTGAAATTCATCAGTAATAAGCGGTAAATTAGGCCATTTACCGGTAAACCTACAATTCAACTTTAAGTCGCAAGTTTTTTTTTATGTTAACATTATGATACTTTTGATTTCAATATGCTTATCAAAATCTAAAGATAATTATTAAAAACGTGCTATTTGTATATAAATATAATCTTTAAGTCTTTTATACAAAAGTTTTATAACAAAACTCATCAAAATAAGCTTGCATCTTAATTAACATTATTAATACATTCACTCGAGAGTAGGTATCTCTTTGCAAAGTCTCAACCGACTCAATTATTGACCTAATCTCAGACCTCAAAGTGGAACGCACTCCACTTCCGAAGTGCGATTAAAACGAACAACCCCCTCGAATTCCTCTCTATGTATAAATTAAATTATACAACGCGAGAAATATTCAGACATTAAAAGCGAAAACCGCTGCATCGAAACCACAAGCTTTTCCGAAAACGAATGCAATTTTCGTCTGTCGTGCGCAGTATAATTGGAAAATTCGATCTAACTTTTGACCGATACGTATTACACAAAGTGTAATCTAAATGTCACAAAATCTGTTTATTTTTCGCGCTTTAAACTGATTGTAATAAGATTGAATAAGTTGAAATGTGTAGATACCTCTAGAGAAAGAGAATACAATAAAGAATATAGAATCTTTTCACAAATGATTTTCGTAAAGATCGACTGCACCAAATATGGGACATCCCGATATTTATTACTTAAAGTTTCGACCATCTGCTAATTTTGCATAAAATCAGTCATAAATAGTATAATTGTTATATTTCAAAAAGAAAAACAGCAATATCGATATTGAGTGTAAAAATATTGAGGATTGAAATTTTACTAGGTTTTTTGAACAATATTAGCTATAACTTTAAGTGTGATATTTTTTTAGGAAATGTTATGAGATAACTGCTTGGCAATTTGTTAGATTGAAAACGCATTACTTTGAAATGAAATTCAGTATTCTATATTTGCTACCCTTTGACTATTTCGTATTTCAAATCACCATTGTTCCATATTTAATACACACGTGAAAAATGACGAAAAAATATTTTTTCAGTTATCGTCGTTTTTTTTCAAATTTGAATGATTATTACTTCCTTTTATCATTATTAACACATAACTAAATATATTTTACCACAATCTATTTCTTAAGAACATTGATTATTATTCATATGTGAAAAATACACGCTTAAAGCTTAGACGTTTCCACAATAGGGGCTTTGCAATATATTTGAAAAAAAATTGACTTGAGGGACATACCCTGTATAATGATTTTTCCGTGTCGTTTTAACGCACGTTTATATATATAAAACAAACTGAATTAGACGAGAGAGTGGTGTCCCTTTGTGAGGGAGAGTAGAACTTTCGGTTCGGTGTGCATTTTCACGGTGGAAACTTCCACTTCTGGGCCGGCAGTTATGCGGATGTAAAACTCCTCGGAGGCTTTTCTCGTTTTTCAAAGCGCCGCTTTTCCGCTGCCGAGGTTGATTCGTTCAGTTTATGCAAAATGGTTTATGCCCTGTGCAGTCTTAGCGCTTGTGATTCTTTCGGAACTGAGAGCTTGTTTGAAGGAAATTTACTTCTTTGTAGATGCGGCGCCTTTTGATTTTTTTTTTTGCCGGGCGCTCACTGAAAAGTTTAGCGATGTTTTCTCGTTCAATGCTCTTTAAAAATGCACCAGACTCGAGAACGGCACGATCTGATTCGGCGATGTGGAATTTACACAATTAAGTTTCTTTATAAGAATCGACTTGAATCCATTTTAAAAAGTATGGCGAAGCAAATCGATTTGTTTCTCAATATATTCTTGTACCGAATTTTTTCGCTACGAAAATTTTTCACTGTACAAGATGCTCAATATGAAAAATTAAATTGTTAGTACATTAAATAGAAACATATGAAATGAAAATAGTTGAAAGTTCTTCAGAATCACGCCTTGCACATTTACATTGTCTTTCGTGCATTAAGTGCGAATCGCGCTGTTGCTTTTGGTGGTGCAATATTGCGGTTTTCCACAAATCGGCTACGCCATTGGCCTCTGACTTTATTGCAAATATTTGGAAAGCAGCCCGTTTTGCACAGTATGTTTGTTTATTAAATAAATCTGGCTACGGCCGACCGCGGACCACCGATTTGTCACCGCTGAATATGTCGGATATCCTAATTACGGCGATATTTGATAGTTTCTTTCTATATGAAATTTCATCCAAAATATTAATTGATTTAAGAGTACAAGAATTTAATTTATTTATGAATATTTTCTCTTTTACATAATCGCGATATCCTTTGTCATTTTTAATAAAATTTCCACGTCGAATTGATGCC
Source organism: Cheumatopsyche charites (assembly GCA_024721215.1). Taxonomy (NCBI): domain Eukaryota; kingdom Metazoa; phylum Arthropoda; class Insecta; order Trichoptera; family Hydropsychidae; genus Cheumatopsyche; species Cheumatopsyche charites. The sequence continues at coordinate 4,276,056 of CM045585.1, read as the reverse complement.
ACGCGAATTCCTTTCGCGTCCAATTATTTCAACGCCCCATCGGAAAATAATAATACTCGAATTTCCAATAATATCAATGTAAATTTCTCGAATTGGAAATTACGTGTGCTTCATTTGAGCACATAAAATTACGTCGAAATATTAACTTTAGTGGATAATCGATATTCAAATCGCCCTCGATTGATAAAATTACGCGACATTCGAAGCACGTAGGGCGCACTCAACATTATAAAGAGAGTGTTCAGATGGAATATTAATTATACATTAAATTGAAAACGACCAAATGAATGGACGTCGATTCCTCTTATAAAGTTTCTACATTTATTTTAACTTTGTTTCGCTTGAAAAATGTTCAAGTAGAACGCTATGAATATTTTTTTAAAGCCGATCGATACGATTCTTTATTTTGAATCTTTTTATTCAAACAAATTCTATTTTTAATAATGACGCTATAGTCATTGGACCTTGTATGTTTTTCAATGATTTCGGAATCATAGATTCTTTTGGTTAGGGGTAGTTATTTCTTGATTGATCTTCTTTTCCTCAAAAGTATCACTGAATTAACAACCTGCTTATTATACGAAATATATGACGTTATATGATTGACAAAATAATAATCGCACACATATAATCAATTCGAGTGACAATTGATAATTCATTTTTGATAAAGTGATTTGTGAAGTGTCATAAATTCTCTTTCGATATTCAAATAGAAAATTTTTAGTTACGGAAAATCCACTCTCGCTAAAGTTACATTGGCTGAAAATCGAACGCTTAGTATCCACACGTTACCACATACCAATTCCATTTTGCAATCATCCTGGCTAAGCAAATTACATAGTATTACAGAAATTACAATCTCCAATTAATTTGATACATTGAATAAACAACAATCCAACTATGGACGAATATATGCGAAATATGAAACACAGCATCCGGGAGCTGAAATTACATTTCTAATATTGAGGACGTCCCTACATGAATTCGTTCCGGCATAACACACATACCTTCGTATGGAAACATCCAAATGGACACATGATGAGCAAATTTACGGTCTGCCTAGGTCTGATTCGAATCCTCAAACATACCGGTCCGTGTGATTATATTAAATTAACTGCGGCCACGTTGCTCAATGGCCGTCCTATGCAAACACCGTCCTCTCCTTCCAGAGTACGGTAAATATACAGAGCCAAGATAGAAACAATCGCACCCTAATGTAACGAATATGCAAGCTGATGATACGCAGTTGTTATCTTCCTCTACTCATAACACGAAATTTTCGATTTTTTATTTTTTATATGGAAAGCTTCAGAGGAAAATCTCTCTTTAAATCCGTTCGGGATAATCTCTGACGCTAATTGGACAGATCCATTACCATTGATTAGTCGATTTTGGCTCACAGTGTGTTAAATCTAATGTTGAAGTGGAGCGTTTGACCTGAGCCAAACCGATGTCGCGTGCACGATTCGATTATATTCAGTTGCATCTGTGCTCTATGCAAATGTAGAGGAACTGAGTTAAATAATGGACCTGAGCTTTTTTATAGACATTTATTTCGATAAATTTGTTTTGAAGCATTTTTTGGTTCGTTTCAGTTCAACGAAAAATAAAAATCAAACGTAAACATTTAAATTTTCAAATGAAAATATCTGAAATCTTCAAATATAGAAAAATAGCAAACTGACATATTTTCATCTAACAAAAACAAACATTTCAACTTTCAAACGAACGCCGCTTCTTACGCGCGAATAGACACAAACGACTATCGTTTATTCGTCTAAAAAAAACAAAGGAACGCAAACTATACATAATACTACACTTTGAAAAAACGCACACCCGAAAAATAATATTCATAAAATAAAAATAAATTCTTTTGTGAACCGACACGCACGTTCGTCCTCTTATTCGCGGTACAAAGGCTCGATCGAACACCGTTGAACGAGTCTCGGTTGTTTGGTTGTTAAGAAGAATTTTTTTCATATGTGGACAATATGTTCAAGTATAAAAACTTTTGCAAGATCCACACTATTATTCTGCTGTGTTAAAATCTTGTTTTCTTTTTATTGAGATGAAAATTTAATTGATTTTGTGTGAATCTGTCTTTTTATGCATAATTTCTTTTGTAAAAGGTTTCAAAGTAAATGTGTTAATTTCTTATGCCATATCCAAATGTAAGCTGGTGGCTTTCGGCGGCAAAATTCAATACATTTCATAAAAAATATTTTCGTACATTATTCTCTTCATCTTTATCCAATCCAAATAAAATATGACTTCATTTGAAGTCTAGGTGTGATCACACATTTAAGATTACAAAAAACACAGAATTGGATCATTTTCTTTATATATTTTTTTATATTTCCATGCATGAAACATACCCCGAATCAAATAAGCATAAAAAAACGTATCACTAAAATTCGTCGACAAAACCTCTGCGAGCAAAATAAAATTTTTACGATTCAATTTCATCCGACGAACATCTAGTACCATGCACAAAAGCTATTACTTATCAGCACTTCCTCCAAATAACATCTATCCGAGCTAAAGCGGCGACATTCTCGCATCTCCCAAAAACCGTTATATCCCGGATCGACTGTACTTATTCGTGCTCCTATGCGCTTGTTTAAGCTTCTTGTATATTTTTAACGACAATCGTATGGGATAAGAAGGAGCCGAAAACGGCGCCCGCGGGACGCTCGTAAAATCAAAAGATAACTGTTTACATTTGAACCCAGTCTTCTCATATGTTGCCGACGAAGATGACCCATTGTTCGAAGATATTTCGAATGGAGAACGAAATGTGCGATCGACTAAACTTGTGTATAATTAAATGGTTGAGTGCGATTTGATCTCGATGGAGTGTTTGGGAGTTTATTTCGAAGGATGGTTTAGTTATTTTATTGCTGAAATCAGTAGATTCGAACTAATGTACTACTGAATTTGTATTACGATTAGTTATTTATTTATGTTTTTGTGTCGTTTTTAAAAGGGATCTAATATCTGTCATTATTCAATTATTTTTTGTGGAGAAGAAAAAAGGGGCGTTTGAGGGTTTTTTCAAAAATTTTGCTATACGTTTTCTATACATTCAATTTAGCGGAAAACAGGTGAATGGAAAAATGTTTATCGTTCATCAGTAAATGAAAATGATATCAAATATCTCACAATAACTGTATCTAGATGCTCTTTTTTAATATATCGGCGCAAGCTGTAAAGATACGAGGAAGCAAAGTTGTAATTCTGATAGAGCACATCAAATCCCATATAAATTCTTAATTTTATAAACTTCTATAAAGTTTTCTAGATAAACTTTCAAATAACTGGTAGTTGCAATAGTTGAAAGACTTACTGTAACTCTCTGGTTATTTAATTAAAGCAGTGGAAAAAAACACTCCTAATCAAACATTATATCTTAAGTATAAAATAATTCATCATTCATATAACTCGCTCTTTAGAACAGACTATAAACGAATAGCGGAATCCCGCTGTTATCAACGTTCTATGAAATTTTACAAAATGACACTTCTTCAAATAAAAATCTAACTATCTCAAAAACCCATTCGATCATCTTTCAATGGAAAAACACCACTTTTTCACACCATGAAACAAACAATGAACGACGTCGATCCTAGTCGAATTTGTCGACATCGTTTCGACTAAAAGCGGCCGTTAGGCGCAAAGTAGCCCCACGGTTAATCACGCACCGACAACACACACGCCGTTTAGTTCGCAACCCGTTGGGTCGAATTTAATTAAATAAAACAACGAACATTAATCAGCGGAAGTGTTGATGAATCGTCACTGATACTCCGAGGGGATGTGTTCTAGGGGGTGTATTCTAGCCCTCGATTTATGCGGTTAATTGGTTAGACGTGTAAACAGAACTTGCTCGAGTTCGGATGGAAGTGTTTTAGAATTGCGAGCGAATTGTTTATTCTTATGTGTGAATTTTTGGAATTGAGGGTATATCGGGAAAATGTTAATCGTTTTTTTGTTGATTATAACTCTGTAAATAATATTTATAATTGTAGGTTCAGTCGTCCCCCGTTTAGTGCGATTATTTCACAGTTTAGTGCGATTATTTCACACTTTTTTTAATACTCTTGTGATATTTTTCCGAAAAAACTCATAATTACTCTTGATTACCCATAATAAAATTCATCATTTCAATGCATTTTTTCGAAAAAATATCGCACGCGTATTGAAAAAACCGTTCGAATTAATCGCGTTAAACGGGGGACGACTGTATCACTCGATTTTTTTCATGAATTTTCAGCGGCAAAAAATACATTTGATCATATTCAATTAAAATCTTATTTTATAAAATCTATAAAATGTTCGAGCTTTAAGTAAATTGTGATTTTTCTTTAAATGCAAATGGATTCGGAATTTGTGTGGATACTCCATTAGATTAGATTTAATTATCATTTTTTTATGTTAAGTTAAATGAAACTACGTTTTAAAATACACCCAACTCTCGTTTTACACGGATTTTTTTACACGGTTTGAAAAAATGAAAAAAAATTTTTTTTTACACAATTTATTTGGTCTAACACGGTTTATTTGAACTATATAATGAGTATCGCGAAATAAAAAATGTCACTTTTTTTACACGGTTTTTGCTGGTCCTTATTCACCGTGTAAAACGAGAGTTGGGTATATATTAAATTAGATCGAATATCAATTGATTCCGATAAAAGTACAATCTTTCTCACAAAAACTTCCAAAATCTGTAGTAGAATCCAACGAGTCCTTCATCAAAACTCAAAAAAACACTCAATTTTCCAAAAAAAAAAATCAAACCCAAACCCAAACAGAACCTCACCCGAATCCGAACCGAGCAACAAATAAACCAGCAACGTCATTATACAAGCGTCCGCATAATATATTGTTAATTGGCCGACAGGGGCGCACCCAGGGCGGGGGATAGGGGCCCGAAAACCGCCGAACACGGAATGGGCCGGCCCATACCCCGCGGCCGGCCCCCGAGCGGCCCCAGGGCCGGACCTAAACGCCAGATGTGTTTACCGCCAACTTCAAAGTGTCGGTCTCGCAAAGTTAACCCGCTCCCGCCTCTGGACGAATGGCGCTTTAATGCGTGTTTTGTGTCGGCGTTTAGGTGTTTATTCGACTGTTTTTCTTTTTTTTTTTTTTTTTTTAATTGTGTCCAAATTGAATGTGCTTTTCGTTTCGATCTCGTTACAGTGTGTTTGTTGTGTATTTCGTTTTTTTTTTCAATTATTTTATTTGGATGTTTGCAGTTAAAGCGTTAAATGAGGAAAGATTTTCTTTTTTAGCTAGACTCTAGATGGAAATTATTGTTTTTTCTCACTAAACACGGGTATTAGAGTAAGAAAAGCAGTAAATTCTAGTTAAAGTCTAAATTATAATCATTCCGTCTTGTTCTATATCTCTGATTAAAATGCGTAAATGTATACATTATCCAGTTAAAGTATAAGTCACACGGCTATATTTCGAATTTTTGTGCAAAACTTTCAACTCTGATTACATTTTCATCAAAATTATTGAATAATCGAATAAACTTATCAAGATTACCTCATAGTGTTTTTTATAAGCAACTTAAGACAAAAAATGCTTCCAGACATAAATACAAAAGATAGATTTTTGCTCTTTAAAGCATTATTTATACTTTAATCCAATAACGAAATAAAGTCCTGAATAGAATACAAATAACAATTTTGGAAAAAAATGAGACTAGAATCAAAAAATATGTATAAAAAACGAAAAAAATAGCCATTCAATGTAAACATTAACTAGGCAAAGTATATATTTAATTGTAACAAATAAAAATTATTCTTGTAACTATTTTGATTTGTTAATATTGTAGATTCTAGTGAAATTCGATAACAGTTTAAATTAGAAATGTGTAAATATCTCATAAATTAATTGGAGTGTTTAAAGTTTGTATCCTACTCCGAACAATTACTCATTGAATCCGGGGGAAAGTTTGCTGACCGCGAGTCTCCAGGTTCAAATCCAAACACAAGCGCTTCCAACTTCTAAATGTATTCAATTTTCGCATAAAATATATTTCAATTATTTACATGAGCAGTAAACGTTTCAACTATTCGCCGTAAAATTTTATATAATAATATATTATTCGAGACATAAATTTTACGATGTCAAAAAGCGAAAATAAAATTAATGCGATTTTGGTGAATAATGCATCAGAAAATCCCGTGAAATTCAATTATTAATTTTGATGACTAAATCTTTCTTGTTTCTTTAACAAATTCAAAAGCAACAAACGAACGAGCATAATCCGAACGTGAGAAAACGACTCGATGAAATTTTAACGAGACAACCTCCGATGTGCTCTCTTCGCGAACGGGAAAACTTGAACGTGCAATCTTTTTTAATAAAAAATAAAACTCTCAAAGTAGATCTGTAAAAGATTCAAAAGGGTTTCATTTTAACTATGTACTTACGTTATTTTTTTTTCGTAAAATTTCATTGAACTTCATTATCGTTATTTGATTTTTAACTTCATTAACGAGCTTTCAATATTTAATAGAAAAATATTCTTATGCTTATGCAGCTTATGTGAAATCTTACAAAGTCAATCTTGCAAAACTTCAGTTCTTTGAACTCCGATTTCTAATTTCAGATTTCACACGAGGAGTTCGAATTAAATTTTCACGTTCAAGTTCACTATCTCGATCGGCAAAAATCCACCCACGCCAATTCTCAACGAACAAAATAGCATCTGTATGAGTTATTGTGCTCACACCCCTTTCTTACAACCTAAACACATATAATAATATTACTATGCGTTTCTACGATATAATAATTTCGCACAGCAACTGTACAATGTCGCTCCGTAACGAGAGGAGGGTGGAACTTTCCCCGCTAAGTTTCGTCTTATGATTGTATACGTATACGTTATCGAACATGATATGTATAATATTATAGTACTATGAGTGTTATGTGATATTTCTCCGTTTTGAAATTTATCAAATTCATGGGTGGTGTGTCTATTTGTGTCATCCGTGTCTGCGCGATGCAAACTTCGACTGGGGGTGAATTCGCTGCTCGTGCAACCCTCGTATATCTTCTATACAGACTTTCTTGTGAGCATCTTGAACTTCATATTTTCGTCATATCGATACTGTCGAGCAAATGTGGAAGTATGATAAGATTAGACTTGCAAACCTATTTTTACTCAATGGGATCGTTTTTGAGTTATGAATATTTCAATTTTTTTATCGATCGTCAAAGCAGTTCTTATGTTATTTGAATTAATTCGTAAATTTTAGCAATACAGTAGAATTTTTCTTAATTTGTTAACGATTTATTAAAAATACTCGAAAATCGAGCGATGTTTCGCATAACGATTGACGAGAGGAAAAATATCGTGACGCCACATGCAGTATCTCAGATTAAGGTCGTTGAAAAATATATCGAATATTTCACATAACCAGTACAATTTAAAACTTGCATTTAAGATTAACTCTATTAGGTAATCAACTTTTTTAATAGATTCTAATACTAATCAAAACAATGAACCCTTCAACCAAACACAAAAATCTTAAACAAAACCAACGATTTCTCCTCAAGCTCAACCAAACACACGACCGCAACTCCCCACAGAAAACAACGGCGCGAAATCATCCTTTAAAATTTCAAAGACAACAAGACTATGCTCAAATCTAACAACTCTTAAACACACACATACAAACATATTGCTCAAAATGAAACATCTCAACTATTCACAAAGCAAATCGGCCTCCGGCCCGCGGGGACATCGAGGACGCCCTTCGCATTTCGTGCCCCATTGTTGTGCTGTGCAATCAAACTTTATCGAAATATTCCTCGGCGTAATTTATATCGATGTGTCTATATAATAATATAGAATCCGAATGGTGTTGGGACGATGGTGTCCCGTAAAATCGGAATCACTGTTGGATTCTTGGCCGCGTTTGCGGCGCCCCGGAAGGACTTTAACGCTGTGACTTTGAATTTATCGTCGGAGGGGTGCCATAAAGCGGGGTCGATATTCGAGGAAAACTTTGTCAATATTCCCTGGGGTCATCGGGTGTCGCAGTATCGGCTATGACACCTGTATTAGGGTCGGGGCTTATTATCAGTCGGCTGATGTTGAGAGAAATACGATCTGCTTGATCTGTACGAAGAAACGTTCGGAATCGTACAATAACCTCTGCTATTCACTGCGAGTAGAAAATAAGTAAGCGAAGCCATAGCAGATAGTTTTCAAACTATTTTTTTCCTTTTCAATGAATGCAGTTCTTAAAAATTGATCAGTATGAGATATCAAATATTTGTACGCCGTGGATAGCAGGTTTAAGGTCTCCGCAGATTGTAGACTTTCTATCGGCCAACAGTTTAGTCAGGCATTTTTTGAATATGGAGTTGTAATTGTCAACGTGTACGCACTTTTCCATAATGAAAAAGTACCAAACTAAACTGTTTACCGATAGAATTTGTGCAATCAATAGCAACCGTGTAGATAACTATTTTTCATCTGCAAACTCTCTTTATAAACATTAATTTCAAAAACAAATTTTTACACGAATTAAGACAAAGTAAATATTTGATATGCATCGATTTATGATAGGATGATGTGTTCGCTCCCTAAAGCGATATCGAGTTTTCCGATAGATTTGATCTAGATTTTTGTAGATATGATCCGCCCACGCGGAAAATTGATCTGTTATTTTTCGCACAGGAATGCGATAGTGTTGTGCAAAACTTTGGTAATATTGTCGATTCGACAGTTTCGTACAATCGAAATGAAATTTTAGTTACTCTGCCGACTGTATGGCTAACTTTATCAATATCACCCGAATCAATAATACGATTTATTCTTTAAAAAAAATATTCATTTTTTATATTAATTTCGTATTTTAGAATAAGTATTAAAACTAGACCCACGTTATACAGAGAGACAGCGTTTTTTCGAAGTTGTCTTTTGATGAATCTGAGCGAACCCTATTTTGATATGCATAGCTTCACCGTGGCGAAGTAAATTATGTGAGAAACACAGAATAAAACACATTATATGCGATGCACGATAACGTCTTAAGAATGATGGATAACGCACATGACACATGCTAATTAAATCTCGGAACGTGCGACCTTTTCTAAGGACAGTATATTGCGACCTGTCAGATCTTATACGTTCAAGCATAATGGCAATATTATAGTGCTACTCTTAAATTTACTTGAGTAAAAATATATTTTTCATAAAATAATAATCCCCGTTTAATTCCCATGGAATCATTTTCATGCAGCTCTAAATAGCAGCGTCTTTATAAATAGATTTCGTTTTATATTTTCGTCTAAATCTTCGTTGAGAAAAGCACAACTTTTAACAAAACCACCCCGATCTGTCGTCTGGGTAGCCACCCTTCAAGTATTATCTCACTTAAGTTGTCCGGCTAATCTCAATTCGAAACGATACAAGCGAACAGGATTCGCTATCGGAAAATGTGTTAAAGAGAATTTACTTCGAAAATTTCACGATTAACTGATATAAAATTATTTTTCTTTAAATACTTCAATATATATTTTCTCGTGAAAATTTAATGTAATCCTCTTTCATCAACGAGCTTGAATCGTTTTCTTCGTTCGAAAGGATGAAAAGATGTATACGCGTACGTTATTTACGCAAATATAGTATAATGTTTTAGATAAATTACGCTCGGTTTAATCTTTGTATGTATCGCATTCGAAGACAATTTCAAATTAAACGAAAGTCCTTTCAAAATATTCAAATCTCGTTTAATTCCACTTACGTTCGCCAGAAAGCCGCAGATTTTCATATTTTCATTCACGTATCGCGTTTGCGGCTTACGACCTTACCTTTGACTTTTACGCAACGTCAACTTTTCAAAAAAAAATATATTATAGATATAAAAACTTCGTGTGTTTTTCAGTTTTATTAAATTCTCCACTGCATAAATACGATTTTTCAGTTTTTTTATTAAACAAATACGCAGACAATAAGTTTTCGTGCGCTGTTGAAAAATACGCAGAATTTATATGAATTCCAGGTTTCGTTTCGCTCTGAAAAATTTTGCTTTTAGCTGATTATTTAATTGAAAAATTTCATTTCGAAATGATTTATAAATATATTTAATAAATTGGATATTTCAATGATATAAATGAGCTAGGCTTATATGTCTTTATGTCAGTCTGTGGTTTAGTATGGGACATTATCGAGAATCGAGTGTCGAGCGTAATTAATTTGAAAATTAATTCGAAATTCATTCGAAATAATAACAAAAACAGTAGATATCAAAATAAAATCAATATTTTGTATGTATCATATTCTGTCTATCTATGTGTCTGTATATTTCTGTTTGTGATTTATTATGGGAGATCATTGATCATCGAGCGTAGAGCATAATTATCTAAATATATAATAGCGCTTATTCTGTGTATATGTGTGTGTCTGTGTGTCCATTTAACACTTCAAAACTGCATTGATACATTCAACGGGTTGATCGTTGTTTGAAATAATAATAAAAATAGTACACATTTAAAGAAAATTTTAATCCAATCATAAAACTGAACTTCACAAATTCCCCTCGCGATCTCGAGCGGCGACAGCTCAATCACACTTTAGCAGTTTTGAATTATACGAGACGAAATAAACGACATTAAATATCCGTTATATAAAACGGAGTCGCTTTGAATTTTCTAGTTGAAAAACAAATACTGAGACCAAGTGGTGGCTGGCAAAAGTAATGGCGCGTTATCCAACAGCCACCGCCTCTCACATCCGTTTTCCTTTTAATAATTGGTTATTCGAAGCTTTATTGCGAACACAAGACGAGGCCGCTTTAAAAGCTTCCCACAGCACATAATACAAATAATATATAAGTATACTTCACGACATAAATATAGAGTGTGAAAAATCTATTATCGCGTTACGTCGATATCGCCGCGCGCTTTTTAATTAATGCCTCGAATTTCCTATGGAAGTCGATATTTTCGAAAGTCATTAATTTTCTTTTTTATATCAAATCTTCGTGTTTATATTTACATAATATGATATGTTTGAGTGAAATTAGGTTACCATGTTATGTTATATTCATTTTACTACGGTAGGTTAAATGTCGATTTTCTTTCCAATTTATAACGTGACTTCTTCGTCACGCATCGTTTTATAAATAAGATACTCCGTTGTATTATAGAAATAATGGTGGGTATTTTCGGTACGAAATTCAATTTTTCTTGCGTTTATCTTTTCGGGGATGATTTTCCTCTCTGTGTTTTTTTTTTGGCCTATTAACAAAAAAATAATCCGGCTTCATTAAAAATAATCTATTGTCATCTTCGTCGAGAAACGTGTTCTTGGAAAAAATTCAATAAGTATTCTCATTACTAGATTTATGTTCTAAAAATGTTTCGCAAAAATGCGTAATATTATCAACAAAATATTTTATTTGTATTGAGAAATTATTTGCTATATTTACAATATCTCAAATTCCAAACGAAATCTATAAAAATTCATGCTATTTTGCCATTAATTTTATCGAAAAGGTGCAAATCTTATCGTCATATTTTTTTGATTTAAATAAGCAATCATCTATGAAAGTATCATGTAATTTTATCCGAATTCCACTTTATTAGTATTTTCATGATTAAGAGGCAATGAAATTAATTTGAAATACACTAAAAGCACATCATTGAGATAGAAACATTATTATTACAAATAAAATGACCAACAATCACGGCATACATAATCGTCGCCATCCATCAGCCGATTCGCCGTTTTATTTCTCGGGATTTCTCGACGGTCCCGGGACAAAGCGTCCCGGTAATCCCGGGCGACCTCCGCTATGATGGATTGAAAGTCCGTTTGTGTTTTTGCCGACAACGAAAAGGATCACTCAATTAATCCGCCCTGCAGATAAATAGATACTGTTTTGAATTTAAAATGCCTTTGTTTCGGACGCCTTTCATTGTGCGAGAATTCATAGAAATGCTCGAAATTCAAATGAGACGAATTAATTTAGAATTTCACACGAATTTCGTATAAATGTTTTGTCTGGGCTTCGGATACGTTATTTGTTCATCGAATTGTGGATTTAATTCGATGATAAATTTAAAATTATTATGTGAGTAGAATATTGATATTAATATAAACTTACATTGTTAGTAATTCAAAATTATATACGCACATAAATAAATCTAATCTGTGTATTGTGAACTTTTCGATAACGCTCTAAATACAACGCACAAGTGAAGTTTGAGGAACTTTCCCGTAAGTGACAATAAATCATGTATATGTGGCGTTTATTGAGAACTGCCGGTGTAAAATAATATTAAATTATTTATAGTGCCTATTAACGATTCCCTAATGCTCGTACTACACTGTACACACATACACATTAAGTAAATTACCGCTAAGCACGTTATCGACAATAATCGGAATCGAACCTACACATAACTCGTACACCATTGTGAAGACAGTAATATCGCTTCATGTGTTAACATTTAGGATAAATATTGAATATGCGCTTTATTTAATATCAATTTTCATGTCGAAAAATGATTTTCTAACAACTTTTGTGACTCGATGTTGCTCGAGACTATGGACTTAGTCATTAATATTTTAAAATAATTCAAAATGAATGAAATTTAAAATATCTGTTGAAATATGTTATAAAATTACGTTGCATAATTGCGTTATTTCATGGTATGTTATAAGTCATGCGCGATATTTGCAATAGATTATTATAAAATGACCCCTCTTTGAAATGTCAAACGATAGAAATCGCATCAAATTATAAAATTTTATATGTTATTTTAAATATAAAGATGCAGTTATCTTTCCAAACATGCATAACACAATAATTTAGTTTCAAAAATTACAATGAACTTAGCTCACAATTTTTTAAATAATTTTCAATGCAAAAGGATTAGACGTTAAGTAATCTTTAAAGCTCATACATTCATTAAATTTTATTCATACAAATAGAATACACGAAAATCTAAATCATACAACAAGTTAACTAAAACTTAATTTCTAGCTAAAACACGCCCTACAATTGCACATACGAACTCCACATCCTAATATAGATACAAAGTATAGAACTTTATCCACAATCAAGCGCAGAATGAGAGACGAACATCTTTGTTTCGCCCGCAGGTTTGTTAACGAACGAAAACTCAGAGACCGAAAGGCGCACGATGACACCCTTTTTGTTTGCATAGCCCACAGAGTGTGGGGACACCCGTACATTTTCCCCACACTCCGGAAAATATATTAATATGAGCGGTGCGTGTCCGTTAAGGGTGCGAGCGCCACGACGCATACTTACGTAGGGCGACCGTAAAAACTCGCCCGCGGTCCTAGATGAATGTTAAGCCCGTATTACACACGTGTGGTGGATATTTCGGTGTTTTGGATCGTGTTCGTTTGGTGGAGGTGCGTTTTTATTGCGTTTCGATCGGGTTCGAGGTCGTGTTTGGTTGGGATTCGATGTGAACTTAAATGAAATTGATTTGTACTAGCAGTAGGCGCATGTGTATCAAAATTGTTCGAAATTAATCAAATTTCGTATTGCCACGGATGTGTTTATTGACATCTATGTGTGAAATAAATAAATATTTTACGCCTTATATACATTAAGCGGTGCAGTTTAAGGAGTGTAAGGCGCGGGCTAATAAATTGAACGCCCGGGTTCGAGGCACGGGCTGGCTGAAAATTTCGAGCATCGTTAGCGTATTTATAATATGATTTTAGATGATCTTACGTTTAGGGTTTTGATAAATCTGAATTTTATTGAATTTTCAAAAGCAAATTTTGTTCAATAAAACGAAATTTCATAATCATTTGTTTTATAAACTTCATTGCAAAAACAAACTTCTGACAGTAGGTAAATATAATCGGACACAAACGATAAGATTTATCACGCAATTTATCATCAGTTCGAAAGAGCATGAGATCATTCTTTTTCTTTCTCTCTTTCTCACATAAATTCATATGTGATTTTAAAAATCCATGTAATAAAATTAGTTTCACCTACATCCATGATTATTATAAACTATACATTAATCTGTGAAAAAAAGAGAGACCCACACATAGTTCTCAGGATTTCTCTTCAAATTACGATATATCGTGCGATAAATCTCACGATAATTCTTATCCTTTTCGTCTAACCTTGTTTTAGATCATATAAATAATAATTCAAAACTATCATACATATAACAAATGATATGAAAATAGAAAAAATAATATAATCCTTTACTCTAAACTATATTCAATCAAATAAAATTCAAACAATATACCACTGCATTTTCGGCATCGAGTGTAGAGCATCCTCAACATCGGCACACGTAGGCACCGGGTGTACCAGCCGTGACTTGTGTCCCGTATCGAAAGCTGTTTATTGGTCATAATATAATAATATTATAACGTACGTATGCGAAGGTATACCTTGCAGCCGAGGTACGGGAGGCCAATTTCGAGCAACCCCCGTAGAGGGCGCTCGTAAAGTGGCACTCGTGTAATATGTAATATGGGACGCGGGGGGACCGCGGACCGCCGTTTGGCCGCCCCTGCTTCTTCCGGAATATTGGAATATCGAATGCGGCCCGGAGACGCAATGCTTCATGGAAATTCGGAAGTTGACGCTTATTATGTTAGGGGGAAGTTCTTGTTCGGTTGAATATGCATTCGGAGGTAATCGAACTGTGAATGGATCCTTAGTTGATTATTTTTTCTTTTCTTTTGTAATTATGATTATTCGGGTTTCACAAGTATATTAATATTTTTTTTACATACTTTTATTATGATATTTTCGCTTATTTGTTGTCTGTTTGTTGGTGTGACGCTCGAGTTGCAATTTTCTGTTTGCTGCTGTAATGAAGATTGCATAAAATGGGTTCAGATAATATAATGTAATTTTTTTCTAAATTTTACTCTATCTAGATCTATAATTATAATTTGAAATGAACGATTTACAATATCGACCGAATATTGTCAAAAATCAACTATAGACTATGTAGATCCAACGAAAGAGACATTACTCTATATAAGATCACCAAAATGATGAATGTGTATCAATTGAGAATAAAATATAGCCAAAGACATTATCGTATACAGTCTATTAAATAATTTACTGAGTAAAAAAAGTGCTCATTAAAACAATCAACGAATATCATCTTTTAAACGATTTCAACCAAATGAATGATTGATTTAAGATTTAGCTTCGTAAAGCACCAAATCAACTTTATTTCGATCTAATGAATATTTTAAAAAAATACCTAACCTCCATCCTAATTGATTAATTTAAAAAATCATCTTAAAAATCCATCGAAATTCGAACCCAGCATCACTAAAACAACTCGCTGACAGAAATTAAAGTCGACCATTCAAAAACTCATCATCATAAAAATCACACGAGCAAAACCACCATCCACCATGAAAAGTCACCAATTTCATCTCTCAAACGATTTCAACAAACCGGGTGATTGATTCAAGATATTGTTTCGTAAAGCATCAAATCAACTTTATATTATATTAATCTAATGAATATTTAAAAAATATATCTAACCTTTACCCTAATTTATTAATTTGAAAAAAATCCATCATAACTCGAACCCAGCATCACTAGAACAACTCGCTGACTGAAATTAAAGTCGACCATTCAAAAACTCATCATCATAAAAATCACACGAGCAAAACCACCATCCACTACGAAAAGCCACCTATTGAAACATCCACTCCCCAGACGCATCCCAGAAGCAATATCGCTAATGTTTAACGAATCGCGCAGAGAGCAGAAACGGTTTGACGTCATCCAGCCAACATCCGGATCCGGATCCGGAGACACGCGTGCTGAAAAGGGGAGAGTGGGGCCGTTTGTGCCTCAGTTTCAGATGTGTATCCATCGTCGTCGTGGGATACACACGAAGAGGAGGACCTTTGTTCGGTTGGGCTACAAAAGGGCTCGTTCTAACCATTACCGCTGATAAGTGTATGCAGGATATGTCGCGGAAAATACAACACAAAAGCACATACGACTGACTCGCACGCGAAATTAATGCTCGAGGGATTAAATGGACTTGGCTCGGTTGGGGAGTTTTGTAAAAATTTTTATGTAAAATGTTAAAAAAATTATGTGTAATGGAGGGCTTGTACATTCAAGAGATTTAAAATATATCTCGATCGGTGGATGTTAGTAATCTCGTGATTTTTCACTATGGCGGCATTCGTTGTAGATATGGGATTTTCGTAGAAAATCGATTTCAAATCATTGTCCTTTTTGATATTTTTTTTAATTTTTCATTGTATAATTTAATCATCTCTATAAAAAATCAATATTTGTCTTCTCCTAATCTATAGTGCGAACCAATTTATTATGCTGTAGAGTTACAATCATTCCTATGTCAAACGAATAGTTACGATTTCTTTAGAATATTTTCTGTTATAAAATATTTTCATGAAAAAACATAATGATTTTGATCATTATTTAATCATTTTTTAGTAAATTTTAATTTTCTATTGATAACAATTATCATTTTCAACTTCATCGTTGCAACCCTTTCTTCCCTTTGTGAACATTCTCACAGACTGCTACTTTTAACAATAAGTGTATTTCTATATTCTCTAAAATCCATTATTAGATTGAACTAATTAGTTAGTAGATTCAACAATAAGTTTTTATTATATAATTCTACCTGAAAATGTGATTTTTCGAAGTCTAGATGTAATATTTTCATTTCTCCAAATGCTGCGTGTTTCGCACGTTGACGCCTCGAGGTTGAAGAAAAATAATGAAGCCTCGAAGGCTTAAATTCTTACCGATTGTGAAGTTTTCTCGTCTTCGTGAGTCATGAATCGTGGCAAAAATAATTAAATGTAGTACCTTTCGACTTGGGATTTATGCCGTGGGGTTGTATTGCGAATACTTTTCCTGAAAGTGTTACGGCGAACCGAAAAAAAAATCGTACAATACAATTTTGAAGAAACAAAAATACATAAGTATATACGAAAAAACAAAGGGAGTCAAACAAAAACGCTTTTAATTAAGCCTTAACAATAATGAGCCTTCTATTTAGATTCTGAAAGATTTCAATCCGAAATCAAAATGTGCGCTCACGTAGAACGGATCTCTTTTCTTTCATATTTCCATGAATTTTAAATTAAATGACTATAGAGAAATGTAAAGTTTCTAAATCAGGCTCAGGTTTTAATTTTTTTCTACAAGCATGCTGTAAATATCCCTCTTTCAATTAGTGATAAAGTGCAACATTTAGAAAATAATTCATTTGTTTGTTTTTAATGTCGAGACGAGAAATTTTAATCAAGTCTTGATGAGTTTTCAAATATATTTTTATTCGAAGTAACAACTTTCGTTAAATCATTAACTGGTTGAACGCTTACAAAAGTACGCGAGAAAAATAATTTAGTTAGATTCGTCATCCGAACATGAAAATTTCGATTAAAATTCATTATTTTCATCGCACAGCTCAGTCCATTTTTATATTCAAATATTTGATTAATAACGTTATTCAGCTTTTTGAGATTTTTTCGTTCCTTTTAACATTATTTTCTTTTTTGTTTGTTAAGACGAAGTTAAAGGGTCTTAATTAAAAGAGGTGAAATTTCAACGTTTTAATTAAGCATAAGCAAAGCGATACGCCTCCGGGTTAATAATATTTTTATGTCTTTGTTTTCAAGCACAACAAAATAATCACTTGCAGATGGCAGGAAAAAAAATCTAGGAACTTCCATTATTCTCATACTACAAGCGGGAACCTGTAAAAACACAATAATTAAAAACGGTTTTATTTTTTCAGCAAAACGGAATTTTTAAAACAAAAAGTTTATTAACTGAAAATTTAATCATACGCAATATATAATATAATTTATATTTTTCTTGATTAGGGATGGCAGATTAGCAAAAAATTAAAACGTAGCCAAGTAATGTATCTTTAACTAGACGAATTATACATTTACGTGTCATAACTGTAACATATACCTATGTACACATGTCAATATACAATACAATATCAATACGATACATATTAAATTCTTACCTTTTCCAAGAATAGAATCTCCCAAAAATCTTCAACGCGCAATAAAACCAAAGCTTTTCCGGGAAAAGTTTTCCGGAAAAACTACCCTCGATCCCGAGAAATCACCCCCTTAACGTTTCGATCGCAATATAATTCATAAATCCCCCGTCTGATTTAAATTCCTCTCGATCGTGAAATATTAGCGAACCCGACCCGTACAATGTACGAAGAGCACGCACTACGGACGAAATATTCGTCGGGGTGCGTTGTGTACGGGGGTATTTTTCGTATTGGGCGTTTCGTTTTATTTTTTGACTTTTTTTGCTCCTTTTTATTTTACTTTTTCAACCCCCTGCGAGACTTTCTCTTTTCCATTTTAATCTCGGCACGGGGCATTAAATTTCCACGCGCGCTGGAAAAGCGGGTGCGTGCTCGTATGCGAAATTTCGCCGTGTGCCGAATTTGACGGGTTATTTGCTTTTATTATGTGAGATTCGGTGTTATTTTACTGCGTGATCGAATATAATGGGATTAGTGTAAGCGTTATTATGAAAATTTATTGAAATTTATCTGTGCGTTATGTTTTTTAAATTAGTTGAATAGCTGAAACAATGTACTATTCGTGGTACATAATAGATCACAGTCGAGGTCAATATATTTTTCATGATACATAGATCTAATTAAATACAGTGTATCTTTTCTTTTCGAATATCTTATATAACGAGTAATTCAAAATGTAAAAAGAATATTCACTTAACGAGTGATATTTCATATAACGAGTAATGAAAGTGGATTCATTGTGTCATGTGCAGTATTGTCCTTAAAAATATTATTTCACCTAACGAATTTAATCCAAGAATGAATTATACTCTTCTTTAGATTTTCAACTGTAATTAAAATATATCGATAATTTTTATAGAGTTAAAGAAAAAACAAAAAGATATTTCGAAGTAAATGTTTATTTTCGATATCGTATTGTTTTTAAGACTCAGAGAAAACTGACGATGAGTAACTTGTACATTTTGAAATTTATTTTGATAATATTTTTACATTTTTTTGTACGAAATATACTGAAAATGAAATCACACTGATTTTTTTAAAATAAAATCTTGTAAAATATATCATAAATATTTAATTAGTCTTGTAGCAATTTAAATTTTTCGCATAATAATAATGCAATTAATTTCTTAATACGGCTGCGCTCATATAATAAGCTTTTATGGCTCATTAAGTGCGTTTTTTAAACACCGTCGTAATAATATGCCGCTCGTTAAATGCAGCATAATTGAATAAAATATAGCCTCCCCGCAAGCATGAGGGCTTATAAAATTTTGAAAAAAAACCTCGCAATACGTTAAACTTTAATACACTTTCGTTGTTGTTAGAAGTTGTGGTCGCATTGGTCTCGACGCAACCTCTACTAATTATTTATGAAAATTCTGCGTCAGGGAAAACTCAAGAAGACACCATAGAAAGTGTACACACAAATAAAACATCTATGGTATTTGGGTCACGCGTGAATTATTCAAAAAGGAGTCCTTAATGCAACTTTGATCCACAAATTCGTATCCTTTGAAGAAATACATGGATTCGTAAATTAGCCACGCACTGAAACTTATACCGCATATTCGTGCAAGTTGAGAAATCCTATATGTTCTTATTATATAATATATACTGTTGATAATAACTCTGAACACTTTCGTTAACATAATATAATAGGAACTGAAAACCCATTTAATGAAAATTTTTCAAAAAAATCCAACATTCATCGAAAGTTTCTATAATTCCCCACAATAGTGCAATTCAAAGCACGACAAAGAATCATACATTTACAGTGGATTTATTTAAAATATCAACATCAATCGAATTCCATTTCACAATAAAACAATATAAATTCCTATAACAAACGAACAATAAACAGAGCCTACTAACTCGAGCCATAAGTCAACCCCTTTTCTAACGAAATCCCTATATATCACATCACAAAGAAAATTCTTAAAGCGCTCGGCTTTCAACCCCCTTTTAAACCGTTCGTTTCTTGGGGAGGGTGAATCAAAAATTCATAAGGCGAACTCGTCCTTCTATTATTTATAAGCGCGGTTTACCTAATAAACAGCACGTGGCACAAATTAAAATCTTCGGAACGAGGGCGAGCATCCCTTTGACATATGGCGTGCGCCTAACGGAGTGGTGCCGTGTAATTACTTCCCTTCCAGGCGTTAATATTTACCTGAAACCATTAAGGGTTATTATTATGCCCCCCCTTATATCTCGATGTCTATGGGTATGAGGTATAAATACGAAAAATTGACGTGTATCCGTGACGCATCTCATAAATATTTCTGGTGTTTTGTATGTGGGGGAAACGAGTCATCGTGTAATGCTTAATTGGTTTGTATCGTATGCGTTTTGAGGTATTTATACCGCCAAGGGTTTCATATAATGATTTCATTATGTATTAAATTTTTTGATGCATTAATGTGACTTATATACAATTAATCTAATTAATAAATTTTAAATTAAATAATATTTGAAAATATTCATAAATACTTTTGAGAAAATAGATGAAGGTAGAGAGTATTATGTTTAATTTCCTGGTATGAAATCTATCGTATTGCAATATTTTCTCGGAAATCGAAAGTTTCGAAGCTCCATCGATTTGCATGATGTGAAACTTCATACATTTGATCCGAAACCATAGAAATTGTATTCGTAGAACAATACCTAAACTTCTCAATGTCCAGAAGAACTTAACTATGAAACGGTAACTGATCTTGCTGCATAGTTGCATCATTTCAACCTTTCTTTATCTTAAAATAATTGTGATTACTAATGTTTTTAAAGCAATTTTTCGTTGTGAAATATCTTGATGAAATAACTAAATACTTCGTTTTCATTTTTAAATATATTTTCTACAAATAACTATCATTCATATCAACTTCGTAGCTATAATTCCTTTATAAAAATTCCCACGAGCTGCCATAATTACGAAATTATTTAAAAAAAACTTCTTTAACACACGATACCCTTCAAACTCCAAACTCAACAGTAAAAAAAAATGCACACAAAGTCGGACATGACACGTTTTCACATCCACAACATCGAATCCAACAGAAACGCGATACCGTTGCGAAAATATTCGTCCGTATTCTCTCGCATATAATATGAACAACACGTACGGATCTACGTATAAATACGTGAAAATAACGTGAAAAGCATTCGCACGAACACGATTCGAACAAACGTAGTGAACGTAAAAACATTACGGAATGACTAGTGCGAAACAGAACACAATAAAGATCGCAAAAGCGTTTCATTTTCCTAATTAGATTCGCTCGTTTCGCGGTTTCGCTCCACTACGCTTTTCTTTTGTGCGCCTAGTTTCGCACCACTACGTAAATCTCTTAATTAGACAAACACAATGGTGTGTTCTTTAATTGAATATCGCGTGAATGTTGCGGCGAATGTGCTTTTGTTTAGTTAATAGGGTTTTTGTATCGTTTTTTATCAGCCATTGATTCAAATTTAAGATCATATCAAGATAAGAGTTTTCATCAAATATTTTTTTTATTGATCAAAATCATGCGTTTGTACATATCGAATACGGTTGATTCAGTTTTTTTTTTCATCAATCCTTAAATTGCATCTTATTGTAGGCTTATGAGAGTTTCATTAATAACATAACGAGAGATCTCTTTAATTAGCCCCACTTTCTACCGATTCGTTTATTTTATTACACATCTCATACATTTTTTTTTCGTTATCTATTGATTATAAAAGAAAAATTGACCCTCCTTAAACTGTTACTTTTTTTTATTAATAACTCTTTATAAAAATACACAAATTATATATGCATTTTATATTAGATAAAATATTAAATTGAATACGATAGAAATATTCAAACAAGTGTATCAAGAAGTAAACATCGTTAAAATGCTTTTACTACGAAGCAAACACAACTTGCAATTTGCATTCACTCTTCGCTTAAACATTATATATTATGCTTAGAAACATCTCAAAGATATTTTACAATAAATTAATAAAGCAATATATAATACAACATTAAAACGAATAACATTCAAATTCTCAACTCACCTCATAATTCCCTCCACTTGAACCCCATTAATATAACATCTCGAGACTCCCTCACAATCAACCATTCAAATTTCCATCGCATAATCGCGCAGAATCGTTAATTAGCAGCCAAAGACACATTAAAATATCCAATTAAAACAGACGTCGCTTGTGAGGCACTTGACCCGCTTTCGCTCGGCGACTCTCCCCTCACTAGGCGACTCTCCCCTTTTCGGCATTCCGATGTTAATTTGAAAACTCGAATATCCACGAAACGCTCTCGCTTTCATACGAGCCGTTTACTAGCGGCTTTCATCTAGCATTGCTTTGTGATTATGGGGAAATTTCATTGACGACGCTTTGATGTGTGAACGTATCACGATTCGGTTCGGTTTTGTGTATATTCGGATTACGATGAACGAGCGTATAAAAGCTTATAAATTTCGATCGAACTCGAATTAAATTTGATTATTTATATGAAATTTATGTGACATATTTAGATTAATTATGCAATGACTGTTCAATACGTGAAATAACTTTTTTGATCCTCCATGAACAGATACTATGTTAGGTTATATGTATTTCAAATTAGTTTATAATAAAATTCTATTAGATTGATCATATTATAGATTTGGTAGAAAACGATGCAGATGACAGTATTTTTAAGTAAATTTATCATATTTTATGTATCTAAAATGATAATAGTGCTAATTTGAATATGTATCTGTCTGTTTGCGTGACTCTTGGGTAAGCTCTTCTACTGCTGTTATGGAGATAGCATAAAATAGGCGTAGATAATATACATAGTGTTTAAATTTAATATCTTTAGCCCAAGTACGTTCACTTTGAAATATTCAACGGGATTATTACTTGTTTTGAAAATAATTATGATGTAGATGTATGTATAAAAATATTTTTTAAATAATATGCACACTAATGATCAAATCAAATTCATTGATGCGTAAATTGTAGTACCTGCTTAATTTAATTAGACGCAGTGAAAATTTTCCCAATCACATTTTCATATTGTACTAAATTCAATTCCATATTTTCTTCACTTTAAATTCACAGAAAACAAATTCTATTAAGAATTATTTTTTCATAATATATTACGAATAATCTACTAATCTCGAACATTTCCACTACGTCTCATAATTTGGACACCTATTGTATAACATCTTTTCAAATTCCATGCTTCAATAACCTTCTCACTTTGACTAAACCATTCACATACAACGAAATAACTCGATCTAGAATTTTATGAATGTTCAATTTGAACGCATTTTCATCTCAAGATCAACCCCTATATGGAGAAAAATGCGCAGTCTGGTCGATTTATCTCGCGACAAATTTTCAAATAAGCACACCCCACCATCGGATTAGACGAATATAACGTATGAATGGCGAAAATTTATGATAATATGGGCGCTAGCACACTTTATGGCACGAAAGAGCGCCACGATAATGCTCCAGCCTCACTCTAACCCCACACACGCACGATTCGACATATATGTCGACTGAAAAGGCCAAGGGGTTCAAGTAACTCTGCGACGATTTCGAGAAAAGAACGCTAAAAGTTGAACATGTACCTACATGTATTAGGAGGAAATCGAGTGATTTGATGATATATCTCGGTACACGTTCCAAATTTGTTCATATCCTTTTGACAACCAAATATATAGAAGCGATTTCTGTACATAACTCGGTTTCGGCGAAAATGTCACTTGTACCCCTTGGTCTTTTCAGTCGTCATATGTACAGGGGGAGGCAGAAGGATTCGAATAAAGCGACCTGAGAGACTAATTCAAAGTCAGGGTTAAACAGCGGGAATATGATTATGAAATATGTAAGCTACGCTGGCTCGTAAATCATACTGCGACGCACGAGCTTTTTCTTTGTTCCTGCAGATAGTACTGATAGCGAATTGTACGAATGACGAATCATTTTTTTGCATAAGATATAATATAAATTTAATTAATCATTTCGATACGTACAGATTTTTCTCATATTAAACAATCAACTCTGTACATTAAGATTTGACATACATATTTGCTAGACATGAGTCCCACTTCAAAAATTTTCAACGATTTTTTCTAAATTCAATTATCACTTTTCATTTAGTTTCTTCTGTAAAATTGTTATTTTTTTTTTTTGAACTCATATCCATGCTGTTTTTAATAAAATTAAAACAAATAACACAATTTTTCAGAGTTTGTTCAAATTGACGGACAACATGCCAATGGCGAATCAAATTTTTGACGAATAACTGAGTTATACTGTATTATGTTTGCTATTGTTCAAATTTTAAGAATATTTATTTTATCCAGTCCTTCAGATTATGAACCCGTAGGCTGTTCTAAAACAAAAACTTTTCAATTATTTTACAAGTGAATTAATTACCGATTTTGATTAAAATTCAAATTACGCCAAAGATAAACAACTAACGATCGAAACTTCGCAATAAAAAAATAAACAAAACGTTAATCTGAAAACAAATCACTTCATTTTTTCACATAAACAATCTATCTTCTGCACCATCGAACATTCGATTGAATCGATCGAACGACTCATCTTTGAACCTTCAAAAAGTCTTACGAATCTAATTCAAAAACTATTTTATACTCTCACAATCCACAATGAAACCACCCATAAAACCAAAACCATCCCGAAACGACAAGTATCTAAAACAAACCTACCCCAACTGAATTCGCACTTCCACTCGAGCGGCGATAATTCGCGCGCGAAGCACGCAAGAACCGAATAAAAATTTTACGCGCAATAATAAATAAAACGCCGTTTATAATGGCGGACGAGGGAACCGTGGAGAAAAAGTATACGACTATGTTTGCGATGTTCGATTTTAGCCGAGGAGATCAACGTTAGCTCCGAAACGACGCCATAAAACCTCCGGCACACTTTCGCATCAGCAAATCGTCAACCGAGGTGCAAGGGTGGTAGTTTTTCACCTGGATCGTTAACGGTTCCCTCGCCAACCCTTATTTTTTCAGTGACTCTTCGGCTCTCGACTCTTTTTTTTTAGGTATTTTTCAGCCTTTGGTTAATACAAAAGTTGCCCCCCTCCGATAAGTGAGATATGCGCCGCCATTACCGTATCGCTGGTCGATCTCGGTTCGTTTCTCTGATGTGAAACATCTTTGTGACTTAAATGGAAAATATATAATAAAGTAATGTATCATTAAACAGAATGATTTTTACATAAATTATTTTATTTAAAAAAAATATGGGTTTTAGCTAATTTCAACTTCTTAAATTCGAAGCTGATCAGTGATTTATGAGAACAGTAGTCCCCGCTATTCGTCCATCTTGCTATTCGTATAATTTAGAATAGAAAAATATATCTGGTTATTAATTCATTGCCTCGTAATTTGGTGAAAAAATGTGCTGTTTATTGATATTTATATAAAAAAATAGGTAACCACAGGCTCAACAAGATTTAGCTAAGCATCGAAGGAAACCCATGAGAACGACAATTTATTATAAAAAAGAATTCCTTGAAAATATCTAAAGTAGAACTCGTGTCTCTGACTTAGCAACTCAGTATATTATGAAAAATCTTAATTTGGAGAGTTATGTTATTTTTGTTCTTTTATATCTTTGGAAGATCATAATTAGTATGGAATGGATTAATCCGTTATTAACTCGTACAGTCTCCTTGAATGGATTATGTACGAATATCAAAGTTCTTCACTAACCAGCATTTCTCAAATTTTTACATTCATAAATCTCTTATATCTTCTTTAACACGATTGATATTAAAAATCCTTATTATTACATAGACAAATCTCAATAAAACAATCATCCAAATTTGATCCAACGAACCGAGAGCTGAAGATCAACACTCCTTCCGAATTTCGCGACGTTTCCTATCCTACAAAAACACACACAGCCTCCCGACGAACCGAACGACATCAAATTAAATTATTTCCACCCCCATCCGTTTAAAAAACGAGGGCCTCGTTCGTAATGCAAAACTGATTTCGACGTCGACGAAAGCGCGGCTCCCGTCTTAGGCGGCCACGGTAATCCTTTTAAAATTAGATTTCGCCAAAGCGAAGGCTTCGAACGCCCCGAAAAAAGGACCATGTCTCCCCAGAGCGAGGGAAAAATATCCGTCGAGCCTCCGCTTTGCAAACAATCGCCGCACGGCTAAGAAATATCAAATCCCGGATCGGGATGTTTGCTCACGTCCGAGCCTCTGCGGCCGATCGGAAAGACTTCGTTTGTTACAATGTTTGTTTTTCGAGGCTGTTCTGGATGTTACTGGTTTTTTTTTTTTAGTGTTTAATATTGTCTTTTATGATTTGGTTTTAATCGTTTTGAAAATTTTGGTCGTTTGAGTATAAAATGGTCATATGTAGCTCAAAACGCTTGGATGTTCGCAAAATTGACGCACGATCTTAGCAGATAGGTTCGTATATTCGGATAGATTAAAAAAATAAAATCATTGTTCGGACTAAGTTTTTAACTATTTGATTTTTCATTTCGAGCACTTTTACATCGATATGTAATAAAAAAATTATATATTTACTTGTAATATAATCTCAATCGATTTTTTTATTTGATAGCTTTAATATTATATGTGGTATGATGATAGATTCGCTAACATGATCGTTATTAAGTGTCAAAGTTTTAGCATACATATTGAAAAGCCTTTTACATATAACCATGTATGTTAGAATATAAGATATAAAAAATAAAGGAAAAAAATGCGAAATATTTGAAATTCGAATTCAATTTAAAAATATAGCGAAATTCTTTTGTTAATTCAGCGTAATTGGTTTTCGAAGAATTTGTTATTCTGATTTATTTTAAAATAAAAATTCAAAAGTTTGATTCAATTTAATTTAAATTTCGGAAAATTCTTTGGAATGTCTATTATAATAGGTATATTTTTGATATTGGAACGACGTTTATTTTTGAACAAATTTATTTTTGACGTCTCACAACGGCAATATTTCAGCTCAGATTTTTCACTTACTTTCGAAAAATGTATGTAAATTTAATTTTTCAATACGGGTAAAAGATCTAATTTTAGACACGAATGAATGATATACTTATTACAATTTTTCCATAAATTTATTTTAAAATTGTCTACGGCAATGATGGAAAGCGCTTTTAGTTTGATGAAAAAATATATATTTTTTATTGCAAACTTTAATTATATTCAAATATTTTTATTTTCATTAAAAAAATATCGTTTCAGATCTATCTCACTATCAAAATATTACATAGATAAATATAGTAATATCTGATATTTTTCAATGATAAACTTTAAATTTTCAAATAATCCTATCACAAACTGAAAATATAAAAATATTATGCCATAAACGATGCACACGATTCTAAAACTTCAACCGAACTCGCTCGGGAATTCGACTCGCTAACAAAAAGCTCGCATACGAACAACCAACAACACCATTTTCCCGCTTCCCGACGATCGTTATTTTTCAATTTCACAAATGAAATATTTACCACTTTCGTCATTAGCCCTCGGATGTTCATTGTGGAGCAGGAATCATCGTCGTCGTCATCATCATCATCATCAGCCGAAACGACCGAAGCCTTTAAAAGTACAGAAATACATCTGGGCGAAGTAATCCCCGGTCGAAATTTAAACGGAGTTTTCAATTCCCCATAACCGCAATAATGCCCGTGGAAAAGTCCCGAAATTTTAGGATGTTCTCTCTCTCCCCATATGATGTATCTACACCATTATATTTATTATCCTCGCGGCTCAAACTTTTTGCATTTATCATGCCGAAATGGATATCCACGAATTTCCGAGCGATATTTCTTTTCGGAGATTTGCATAAAAAATGTTAACCTTTTCGTCCTGGGAGCGAGACGCTCTCCACCTAAAAGCATTCAAGCATTATTATTGCGTACATGATGCTTTTTTTGTATTGTTGTTTCAGCATTATCGGCCTCTTATGGCTGATATTATATTATTTATATCGTTGAATCTGTGATGTGTTTTCGAAACGAAAAAAATCGAAAGAGTGTGCATTCATCGTTCAGAATGCATCAAAGTCTGCGAGGTCTTTGTGCGCGAAAACCACTTGATGTTGTGTAAAGATTTCGTCTCAGAAATAAATCTGAATTATCGTCCATAGAAAATTTTTCTGAGAGCTTGTGCTTTAATAAATGTTCGTATCTGGCAATAAAACGAAAATAAATTAAAAGCATTACTAGTTAGTTATGTCCTGGTAGAAAAAAGTCAAGATGTAAAGCTTTCGAATCCGTCTAGGGATATTATTATACTCACCGTATTTAATAAAGTCTTCTGCTCTTAGACGGTGAGTATGAGTAATGGAAGTAAGTTAGTTTAATGGGTCGTAAATTATCACAATTGTCACATATAACAATTGCGTGTTTACTCTCGCAACACCCGCTTGCTTTATATAAGGTACTCTCGAATATTAAAGATAAATGTAATTTTATAATTCACTAGTTTAAAGTTTCTATCAATCATAAAATTGATCGATATAAAATTATACAAATACATTCAAATGTGTGCACACATTTATAGATTCAATTGACATCAATAAAATAATTACCGCCAATTACACCCTCAATCAATCCAAACAAACAAACCCCACATACATACAGATCCAAATTCACAGATCGTAAACAACTCACCCCATTCCCGAAGAAGACATATCACACCATAAATACGAAAAAAAAAACGACTAATGGTGTTTCCTTAGCACTTCCCCTTGTAAAACAGGGCCAATTCAAAAACGAACGTGTCGCGAATGTGACTCGAGGGCCAACCAACCCCCATAAGGCCAAGGGCCAAGGGTGTGTATTAATAGAAAATTTTATGGGCCCGGCATAAATAGGCAATTTGTATACTGGGACCATCAATAAAATATATATCGAAACTTGGTCAACGCCTGAAAACTTGGCCGCATAATATGCTGAAGATGCTCTCTCGTTTCGGTTCGTGAAAGTGTTCAGACTTTCTCTCTTCGGATTGAGTGGTTCTTAATGGACATTCAACTCTCATAATGTGCTCATCAATATGTATAAGTGTGGAGCGTGAGATAAATTCAGCGAAAGGGTTGTAAAATATTGGAGTGTATTAATATCGGAGATGTTTTTATCAGAATATAGCAAAAATGATAATTTATTATTGACTAATAATCTTATACATTACTTACATATATAAAAGTAACTTTACATAAGGAGCATAATTCTTTCTCGAATCTTGTAATGTGAAAATTAGAATATTTTTTTAATGACGAAAAATAAAGATTCTCATTCGACATCGAACTGTCTCCTCTTTCGTTACTCGTTAATCAAATATTTTTTACATTTCGTTTTACTCGTTATACTATTATTACATGCTATGAGAGGTTCTTATTAAGTTAGGTTTCACTATTATTCATAGTTCTCCATCAAATGATTTCTTTATTTTTTCGATTCTGAATCTAACCAACGCAGACAACACAATTTTATCACGAATAGACACTTCAATTAAATTGATTATTTAAATCTTTCAATATCTGCTATTCGAATACATACAATATTAAGCATTAAAATCAATACATTTTCACATAAAATATAACAGAGTGAACCTAAAATCGAATTTATCGAATCAATTCACAATCGAACGCCCCTAGAATTGAATCTTGGATGCGCTTTTTCGCAGATTCTCAAACATCCGTCATTCGAGCGCTCGGCCGAGCGAAGAATCCGAAATTAGGCGCCGCTTTCACGTGGCCGTTTAATTCAATTACCCTAAAAGCCTACCGTATTTCCATCACGTAGGCCGACGACCAACGTTTTTATTGTGAGCCACGTAAAATATGTACGTGTACGTGGACGGCCGCTTTTGTCTCCGCGAGGAATTTTCCGAAATGTTAAAGAATGCCGTTGCCGGATGAGCTATGTGCTATGCGAGGTTTCTTTAAATTGTTGGAAAATCGGCGGGGAATTTCGCTATTTGAATTTCTATGAATTTGCGTATGCGTTTCGTTTGCCTGTGTAGTATAATATGTTTCATATTTTAATGTATAATCTGGCTGGTATAAGCGGTGGTATTGTGTGTATAAAACTACGTGAAGATATTAGGTTTCAATTCTAGTACCGGTATTTTAGCGAAAGTGGATTTTCGTAACTGTAAATTTTCTATTTGGTATAGTTACTCAATTTAATTTGAGGGAAAGTGTTTATAAATTTTCACGAAGCAGTCTTTCAAAAATGAATTCTTAAGTGTCATTTGAGTTCGACTATGTGTGTGCAACTTATTATTGTATCAATTATATTAGTTCTATTATCACATAATAAGCAGATCGTTATTTTATTGAAACTTCTAAGAAAAGAAGGATGGCATAGGAGCCAATTAATCCCTTATCTAAAAATACAGGAAAGTAGAGAAACTGATTCAATCTGTACTGTAGTGCCATTGAAAAAATATATAACACACATCATTTCTTACTTCAAAGGGTTGTCGTTTACATTTCGTTACAGTTTATATGCGCACCTTCATTTAGCTCGTACATAATACAAATACACGTATAAGTTTTTATACTCTTTTCTAGTTTCGCAGCAATTAAAACGTAAAACAAACTGAGCACAATGGGCCTCCGGTGCAGTGTTAACGAGCCAAAGTATCAACGAACAAAAAGATTTCGAAAAAAAACACACCCCCTCGTTATAACGAGACGCGTGCCGTTAATCACACACCTGTCGTTTATTTTTCACGACACCTCCTTCAAACCATACTGAAGTATCTACATAGTAAAAACGATTCGACACAGTCGAAGAACAACTGAAGGGCGATACCTCATACCAACAGCTGACCATAGGAGGCAAACGGGACACTAGTCAACCACCAGGTCCGACCAATCCTAATCATATTTTACAGCATTATCGCAATTTGGCCCTCGGCTGCGGCCCGGCTTAATTATATCGTCAGGTTTCATAAATTAAGGGCCAACGGTCCTCAGTCTGCGGATTTGCGTCGCCGTGGCCGACGTAATTCGGCAAGTTTAAAACCCACAGGGCAAACTTCTCCCTTTTCCCATATAATCCTTGGGAGAGGACCGTAATCCTCGCTAATTGCACGCCCCTTAATAAACTCGGAATTTTTCGACTTTTCCCCGTGAACGTCGGATGTTATTTTTTCTCTTCGGCGGCCAAGAGGTTCGAGTGCACCTCTTGTACGTACATTTTTCATTAAATTTCAGCTTCGTTAAGCTGAAACGCTCTTGTCAGATATGAAAATTTCGAGCTTGTTTCGTCGTGTCTGGGAAATCTCGGCAATTTATCTTTTCGTGAATGCTGCGAGTCTGAAAGCTCAGATGTCTTCGAGGCAAGTCTTTATGGATCTGTCTTTAATGCCTTTAGTTTAGTTTTCATTTTTTTTCGACTTGAAACGAATGCGTATTTTTCTTATTATATTGCTTTCAATATCGCGCATTTTCATTGCTTTCACATGCTACATACCTACAATCGTTAATTCTGAAGATAAACTACTCAAATTTATGACCCATCAACGACTTTCGTAGACGTATTGGGCTATAATTTTTTATGTGATTTTATTAGCTTATGATTTAGATACGAAAATGGTATTAAAATAAATATCATTTATTACACAACCAAATAAAATTAATATACAAATTGATACATATCTAGAAAGCACTATAAGATAAATTTCTATTTTCCGAATAAAAATAATTTGTTATTCAACATATAGATACGTAGATGTGAGGTCTTCGATCTGAACGGAACCTGCTAGTAACTGTTCCTTTGGCGTGTAAAACCCTTTGCATAATACAGTTGCATTTCTGATGGTTGCATCAGAAGCAGCCCCCACGTTTAACAGCTTATACATAAGAGCAGGGACTATAGTCCATGAGAACACCATACTGTTGGACTTTAAGCCACTAGACTCCAGGGTAGCATAGCCATAGGACTATGTGTGTGGTGTGTGGTAAGACATGAGCCAAACGAGATTAGGCACCATCGAGCAAAGGCGGACCTCGCATGCATCGAGGTCTCCTCCAACAACATTGTTTCCGAAGTTGGCTCTTTTGTCGTAAAACTTTATTCTTTGAAGGCTGTCGTTGCCAAATAGTGAATGATGTGTGAAAATTTTGCAGCGGTTCACTCCGGTTTTTGCGTCAATCTTGAACACTGCACGTAATAGATCTTTGGAGTTAGTGGAATGCATGTGAAGTTAATTCGAAGGCATTTTTTTTACTATGTATCGTTTAGGAAAAATGTAATTAAAATCATTCTTATATATGGAAGAATATTTTTCGAACTTCTTCTTTTACATAGTTGGAACTAGAAATCATTTTTTCTATGCCTCCTCATTAATAGTTTCCACCAATGAAGTCATTGATAAAAGTTAGCGGACTTGGGTTTTTTTTGTTGTCAATGATTATTTAGTTATAAAAATAGACATGAAATAGACATAATGAAAATGATAATTGTTATATTTCTATTCATTTTGAAAACTAATTTTAATAAGTTGATATAAAAAAAATGTTTCGCTGAGTTGTTTTCACTAACAGCAACTTTTCACAAAGGTGGCATAAATTAATTGATTTTCTGCTACGACTAATGTTCAAACAATCATTTCAACTATGTAGAAAATTAGTTTAATTAAAGGTTCTTTCATATAAAATAAAATTTGATTTTAAAATAATTATTTTCATACAAACTATCCTAAACTGTATTTAATAAAAAAAACGACCCTCGTATATCGAACATAAAATATTCCATCAAAACGAAAAATCTACATAAAATAATCGAGTCACCACTGAAAACTATCATGCACTCTATGCACAAACTCTCGCCTGATCAATTATGTGCAGACCACTGCTCAAAATCGCTGTATATCTTTTCGAAAGCACCACTCATCTCATCCCACCCATTATCAAGGACGAGGGTCGTAATTTTCACCGATGAATATTCAATAAAACCGTGTCAATTTCACATTCCTCCTCGACGAGAGTGCCCCACTCATGCATATTCATACCGCATCCGTCCAAATGAATTTTTCGCAATTAGTGCGCCTCCCATTGATTTACGAGCTGTTGTATATTTTCGTCGATATTTTTTTTTTCAACACGAATAACGGATATTTTCCGATCTAAAATTCAGACTCGGCCACATTTCTGTGCAGCCTAATGAAGATAAGTCAGACTGGCAACATCGAGCTCGAATATACACATACTTATTCGCATATCCGAAAAAGTGGAGACCCTGAAAAAAGAGGGAAATCGGTGGGCAGTCAGTGCGGTTGACGTTGAAGGATGAATGGAAAGCGGGTGGGCGTCCTATGGCCATTATTCTCCGATGGCCTAGGTGGAGG
Source organism: Cheumatopsyche charites (assembly GCA_024721215.1). Lineage (NCBI taxonomy): Eukaryota > Metazoa > Arthropoda > Insecta > Trichoptera > Hydropsychidae > Cheumatopsyche > Cheumatopsyche charites. The sequence goes on along the minus strand of CM045585.1, from coordinate 4,242,617 downwards.
TTCAGATGTTGCTAAGGTCCTTTGTGCCGATAAGAATTAACCGGACTTGTTTGTCTTGTGTGACACAAACAAACTCGGCAGGTCCTAGCGCAAGATAATGGCCTGGAGGCTGCCGAAGATGTCCTCGGGCATACAAGGTCAAGGAATGCGAAAAATGCTGAAAACTATTTGAAATGTGTTGAAAATAAAATATAATGTTAATTAAGGACATTTTATCGCTTAGTTAGAATTTTTTTCTATAGAAGTTGATAGTTTTCATGGCATGCTTGTGAACTCGTACTGGCGGACACTAAAAACAATAACGTGAGTTAACTAGCATAAGGGTTACTAATGAGTGGAAAAATTGGCTCTAAGTTAAATAATTAAATTAATTTTAATTTGATTTTGCAATCTTTTGGACAGCTTGTGATTGAGTCGATTCATTTTAGTAACATTATATTCTTTAGTTTCAAATACATATAATATATGTGTTTTGTGTCAAATTTTTATGTTAAATCGAAACTGAGATATTAACAAAATGGTTTTTAACCAATATTTTTTCAAAGTTCAAATTAGTGATTTTACAAGTTTATAAGTATGAGATCAAATGGACTCATTGCTTTCTTAAATACTGAATGTAAAGATTCCAAAAATATTTTAACTTTAATTATTCGTAACAACTGTAAAAAGCGCTACATTTCGTACTCGACTATCAATTTAATTTCACCGGATTTCCCCAACGCATAATAAAAAATGTCGAAGAGCAAATGAAGATTTTTTTTATAATTTAAAATAAATTTGGGCTTAAATCAAAAGAAAATCGTCTATTACGAAACAATAATTGCGCCGTCGTTTATATTGCAATTTTCCGCAACAATTGAGACTCGAAAGCGCTCCGATGATAAATGTTATCGCATAATATTATATAAGCGTGTATACGTCGGAAATTTTCGACGTTTTACCGCGATATTAAAAACAAATTGTTCGAATCAAATTAAACTGTAAAGTGCAATGGCGCGTAAACTAAGGGCCGGGACGGAGCGAAATAAAGATGAAAGCGGAACGTTATCAAGGGCGAAAACGACCGAGGGCTTTTTTCACGTTTAATTTATTCGAATCGTGCGAAAGTCACAATTAAACGAAATCGATATGTAAATTCGGCGAAACTTTCGCGATAATGTTTCGAGCCGCAATAAATAGACTTTACGAGCCGAAAAAAAATCCCAGTGAACTTCGATATTTTTCATTTTAATCACAGATTTATATATTTACTCATATATGGATCACTAAAACAATAACGATAACAACAATCAGTGTGCTAAAATGCCAAAATATAATTTTCCCCCAACGCTAAACGTTAACGTTTCCGAAAGCCGAGCTTGAATCGAGCTGAAAAATTGCTAAAGCTCGCGTTACACTCGCCCCAAGGCACTCAAAATCCATACATTTCGTATATTTTCCAGTGCGTATTGTGAACGTGCTCTTTAGAGAATGTTTCCGTTCAATGAACGGCCTAATTGCGAATGTAGCCTCGGATACAACCGCCCCGCAATTATATTCGACTTAATCGTCGGCGAGATAAGCCCGTTAATTTCACTAAGCTCGAGCTTCAGATGCTTTCAACTTTTATTCTCATATTCTATATACGTATAGTACGTACTTTATAGTTGTGCATCGATCTGCTTACATTTGCTGGTCGGTTGTCGAGCGAACGTTCACATTATAGAACTAGCTCAAACTTCACAACTGTAGTTCATGTTCATGAGTCTTCTATTATTTATATATCGTTGCAAGTATTGCTGCCGAATTATTTATATGTTTCTCGATTAATTATTCACTTTTGAAGTAAAAAATTAAAGCCATTAGACTAGAAACTCTGGATGGTAATAAGAATGCATGAATTGATCAAATTCAATCAATACAGACAAGTCAAGTGGTGATTCATTTTTAGGATTCGTTTTGCGAAGTGTTGAATTAACACTTTTTTCGAATCAAATAGTTCTAATATTTGAAAGAAATAATCAAGTATACATAATAATTAATCAACTCGGAAAATGCCAGCCAAAAGTAAAGCGGAATAAATCGTTTGTGCATGCCGCGTCGAGTCAATATGCTTAGGATACCTGAATTTTAGTCCTATCAGTTCTAGTAAACTTTTTTCTTAATTGATTGATTGATATTGAGGCTCAATTGTTTCTTTCAAAATTATTCCTAATAATGAGCAGCACCTACCTTACATTAATTTATCGATTAAATTTAATAGATTTAACACTTTCTATCGTGTGCGTTGTTCCCACTCTTCAGAGGTTCTAGCTTAGTGGCTCATTTCATCACTTAAAAAGTCGATTATATCAATTGATAAATATACAAATAATTACATAGTAATACCTCTAACAATAAAAACGATATCTGACTCGCCAAGAGCCAACAAAACTAGCACCTCCATATCGCTGAAGCTAATCTGAAAAACTAGTACATTCACTTTAATTCATCAAATATCAATTGAATAATGATTTTCTTTAAATCATCCTATCTTCGAACCCTAATTCGACGATGAGGTCCGATTGGGAACCACTGTACGAGGGCATCCTCAAATTCGAAAAGAGCGTCTGTCGCAGTTAAGGGTGGGTGAGAGTGGGAAAAGCGCGATTTTCCGAAAAGGTAAAGGTCCGGAGAAAAACGGCACAGGGAAGTGGCGGCTGTCACTTTTAATGGCGCTCCGTTAAGATAAGTCAAGGGAGCCCTCTAAGATAACCCAATTCGAGCGCCCATCGCTCGCTACTTTTTTCTATATATACAAGTTTACGTGTATCTTCTATTGTATATACAGGACGATTGTGAAAATGTGTATTGATTTAAAAATATAGATATTTATCGAACTTTTCTGATTTAATAATGGCGCTTATTTGTCTGCGTTTGTTTGTCACAATGACGCTCGAGCTGCAATCTTTTCTATGCTACTTTTGCGTGAATTGCATAAAATAGTAATATAATGTATAAATCATATAAATTTGTTCTTAGCTGACGTGAGTAGATATTTTCAGATGTCTGACTATTCTTTAAAAATAAGTTGTGACTTGAAATAAATCATTTATTTTTTCAAATTTTCTATGATTCATTTATTGAACTGGAAAAACATGTTGATATATCGGTGAAAACTCTCCATGATTCATTTCGAAAATATGCATTTGCTCGAACTTTATTAATTGTTTGAATTTTTCATAAGCATTTGATTTATTTTCTTAAACTGGTTAAAAAAAAATCACGTGATAATCGTCAAAAAATTATTGTACTACACCAATCAATAAAACAAACTCACCGAATCAAAGTGAATCGTATCAATTAAAACCTGAATCATTCAAAAACTTTCATACCACTGAACACAACCCCTATATAAAATACATCCCTCTACCATTTCTAAACCACCGAAATTTCTTCCTTCGCTTCTTATTCAGCTTCTTTTATCGGCCCTTGGCTTGTTTATACGTCTGGTTTATTCTTTTCAGCCGGCCTAGGGAAAGTTTCACGCGCGTGAAAACGGCCACCCCTTTCTTTATACATTCATACCGTAGCCATATAGGAACAGGGGTATAAGTGCGAATATACATACGTATATAAAAGAGTGCGTTTGACCCTTTTTTCGACGCCCTTCAAAAGTTTTTTGCCCGTTGTTTTTGTTGGCGGTGAGATTTAATGCGACGGTCGGGAATATTAAAACGAATCGCGCGGCACCGAGGCGAATTTTTAATTTTCCTATTAAATTTTTAACGAGGCATAAATATAAATTTGTTAATGAATAAAAACGTCGGCCGTTCGTAATGCGACGTTAATTTTTACGTTATTTTTAGGTGGAGTGCTTTTGTTTTCGCAAACAAAAGTTTCTTTTTTTCCGATTTCATCTCTACGTATTGTGTGCGCATATCCCTTTGTTTCAGCTTCCTATTTCGCTTTTTTTTTTTAATTGAAACTTTATTCAAATAATGGAATCAATTATATTATTTTTTTATCTATTTTAAAAATAATTTCGTTAGCATCTGTATATTTTTTAAGCTACTTTCTGAATTAAGAAAAAATGTACGATAAAAATCCTTAACACAATATACTCATGCAAACAATAGGCAATGTTTTTCGAAACCGAATAATATCAACGATTTGCATACTAATTCTTAGCAGCACGCCATTTTATTGCTTCGATAAAAATATTATATTAAATTATACTCTTAGGGGAGCTATTTGCGTTTCCCTCGTTTAGTGAATTTGGCTTGTTCCGTAATTATTTTGATAATTTGATCTTGATACGGAAACAAAAGGCTTAATTTCCTCTCTATTTAATTTAACGCATTTCTTACGATTATACGCGAAGGAAAGCTTTTGTCGTAACTGTTGCGAAAAGGGGGCAAAAACGTCTCCGAAGTCACATTGAATATATTAAATTTTCAAAAAAACGATTAAAACATTTAACGTATGCTGATTTTGAAAAAACTTTACGTCTGCTTGACGAGTATTTTTTCGTCATATTATTTTTGTGAAGCTCTCTTGCGCGGCGCGGGAAAATTTGAATTTCATATTCGCACATTTTTACATATTTGATTGGTCACTAAAACGAATACGTACAGTGAATTCTTGATTCGTAAGGTTGAATTTCAACCTACATTTCAATTTGAGTCGGATTGATTCAAATACAAAAAGCACCATATTTGCTTCACATCTAAAATACATACAATATTTTAGAACTGATTTTCATTTCAATAAATTGAATTTTCTTCAAAACAAACAAAAACTTTAGAATGTATAAATAGAATAAATTATTTAGCAGATACAGTACATATAAATGTATGCATGTATTCTATTCATGTACATAATCAAGAATCGACTGTATTTATTCATACAGACCGATCGAGCGAGAACTTTGCCGAGTTCGAGTTCGAGGAGAATCGTTCCTTTTGCCGCTTTTATTATTCTTAAATTTGAATTTTGATTTTTTGAATCGACACAACGAACCCGTTCGAAAACAAAACGACTCAGACGTACGAGAGAAAATAATTTCGCATGCGATTCCCAGCCAGAGAGCGAACGACTTCGTACTGTTTTCCGGATTCAGATATCCAATACGATTTTAAAGTCACCTTAAAGTTTATATATAGGTTCGTATAGCGAGTCTTTGTTATGTCCCAATCTGCTTTGTGCATTCGTCGAAGTCGCAAATGTCAACTGCACCGTATTATACGGCGTCGTTATACGTTGCGCTTACGTGTTCTTTAAATTTATAGTGTTACGTTTAATTATATCATTTATGGTCGTGATAAAATCACGAAACAATGTAATTGTCTGTCGGAGTTATAATTTTATATCTAATTTATTCATTGTATTATAACAGTCAGAAATTTTATTATACAGCATGCGTATTAAAACTTTTAGATGCAGTCGTTGAATTTATTGCAAATTTTTATTTATCGACATAAGATTGCTTAAACTAGGACAATTTTAGCAGCTAATCAAAAATTTATATTATAGTTGTGAAGTCAAGTCAAATCTCTCACATTTGGCAACATGAAATATATGATGACTGAAAAGGCCAAGGAGTACAAGTGACTCTGCAGTGATTTCAAGAAAAGCGCGTTCAAAGTTAAACATGTTCCTACATGTAATAGGAGGAGGTCGAGTGATTTGGTGATATATCTCAGCACATGATTCTAATTCGCTTATATCCTTTTGTCACCAAATATATGAGCTTACATAGAAGTGATTCCTGTACATAACTCAATTTCGACAAAAAATTCACTTGTACCCGTTGGCTTTTTCAGTCGTCATATGAGGTTTTACTCAATTAGGATATGATAAAAATAAGACAATTTATTTTTTTCTCGTATCTATACCTAAAAAGGTGTCTGCATTTAATTCTAAAATTCATATTTTACAGTATATAGTATATCTTACGATACCGTTTTAAGGGTAGGAGTAGTCTTAGTCGTAGCAAAAATGTAGCCAACATTAGGCACAAAATTCACACGCTACGTAATTACGACAGATCATGTACAACTTAAAATCCACAGTCTCTCGAGCAAATCAAAATCACAAAATCTAGTCATATAATAAATAAGACACAAACAATAGAGTACTCACGCGACAAACATCAACCCCAGCATCAAACGCACCCCCAAAAACCTCCCCCTTGAAGCCATCGCTCACGATCAAAAAACCCAACCTACTTTTACGACAGACACACTCGACCCCCCTCATTTTTATTTTCATTTTCGTTTTAAGACCAAGGCGAGTCCGTCGTACGTACGTACGTCGCTTTACGTCCGGCCGTAATTTTAAATACCGCCGGATTGCGGACGGCCGCGTCGTATAACTCGTACGTGACTAGTTTTACGTAACACGTTTTTATTAGTTATATTCCCGGGGCGTGGTTTTTCTTCTACATATGTGTATATATGTCTGTCAGTGGATACGTGAACGTTTGATGCCGCGATCAAAGTGTTTACGATTGAGCATCATGAGGATCTTCCGATTCGCTTTTCATATTGTCGTATTGTGGATGAGAGGGAAAGTTTGATTTGATTAGGTTTAACTATTCATGTTTTGGTGAATATGTGATTGCGAGTTTACATTATGGCTATTGCCATTTCTGTTGCTACTCCTGTTGCCGTTGTATTTTTCGCGTTAATATTCGTATCTATCTTGATTATGCGAAAAAGAGTCAGATACGAATTTAAAAAAAGAGAAAGACAACAGCAATATGAATGGATATAACTTTAACGTAAATCCACATTATAGATTTAACAATACATAAATTTTCCAAAAAAAATGATGAAATTATATATTATATGAAGCCGAGTCGAGATCAATTGATGATGGTGATATTTTTGATATTTTTTTCGAATCAAATGAATGAAATATTTGAAAAAAATCGAACAAATCTATCGATACTCGTAAAAACGACAAATTGATTTTCTCTAAAAACTAACCGGACTTGAATCTAGCATCACAATTACACTAATTCCGTCACAGTATTAAGAAAAACTCATATCGCTGTATCATTTTCTTATTAAGATACCTAATATTTTGCCGAAATAAATTATTTATTTAAATTAAATTGATTTCATTTTCATTAAACGAAGAAAATTTGAAAATAGGTGATTCTATTGTTCAATTGAAAATTCAAAAATTGAATAAAACAAAAACATAAGAATAAAGTAATAGATTTGAATAAATATATTAATTTCACTCCAAAGCAGACTAAAGATCAAATATTAACGATTTTCCCTTGAGTATCCGATCAAAAAATTCTGAAAACCCCAAGATAAGAGCTATCTCGAAACGTTTCTCCTCGACTCGCGCGAGTAAAGAGCGCATTTTTAAAGTCTAAAAATAAAGTTACGGCATTATCTATAATCGAAACGTTTACAGAATGTTACTAGCAGAATCTAAAGTACATTACCGTGGAACAAAGTAGATTTAGCTAACGCTTTTACGTCGCTCGATACGTCTCCGTATAAAAAGCTACCTGCGCTTCGCATAAAAGCTTTACGCGAACTATTTCTGATGAAATCCCCTTTCAAACGTAAATCTCGCAAAAAAAATACGTATATACGAAACAAGCAGGGTCAAGGACTTTCAGTCGAATATTACAAATTTGCCGTCGTAAGCTAAACGCTCTAAAGTTCGTCGAAACGATCTATAAAACTGAAAAGGTTCAAAAGTCGCGTTGATCTAAAGCGCCAATAAACCACTTCTGGAAAACGAAGGAGCGCTGCATTCGGCGACAATATGAATTTTCCGAGAGACGAGTTTGAATGTGTTCATAACCAGAAAATCTTTTCATATCCGAAAGAAAGAAACTTTTTAATGAAAAAAAAGGGGGGAACTCTTTGAAAAACTTGCGTCCGATGGCTCTGTGTAATTTCATGAAAAAGGCTCTTTTTAATTAAAAAAAAAAGAGGAAGGTGGGACGGTGACAATTTAGGTACATAGCTTAGTCGAATAAATTAAAATTGTACGATATTGTTTTTTTTATTTAATCTCGTTCTGCAAATGAAATATTTTTCAATTTAATTTCATTTTTATTATGAGAAATTCTCTCGGTTATTAAGCGACAATTTAAAATTCACAATAAAAAATCCAGTTCGAGATTCATCCGCTTCCGTCTTCATATAATTTATAGTGTTCGAAAAATTCTTACGTTTAAGCGATTTTAAACTGCACTTGCGAAACCACAATTCGAATGAAATCCCATTAAAACCATTTTTAAACGTCCTGCACTCTAGCGTTAAAGCTAAATCGAATCTTATACACTTCGATTAATACGGAGAAGTGGACCGAAAAGCAAATACATTATTTGAAAAATTCACAATTCTTACCACAGAAATATTGTCGATAGAAATGCACATAAATTCGATCGTTCGACAGCCAAATTTCAAGATTTTCGCACTGAAAATTCGACATTTATCAAAATTTGGCTCACACACGTGGATTTTTTTATTTTATATGAATCGACACAGATTTCACTTTATTAATCTTCGACATTTCACTGAAAATAAAAAATGGAATAAAACAGGAACGAAATAAAGGCGTGTAGCGGTTTCGAAGCACGTTCGCGCGCGATTCGCAATGCAAATTTCGGGAAACACCTCTTCTTTATCAATATATACGTCGTGTTGAATAAATTTGCCTTCGACGGATTCGCGCTGAAAAATTCGCTCCACTACAATGAATTTTTTATTTAAATGTATGCATGGACCTCGGAAATTGGTTCGCTTTTTCAATATTTGAAAAACTGTCGCTCTGCGGTCCCTTTTGAGCGATACTTGTCAGTCGCGTTTAATTGGCGATAGTCAGCCAAATGGAAATCCAATGACGCTTTACATAATGAAAATTCGAAGTATCGATGGAAAATGAAATCGTATCTGATGTAAAATAGAAAAAAATCTGTTTATCTGTTAGATTGATTTTCTGATCGTAATTAATTCTACACTGCTGTTGTGAAACTTGAATATAATAGGCACTAGAAACAATCAAGTTTATATTTGGTTTTCATTAATTGATATTTGAGGAACATTATTCTTTTAAACATTTGATAAGCTCGATCTAAAATCTCTTTTATAGGGATGTTTCTATAGTGAGGTTCAAAAAAACTGCTTTGTAATGACAGCAACTTAAACTAGCTATACTAGTTCTTAAATTTTAGATTTAAGCATTATCAATTTTTCTACCATGCAAAAACTAAATACTGATTATGATGATCTCTACCTTTTATAGTAGTTTTCAAATAATGAAATATTTGTATGATTTCAAAAATTTCATGCACATTCTATTTATTTGATACAAAAATTATAATGTTTATCTTTTTTCCATCATATAATATTATGGTGCCTTGAAATAGTACCGATTGACTGCCTCACCTGTATATATGTGAATTTACACGATATAATATTGCACTGGATATATTCCAACAGATTAAAATAATTACTTTCAAGATGAATATTATGAAAACGATTTGTAAATTGTGTAATTAAACAGAAAATCGCGTCACATTAAAAATTCATACAACTTACCACAAACCTCCGAAAAATTGGAAATTGACGCCAACCGCACATCGTGCAAGGGACTTACGTATAATATCATATGTATACACAATTTTTCCGATACTTTGCTTTTAATCCGATATTTTTTTTTACTGATTTTTCCCGTTGGAGTTTACCGCTTATCGATCACGCGCTAGGCGAACTTTTTCCACGCCGACGCGAACGTTTATTAGAAAACGAACACAAAAGGAGTCGAAACTCTACGCGCCGTTTTTATTTATTCGCATTTTTTCCGTTCAAAGAATTTTTCGAATCCTTCTTCGTTCCTAATAAATGTCGGATTTGAAAAAAAATGTGTGTCGTTTAATTTTTTCGCTCTTAACTGCCGGATTTTCGTCGCTCGGTTGCGAGTTGAGCTTTCGATATTTTACGTGATCCACTGAATATCGTTCAGTTAATTTTACGTTATTATGATATTTGGATCGTAAATATTGGTGATTTTCTAATATTTTTTTCAATCTAATTTAATTTTATCTAATCATATCTAGAAATTTATTTGACCTTTTATAGAATTAGATCACAATATTTTCCATCGGTAATGAAATAAACACGACAATATGAAATATAAAGTAAATAATACATATATTATTTCATATCTCATATTTATATTGTAAAATATACGAAGATTTGATCTTCTTTTTGTATTTCACTTCTGGCTCTTTTTTAGAAAGTGTCAAAGTGAATCCAATTAAATTTATTGTGTTTTCACACACTTCATTAGAAAAGATTTTTTTCAGAAAGGATTTAGAGTAGAATTTTCATAAATCCCTGTGCACCAAGATATGTTCCGATTTATAAAACTATATATATCTCGATTAAGTTAATCCCGGTGTCTCAATCTAAGGATCATTCTTCCCGGTCTGGTGAATCGAAAATTTATGTCCTATAACTTCTTAATTTTTCAAAATTGATAAAATCAAATAAAATTTTAATTAGAATTCAATTTTTAATCAAAATTATATTCTACTATGATCCGTAATTATTGATCTAAACTATTTTATCGAACGACACAAGTAAAACAAACGATTCATAACTAATCACTCCCAATCGAAATAAAATCAAGTTAATTGAGCTTTCAACTTCGCAGTCACCGAAAAAAAAAACAGACAACGATCGCCGACAACCGCACGCCGAATTTCCAAACTTCCAACGAGTTTTCATTTTATTTTTTCCAAAACCATTTTTCGAATTCGCTTTTCGGGAAAACGCGAACAATTGCGGTCGAAACGAACGCGTTCGCAAATTGTTTTAACCGATTTAACATTACCCGCGCCGAAACAAAGCCCCGAACTGTTTGCGTTTTCCCGTTTTTCCGACTCGAACGCCATTTTTCCGGCACGTATGCATATCCGGAAATTCATACGGATGTATAAGCATATTTCACGTGCGGAATCGTTCGCATATAGGTAAACGGGAAAATTGAATCGTCGTCGCTAATTGAATGTTGCAAACTATACAAAAAAGTTCAAAAAGCTGTTTTTTTTTACGCTTTTGAAATTTTGTTTTTGGAAAGGTTTGTTAATTATCGGTTTCGGGGGCGTTTTTGGAATTCGATGGATTCAAATGGAGTGTGACTAAATTGATAAAGTGTAACGTGCATCCGTACATTTTTATTTCATATCTGAATATAAACAAATGTGAATGTTGGAAATGAAATTTCGCGATCGTCGACGGAAATTCGAAATGAATTTGCGAAAAATAAAAATCTTAACACCGAAAAAGAGAAATCGACTCGAGTTCAAAGGATTTTCGAAGGCCTAATAAGCGGCTCAAGTCGAAAATTTATTTGAACTACGCGACCGCAGCCAGAATTTTCCGAGGAAAATTCCACGAAACTCCCCGCGAGGAAAAACACACAAACACACGACGTCGATTCCTCCAAGAAGAAAAAAATAATAATAAGTGAAAACGCAAAATCTCCATTATGAGGAGGAAAATTTTCGATTGATTATAAAATATGAATTGCTCGCCGAATATTAAACGGGCGTAATCAAACACGGGAAGTTTTCCTTCAATTTTTTTTCCCGTTCGCTGGAAAATCATTTTTCATCGTCTTAAGCGCGCGTCTCCATAAATCATGCTTTACTTGTAGCCAATTTGGTTTCATTTTGGACACGAAAAAATTTTATTACTCGTTGCGGATAGATTGGCAAACCTTCGATTCGAGTGGCGAACCGGCTTTTCTTTCGTTTTCTTTCGTGGAAAGTTTTAAGACGATCTTTATTTTCGGTCGGATCGAAACTAGTTCGAGAAGAAGATATCATGAATTCGATCGGATGTTTGGCTTCTCTTTATACGCTTCGAGATTAAACACAAATAAGTATAGCAGTACTTATATGATTTTTTTTTTTTCGAATATTATTATATTATTTTCTAGTGGCATATATTTATCAATATGTTTTATATAAATCGCATTTCATTGATCTATACAAATTTCTTGGTACAAAATCGCAAACACGTGCCAGAAAAACCGCGGCGTTAATTAACGAAACTGATTGAATCCGTGGCTTGAAACATAACGAGTCGAACCAGAAATTACTCTTATTTTTGATACGGAGTTTCATAATTACCGAAATACATCACGAAATCGTGGATCGAACGCCGAACTAATTAATCACATAACATAAATGCCAATGGCACTACAGCTTTGTATATAATATTTATCATCGCAATTATCATTTGGGATGTCTCCAGCTTCATTAACGCACAATCGGATAATTTCGACTAGACGTTATGCGAAGTCGTTATCTGTTTATAGGTTATTATAATATATAAACAAATCTTATCGGTGTATAAGATATCGCATAAATCGAACGTTCGATGTATAAAGTTTCCTTTCATCTTTAATTTATAGGAAAAACTTTATCCATATTAACTTTTCTAAATTTTAGTCGATATATCACAAATAATTATTCGAATATACATAAGTACATAATATATTAGTTATTGTGAAGTTAATTTACGTGTATGGTTTGCTCATATATAATGTGATATTTGCGCACATTTTGTCGTAATACGATTAAAAATATGTAAATGATATTTCTATGAAGGGAAACAATCTGATTAAGGGTTTCTCATATACTTAACTAATGACATGACAATAGGTTATTTCAAGTTTAATTCCATTTGAATAATATGTGATAAATCTGTATAGTGTTGTTGAATAATAAGTAGTTCTTATTGATTCTAAGAAACTTTTCCATATCGAGCAATTAATTTAATAATTTAGCAAATAATACTACGTAATATTGGGATTATTAATTTATATAATAAAGAGCTTAATATGCTTTTGATTTTCGATTATTAATTATCAAATTGATTTATTCAAACAGAAATTAAGCTTTATTTCACCAAAAACTACATTTGAACTTAAATTACCGTTTTCGATATTCTCACATTATTGGAATATTTTCATAAAATTTAAATCATACTAAACCATCTTAAATACACAAACAGATATCTGCGCGAAAAAAAAACGAACAAATTTACTCACTGTTCGATAGCAAACTCAATATCCAATCCATTGAACATCATGCATTAAGCAAATATTGAATTTATCCTGTGAAATCCGAACAAAAAAGCGCACAAAAACAAAGTGCGAAAAGTGCATCATCCAACGTCAAAATCAATCTGCGAAATGGCGCGCACTAATTCGAATCGCACATCAAATAAAATTCAAACCGATTTCATTCCATCGAATTTAAATCCAAAATCCACTAAACACACCAAATCGAATTTTCCGATCGAATCATCAATTTCATTCGAAAAAAAAAATCATAATGAACTCCGATAAATCCACCAGAAACGCATAAATCTCTGCAATAAATAAATAAAAAAACGAATCGCCCATAATTTAAACCGACTCCATTCGCATCGAATATACGACTGCGTTTACTTCTCCATACTTCGAACGCAAATCGACATGCAGAAAAAAAGCACATCGACGAAAGTCGAACGTGCCTCGATAAATTTTTAAGAGCAGACGTTTCGCGTCCGGGATTTTGCCCCGGCCCCCGAGTTGGGCGCCTCTGGCCACCGCAAATTGGCGACCCCTGGACTTCTGGGATTCTAACCCCGCATCTGTTCGGTTTTATTTCCCCTGCTTTCGAAGGCTTCGATTCCTGGTCTGATTCTCGAAAGTCACATGTGTCCTACATGCGGTGAAAATCGAGTTCAAATTTTTCCAAGTTTTTCTTTTTCAATTTTTTTTTCTCTCAACAGGCTGAAGCCCAATTCCTCAAACATCATCATTCAACAACATTTCACTATATAGTGAAGAAATTTTTACCATTATGGCAAAGCTACTCCTAAGAGTAAATTATAGTGTACATACACAGATGTCACTAAATAATTCGAATTACTCGAAATATGAAAGGTGTAGGTGATGATCATTTGCGGAGCCGTTTCGTAAAGCGTTAAATTAACACTTTTTTCGAATCAAATGAATCCAAACATTCGAAATAAACGACCGTGTCTCCATATCAATTTGAATAATTAACTAATTAACTAAAACTAAAGAATGAATAATTGAAAAAAAATTACATTTTTATCACTGCATGCAGGACGTTAATTTGGCCTGGTATATACACACATTACATTCGAACCGAGTGCGTATAACCTGATATATGAACACGTTGCAAGTATTCTTAACCTAATATTAGCTCACAATGCGACTGCATTCAGCCACATCTATAAAAACAACGAAGAAATCGCACATACATATGACGATCGAAAAGGCCAAGGGGTATAAGTGACATTTTCGCCGAAATTGAGTTTTGCACAGGAATCGCTTCTATACACGCTCATTTATTTGGTGGCAAAAGGATATAAACGAACGTGTGCTAAGATATATCATCGAATCACTCGACCTCCTCCTAATACATACATGTAAGTACATGGTTAACTTTAAACGCGCTTTTCTCTTAATTACCATAAAGTCACTTACTTGTACCTCTTGGCCTTTTCAATCATCATATATACTCACTTTGTCTAAATTGAGCAGTGCACAAATATCATCTCAAATATTGGCCTAAATTGTACAAAATTGGAAGCAGATGAATACCAACGTTCCAGTATATGTTTGAAATATTTTTACACTTTTCTTTTAATTTATTATTCGATTTTTTTGTATATATTAATTTGAATCTCTTTCAACGGTGATTCATGGCGTCAATTTAGGATTTTCGCGATTATTCGCGATTTTCTCTTAACAAAAGAGAGCGCGAATTTTCCCATATATGCGCTCAAATGTATGTACTCGTATGTGTGATGTGTACGTCCAAAAGCGCTTTGACACATTTGCGTTTTTCGCATTTTAAATTTGAATATGAAACGAAGTTGCCGACGGCAATTTTCGCGCGAAAATTCACCATCATCGTGCCACTGAAAATTTTCATACATTACATTATTTTCGTGTAAGACAGATGCCCTAAATTCGAGGGTTGAGTATTGTAAATGCAAATTGGATAATTTTACAGCAACTAAAAAAAACTTATGAAACACTTTGATCTTTATAACGAACAAACAAAATTAAAAATATGAATATAATGTGTGTATTGAGTTAAAAAAATATTTTACTCGACTAGTACGTTCAATAAGTAAAGAAAATATTTTGTATTTTTCTTTAATTCATTTCTATCTTCTAAGAAATTTCATTTTGAGATAGTTTCAGTTCGCTTTTTGTAGAGAAAGTGTCTCAATAAGAGGACGTGAAAAGGGAAAGAAACCAAAAAAATACATTTCAATAAGGAAACCTACCAATACTTCAATCTAACTGTATTACGTGAATCTCATTCGCCAATAAACCTCACTTACAGAACCTGCAATGGAATAATAAAAGAAACTGAAAATGAATTAAATCTCAGTCTTTGATAATCAAATTGAAATACTGAGATCGAACAAATCTACATGGTACATATGAATATACGAAATCTATTGAATAAGTCCTTCGGTACTCTTTATTTGAATCTCAATAAACGATATTCCATTGCATTTCCTATAAGAAATGCAAGTCGGGAAGGTTGAGACAGAAAGTTTCGGAGGTAAGATATTCTGAAAATTTTGTATGAAAAAAAGTTGATAATGACATCACATTAAATTAAAAATCAAAGCATCGTGTATTGCGCAACTTCAGCAACCATTTCAACTTCTCTAACATCGATAGTTGAATACAAAATATTTTCAGAACAACTTACCCCCGAAGCATTCAGTCCTGTCCATCCTTATATGAATTATCTTAATTTAGCTCATTCTGTAAATTCGCCAAAAATGTGCCATAACAATATTCTGAATCACATAAGAAATCAGAATCCGAGGAAAATCCTCGAAATAGGCAATTAGTGTCCTCACGCTTTTGGGCGTCGATCGCGACTCTCGCTCCATTGACTCGAACGACAGCCAATGTGACAAATGGCGCCAAATCGATACGACTATTTTGAATGATGACCAGAATCGTGGACGATGACGAGCCACGAAGGTTCCTCAAATCGCAAACAATCGAATGATAAATGACCGAAGTTCGATTATTCGGCCTTTGTCGACTTTATCGAGTCTAGTCGAAAAGTCGCTTCAAACGGTGTACGTTGCTGATTTCATATCATATGTGATAACTTAAGAATTTTCTTCTTATTAGTTTTTTTTGGATTTGGGATAAAACTCAAATTTCATATTCATCGTATTGATGAATCCTATTATTTTATTTTTTTCCATAGCGATAAATATTGACATAAGTACAGTTGTTCTAAACAATCATATTGTGGTTTATACTTTGACAATTAGCATTGTGGTTTCCTGTTTTTCAGTTATTATCATAATGAACATTGTCTACATGTAAATATTCGTATCTCGCATTATGAGATAATATTCTTGAATAATCTTGGTTAATGAATAGTGGTCAATTTTGATAAGAAAACATTATAAATATGTGCGCTTCATTGATAAATCATTTCATATTTTCGAAAAAGACGCAAAAGTCAACTTGATTTTAAAATTAAGAGAAATGGACGACAAAACATACAATAGAGACCCAAAAGATTTCACAAATAAACTATGGTCTTTGAAAAACCGAGGGAAATTTTGTGACTCTACAGTCATAATTGACAAAAAAAGGTATTAGCAAATAGTTTATGCATATTTTTATATGTTCTCATTGATTTTCATTGATATTCTTTCGTAGTATTCCTGTCCATTCCGTTGTTTTAGCCTCTTGCAGCGATTTTTTTGAAAGTGCTTTTGATAATGAAGGAAATGAGGGAAAGGAATTGATATTAAATAGTTTTGATGTTGAAATATTGGAATCATTAATTGAATATTGCTATACAGGGAGTATAAGTAAATTCAATCATAAAAATCTAGTATTTTTAAATCATTTATTTTTCAATTAAAATTTCGTTGTAGAAATCAATGAAGATAAAGCACTGGAAATTTTTGAAATAGCAAACATATTATCAATGCCAAAAATTGCGGAAATAAGTTCGAAAATATTAGAAAAAAAAATTAATATTAAAAATTGTCTTTCGATGTGGAAACTTGTTCAACCGGAAAATGAAAAATATTTGAAAAATACTGTTACATCATTTATTTGTACATATTTCGAAGAGGTTATGATTTTATCACGGAATCTTTTATTTTCAATATGTGTTTGACATTTTTATACATAAATATTCTTACAGATATCTATTTTACCTGAATTTTTGGCTTTAAAATATTCGGATATCAAAAATATGCTTAGCTTAGATTTAACTATGGAATCAGAAATGATAATTTACAATGCAATAAAAAAGTGGGTGAACCATGATAAATCGAGAATGAATAAAACAATGGATCTCTTGGGTTATGTCAAATTAGAATATTTACCCCACGATGTAAGAATGGACAAAATTACACTTCACAA
Source organism: Cheumatopsyche charites (assembly GCA_024721215.1). NCBI lineage: Eukaryota > Metazoa > Arthropoda > Insecta > Trichoptera > Hydropsychidae > Cheumatopsyche > Cheumatopsyche charites. Next base: position 4,225,160 of record CM045585.1, on the reverse strand, counting down.
CTTCATCATTACGTCATATATTTTTTTAATTGTTAAAATGTATTTACAGTTTTTGTTGTCTGAAGCACTTTCACTCTGTGGCTCAAATAATTCTTGCTTTTCAATGTTTATTGAAAAAGCGCTACAATCCCGAAAAAATAACATTCCAGAAAAATGTACAGATTCTCAAAATACATTCATTGCAATTGGAAGTGATGGTTATGATGTGAGTTCTTAAATACTTATAATTACGTCTGTATATTAGTATTGTCATTTGATTAATGATTTTTTTATTAAAATGGTATAGACAGCGAATATAATGGAAGTGCTTGATCTCAATGAAAACAACTGGATAACAATCCAGCACAATGGATATCAAAGAGCTACTTTTGCTACAGAAAAGATAAAAAACAAATTAATGATTATTGGAGGCATTTCCAAGAGTGGGGATGCTACTAATTTTGTATGTGAATTACCGTTTCGATCCCATGTTTCTTGAAAACATAACGCGATTTTCAAAAACACATTTTAAAATCGTACTATAATTTATCAAATAATAATGTTTTAGGCTGAATATTATGATATGACAACTGGTAAAATTGAATCTTTGCCTCCAATGAAATATGCCAGATATCACCTATCAGCAGTAAGATACAATAAAATTATATTAGCAATTGGAGGATTAAGCGGTCCAAATAATAATTCAAATAATTATGTTTCGCAAATCGAGAAGTAACTAACTATTTACTTTTTACATAATTTTAGATGTTTTCATTGTGATAATATTTTTATAGATGGGATTCTGTTTCAAAGACTTGGGGAGAAGTCTCGTCGAAAAAAATCTCTCGTTATGGATTATTAACATTAGTTTTAGGCGAAGAAATTTTACTCATTGGAGGTTACGGACTAAATGAAGGTTACTTATCGAAAACCGATGCTTATAATCCTACAACTGACCAGTGGAGATCTTGTAGTCCCATGAAAGAAACTCGATATTATCCTGGAGTATTTATACAGATTTTCGTTTAACACTGTATTTTGATGTGGATTCGATTATTAATTGATCATAAAATCATTAGGTGGCTCTTGTTGGTGGTTTTGTATATGCTGTAGGTGGAGAAATCCCTGGTCAAAGTATGATAACTGCTGAAAGGTACGACCCCAAAATTGACCAATGGTCATTAATCCAATCTTTAAGAGTCGCCACAAGAATGATAGGAGCAGGAAATCTTAACGGGAAATTGATAATAAGTGGTTGGTTATCAATTTTATTTTTAAATCCAAATATCAAGTTTATTCAGAAAATTCACAATTCAATTATGAAATTTAAAATAGGTGGATTCACTATCACTACAGTTTCCACAGTTGAAATGTATGATGAAAAAAACTTGAAATGGATACCTATGGAATCACTAAAAATGGCTCGTTCTAAGCATAGACTGATTGAAATCCCATGGTGGTTGGCCAAAAATATATTATCGAAAAAAACAAATGAAAAAATATAGTTCGATATAATTGTGACTTGATTTGACTAATAAAATCACACCAATACATTTTATTTTTTCAATTTTTCCATTTCCCGACAAATTGAAAGGTCCGAACGGGACAAGTTCGACCATATAATCGTTCCAAGAACTCTCTCACAATATGTACGGTACAAGGGGGGACAGAAGAGCTTTTATATTCATATATTCGAGCCGTTTTATTGCGTACCGATGGTGCCTTTTAGAGGTGCCTTTTTTCGCGAAGTTGGCCCGTTGACAAGGAAACGTTACGAGGAAAAATATTGTCGTTGTAAATCACCGAAGGGAAATCCTTAACCGACTCATCACTTCCGCTTCCTGCGTATATATAAGGTCTAAAGTATTCGAAACGAGGGAAAATCTAAATACTGGACGTGAGTTCTGTTCATACATGTATATGAGAGTTGTATTTTTTTTGTATATGATGTATGAATTGTGTGGTTTCAATGTCATTTTAATTTCCGTTTGAATATTGATAATATAATAATTAGATAGGTATCGTATCGCTTTTATTGCATAACATCTTATTTTAACAAGAGGTATATTTCTTGATATATGAAATGAAAAATCTCTATATTAATCTCGTTTTCTTTCTACTTACCATTTTATCAAAAACTAGCTTCTGCAACCATGCGGTGCTCGAGACTGACTTTTAAGTCGATTTTGAACTGTTGTGTAGTATTTCTCGCTCTCGTAGTATATTTCGTTTCGTGTGTAGACCGTGCTTAATATTTACTATGACTGAGTTACAAAAAGATCTTCTTGATATTGATCAGTTGATATAAAATTAATCACGATTGTAAAATTTTAAATATAATGTATAAAATGTGACGATACTGAAAAATTCTCAGACGTGTAAATTTTCACTGCCAAAAGATCAGCTCTTAAGCAGTCTACGCTCAGACAAACAGATATACGTATATACATTTTTGTTTTTTTTAAATAAAATTCACCTCACATAAACCACAAAATTCTACAAAATATCTTCATATGTAAAAAAATATGATTCAAACGACATAAAATAAATCGTTCTGGTGGATTTTCCTCTCCGGGCGTACTTCATATTATCCGATAGTTCACTTTAACCGACGAAATGCCTCTTCGGCGTATAAAAAAAAGAGCATTTTCGTACATTAGTCGATGTGTGCGTTCCATATGTAAACACTTTGGCGTATTCGATTTCACGGTTCACTAATCTCAAAGCAATTTATGTGTATAAAATAACTTTAGCGTTCGCAAACAAAGCTCGCACCGCCGAAGCTTACATTAAACTTTCTTTACTATCGGGCGATATTTACGCTCATTTTTATTTACAGCCTTTGATCTTGTTTTTATTGATTCGCCAAACTTTTCCGATCGGCGGAGGAAATTTTAATCTCGACAAGCGAAGGATTCGTTTGTATTCGTCGAGCGACGCAGACGCTCAAAGAAAAACAAGAAAGTAATTATAGAAATTTTCGCAAAGCGCATCGTACGAAAATTATTTTTTTGGATATATTTTTTATATTTTTGATATATTGTGGTGACCTGGTTAGCTCTCTTCAGGAATGGAGTTCAATCTGGTGCGTGTTTTTGTTATTTTTTTCGTGCCGTGTTGTGTTCTCACTCGGAAATGCAATCTACCTCACCTACAGCTCGCGAAATCGCTTTTACAATTCTAAATTGAAATGTAATTCCTCAGCCGTTTCCATAGTGTACTGAAATAAGAAAATATATATACATTAATTCTGTTTATTCCGCACGAAATGAAATAAAACTGTGGAAGAAATTTAATATTCTGCGACAATTTCAATCTTTCTGTTTTTTCAGCCATTTATTTTTTTTTGCCCCGAAGAATTTTTCAACCGCGGCGTTTCGTAGAAAAATTTCTATTGGAATTGTTAAACGGCAGTCGCTTGACAACTCTCTGAGCCGGTATTTTCATTAATCATTCGTAATTTATTGCGATCTTTTCGGTAATATTTCATATTTCTTCAGTGGCACGCACATACGCACAGTACTAGAGCATACATCATCTATATTATCTGAAACAGTCATCAAGACGCTCAATGATTTACGGTCTGCTTAATTGCTCCATTTTCAGACGCGGGAACGACGAAAATTCAAACAATTTCACTCGTGTAAATTACATCGCCGTTCTTTTGATAAATTATTTCGAAATTAACGTGCGTTTAAATTTCAATTTCCTTTTGTTTCGTCCGCTCATCCATCTTGCAATCTTCCACAATACATCCCTCATATTGATGTATTCAAGTATAACATAAGATGAGATTTATCGCACGATTTATCGTAATCCAGAGGAAGTGAGAATGGTCTGTCTTTTTCTTTCTTCTTCTGTCTGATTTTAATGATCTATAAATAAATGTTTTTGCTTAAATTTTTAAGACTAGTTGTAAATTTGTGCAAGAGAAAAAGGCATTTTCAAATTTGCAGATTTTCATTTCTTTCCAACTGGCGATAAATCTCATGATAAGTCGTATCATTTGTGTCCAGCTTTACATTCAACTGATCTTTCAAAGTTTACGATCTCGTCCACGCATCGGATCGAACCTTTTGTTTCGGTCCGCTTTTAAAACACGCCAAACTTTCGGATTAAGCCAACCCGAATTTTCACCGAAAATCCCTTAAACATACACACATATGTATATAGACACACAAAGCATATCGAGAGTCCATTTTGCCGAATTTACCCGGAAGCCGAGTCCCGATTGTCCGCGAGCAACTTTTCACTCAAAACAACTTTCGTCGGCCGACGGAGTTTTCCCGTGAAATTAGCGATCGAAATTTTCGGTTCCGTTCGGTTCTTGGGTTTTGTTGTGTTTCCTTAACGTAGGTTTTCGTACGAAAGTCTCCGAGGACTTTGTTAAGTGCGGGGAGAGTCCCGAGAATTTGACGGGTCACTTTGGAAATTTTGCATTTCAAAGGTTTGTGTGTTTATGGGTTTGTTTGCTTGTGTGTGTGTGTGTTTGCGTTTATATGTGGGAAATGGGTCGTTCTATTATTGTGCTTCGGTTCAAGTTTAATTAAAATAACATTTTATTGTTGTGAGTTTAATTGTTTCATTAAGCGCTAGATTATTGTTATAGTTTCGGCGTTGTGCTTTTGCCGTATATTGTTCGAATGTGATGAGTTATTCGTAAGTGCTTTATATCAGATTGAATCGGAATTGTATTCAATTAACGATCGAAATTCAAAATTATAATTGAAAATTTTAATATATGCGAGATTTGATTGTATAAAGGTTTCAAATAATAAACGTACTTTTGGCTTACATACATGAGTAACTTTTATTGCGGTTTAATTTTTTTACAACTTCAGGTAACATCATCTTTTTGTACAAAAATATTCTAGTAACTTATTACTTTTAAAATAAAAATTATCTATATATATCGTTTCGAAAAATGGAAAAGAATAGTAGTCAATTTAAAAAAGAAAAATAATAATAATAATCATAAATATATTAATTACATATACATTTATACCTTATGTACTAAGCGTTATTTAGTTATGTTACGAACAAAATACATATTTTTTTGGCTTATACACAGTTAGTCAAATGTAGCAATCCAATTGAACCGTTCAAATAGTCGTTGAGATACATATAAAGGGGATCAATATGTCAAATATAAGATTTTTCTATACACTGAAAGGGCCATTTATCACTGTAATATTTTTTTAACGTATATCACTGACTTCATACATTCACTTCATCATTCCGTCTAGTTCGAAACTAAATAAATATTCCCGTATATAAATCAAGACTAGCAAGTATGGCATTGGAGTATAATCATGCGATGTCGAAGTCACGAATATAAATTAATAAATTTATCTAATAAATATTAGGTTATATCATAAACATTGGAATCATTCGATAACATTAATTAAACTGTATATTTACATACACATGTTTACTTTTTTTTTAATTCACGTATCAGATATACATTTTTCTACAAGAAATAAACTAAAGTAATGAAAAAAATAAACAAGAAAAAAATATATCACAACCAGTATCGTTTTTTTTTTCAGGAAAAACTTAATACTTTTTCCTTGCTTTGGATTTAGTCTTTGGAAAAGTTTTTTTTTATATAGAAACAAACAAATTAAAATCAATTGGTTTAAAAAAAAACAATAGCTTTATCATAATTCTTAAGTGTTCAGTTTAATCTCTTCAACATACAATACAATTGAATGTATCACATTCATACTTAGAACTAAATCACATATAATATATATTTAATTAATCAATTAATTAATTAATCATCGTATATTTATGTTTTTTATACATATCTATGTGAATTATACAAATTTGATCATATCAAATTTTATGTCACACATATAATTTTGCTCAAATAAAAAATAGTCATTACAGCTACAATTAGATTATAATAGTTCATATTAAAATTCTTGCATCCCAGACTCGACGTAACTGAAAAGATAAAAATAGACAAATAAGCTCTCATTTACAATAAAAATACATGCAACGTGTTGACTTTTTTCCTTTAAAATTTAAAGGCATTAACGATTCGAACTCTCAATAATATTTAGAAATTCAGAGTGGAAAAAAAAGTCTACACGTCGCTACGTAACACTCGAGTTAAATAACTAACGATTGAAATATCAGACCTCAATCATATCACATTTTTTTACATCGAACATCAACACATCAAACCTTCATAAAAATACCATCGCAACAATCCCGCAATACTCAACCGAACAAAACCTCCCCGCAAACAAAACAACAAAGCCCTTCGATCGACCATCAAACGCAACATCGACAAAACAACAAAACCATTCACTCGGCACACAACAAAACAAAGAATGTATATACGACGACTGAAAAGACCAATGGGTACAAGTGACTTGCACCGATATCAAGAAAAACACTCACTCACTACAAATGTGTAGTATCTGTTAATTGACTCGTAGCATGACGTCACTTTGCAAACGCATGGTGAAAAGTCTGCCCGTCTCCATATGTGCACGAAATAGACAAACTTTCCGCTCTGTTACGCATTCATTCATCTTCAGCACTTCGAACTATGCTATACTTGAGTCGATTTCGGAAGTCAGCTGTACTCATTGGCCTTTTCAGTCGTCATATAAATATAGATATATAATATCGAAAGCGATAACGAACCTCTTCCGATCCTCGGAGGGCCGTCGGTCTCTCGCAGCGGGAGTTCGGCGATTTTATTGTAAAGGTCTAAAACCCTGGCTAAGCACCTCAGGATCGGAGGTCCGTCCAAGTAATGATCTGGAAGCAGCAGCAAGGACACGGACAGCTCCGCTTTGTACAGCCCTTCGTCTGCTGGTTGGTGCCTCAGCAGGCCAGGGCTTATCTGATACAATAGAAATTGCATTGTCATTGATTTTTGCTTATTTAGCGTCTATCAGTATGTTTTTTTTATGATAGAATTGCTTTTAAGTTGGTATCGGATAATTGGAAAATATCGAGAGTCGTGTTTGTGATGGTGCATGTTGATAAATTAATGGAAAATTGAGATATCGCTCGAACGCAAATGTGTCAGACAATGTAAATATTGAATCAATAAATATATAATTAGTTTTTGCATGACGTGTTCAAGCTCGCACAGAGCACAATATCTCAGTTTATATATGAGTTGTCGATATGTGTGTAGTTTTATTTCTATTCTGAAATGCTTCTACATATATGCAAATCGTTTTTAAAACTGAACTGAAAAATGACTATAAAAGTAACGAAAATTCTTTAATTTATATTGTTTCAATAGATACTCTATTAGATATAAATAAATTATTTGAACTAATTTGATGCTAATATAGGGTTAATCGAGATAATTGCGACTAATGAGGTATTTGCGGTTGACATCGATATCTCAGTTATTATTAAAATATTGATACTAACCGCACTTGCTCCATGATCCGCAATTACCCTAACTGACCTTTAAAAAGGTTATGTCCCTAGATTGACATTTTATTATATTTTAAAATCCTTCAATTTTTTCCATGTTACTTTAAAATTTCTTTGGAAGTTAACAAGTAATTATGAGTTTAAAAGTCGATTTGTTTAGTTTTCAATTTAAACGTTCTTTTTGTTTTCTATAGAATTGACATTTATCAAACTATTGTTAATACGTGCGATCTTTTATTTTATTAATAGAAACGAAGCTAAGAGCAATAAAATTCAAACATTTAAACCGTAACCACTTAATACGAACGTATCGAAAATCTTCAATTTTTCAATATAATCCGAACAAATCGCCCGATTTCACAATCGACTTGCCACTGTGTAAAAGTCGATATTTCCAAAGAGCGAAGCCACGAGGCTGGAAAACTGAGCCAAGTGCCTTATGTACCGTGAAATTCCGAGTGAGTCGAGTCTGGCGAAGGCGGCCAAGTGCTGTTTTTACTTACTTGCATGGCGTTTATGAAGAAAGTTAAATTGACCAAGGGCCGAGATGGCGGCGCCGTGCAGTTCGCCCTCAGGATGTCCCCGGGGTCGTATTGGGGTCGCTCGGTCACTATCACCGGGAGACCCTCGGGAAGTGCTGTAAAATCAACAGTTTTTTTACACATTTTGATTGAAAGTCGTATTAAATGTTGTTTCGAGTCTTTGTGCTCTCAATTGAGTCGCACTTATTTCGTTTCGAGATATTCTGGGTTGGTCTTTTCACTGCTTTCGTTAACTTAGCATAGAGTTACTGCCAGTCTTTTTACTATAAAAAATAACAGATGCTGATTTTTGATAGTTCATAATTGGAAAAGTAAGTGTAAATTCCTGGTTTGTTAACTTAAGCAGTGAAAAGACTGACCCTAATGTTTATACGTTCGTCTTTGCTAGACGCGCAGTCGAAATCGAAAAACGATTCAATTATATTTTTTACAATTTTGATATTAATTGTTTTTTTTAGTCCATAACAATTCTTATAAAAAAAATATTAATTCATATTTTTTTATAATTTTCAGACTCACATGCAGAGCGAGAGTGGTGAGTACTTATTCTTATACATTTTTTTTATTGAACGACAGAAATTTTTTAACATTTTAAAACTCGTTTATTTTTAATTTTTCGGTTTTTTATCGTATGTTATAGAATACTCAATATAGTATTGATAAATTAGGTATGTTTTATTTGAAATCAGGATAAAACTCGGTTTTACTTTTCGATTGAAAATGTCTGTTTGATGTAACGTTATGGCTGAAAAAAAATCTATTTGTCCCTATTTAAATTTAGAACAAATATTATCATTTAATTACATACCATCAGATTAATACAATTACTATTTTATAAAAATACATACTTAAAATGAACTTACAATTAGTATAATTTTACATCATTAAAACTTTTCAACACCCAACATATGAGAGAAAATTAAGTGGAAAATATAATTTTATATAATAGAACATATCTCAATTACCATAGAGTGTTATAAATCGTGATAAATGCTCAATAATAAAACATTTTCTAATATAATAACATATTAAAAAAAAACTCAATATATCAAAAGATGCAAAAATCTCCAAGCGACGAGTTTAAATTCCCTTTTTTTTATACGGAAACTTCTTACGCACAAAAATCCCGGTTTTTTTTTTCATCATCTTCCACCCTCGAACCCTACAAACGCATCTCGCAATATATTATCGGGGTGGCAAAGGGGCGTATCCTTTTGAAAAGTGTCTTTCCGCTTTTAATGCCGCAGTTCGGAAATTTCATCACGTAAAACGTTGAATGGGCCAAGTCGACAACCGCCCCGCGTTTCCTTTATGGCGTCTCCCGATCTCGACACACTAAATCATTACGGTTTTCACGCTTTCAGCGGGTCTTTCGACGAATATGAATGCGATCAAAGAAATTTTCGACGAAAAAGTGTTTTATTAAATCGCCGATTCGATTCTGCATCGGGGCGATTCAATGTAAAGAATCGCGCTTGAGTTTGTAATTTGTTTGTGCGTACGTTCGCTCGAGGAATTGAGCGGACGAATAATTTACGGAAGTAAATTGATAATTTTTTCGATTTTTCTGTATTTATTATGGAAATATCTTCATCTAATAATTCACTTGTGGAAAAATCACTTACGTTTTTATTAAATATACTACCACTAACATATCAAACGTACTGAAACATTCGCACTATATAATCACGTTATTGAAAATCCATGTACAAACATAAATCGAAACACATATTTATGAGATATTTACAATATTAATAAACAAAAAAAATAAAATTGTTAAATTTCACTATTTATTACTAATAAGTAATCAATATGTTCAATTTTTTTAGTAATTTTATATTACTTATTTCAATCGCTTTGAATATATCTAAATACATTGTAATGTGATTTCCATATTATGTGTGTGAATCTATATTTAGTGTCTGGATAATCAACCGATTTGGATACAACGATTTCGAATAATCGAAGCTATTATTCGAGAAGCCAATCGATTTGGATACCAGTTGTTCGATAGGCTAGTAATTCAAAATGCTTTAGCGGAATAATCAGTTAATCGAAATTTCGTATAATTGAGACACCTAATAAATCCTTTAATCAGCTAAAACGAATTAAGCTTTCGAATGAATAACAAGCTTAAATTAATTTTATATTGTAAATTAGTTACTGGAATTTTTTAATATCATCCCTTTTTATTCATATTGATGAGAATGAAATTTTTGAATTTCAATTGAAGATATATCGCTTCATAATACGTAATATAATACAATCGACTCCATTCGAGCATCTATAAGCTACTATTGAAAAAGTCTACATTTTATGAAATGTTCAAAATACTTTTACTAATAAATTAACAGATGTTAAATTTAATTTTCCTAATATCATTGACATATTATTCTTAGATAAATAATCGAGTAGTTTCATAGTAGGGATGCTTGCAATTTCAACCAACGATTCAACACATGCATAAGAAAATCGTCAAATTCGACCGCGAAAAAAATCTCAAAAAATCTCAAAAATTCCGGAAAACCCCCAAATCCAATTCCGGCAAATAAAACCACCCACAAACCCCCGACAACCGACCGAAACACCATCATCACCAAACACGTTCCCCGGACAACGTATCGAAACGTTACGCCGACTATCGAATTATGCTTCGACGGGACGCCGATCGTGTCAAACTGGCCCCCCGGCTTGTTAGCCGATAACATCGTTAGGGCGAAGCCTCCGGCTACGGAGAGGGGGGGTGAAGGGACGAAGGGGGAGACGAGGGGGATGAAAGGGGCGAAGCCTCCCATGGGGGCGCCCCATTTGCGCCGATCCGGTTCGCCAGAAACTATCGTGTCGCACCTGAAGAATCCGAAAGACTTTCGTTTGTACGGTGGTCGGATTTTGTTTGGGGTTGTTATGGTGTTGTGTGAATTTAGGTGTATACAGGTCTATTGTTTACACTACCAGGTGTAATTGACAGCTTATAGATTGTGATAGATTCTGAAGCAAATGTGATTCTGAATTACGAAGATTTTAAATTAGTATGGGTCTGGATTGATGATAATTGTTTACAATGTGATCCAGAACCCCATTGATCCAAAATTTTGGTGATTCAGAAGCAGGTATGATTAAAATAGCTTTTGCCAAAATCTATTATGATTATCTAGAATTTGTCTTTCATACATATTGCTTAATACTGAATATCGTTTTTTTTTTCAATAATTTTCTTGAACTTTTAATTTATTTGAATTGATTCGAACTTATGAAAATACACATGAATAATGGAAAATTTAAGAGAAAATAATATCAACAGTTTATAAGTAATGGGAAATTAAATTATGGTGTGATGCTTTAATATCAACAGATTTTTTTTTTATTAACATTGACCTCTGATTTTTCGTAGAATATTGAGTCACATTCTCTCTTTAACATTTTTTTTTTTGTCTACTTTTATCAAGTTTCGACAAAATCGATTGCTCTGAATACGCAACGTTTCCTTCTTAAATTTCAGTATGTGTAGAATTTAGTACAGTTACTATATTAGCTATTAAATACATGTATGTTATGTACGAAATATTTAAAATATAGTCTATAATATCGAACTTAATAACGTTATACAAAGGAAACTTTCAAAATTTATTTTACATCCGAACACACTTATGTTTGTCGTTCATGGAACTTTCCCACCGATTCGACAAACTCTAATTTATTATATGACGAAAGTTTCTCCTCGAGAAAAAAACCTCGATCGGAAAGGACAAAGTATTTTTAAACAAGTAATAAAAAAAATCTACGATGTTGAAAAAATAATTGAATCATTATTTGATCCATCAGAAGAACCAACATTGAATTCTTCGAACAATCAAGTGCTCTTCTCGGAAGCGTGTTTTTATATTCAATCGTTTTGAAAAATATATAATATTACAATCAAAGCAAAATATTGAAAAAAAATTAATAAAACTTACACTTATTATTTAATATTCTACAGTGCTCTCTTACTTTCTATAGATTTTCATAAATAACTACTCTAATAAACTTTATTTGCTTAGTTTTTATTTAGCTGCTTATTATCATAATATACTGCAATAATAAAATGAGTTCGAATAAAGAGAAATTTAATTTCCTTCTCTTCGGATATATTTTTCATATCATGTTTGCAAAATAGAAGTGAACAGTTCAACATTTTCATTTCACGAGCATTTCTGCATTTCATTTTTGCCTTTTACACCGCAGGCTATCTTCATTTCAGTGCAGGTTTTCAGAAAAGCAGATGATTGTTTTCCTCCGTGATAAAATACTAACTTTTTAATTTCGCGCTTCGAGGTCGCTTCTTTATTCACCACAAAAGCCTTCAAAGCTTACGCACGCATTAGCTGAAAAAAATACGGGTATACGAATGCGACCAATAAATTACGAGACTAAGTTAATATAAAATCTTAATTTTTATATTATATTAGTCTGACATCTCAATTGAATTAATTCAAATTATAAAACACATTGAATGTTTACCTCCATTTTTCATATCTATCGAAACAGTCATTCTATCATATCAATTGAGAAAAACGACATGTGATTCTCACTAGAATTCGATAAGACTTGAACTCAGCATCACAAGGACACTAAGTTCGATTCATCAAGCACAAACGTTTCATATTAATAGTTATTTCAATAGAAAGTATGGTCTTCGGTTAATTACGATCAATGATCTATCACACAAGTTCTAAATTAGATTTTTCTTCATCTTACCAAATACATCTAACTCAACATTTTTGTCAAACTATCTCGTATTATCATATTATTATAGTTGACGATCGAAAAGGCCAAGGGATACAAGTGAAATTTTTGCCTAAATTGAGTTATGTACATGAATCACTTCTATGTGTGCTCATATATTTGGTGGCAAAAGGATATAAACGAACTTGGAACGTGTACCGAGATATATCATCAAATCACTCGACCTCCTCCTAATACATGAAGGTACATGGTCAACTTTGATCGCGCTTTTCTCGAAATCACCGCAAAATCACTTGTAGCCCTTGGCCTTTTCAATCGTCAGTTGGTTTACGAATTATTGTAAGCATTTTTCAGACATATTGAATCAACTATATTCGAATAAAAAGATTCAAAACTCAAATCCGGATACAACGGAGTCAAACCGTAACGTGTGTGAGTGCGCGTTCGTTTTATTTTTTTCGCTCGGTTATTTTTTCGGCTCTTTCGTAATTTCGCGCGCTTTCGCATTCGGGCAAAGTACACGTCAATTCATCCGTCTTTCGACGGAATTTACAGCAGATGGGATAACCCGAGCCATTAACCATCGCCAACGGTATAAGCGAGTGGGGCTATAACGTACACATATATCCCGATTTATGCGCGAGATACGCTGCACGGACGATCGGCCGTATATTGAAAATAGTCGCGTAATTCGAATAATGTTGATCGATGCTTTATTGGTCGGAGTCGAGTGTGATAAATGTGCGTTATGAAAATTTTATGTCTCGGAAGCTCAAATGCGATTCCTATTTCGTGATATGACTAGATTTAGAATTCGTCTTGATTCGGATTCGGATTTGATGAATGCTGATCGAAGTTCTCAAATCAATTTTAGAAAAAAAAATCATTTTGATTCAAATTTTTCGCGAGAAATGTTCAAAAGTCTAGAGGCTTACTAACCCTAACTGGAAAAATATCTTATGAACTCGAAACTGCTGAAAAGCAAAGGTCCAAGTCTGATTTTTACTGTGATTTCAGGAATAAAAATCAAAAATATTTCGAGGAAGTGAAATTCCTCCTCCTTAGCCGATTCTATGATTTCAGTTAACGGAAAGCATACAATTTAGTATAAATCATAGTTTTTCATTATGCAAATTGTTAAAATTGGAAATACATCTACGGCGAATTTTCACTATCATAATTTTCTTCTGAATATAAAACAAAATATCAAAGCAACAATATTCTTAATTAAAATCTAAAAAGTCGAACTACAAGTAATACGATGATTTGAATGCTATTTTATAGAATCAATAATACAGTGTCTCATTTATTCTCGTGAAAACAGCTCACAATATAAGCTCTCTCTTTACATCTATTCGTACACAGCACTAAAATTTAAAAGCGCGAATTTTACGAAACTTTAAATTAAGCCCACGCGAAAAAGGTTGTATTTTTAAATAGAGACACAAGTGTACGAAAAAGATTATGCGGGCGTTTATAACATATGCGGGAAAACTCGAAAGCGTGAAAAGCTCACTAGAGCTTTTCCCCGTGTGACGACTCCAGAAGACCAGAGCGGAAAATTTCCTTCGGCTAAACATCACACGTATCCGGAAACAAGATTAATTTCGACACAGTTTTCGTAATAAAATAATACAAGTTTGGCTCGCGTAATTTGGAAAATTGCTTCTCGGAATAACGACGAGCTGACATAATTGATGTGATTTTCTTTCCCTTTTTTTCCTTCCTTGTAATCCTTGTTCTGTATCTGAGCGTAATCGAAATATTGTACACCGATCCTCTGATTTATACGCGGGATATTTTTTCTAGGATTTCATTTGATGTGATTGAAATATGCTTTTTTTGGGATGATATTGTATGTGACTTTATTGTACGCAGATAATACAATAGAAACAACTTCTATTCATTATGATATAATTATAGATATATAAATAGATTCGTGTAATTAAATTCAATATTTATATCTCACAATTGAATAATATTATAAAAATTCATTGTTTTGTGAAAGATTCTAGATAAAAAATCTGTCACAGCAAATTAAATATTACCTAACACAAAGATAATGAAAAATTACACAAAGTTTGTGTAAAAGTAATAAATCGGAACTCATCCATCTAAAGGACGTCAGCTTTCTAGGCGATTTCGGCCTTGACTGGGAATTCCCTTGAAATAGAAGCAAAAAAAAATACACGCGATACAAAAGATTCCCTTCGAAATAATTCACAACGTGAATAGTGGCGTATAAAATTATTTTAATGTTGGGAAAAAGCCATAAATTCAGCCCGTATCTCGACACTGGAAAAGCTGCAGACAGCGAACGCAAAAAGATCCCTTCTTCGGACCTAGCACAACTTTTCTATGATTTACTCAAAATAAAATATTGCTTTTTTTTCTCCATAGATCTATTTATGGAATACAATACACAAATTCATCGTATCTGTGTCACAAAATTATTTTATTTTCAATACACCCACTCGATTCTATTTCGGTACTATTACATGAAATTCGACAGAATAAAGCCGAATAAAAATATTGATCGGATATTTTTATATTATAATTCTATTGCGTCGTATGAAAAAATAATAAATCTTCTTACCAACAACTTCCATGTGCGTAGAATAGACGGCCGTAGAAAAAGAAGGCGCGTCTGCTGAAACTTCACAGCTGAAATTTCCTGAAAGTCCGAATCCGACCTTCTGTAGCGTCACTTGCGTCGAATTTGACTCGGACAACTGTCGAAAAAATAAAATTTTATTCACATATTCTTTCAATTCATACTTTATCATAAAGAAAATTCAATATTTTTCATAAATTTCTGAATGAAATATTTTTTTGAGCCGTTCTGAACTGATCGAGACTAACTTTACCTTCTGACAAAAATGAGATTTAAGTGTCAAAGCACTTGATTTAGTATTTCTATATGTCTATATCTCATTAAATAACATTTGGTCACCGAATAACAAATCATTTATTTCAAAAGCCATTTCATCAATTGTGTATTTTAATCTGAACTAACTACATCAATAGCTTATAAACAAAAATCTCTTTTGTTTCTTCTGAAAAAATATATAATGAAGGATATTTCATAAACATATCAAACATATTTGATAGTTTTTCTCAAATTCTAGCTTAATAGTTAATCTCGATAAACTCTGAAAAGCTCAGTTGAAATCGCAAAAAAAATACATATTCTCATTTTAATTTATCTTATCCATTTGAATATCTAAACATTCTAATTCATTTATGTACGGCAATTAGTTGAGCAATTGTTATCGTAATGAGTAAATCGTGTTTGAATCTAATCGCTCGAATTGAATCGATTAATACGTAATCATGTCACATGTATAAACATTATTAAACATAAATTAATTATGGAATCGTTCGATCGGTGTTTCGGTAACTGGAAATCGTTTGATAAGTAATATTTAAATGCATCTTATATATTTATAATCATATTGCAGTGTAATCCGTTTCGAATGGAGTGAGAATCGTTCTAAATCCGAAGAATAAAATTGGCCGTTTTGCAATATGGCGAAAACGTAAGAGTCATTTGGCACCGATCCCGCTCTCGAAAGGGGAGTTCCAAATCTATAAAAGCTCTATTGTAATTTTTTTGCATGAATATCAATTGACGTATTTTAAAAACGCTCTCCACAGAATCATTTGATAATAATAAAAAGATTTGTCAGGAAAATAAATTTGATGCGAACACGCATATGAAATATTGCACGCCATTTACTCAACTTATTCAAATCACAACTTATGTAATAATAATATAATAAAATTATTCATTCATATAAAATAAATATAATTTAAGCACATTCTCACTAAAAACCACTTAATATTTCACTCATCCCACACCGATACATTACAAAAGATCGTACATTTTCTAAAATCCCCAAACGGAAACGACGCTAACTCTCACTAGAAACGCTCACGCTATTCTATGTAAATCAAAGATTCTCAAACGTTTTCAAATCAACTTTCACTCTCATTTAATCAAGCAAACTTTGACGTCAAATTTTTGTCCTTACAACAGCTTTAACTATCAAAACTCTTAACATTATAATTTTTCTTTGCTATGTTATATTTTTTTATTTATTCTACTAATACTTATTACTATTTTTTTTTCTCAATTAATGACTCACTTTAAACTAAAGAAACAGATCAGCTAAGCTAAAGACTTTGCAGAGTAATAACAGCACATAATATTTGACACTAAATCAATCGAATTTAATTGGCACAGATGACGATCATTTCAAGGAATCGTTTCGTAAAGCGTTAAACATTATATTTCGAATCAAATAATCGAAAGATACGATTTCAATATAAATAATTCAATTAAAACAAACGACATTTAGAGTCGTCCCCCGCTTAAAGCGATTGTTTCACACGATTTTTTTTTAATACACTTGCGATTTTTTTTCGAAAAAGCACATAGATGTGATCACTCTTAACAAAATTCATCGCGTTAATACCTTTTATCCGAAAAAATGTTGCGTCCGTTTTAAAAAAAACTATGTGAAGTTATCGTGTTGAACAGAGGACTACTGAAAACTCTCGCCAAAACTGACAGAACTCGAGCCTAGGTATCCCAAGTATGCTAAATCAATACGACATGCATAAATACTTTAAACTCCTGTAGCTTTATATTCAATTTTAACAATCGAGACATCAAAGCGTAAATTTCACAATAAATTATTTCATCTAAATCTCAACCCTTCAACATTCCCTCGCACAGTTTAAGAACCCCCAAGGAAGAAATCCTCCCTGAAAATCCCTCACATTTCCTATATTTGCCGTGTTATATGGGGCCTGCGATGTGTGTCGAGATTTCCTTTGTACTAGATTTTTTGCGGTATCGCATTAGCGCCGCCATAAAATCCTCACTAAAAGAAATAGAGTGTGCATTACGCTTGATGTATGTGCATATCATCACGTTAAGTATCGTTAACGTGGGCAAATCCTGTGTTCGCGCCACTTCAAAATTACACCATTCCTCATTATGGGATTTATGCCCTCGCCCGAGAACCCTTTGCTTTTGAACCAGGGGGTGGAATTTTGGGGTGGATTTTAGGGGGTGGAAGCCTCGCAGGATCTCTTTTATTGCGCGAAAATTGGTATCTATCTCGCGGGGACGATTTTCTTCGCGTTTTGTAATGATTTTTTATGAGGATTTTCTTTTTTATAGTAGATAAAAGTAATTTCGTTGAAAGTTTATTTTTTTATATTGCTACTCAATTATTTTATACTTGTCTATTAATCATTCAAGTGAAGGAGAACCGCAAGTCTAGTAAATTCGAAGTGTAGTAACAGTGCACTATGTGGCGCTAAATTGATTGAATTCAATCAATTCAGACGTCCATTTTCAAAATCCATTTCATAAAGACTAAAATTAATACCTTTTTTAATCAAATATTTGACAAAATAATTGAGTCTTTAATTAAAAAACAACATGTGAATTTCCGACAGAACTTGAAACTAGCATCATAATATTCTGAATCATCACAAAATGAACATATCTTTTATACTACTGTTTCATCGTCTGAATATGAAATCATGAATTTTATACAAATACTAATATAAATCACTTACATATTCAAGCATTTACTTTTTTTTCACTCGCATAATTCATTTCGATTTATTTATTCCTTTAGTTTGTTCTTGTCATTTATATAAAATTTTTAAACAATGGCCGGAAGACCCAACTCTCTCCCTTTCTCTGACCGTTTGCGATAACCCATTTTTCATTCGCGCAAACAGACTGGCTATCGAAAAAAATTCAAAATAATATGTAATTCGCAGAAAGCTAGGAAGTCATAAATTTCAAGTTTTTCCCTTAAAATTTTAATTAGCATTTTCGCACGGTCCAGATTTACATACGCGATTCGCATACAGCATATTGTTACTATGCAGAAACTCTGCGTTCGTTTCGAGAGAGGGTTCATTACGATACAATTTATTTTGCGAAAGTTTCCTCTCAGAAGTAGCATAATCTCGCTATAACCGACAGGAAAGTTCACTTAGTTCCGTATATACGTCTTACTTTTTGTTCAGAAAAAATGACAGATTTTCGCGTAAAATATTTCTTTTGAAATGGAGCAAAACAGAGATTTATGTAGCCATATTAAAATGTATAATATAATGCTGGGCCGGTGTGCAAAACTTTTTTTTCCCGCAAAATGCGAGCATCCAGAAAAATTATTGCCACGAACAAAAAACGTCAAATGCAAACGACGCTATTTTATAACTGTCAAAATCGATTAATGAAGTCGGCTCGTATAACAGATACGCGTATGGTACAATACTTTGTGGATGAAAAATATCCGTCGAACGCTTCGAAAATAAACTCGATTTTGTAGATTCAATTTGTTTTATCAGAAAACATCTATGTGTAACTTAACATTAATCAAATGATCAATAGATTCTAAATAATTTATCAATCAAATAATAATATTTTAATGAATTTCTTCTTTTTTTTAACAAATAATGACTGAAATATTTATGCAGTACTTGTAGAGCAAATCATCGGATAACACTCAACGAATCTTAATTTAACCTAAAACCTCTCATCAGACTCTTCAAATGTCAAGTCGATGATCCGGTCTACAAGAACCAAAATATGCCTACATTTAATATTTAACTGTATAAAATTTAATGTAAAACCAGCATATCCGAAATTATTTCTAAAATTAGAACTACATCGAATTAATTTAATTTATTCAGATATCCCAAAATTAGCTCAACAACCCCGCTTTAAATAATAAAATCAAACGATCCGTTTCATCCACCAACCCTTCAACAACGACTCGACCAACAACCGCAACCTAACCGAAGCAGTACAGAAATATCCCACATTAACAAAATTAAATATAACACAAATCCAAGCACCACACCTCCATCATCAAGACAGACAACCGCCTGGCCCGTAATAAATGTCAATGTTCCGGCTCTTGCCCTTAGACCACAGCCTAAAGGCATATTCACACGACATATAACCGAAACCGATACCAGAGAAAGAGCTTTATACGCAGATATGCAAAAAATATGGGTTTATATCAATATCTTTAACGTTATATGGTGCATTCTAAAAGTCATGAAATATATTTTTTAAAAAAGAACGATCGGGGATATATAAAAAAAAGTAAAAATTATTAAAAATTCTTTATATGAGTATCTGTATATTTTTTTTCTGACACTTTCATAAATAGTATGCCTTTTAGGAGGCTTTAAAAAGACCTTTCTTTTAGACTTTAATAACAGTCATGTGGATAAATTGAATTATGTGATAATGGGTTATTTTGACTCTGTTTTTCATCTTAGGAAATGAGTTGAAGATGTCCAATGTATGGCATTTAACAGTTTGAAGTTTAAGAGTCAGTTAGAGCTAATTGTAAGAAGTACTAAATACTAAAAGAAGGATTCAATAAAACTATTATTCTGACCAAATTCATTTTCGGGTCAAGCTATTTTTTTATTGTATTGTATTTCTGAATATCTTATTGATCTATATCAACTAATTTAAAATTGTAATTTATAAGTTAAGCTAAAATAATGAATTTCATAATTTTTTAAATGCTCTATGTAAACATAGGATTCTTCTAGCGATCATTTCAATTTAGAGCCAATCTATTAACTTCTGTTTTGAAAATAAATCGAATTCAAACTACAAACTATCCTGCAACTACAAACTGTCGAAATCTGAATAAAAAAAGATGAATGTATGTATTGTTTGACGAACTGTAGTATGTCATTCTCTTTCAGCGGTAGCTTACAATTAGACAGCTCATAGTCATAGGGACCACGTATGATTTGAATTCGTTTCATTCTCTAACCAGAGAGGAAAAGACCGGCCCTTAGTCACTAGTAGTGTAAACTAGCCCTTAGACCACAGCCTAAGCGTGACGAGCGGGTCGTTATTTCACGTGAAATTAAAGCCTTAGGGGTTGCGACCCTTAGTCTTTCGCAGTGGGCGCTAACTCTTTCCGGGAGCCGGTGTGTGCGCGATAAATTTTGATTTCTTGCCGGATACGGGGCAAATTTATTTATTTGAGTTTAAGTGACATATAGGGATGATAAGGTAAATTGATTGTAGCGCTGCAGGTTGCCGCCGAAGGTGGGGCTGTTTGTTGAGATTTATCGTTGTAGGTGAAATTGGCCAAAGTCGAGTTTCTCGCGGTAAATATTTGGTTGACGTTTATAATCGATTTATTATTGTCGGGTGAAATTTGGAAATTTTGTATATTTTTTTTAGTATTATTAGTGCTATGTATATCGGATGAATTCAATGTAATATCTGTATATTTAATACACAATTAATCGGTCAGCTAAGGGAATTTTCGGAGTCAATTATTGCCGAAAAAATTAAGTTATTCGACATAATCAAAAAAGTAAATTGAAGTGAAGTTCAATAGAAAAGTCTGTTATTATATATCCTCCTTTCTTAAACATGTTTTAGACTCAAACACCATCAATTTTATTCCATCAATTCCACTTTTATGAAATTTAACATCCCACAATTATACAAATAGCCACAAAACACATATAAAACCTACTTCATAACCAGTTCATATCATCATTCTTAAATAAACGCAATCTAGATTTTTCAGATTAACATAAAAACCACATCGCACAACACACACATTTACTTAATCCAATCAAACTTAATCCCTTTTAATACAGACCTAACCTGATTTCAGATACACACAATAACAAAAATAAAACAAACAACACATTATATCATTCGAACTCGATTCGAATCGAATAAAAGTGACAAAGCTGTACTCACATCTACGTATATTCCGCTGAAAGGAAATATCCTGGCATTTGGTCTGTCCCCAGGCGAATACCTGTAGAATTCGTGTCTACCACGATACCATTTGACACAGTAGAGAGGTGCACCTTGCAATTCGTAAAGGCATTGCAAAGTCGCTTTTCCTCCTCTTTGGACTGCCGGTGGTGATATGCGCAACTCGGTGATGCGCAAGCAGCACATATCTGCGAATCAATACGAAAAAACATCATTAATATTGATCAAATTCAAGTTTTAAGACGAAAAAGTACTTTTTAGATACATCTGTGGATGATTCAGACAAATCTATGTATATACGAAAACGAGATAAATGTGTTAAAATTAAACGTTCTCAGTTCATTCAGGTATTTAGCTTTATCTTAAGCGCCTGCGAAAGTAACTTTTACTCTGCTATAAAACCCATTTTGAATACTGTGAAAAACAACAAGAGGCACGCAATGTGGTCAACAATGGGAACTATGGAATTTATTTCTTATGATTCCCATTTTTGAACACGCTAAATGCTGCATGCCTCTTGCTACTTGCCGCGGTACACAAAACGGACCTTAAGAGTTGCGTTACTTGAAAAGTTTTCATGATTTTTCAAATATTTCGTTTCTCAAAAAATCATAAAACTTAACTTTAATAATTTATCTAATCATCGTTTAAATGTGATGTGTTTTCTTAAATGCCATTTACATACATATGAACTTTTTTTTTCTTTTCATAAATTGACTGTTATTTACCATTATTTTATTTCGTTCAAGTTTAATCAATTTCCTCAAAAATCCTCAAGACATTCCTTTTATAAATTCGAGAGTTCTTATTTCCTGATAAATAAAAATGCCAAAACATGAAAAACAATATTTCGAAAATTCTACTAAATGTAAACGTTCATAACAAAATACAAATATCGTGCAAAACGGATTCGAATGAAATTAGATTGCAGATTGCGGCTCGATTCGCATATCCATGGGATAAAGCGCCAATCAGTATTTGTATAAAAGCGTAATTTCCAACAACGATGCGAATTAACCCATGAAAAAGTTAATTCGCAAAACTGCGAATTCGAGTGCGAGATAGAAATTGTAACCGAATACGTACATACGGTACACACACCGAACGCATTGTTGGCTCCGTGTAAAAGCATTTGCATATTTTATGAAAATGCGGATTCGCACTCTCCAATTTGCATTTACATTCGCCCAGTAGTGTTATGTTGAAAGCCAGATTTCAACCTGACGCCGAAACGACCGCTTACATTCGAATAAAATTATAAGCGACATTAGCACTTCGGTCATAGGAAAGAATATTAAAAAAAAAATAGATATGAGTGTTTAAAAAAGTTTAAAATTATATTTAGTGACTCTCTATGTTGGTACGCTACTTAAGTCTAATATATTTCACACCGCTTTAGTTTCAATTTTGAATATGATATTGCCTTTTAACATTGGAAATCTGTTAATATTATAACATCTTATCTAATCTTAATATAATAATAGTGCTAATTTTTCTTTCTATCTGTTCTTGTAACACTCAAGTTACAATTTGCACTACCCTGCTATAATGAATATTGTGTATAATAATAATAATAATTGTACAAATCATTTAACAGTATACATATTTTTAATAGGCTAATTACTCGTAGAATAATAGTTTTAATTTTTCTGTCTGTGTGATGCTGCGTTGCGATTTTCTTAATACTATAACAAAAATTGCATAAAATATAGTGCATTATTCTAACAAGGTATGCGTTGATTTCATCAACTACCTGATTATTTATATGAGACAAATAAGATTTTAATACGGATTTTCATTTATAAAATTCTTGGAATGAATCTCGTTCCAGTATAAAAGTTCATTTTCGTTAAAACAAAGAAAATTCCAAGTCTGTATCATTTAGATTGATCAAAATTCCGAGAAAAAACGAAAAAAAAAATCAAAAATAAACTCTGAAGTGTCAAATATGAATAAAATATAACGTAAGGGTATTTCAAGTTAATCTGCTAATGTAAACAATTCGCACTTATCCCATTATGAAATCATGATCCGATCCCTGACAAATCGTCCATATTTATACAGCCATTAGGCGGGGAAAAGTTTGGATCGTTAAAAAGAGTGCGCTTAGCATTTTAATAGGCCGGCTCATCGTGTAACTTTTCAATATTTACAATTTTACATCAAACACGCCCGGTCGTACTTTTTCCTTTTTCCTCTGCCATTTCGGAGAGTTATTATTTATCCAAATTGTTTCGGCGAACTCAATCCAATCAAAAAGTTTGCACTCGTTCCACCCACCGTTGTTTTGTCGTCCTTGCATATTTTTTTCTCTCCCCGTACATTTCTCTCGTCCTGTGAAATTTTCGAGACGTTAAAAGTTTTCTCCGTTAAAAAAGTACGAGTGTATCAAACAAACAAGATAATAAATATGTCAAAAGCGCTGGTCTCGTTCCTCCTTTAAGAAAATATAAATACGGAAACGATAAAATCTCGATGAAACAAAAACAACGGTGCGCTTATTTAATCCGGACCGGGGATAAATTTTCTCGATTTCTTTTATTTTAATTTATATTCATGTGTTTTGACTTTGAGTGTTTATATAAAACGAAAAGAATGCATAATACACGCATTTTTTAGAATATTCTCAGTATCTTTGTATTCGAAAAAAAAATCCATTTCAACGACCTAATCCAAATACGCTTCATACAAATTTACTGGCTTGAAAACTCTTTGATCTTTTATAGTATTTACCATTTTCGTAATAAATTCAACTGCGTGTTTAGGCTTTGCACAATATTTACTACATCTAAGCTCACATAGGAACTATTAAAAGTTGTTTGTAAAAAAATTGAATCTTTCGATTTGCGGAAATCTTTCCAAGCATAGAAACAATAACTTTAGAATGTTTCACGGAAAAATTATTGGTCATTTATAAGTAACATACACACGTACATTTTAATTCATATAGATATACGATAAAATACATAACACTTTTTCTTCACAAATCACAAAATATTATACACAAAAAACTAGCTAAAAACGAGCAATTTCCCATTCATCAATCACTAGACACTAACTAAAAATCAAATCCCGAGAACCGATCCGAAGCGGAGCATAGTTGAAATTTCATCGGGTCTCGATGTAATCCTCGGCAATATGTAATCTGGCATTAGCGGGGTGACGCAGTACGAAATTAGCGGTAATTAGCGGTGTCGGGAATATCTCAAGAGCCCGAATCCAATAAGCCCCACTTCCAAAGTTTAATGACTCCTGGGTGTACCAAGGAGCAGGATCTCGGGACGGTGTAAGGCAGTATGGGGGAGGGATGGAAAGATGTCTTAAATCATCCCCTATCCCCCATACCCCATAGATATATCTCGACATGCTGTAGAATCTGTAATGTGCGAGGAAATTCTTGCGTCATATTTTCGTAGAGCTAAAGTCACATTCATACAGATGCGTATCATTTGATTGAAATATAAGCAATTGTTATAAACGAATTTCGATTTATGTTAATCATAGACTTCTTAATGATTTACCTATTCGAAGTGGAACTTTTCAGGGTTATTTTGTGAGCATCTGAATAGGTTTCCACATTATTACTGATTTTCTTTGGCTTTTAATGTGGGATCTTTCTCATGGAACAGCTGTAGTAAATATTATGCACGGTCTACACAAGCAACGTAATTGCGACAGTTCGCAATTGGTTGAAATTCCATTGAGTCTCAAGCAACGCAGAGTAACAGAAATTAATAATTTATAAAATAAGTTTGTATATACATATGTGGAATTTCATTTAAATACATGGAACCTAAAAGCTAATTAATATAAACATTCTTACTTGAAATTTAAGATAAGTTTAGATCATATTCACATAATGTTATTATTGTGAATCGAAATATTAATTAATTGTCGGTAAAAATAGCATATTTCTATAAGTTTGTGATCAATCGAATAGTGAATTCGCGTCCTTAGTATGTGATACTTTGAAATCTTAACCAAGTTTGGAGGTACTGTTACGGTGAATGGTGTTACGCTTTATATTAGATGTATAGTAAGGGACGTTTTAATATGTGCTCGATGGTGTGTTTAATTAAATTCGGATATTTATCGTTGCCATTTTGATCTATTAATACTTTCAAGTTATTCATTTTTGTAATCACATTTTGTTATTTCAAAAAGCAATTCAATCGATAAAACATCAAATAACCTATAAAATGAAAATAAAAAAACACGTCAATATTTCCCACATAAACTTAATATATTCCCCAACTAGAGGCTTTGATGCGAAAATATCACATAATAACACGACGTTACTTTAATCGCACACAATCTTCGAACGTTTTGAATCATCTGATACATCGTTTTTCCCCATCGGTGAGCCTCCGTTCCACTTCTTCGGCCATAAAGCGACACTTTTGCTTCATAACCTCGCATAAACTTTAATGGGCGTATTATGGGGAAATTCGCCATCGTTGCACTATCGCCGATTCTTACGATCCATCAGTATGTCGTAAAATACGAGTCGGTACACGACGTAAACCGATACGAGAACGTCGATAAACAATAAAACTGGAAAATATAAATAAAATGAATAAAAAACGTCGACGTGGATTTATTGTGTTTGGAGGAAATCGAGAGGAATCCTTATGGGGTCTTCGCGGTGCTTATGGGACTTAAACCTGACTGGGTGATTCCGGAATTTATTCGATGAAAAATCCATAGGTTTATTGTGATTTATGGTTCTGTATGTACAAGAGTTTATTTTGTAGAATGACTGTATGTATGTGCATATATCGATAACGATATTAATTATAAAGGTCGTCTTATTAGAAAGTTTCTCGTTAAAATAATATTCTCTTCGGTAGATATTTTAGTTTCGAAATTTCGCCACAAAAGTTTGAAGTATATAAATCCAATGTACGAGCTGTTCAAGTAATTGAACCGCCTCTTGCGATACATCTATCATATAAGTTTTAACTTTTTACTGTGAAGACATTTTCAGAAAAAAAAAGAAACTAAAGCTCTCTCATTAAAACTTTGTGCTCTTCACGAACTTTGTACTAGGATAAATATCGTTAACCCTATTATAAGTAAGATTTAAATACTAAATATGTTCATTCGAAAGGAAAACTTCATTGTCTAATAACTATTATTTCGTGATCAAATAATAATTTACAGATATGAAAAAACAATTATTTCGATACTGAAAAATTTTCTAGACTTCTTCAGACAGTTTCAATGAAAAATAACGTAAAGTACATTTCACTCGAGTACATAACATTAAACTAGAATTTCACAGCTAAGCTATCCACGAAGCTCTAAAGACAATAACACTCGAAAATATACACCGATAAAGATAATCCGAACAACTTCTGAAACCATCAGAAAACACGCCACACAATGAAAATACACCACCTTTTACCTTACATTGTTCGAAAAAAAGCTACACCTTAACAGCGTACGATCCTTCAAAAGACCATAACACTACAAGAAACAGAGCAATGATTACAACTCAGACTCGATACGCGAACTAAGAATAGCGATGCTCAAACTTTTCCAGACAAATGTCAATTCAACTTATAAAATGAGTAATCAACCCTATAAATATGGATTTAGACTTTTCCTTTCAACAGTTTCGTAAACATTTATTCTTTTGATTAGGGATGGTTAACTTTCTTTTCTCAAAAATGTCATTGACTTAACTATCTACTTATGTCGATCTTAAATGATACTTGAGGATCTATTTTAAAGAAATTGCTTCATAAAACTTCATACACTTTTTCTCAAGTCAAAAGGAATAAATATTTAAGAAGAATCAGCCGAATACTCAAATTTTGAGTTGAAAAAAATTACTCTTGCAAAGTGCCAGTATGAGATTCAAACTTTAGTATCATAGTTCATACATATGACGACTGAAAAAGCCAAGGAGTACAACTGACTTTGCGGTGGTTTCGAGAAAAATGCTCACAATGTTGAGCATGAACCTACATGTATTAGGAGAAAGTCGAGTGATTTGATAATATATCTCGATACACGTTCCAAGTTAGTTTATATCCTTTTGCCACGAAATATATGAGCGTACATAGAAGCGATTCCTGTTCTTTGAAACTTGTACTCCTTGGACTTTTCAGTCGTCATATATGTATCCCTAACGCTACTATTATTTTTCCCTTTTGGAACAACAGTCCGAACAGCACTTGGGTCTTCGCTTTTCAGCTGTTTCACAACCTTGGTTTCTTTTCATCTAAGGAAGCTCAGCCCCAAAACTAACCTCATACTGATCATATTAATAACCCATAAGGACAAATTTCTACCATTATAATAACACAAAAGTCAAATTTGATTAAAAATACAAAAACAATTCACTTTCCAACCCCCAATTTGAGCATCGCCAAAACGAAAAGACACCCTCGAAACCCGCAGCACCGCATATCCTCACTAGATAGATACATATTGGCCGAACTGGAATTGGCCACTTTCGGCTAATGCGAAGGTCCCTTTTCGGCCTTTTTCCGCGCCTAGGGCGGATTACAGGGGCGGACTCGGGCATCTGGACATTCTGGACATTCTGAACCACCAAAAGTACAGTATGACCCCCGTTCTAGGAGAGAGGAGCGTGTGGTTGTTGGGCAATAAAAGAAAACGACGAGTGTCCTTCTGCAGGAGTGGGCAGTTGGTGACGATTGTACGAATGGACGTGTCAATTGGTGATTCGAATGTGGTTGTCGTGTGCCTTTCGATTAAAGCTTTGATCGGGTTTTATTGGATTTTTTTGTATAGAATTTTAATATATGTGAGTTTAAATTGATCGAATGAAATTTTAAATTTAATCGATATCTGGAAATATAACATTTTTGAGGTAATTTCATTTAAATTTGCGCTATGATAGATCTGTAAATATATTAGTATTCGTACATGATTTTCATCAAATCTGCTTTGAGCATGATTTAGATTTGAAGCATAATAGATCGAAAGGGTTTGTTCCATTTTTCTGATTTTTGTTCAAAAAGAAAAATCATTTATAATATAACTTTCTGCTGTGATTCGACATGTCTTGAGACTATTAATATTAAGGTGATTGTACAGTATCTAAGAAAATTTGTAGAATCAATGAATTTAATTCAAATTAAAATCTACAAAGCTATTACAAAACATCGCTTTAAGTGTAATTGTTTTACTTTTACAATTCGACATATCTTAGCAACCGAGTTCTACATACAAACAAATATAATTTAATTTAATCATTCGTATGAATGAATTCACTTTTATGAAAAAACAAATGCATAACGAATATCATCAGATTAGAATATTTTCTCTTCTTATTATGAATTTTTCGATATTTTTATTGGTTCCCAACCAAAAGTTACAAATTCAATCAAACTCTAATATAAAGATCAAATCGCATATACTACATTTGAGCAACATCGAACCCATTCGATCATTTCCAAGGACCTCTCCCTGTCGCAATTTTTTCCCAAGGCCCTCGTCGTTATTTTGTATTTATATACTTCATCCACTTTAGAATCGATAGAAGAGTAGAACTCGAAACACTTACTCGACTCGGCCGCTTTCAAAGGACGATCTTGACGTTTTTACAAAGAAAGTCCTCGAAGCGGTTCGAGTGTTTGAATAATCTCGAGTCACCCTCCAAAGGGCTATCGGCCCACTGTTGGGTATCGCCATAAATTACGTTTTATTACCGATCCGATTTACCGATCTGGGTGTGATCTAATCTGGTTGACCTACAGCGATATGATTGAAATTTATTTCAATAAAAAGAATCGAGTTCCTTTTTGCGTCTCTCAGTTTTCGAAATTTCCAGATTCGGTTTTTATCAAGTTCTGTTCAGGAAAATGGTACATAAAAATATTCTTTTCAATTCATATGAACAATAATTTATTTCATTAATTTTTCGCTTAATTGGAAAAATTATTTGGATATTGATCGTAGCAAGAAGTTGACAAAAGGTAAAACAACCCAGCTTTACACTATTTATTACATTAGCGCATTCAGACCAGTTTTATAAATTCATTAAAACTTTATACGATGCATTCTTATTAAAAACTGTTTGATTTTACTAATTTTCTATTATTTTTTTAACCAAATCATCATTGACATAAAAAAACTGCGAACACTCGCCAATGTTCAGTAGTGGCTTCGCTAATTGACTAATAGATATCTGGCTAATTTTATCAACTATGAAGAAAAATGATTTAAGAAACACTTTTATGTAAATTAAAATAAAATTTGAAATAAGAGGAATGTTTTCATATACTTTATTCCTAAATAAAACTAGATAAAAAATAAGCCTCGTATATGAGCAATTATTATCAAATTATTTTATAATTGATTGTATATGATACAATTTCTGAAGCAATATTGGATTCAATAGATATAACATTTCCATCGAATTCTCGTACACGAAAACACGTAACTCTTTTTAGTGGCCATCAAAGCAACTCAACGTCGAAAAAATCACAAAGTAAGTGGAACAGGAGAAAATTCGCACATGTGTGGAAAATTGTTTTTCCTCGGCGGCCGACTCCAACTTTTTCTCGTCCCGTTCTATTTCCCTTTCCGGGAAACTCGCAAGATTTCGCTCCTACGTAACAGGTTTATCTGAATTATAAATCAATCCCTTTGAAATATTTGATAGCATCCCCGTACTATCAGATATTCCCTTTGTGGTCCCGGGCCAGGAAAGACGTTTCGGGCATACTGTGCCACGGGCTCGCTGTATAAAAGCGAATTAAATATGAAATATTATCCATTGTATTCGCCGACATTAATTCTCATCCCAGTGTTTAATCAAAGTCTTACTTAAAATTTCATACGGAATACAATTCCTTATTTATATGTCGTAATAAATCTTTTCCCGGATCCGGCGCAAAAATGACTTTCGGAATTAATGTCCAATCAAAGCGTGATTTTCAATCTTCCGCTTCAAGTATTATGTGTATATTTTAACTTAATTCTAATCAAATTTATTCGATATCTTAATTTATATTCACATCAAATAGACAACTTATCAAACCAAACACGTGCTTAGCAACTGGAAACGACGATACCCAAAACTCACACCATTCAAATCGACTAAATTGAACTTGAACTGATTAGATCTTATAGATAATTATATGCACAACGTAAACATATATATTATATTAATGAAAATTTTAAAAAGCAAAAATTAAATTAAGAGATTATGTCTCTAATGTACAGTAAACCCTTCTATAACGTTACGGCAATTTGGTTATATATCGTCACGTATTTTATCATATTTTCTTGACTCTTATCAGAATTTTCAATTAAAACATTGCGAAATTAAGTGATGCATTGATTTTCTCAATCTATAATTCATGGAAATACTGCTACAGACAAAATTCGAAGAATATAGCTCGAAGCAAGAGTTCAATCATTTGCATTGGTTATTGCGTAAAAATGTCAAAAAATAAACAAAAATTAAAATATTTGAATTCATAATTTTCTTCAAATCCAACCCAATAACGTGAAATCTACCTCGAAAATATAGAAAGGTTTACTGTAACACTCTAATTTTTCTCGAGCGCCATCAAACTATATAACAACTGTAATAACGTTTTCGACCTAATGAACCGGAAAATCGGCGAACTTTCGAGATTGCGAATTTTCAATACTAGTGTTATAATAAAAAAATCGTGTTCATGCTATATTATTATGTAAGCCGAGCCGCAGACCGGGGTTTGGAGAAATACTCGCGAAAATCGCAATACTCCAACGGAAGAAATATCGCTCTCGCATTCCTTTTGCGCGGGAAAAAGAGATTTTTCAAAGCGATAGAAATTCTCGATAATTCCTCGAGTGCCTCGTGTAACGTATAACGCGTATTTTTCGAACTGCCGAGTAATAAAAAAAAAAGCGAGCGCGGATCAAAAGGACGCGAAAAATATTAAACGCGTTATGCGTGTGTATAATGTTTTATTGCCTTGTGCGCCGTATTGCTCTATACTAGCGGCTAAGCCTCTTTTCGTCGCGACGAAATATATTGTACACGTGTGAGTTTAGGGGTGAAATGGAATGTTTTGGGGGTGTTTTTTTATTTATTATTTATATATGTTTATGTGTGGTGTTTGGATTGTGATTTAAATCGGGTTGTCGTTTTAAAAATTATCAGAAATTATTTTGTATGTTTGGTTTGTGTAATGTGTATTATGATGAGGAGGATTTTTTTTAATTTATTATATGACTACTGAAAAGGCCAAGGAGTACAAGTGACTTTGCGGTGGTTTCGAGAAAAGCGCGTTCAAAGTTGACCATGTATTATATTAAGAGGAGGTCGAGTGATTTGATGATATATTTTAGTACATGTTCTGAATTCATTTATATGATTTTACCACCAAATAAAAGAGCGTGCATGGAAGCGATTACTGCGCATAACTTATTTTCAGCAAAAATTTAATTAGTATCTCTTGGTCTTTTCGATCGTCATATATATTTCAGTATGAAAATATTTATCAAAATGCATTTTTTAACGTCGTTAATAAAAGGTTAGACTTGCTCGTTATTAAAAACTCCAATTTTAATCCAAATCTTTCTTATATAAAATTAATGAAAAAAATATTTTTAAACTTTCAAATCAGATTCTATTATTTTTATACTTTCATTATGAATAGAACGGTTCAAATTCAATATTTCAAATATATTTAAAAAACACGAATTTAATCAAAAACTTATTTGTGGAAAACCTATACCAAAACGACTAATTTGATTTTCAAAATATCTGAATTAATATGAAAAACTTTTTCAATAAAGTACACACATATTCTATAAACTAATATAAATATCACGAATATATTGAATTATCTTCTGAAATTTAATGGTTAATTAATGATGCGCATCACGATCCAAGCTCAACACTTTTCCCAATTCAAAAATAAACATTATGACGCGTTTATATCCATTTATATCAACGTATAAAAGCAATAATGAAACAAGGAAACAATCGCCGAAATTGATTTTTCCAGAGATTTTTCACGCTAGATTTCCCGCGCTCGTCGGTGACGTCAACGTTGCCAACCGATAAAAATTTATGCGTTCGGCGAAATAAAATAATGAAAAAATTCCCGCCTTTTTTCACGCGGATTTTTTTATTCTCTGGTTTTTTCCCAACAGCAGCCTTTCTCGTTCGAATAAATCGCGATTTTCACGAAGATAATCTTCGTTGTCTTAATGCGAGGAGGGGTTGGAAAAGTTTCGCGCACTTTCGCTACGATTTGCGGTAATTAAATAAGGGATGAATCGCTCGAACGCATTCCGATTCTTAATGGCTTGAATACACAAAAAGTTTCGTTTGTTTTGCGCAATTTGAATAATTCGCGTATAAATAAAGGTCGTTATTTTTCATTGCGGCAATTTCCTTATTCCTCGATTACGCGGAATATAAGTTGCTTTGTCGTATAAGTAGTAAGATAGCTGCTGATCGATAAGTTGGATAATGCATTGAAACAATATATATTCGATACACGATTTGATTAAAACTCATTTTCGTGTCTTGTAATACGAAATTGTATCGAAAATTCGCTTTAATAATTCTATTCATTATTACGACATGCAAAGCACGCAATACTTAACGTCGGAAAATATCACATTTAACGTTAATGATAGCTTGTTTTTAAGATTAAATTTTAGCCGAATTATCGCGAATAATATCGAATTTATTATAAAGGAGAAATTTAATATTTTCCGTCGTCGACACCCCCTCATTAAATCCATTACAAACAACAAATAAATTCCGCCCCGTTAAAATTGCTCAATTCCTTACAGCGCCGAAACGGAGCAAACGGAAAATGGAAAAATCGAGCTTTTAAAAGCGCATTTAAAGGCTCATTTTTCTTACACTGTCCCCTTGTTATGCTTAGCAATTTATCAGGAAATAAATCGCGACGCATTTTTGCCCAGAGTGCTCAATTTCGCTGAATCCAGAACATTCTTCAGAGGCGTTACACAGATCTATCAAAATGAAAAGGATATAAATTACGTTCCCTGTCTAGATTGAATATCTTCCAATTCAATTATTCGGCGTAATTGAAACCGAAATTTTACTTATTGAATCAATTTTACAGTGTAATATGATATTTTCAATAGAAAAGGTATCGTTGGAAATTCGTAGTAGACCTTTTTTCGCTATAATTGAAAATTTTGTAGAATAACTTATCATCTTTTAAGATCAATATCAAAATAGTTCCAATGATATATAACTCATTGATTGTATCACGCTTAGGACTATCGTATCCATAAATCCACCCGAATAATTAGAATGAAATTAGTTTAACATAAATTTCCATTCCGAACTAATTTTAAAGCAATTTGTCAAGAGTACGTTTATCTTACACAAGGTACGTTCAAGAAACACATTTAAAATATGAATAATAGCAGTAACATATTATTGTTAGAAACTTATAACAACTTTCGCGTATTCCACGCATACACACACTCACATATTCATTAAATATATTACACAACTTTGTGCAATTTCGTTTTAAATAAGAAACTTTCGCGCTGTATTAATGTACACAGGCGAATTTCGTCTTGCGAAATCTGAATGTACGCAATATACAAGAAGTGCGGAAATATTTGCGAGAGAACATATACCATTTTATATCTGAAAACTCTTTCGAATATTCCGATTCGGAGTGGCTGAAATAATGTAAAACCGACGATATTTCAATTCGATTCGTTACAGAGCGAATTCGCTGTGTGGCGTTTCAAAAATTTATGAGTCAATTATGCAACACGAAAGGGCAAAGAATTCATAATTGAAACTCGACTGTTCCCGATATCGTTTCAATAAATAATGAAGGAGGGGTTGAAAATTTCATCGAATAACGAATTGTTCAATATTCATATTTCGCACCGAACACGATATTACGATAAGCTACAAATTGGATTAAATTTTTTTTAAAAAAAATTTCAAAAGATGCATCTGTTTTTCGTGCTTAAAATCACATATATTTTCATTAAACGTGACATGCGCTAACCTATTTGTATATTTTTAAAACTCGATTTCTCACACAGTCTTTTGAATGAACTGACAGATTTATTTTCAGCGCGGAACTTCATCTGAAGAAAACTTTTCAAGAATGCCGCTTAATCAACGCAAAATTATTCATACGTTAATTAACGACAATTTAAATCCAATAATCAAAACTACACATAATTTCATTAATAAATAAATATACATTTCATCGATGAAATGTTTTACTATAAAAATATTCAAATCAAATTATAAAATATTTATTTTAATAACTTTTAAATATAAAACGAATACATACCAGTGACCAGCGAGAATAGTATGAGAAGTGCATAGATTTGATAAGAACACATTGCTAACAGTAGTCATTTCCAACTGACACAATATAATTGAACATGCGTGAACTTTTCCGAAAAACGAAAAACGTCCCCGAACATCAACTTACAGTTTCACTCATCATCGCGAAAACGCAAAACGAAAAACTTTTCTCCTCGGACTCGGAAACTTTTTACGAATCAATTTAAATTTTCTGACAGATTTCGACCAACGTGCGGCTCAGATCAAAGTTTGAGAACGACTGTGCGGTGCGGGAACTTTATTAGCGTGCGCGCCCTCACCGCGCGGAGCATCGGGGCGAACTGAGCGCGACGCGAAAGAGACGCGCCGTGGCCGTGGACAGGAACACGAGTGGAGGGGGTTAAAGTTCGCGGGGAGGGGATACAGAGCGGGGGGGAGGGGGTACAGAGCGGGGGGGGGGGGAGAGGGACGCGAAAAAAGGCGGGAGAAATGCGCGTTCCCAAATACGCACTCGGTGCAATGTGCTTTTTTTTTCAATTGAAGAGTTGTAGTTTTTGCGTTTCGGTGTTGATTGGTTTTTGGAAATTGCTTTATGGATGTTTTTTTCTCTGTGCTCTAGTTGACTAATTAGAGATTTATAGTTAGTTTTTCAAACTGAGAAGTCGAAAATTTGAGGAACAGAGACGGGTTTTGATTGTTTGTAGTTGAAGGACTAACTGTTACTATATGATTAATTAATTAGAGAAGTTAAATGGCCAGCTCTTGGTGAGTTGTAAAAATGTATTGAGCAAATTATAATTTATAACTTTTATAGCACAAACTATTTCGAAATTAATAGGAGATTAAATAGATATCTAGAGCAAAGGATAAGCTTATCAGTTGTCTGACTATATAGAAATTATTCCATTTATTGATCAAGTGCTCGCATCTAGATGGCAACTAAAGATAATGGCAACAATTTCTATTTAGTAATCTAACTAGATAAGAAAAACGTTTCTTCTTAAAACTGCATCTCTGATACTACATCATCGAATATGTTCAGTTTTTCCAAAATATAATTTTACAATAAATTAAGCACATTAACTCTTTTCCAAACCCATATCACGGTTATTCGACACTTCAATAAGTGCTACATTCAAACATATATTTTTTTTAATACAGAATCATCACTTAAACCTTTTATTTCCTTTATTCTTCTTTTAATTCATGGTCACCACTTACATTAAAGAATCTTTAATAAAGATGAAAAACGAACAACCCCATACGACCCCAACATTACGATATCTCATATTAGAATTATTATCTCATTTCTGCGCGTTTCTACACCTTTCAAACGAATCCATCAAACAAAAAACACTTAATTTTTAAATCAACTTAAACACAACCCACCATATAACAATTTCTCAAACATCTCACACTCAAAATCCGACAAAAGCGACAGAGCAGAGGACAACAACGTCTGATGCGACGTCACTCGTCGGCGAACGTCACACAATTCAACACAATTGTGCGGTGCCACTGTTGAAGTCATCACCATTCCAGACTCGGATGAACGTATTATCATATACATATGACGACTGAAAAGGCCAAGGAGTACAAGTAAAATCGAGTAATGTACAAAAATTGCTTCTGTATACTTGGTATATAAACGAACTTGGAATGTTCACCGAGATACATCTTCGAATCACTCGACCTCAATGATAGGATACGCTCGACTTTAAGCGCGATTTTTTCGAAGTTACTTCTACTCCTTGGGTTTTTCAGTCGTCTTATATAATATTATATGATATATATACTTATATCACATCATATCGCGTTGTTGGGTGATACGGAATATGGAGTAATATGTCCGTGTGCGGTAGACGTTCTTATTATGTGACTGCGCATCCCACTAAATGGGTCACGTCACACGTATTATGCGAGATATTCGATTTAGAAAATTGCCCGGTTGTGTTTTGGCATGGGGTTGTCTTTTTGTGTTTATATATTTTTTCGTTTTGGGAATTGCCGATTGTGATTGTGGGTTATGGGGTTTGTGTCTGATTGATTCGGATTCGGTGGATTTTTATAGGTTCGGTGTTGAAGTGTTTAAGTTATTTTTAATTGTGCTTGAAATTTTATTTACGTATGTGGATTGCATCTCACTTTCTGGTGCATTTCAGTCAATTGAGATTTCAATTAATCGTTTGAGTTACATAAATGAAACGGACGTTTATGAAAATTGCACACAGCAATTTCAGCAAAGAAATTATTAATTGTCGCCCATGAAGTACAATACGCATGTGTGTTTTTAATCAAACGACATTTTTGAATTCAAAAAGTTTTCTGTACATCGCTATTGTTGTACGAATCAGTCTTGATATTTGTGTTAACGATTTGTTAGTATTATGAAATGTGCACTTAGTTGATTTGTATATAAACAGACTTTTTTTTTTCAAAAGTACAGTATAATAGCTCTTAACAGGTGTAAGCATCTGTACTATAAAGTTTTTTCGATCCATGTTTATAGTGTTGAGTCTCTTAGGTATTTTTAAATACTCAGCTATAAAGAACGTTTGATGTACATATAATAAAACACCTTTTCACTTTTGAAATAATAATAAAATTTTACTCTTTCCATTTAAGAAAATTATATTAGATATATGATAAAATATTAAATACTAAATACAAATTATCCAATACTCATCCAAGATCAGAAGTAACCGAGATCAAATACATTTCGATATTTTTTAGATTAGGAAGGATCAAGTTTTACGTATTTTTTTCTTTTCTTCATTCAGATCAAGTTAGTTTACGTTTTGTCGAATTTTACACAATATTTTCTAATATGAATTCAAACAAAAAGCATATACATCAGATCCATCATAGAATCAAAAACCTTCCGGAAATGGCTGACCTATTCCCGAATTGCGATCATATTATACTAGAGATTGCAATTTACCGGTAATCACCGATAATAAACCAACAATTATCAGCAAATCGTCCCATTTACAGCTAAAACAATCAACCGGGAAATCTCTAATGCAATTCCTACACCATACATTATATCAAGAACTTAAAACCCAACCCACAAAACACAGAAGACAAACACTCGCGCATCCCTCAATCCTCCTCAGCATCAGAGAACCTCGATCTAAATCAAATTTATCCAAACCTCCCCTAAATTTTCAATCAGCCACCGCACACCACAGCTCCTCAAACCTCGCAAAGTTGCTCACAAAGAGACACACACCGAACGAGTTTCCTCATCGGACCGACGGAGTTTTCGCACGCGCGGAGCAACTAATTGCTCCGAAAGCGACGAAAACGGAGCACTGTGTTGTCGAATCCCCTATAAGGTGAATTATCCGTCGCTCGATCGGCTACTTTAATTATGATTTCTTCCCCAGTTTGTGTGAACTGAGTGTGTTTGACCGGTGTGTGTGTGTGGTTTTCAAAGTTTGTCGAGTGTTCCGTGTTTTTCTTCTCGAAGCGGTTTTAATTTTAAATGGGTTTTGTAATTATGTTATTTTAAACGTCTTTTAGATGTTTGCTTTTCGTTATCTTAGTTGAGAATTGGAGAGATTTATATTTGGTGTCGTAAGGACATTTAGACCTCGATTCATTTGAAATATTCGAGTGTGTTTAATACAAAATTGGTCAAATATGTTGATTCTGATTTAACATATGATTTCGGAATAAAAATTTAGTATATAAAAAATATGTAAAATGACTGTAAAAGCCAAGGGGTACAAGTGACTTTGGGTTGATTTCGATGAAAGCGCGTTCAAAGTTGACCATGCACCTACATGTATTAGGAGGAGGTCGACTAATTTGATGATATATCTTGGCACACGTTCCGAATTCGTTTATATCCTTTTGCCACCAAATGAATGAGCGTGCGTTGAAGCATAACTCAATTTCGGCGAAAATTTCACTTGTACTCCTTGGCCTTTTCGGTCGTCATATATGAAAAAAATCACTTAATCATTACTAAATTCTAACAAACATAAGCCCTTAATTAGCTTTAGCTACAAAAACAAGTTAAGAAAACTTACATATTATACAAACAAACACCAGTTCGATTTTTCACAAATAGAAAAAATTAAGCAATTTTTTCATAAATTTCAAATTTTTTTTTCTGGAACTTCAAATAAATTCTCCCTCCTGATAAAAATAAAACATTCAAATAATTTCATATTAAACGCTTTTCGGAAAACTTGAATCAATAAAAAAAATCAAATTAATTTTTCTCTATTTCATTTTGCAAAATCAATTCTGAGAACCTTTTCAATGTATTAATTAAATAACAATCAACACAAAATGCAAAAAAGTTTGAAAACCATAATGCATCCGTTCGATACTAGCCCGGTTAAA
This sequence comes from Cheumatopsyche charites, assembly GCA_024721215.1. Lineage (NCBI taxonomy): Eukaryota > Metazoa > Arthropoda > Insecta > Trichoptera > Hydropsychidae > Cheumatopsyche > Cheumatopsyche charites. Next base: position 4,186,051 of record CM045585.1, on the reverse strand, counting down.
TATTGGCTATTTCTAATTAAACGCGAAGCCCCACTTTCGATCGGCAACATTGCCCCCCTTTTTCCGTATAATTATAAACACTAAATAAAATCAATTACGTCGAAAAGGGGGGCAGCTCGAACGCGGATTATGTCTCGTAATTGCTTTAATTAAATCAGACCTTTCCCGGTATTGCTTGCGAATAAATAAAACGTTATACAACGTTTCAATGAGTGGTGTTGCGAATGCTTTGTGAAAAATTAATATTTTTTCTTCCAATTATCGACTCGTTAATGGCTTTCTGAAGTCAATCTATTTAATTCAAATGAAATTTTATTGATTTATTATATTTATTTAAATTCTTATATCGGATTGATTCGTTGGGTTTAATTATATTTGAAGGTAATTGTGAGGTAAATATAGATGTCTGATTGATGAAATTTTATGTCTGAAAAGTTTGATCTAGATGAAAATAATAAAATAATTTAACAGTTGGCATTATCAAGATTGAATTTCTTAAACTGAAAGACTTGTGAAAGTCACCTTATCAAAAAATCTACTAAAACTACATAAAAATGGCTCAAACTCAATAACAAATTACAATGATTCTATATATAAATTTTGATTAAAATTATTTATACATTCAATTTACTATATTCACGAAGAAATCGTACTAATTGCACAAGGCATATTTACGACAGTCGAAACTATCGCTTCTCATCCATAAAAACGAAAGCGCATTTTTTATCGAGTCGTTTTTCACACTTTTGCACCAATAAAACTCTTATAGAATAAATCAAACTAACGACGTTCCAGAAACGCAACAAAAGTCGTGTTAGGCTTTTACGATGGCCACTTTAAACGTTTCATAAAGTGAACTTTATTGCCGAGGGTTGGTCAGTTTTACGAAAAAAAAAATACTCTCTTCGGATTATCGTCGAATTCATCCATAAAACGATAAATTATACAATTACAGAAAAAAACTATAGGATATTTCGAAAATATGTAGATTTGATTGTAGATGTAGAACACGAGCTTGAAGTGTGTAGAGTGAGTTATTTGACGTTATACGAGAACGTGTTAAGTTTTCTTTATGATGGTATTTAGGAGACGTCGTTTTATAAATAACCTAAGCATTTCAGACGTTTCGGTGTTAATTTCCTACTAATCTCCTCTGACATAACCCTTCGATAATCTACACGAGTCTGAGATATTTTCGTTTGAGAAGCTACGTTGTTAATTGTCGCCGACTTCTGGGTATTTCATAGGTAAATATACTGTGTTGACATTACACCTACGCAGCTATGAAAATTCACATCAATCTCAACAACATTGTTTAATACTTGATTAAATTTCTTAATATAATTTAGACATTTCGCCTACATTAGAAGGCGTTAATGTAAAATATTTATTGCCATTGAAGATATAATTTCGTTAAGACGGATTCATTTTTTTAAAGTAAATTGAATTTATTTCTGTACGTTATTTGTAGTCTTTTTAACGGCTGATCTTTTTGCAGTGAAATTTCCCATGATTATTGTATGCACATCTGTAAAAGTTGCTGCGTTATATTTTAGGTTTAACGATTCATGAGAAGGGACTAAGCCTTGGTAACAAATATTTTTCAACGCCTACACACGCAATAAGAAAAAATGTACAAAAGTTCACAATCGGCTTATAGTCAAAAGAATCTTGAACTAAATCACAGAAACAAGTATTTAATATATAAATGTAGATATAACTAAAGAGTATAATTCTTATTCTTCTCAATCCATATTCAAATGTGATAAATAAAGATACAGTATATACAATTACAAAATGACTATCGAATATTACATTAACTATATGACGACTGGAAAGGTCAAGGGATACAAGTGACATTTTTGCTGAAATTGAGTTATGTATAGGAATCGCTTCTATGCACGCTCATTTATTTGGTGGCAAAAGGATATAAACGAATTCGGAACGTGTGCCGAGATATATCATCAAATCAGTTAACCTCATCTTAATACATGTAGGTACATGGTCAACTTTGAACGCGCTTTTCTCGAAATCACCGCGATGTCACGTGTACCCCTAGGCTATTTTGTGTGTATGACTGATTTTGTCTCTGTGTGTGGCTATGTAACGCTCCAAAACTGCGCATTGATATATTCAACGGGCTAATCGCTAGTTTCACTATAAATACTCTAAAAAATTTATAAAATTAGAATTTCTTGGGGCATAGCATACATCAAATTTATCATACAATTGCGTCACGTGTTTGTTAGGTCATTCGCGACATGCGACCGCGCTTCATTTTTGAAATATTTCAATCGAAACTTTTATCGCGGGCATGAAAACTTTTCACGTACGTGCTGAACAAGCGAAAAATTGTTGGAGAAGTTTCCGAAAAATTCCCCCCCTCGTGTCCAACTATAGGGGAAGTGTGGGCGAGGTGGCTTGTTTTAAATTCCTTCACTCTCGGACAATGTCGGACATTATTGTTGTTGGATTCGGGAACACACAAACAAGTTCTCCTTTATAAAGCTTTCATATTGCAGCGCCGGTCCGCGTTCGCTTATCTCTTGATTTATGCGTTCATAAAGCGCAAAAGGAAGTTGCTCCGTTTTATTATTGTTATTTTCTGATTTTTTTTTTTCGTTCGCTATGACTGTATGGAAGGTCGTATCGTTTTTTCTGCTTGTTTTTGTTAATGAAATTTCTTTGGTGGAAACGAAGTTTGTTAGGATTTTTTCATCAAATCATATTAGGCGGTTACGATTTTCTTCTGGCTGTCGCTATTGGTTTTTCTATTGGGGGTTCTTTTGAAACAATATGATTTTTATTCATTTTTTTTTTATTGAAAACTATAAATAGACCAAATTAGTGAGACATAAAACTTTCTTGAATAATTTGAATTCGAGACAAATTGTGACAATTAAGTCATCATAATTAATTATACATGTATATAGACGTAGTCAAGCAATATTGAGTTCTTAATCATAACATAGTTCGTATTTTTGATTTAAAATCAACTGGATATCTATTGTGTGACAATTATTAGAAAGGAGGTCTTTTTGTAGCCCCAGTATAGCAAATATTGAATAGGAAATAGGAATTTCTTACGGAAATGGGAACACAAAATACTATACAACAGTTCAAATAGAAAATTTCAAATCATACATATTCAAAATAAAATATATTCTAATAAGAAATATGTATGTAGTACCATTTTCTCTGCATAAGCTACTAAAAACGAGCCCTAAACACCAAAAGATGTTTCTCACCTCATCCAAACCAGCATTTTCCCACAGTACGTTTACGCTAAAACTGGAAAAAAGCCACAACAATGTACATCCCCCATAAAATAAAACAATAACATCCTTCCGAAGCCGAAACCGACCTCTCGCGACGACGTCGTAACGGCGGAAGCTTTTCGCGGCATCGGCCCCCCTTTTCGTTCATTTTAACGCCGATCCCAATAAAAATTCCGCATAGAGACTCCGCCATAGTACAGGGGCTATAATATAGCCTCACCGTGCAAAAAGCCGGTCGTTAAAAAGCGTTCGCTTATCGGCTGCAGCGATGTGCAACTTTGTTAGACCGCGCTCACGTTTTGCTCCGGCTCCGTAAATTCGAGCTAAACAAGCTCCCGGAGCATGCCAATACTGGTCGGGGTCGTGTGTTGAATTTCAAATGGGCGTTGTTCATATTTTTCATGGAATGTGTTACAAATTTTGGATAGATTGTGTGTGTTTTTTAATGGTCGTTTTCGTTTTGGAAATCGATGGATTTTGAAATAATTTCGTTTGTTTTTTATCAATCGAATATGTATTGTAATGTATTTGTTTCGCACAAACGTTTTGATAACTCGTGTACAAATAGGATTAAAGTCATTGAAGAATTTTAAATAGATTCGTTTTAGTTTTTTCACGAAAAACGTGATTGTGTGAATAAATAGCCGTTAGGTCTATATTTGGAATCAGAGGAAAAGAAACTTGACCTACAGGTGTTAGATTACTTTTACATTCAATCGATTTAAATTTTCGAGAATTTGCTATTTAAGCAATTCTATTTCTTAATATTCTGAGAAAATGATAATTTATTTCAAGAAATCGTCTTGTAAAGTATCATATTTACAATTTTATTAACGTTTACAATAAAAAGAAACAACCAAATATAAATATTCCTTTTAAAAAATCTACATAAGAACTTTCAATAGAATCTTATCTAATACAACGATTAGTACGTAAATACCCCAGTGTTTATTTTAATTTTAAATACTTAACAAAAAAATGTTTCTTAAAATTTTTCAATATCGAATTCCAATTAACTTACTTATATATTAATTCATTTAAATGTTTTAATAAATATATTATAAACGGATTTTATAAGCATTCATTTAAGTTGAAAATATTAATAAAAATAAATGAAATCGGTTTTCAATGAAAAATGTATCTATTGTAGCCGGAATTCATTCTGTTTTTCGGTATTTTATAAATTCGTTTCGTAATTCAATATTCGCAGTTAATACTTTGTTTTTCATTCAATGAAAACTGCGATTTTGCTGGCTCAAATTGAATAAATTTCGTCAAACACACATATTCGAAACAAATTGTACATTTATTGAACAATCAATCCTTTCGGTGCGTATCCGAAATGTTATTACGTCCATTTTGTTCGCATCGCTCGATAAAATAACTTTTGAATTGATTGCTATAATAACAATTGAAGAGCGAACCATACGATGAAAAAATGAATCGAATTTTTATGAGAACATAATCCGATGCGTCGAAAGCTCAAAAAATACACGATCCATTAAATCTGCAATCAAAAATATTATTGCAGCATATCGGACATAAAAATTACTCACCAAACGAAACGAACCCGTTTCCATATTGATTTATGATTTTATCCTATTAAATTTGAAATATCTTCGATAACAAACCTATTAATTTAAAAATATAAAATATTTTAATTTTCTAATGTTAATATATAACACAAGTAATCTAACTGCTAAAACATCAACGCATTTCTTATAGAATGAAGTTGTAAGATTATACGTTGTATTATCTGCGCCTATTTTATGCAATATTCATAACATCGTTGTAAAGCAAATCGAAACCCAAGCTTCACATGAACAAATCAATTAGAGTTATTATTACATTAAAATATGAGTCATTAAAAATAAGATTAAAATTTTCTAAATCTTTTTTTAATTAATATAGGAAGATGGGAAAATTCAACCCTTCTGAGAGATTTGAACCCCTTTCGTTATCGATATATAATTTCCTTTCGGAAAATTGTATTTAAAATGAAACAGTGATAGTGATGAAATTTAAAGTGATAATATACTCAAAATTTAATTGAATTTAATTAGGCTCTATTCTTTTCAAAATTTGAGTTTCCTAAAGGGAGTTAGGAGAAAAAACTAAAAATAAGATCATGTCTCCAAGAAGGATCAAGACTTCCTATATTTCCATGAGCATAGAAATTTGTTTTCACCTGTATTACGATTCCGCTTTTATACAAACATCTCTTCAATATTTATTTCTACACTGTATAAGCTAAAACTCTGTCAAATCCATCAATACCCAAAAAAAAAAAATCCACCATCCCTCGAAGACACTTTCATTATTTATTTCCGCTCCCCCCCTTTTTATATTAGTATTTCATTTTTTCCCTTTCGACATCTTCCGTTCGTCGTCGTCTTCGTCGGTTTTTTTTTTATACGCTTTTGTTATTTCGTCTCTTCGTTCGGCCGGCGAAAGTTTTAAGTGGTAATTTTTCTGACATCAGAGCCTCAGACGTGGAATGAACATTAATTCGCAAAGTTCCCTCAAAGCGTCATCCGAACTGTCGAAGTAATCCTGTCTACGGCGATGGTTACAATTCGCGCTCGGGGGGGTTGACTTCTTGGAGGCGGTGTGGTTTCCGAAGACGACTCCTGGAACGGGGCATCGTCCAAATATAACGAGCTATTAATTTCATTAAGGATAATGCGAGTCGTACGCTTTGCTCGGAGCCTAACTTCTGTTCGGAGCGAGGTTTCGTCTTGAGTCTCGTGTATGTTGAGTTCGATCCGTTTGATCTTTTTCTATAAATCGATTTATTAATGCTTTTGGATAAATTACGATTGAAAAGGCCAAGGGGTACAAATGACTTCGCGGTGATTTCAAAAAAAGCGTGTTCAAAGTTGACCATGTATTAGGAGGAGGTCGAGTGATTTGATGATACATATATCTAGGCAGACGTTCCGAATTCGTTTATATCCTTTTGCCACTAAATAAATGAGCGTGCATTGAATCGATACCCACATATAACTCAATTTTTTCAAAAATTTCACTTGTACCCCTTGACCTCTTCGATCGTTAAATATTTTTTGTATAAAAGTTAATATACTCAAGTTTTTGATTTGATGTATTGTCCTCAAATGCCGCACAATTGTATACCGCGTAAAAAAGGCAAGGAACATATAAAAATGTAAATGATGTGCGTTTGTAAAAAATGATTCATATAAAACGTATTATTCAATATTTTACTGGCATCTTCTTAATCCCTAAAACACCAGATTATTGGATTCAAAAAAAATACCAGTATTTAGTTACTCATTAAGTCAATTTTGAGAAAATCATTTAAAAAAAAATGAAACGAAAACTGAAGTAGTTTGTAATTGAACTAGACCTCACTTTAAACTTAACGAAATCTTAATTATCCTAAAGATATCCTAACTTAACCTAAACTAACTGTAACTATTAGTAAGATTTGTGCATATGGTTTATTCTAAATTTATATAAATTCATAATAAAATACATGAAATTTATTGATCAAAACCATAGCTGAAATGCACAAACTCGTATTTTCACAAACGCGAACCAGTAACTGAAACAACTCGGAAACGAAGTGCTCAGAAATTATAATTTATTCGAAAAGTTTTCAGATCAAAGCAAATAAATAAAAAATTCATCATTTTTCGAGCATGAAATATTATTTTACAAATATGCTCGGATTCGGACCGCATCCGAAGAATAATCCGCCGATTAAGGTTTCGATTTTTAGGACGGCGCTTACCTTCGTCATAGCCGAAGACGCAGCATCATCCCTTCGAATTCCGCAGGAATGTCGAATTAAATCGGACCGAAATGCCTCGTGGGCTTTTTCGACTTAATCCCGGTGATTTATTGAATGTTCCCGAACCGAAATTAATAGCCGAATTTCGATGATCGAAAAAAAATCAAATTGCGCGCCGCTTGATTAATGCTTCGCTTGATTTGGCGCGTTGCAAAAATATGCATTTTCAAATGATTTTCCAGGTTATTTCTATGTTATACTATTGTACTTGATCATTATGAAAAATAATTTAAGTTTCATTGAATTGAATTTTGATATAAATGTGTATTACTAGACACAGATTGATTGTTTCAGTATTCTTGAGTCGAAGAATTTATATTATGCTATCTATAGCAAATTTAAGTATTTATTTCGATTTGAGTGAAATCTTCATATTTCGCGTGATTTCACAGTTGACTTGCAATATAAATGTAGCAAAATATTCGAATTTCTACCTAGATGATATAAATTGATTTAGCGTTCGAGTCTACGATCGAATCTAAAATCCGCGAGCTTAAACAAAAAAAAGTTCGTTCGATAAAAAATGAATCGCTTTAAAATATAGTAATGCTTATTTTATTCAGTATCGATTGGAAATATTTCATATTTTACTAAGAAAATGTTATAAAAATGCTAATACGCATTATAAATCAGATACTTTTTCACTATTGACATTCAGACGCACAAAAATTTCGACTCTATTCGAAATTCTTATACCATTCACAGAAAACACGCAAGATTGTTATTCTTTACAAAACGAAGCAGCATTTTCCAACGCATTCTTTATTTCTCAAAGCTACTTAAATACCTATTGAATTTCTCAGCATTTTCACACAAAAACTAACACGAAAAATATCATATTTCGAAAACATTCAATAGAAACGAATTGAAATTCAATTTCATATATACTAAAGCACAGCTTTTCCCACTCCAAAGCTTATATAGTACACAGCAAATATTCAACAAGCACACAACAACCATGAAATTGAACAGCAGCAAATCGGCTTAGTCCATCCTTGGGCGGCTGAAGGACGCCACCGAAATCCTCTAATTCCAAAAACGTTAATTGATAAATATGAATATTTATAGAAATTGGACGGGAAACGAGACTCTATGATAAACGATCGGTCCACTGGAGGCTGACGCTCTGTAGTATATTCGTAATGTGATTAAGTCTCGGTTGTGCTGGCCCCGTTCGTTGCCTTTTCAATTTTGCCGAAACGGTTTTCGAATTTGGTTACTGATTCGATTACTAGTCGTTCCGTAAACACAACTAAACTGTTTAAATCGACGGTATGAATCGTTTGTGCTTGACGCGTCGATTCAGCGTACTCGCGATGCTGGATTCGAGTTTTTTTTTTAGATTCTCGCAAGTTACATGTCGTATTCTTAAATTTATTGTTTCTTTCAAACAAACTGTTCGGAGGCAATCGTGACTAACTTTACTTTCGACAAAAATGAGGTTCAAATGTCAAAACAATCAGTATAGTTATAACTTTTTATGTGTGAAATCATTCCTGAATAGTTAAGTTAAATACCATCAAATGAAAATTTTTAAGTCGCCAGATAATAAATCATTTATTTTAGAAGCTATTTTGATTAATTTTGAGAATTGAGAGAAATTTGAAAAACGAATTAAAAACGTTTGATAGTTTTTCTCGCCTTCTTATTAGTGAAGTTATTCACGATCAGCTTTGAACGTCTCATTGTCAAATAGAATATTTAATTATTTAATCTTTGCAGTTTTTAGCCATGTGGCTATACTTTTTCTCAAATGATTAATTATGAAATTTAAAAATATTATAATTAATTAACAATACTTACAACAATCAAATGAAAAAAATAAGTTCATATCAGATAACTATAAATCATACGAACGATTCATACGATCCCCCTTATCTTTAGATCTTAATATGAAAAGTAGCATCCGATCTACAAACTTTTCTCGCATGACTTGATGAAAAATCTAACTCACATCGACTTATAAACCACCCTGTATATTAGAACACGGTATTCTCGTGACCTGTGTATCTCTTGTTCAGGTAAACAACGTCGGTTCGCCGAGATTTGATAACGGTTTGATTTATTGTGGCCGATTCATTACCGACGGTTATTTATCGCTTTCCGCTCAACTTTCGCAGTCACCATCTTGTCGTGATCATCTGGCTAGATTGTTGGCTCTTCCTTTAGGTAAATACGCATTTTCACCATATTTTTTCAGATTCGTCTAGAATGGACCCTTACATTGCTATTTTTCTAGTATCGAAGAGTCAATTAAGCTGCCCAGCGATCAATTAACTCTTGATTTTCAAGAAATAAATGGAATTCAGTATATATTTGACGATCGAAAAGATCAAGGGGTACAAGTGACATTTTTACCGAAATTGAGTTATGCTTAAATGCACGCTCATTTATTTGGTGGCAAAAGGATATAAACGAATTCGGAACGTGTGCCTCAACATATCATTAAATCAGTCGACCTCCATCTAATACATGGTCAACTTTGAACGCCCTTTTCTCGAAATCATCGCAAATTCACTTGTGTCCTTTGGCCTTTTCATTCGTCATATGATTCATCAATTAATGTGCTTTGAATTAGACACTCAAAAAAATTCCCCAAATTCAAAAATCATCGATGTGAGATCGAATAAAATATATCCATCACATAGGAAAAATTGAAAAAGAGCAAAATTAGGGTCGCTCAAACATAGAAAGATACATATGTGGATACATAAATTCCATATCCCAGATGTAGGAATGGATATGGGGGATGGTATAATATTTTTTTCGGTTTCGGTTATCGTTTCTCGTGCTCGTCGCGTTTATGCGATCGCCGCGGAAGGAAAGCGAAAATAAGGTTTCTCCGACAACTAATAAACTTTTTTTCCCCGGTGATCTCTTAGGTTGAGATCTGAGTAGGGTTACCATGGTGTTGCTGGGGTGTTCCTTTTTTTTTCGCCTCCTCCTTTTACCGCAGCCGTTAAATGTAATTCGAAGATTATTTTCGTTTTATTCGGAAATTGCGTGCTGGGCGCAAGGTACGTTCGCGTTTTTGCCGCGATCATAATAATCAGCGTGAATGTACGCTTATCTCAATATTGTTTATATCATAATGAAGATACGAAAAAAATTGTAATGTAATGTTGATTCAAAAATATATCAGAATGATTCAAAAAAATATTGATTTGAATTCTAAGACTACGTTTATATGGATCTTTCTTGTCCATTTCCCTACTCTAATAATATTTATTTGACATGCTTTACATAATTATATATTCTGATCTGTTTCACCTGTTAAATAGCTTCAATTAGTTAATGTACAAAAATTGACTTTCCTCTTCTCATTCAGAGAGACTATACATAATTGACTCCCTGGCGTAAATAATTTCAAGAGACATTTGTTGAATGCAGGAGGATTTTTCAAAAAACCTGTCCAATGTCTTTAAAATCTCAGAAATGGAATTAAAATATTGCAAAAATTGACTCTAAACGATGAAGTAGATTTTTATAAATGAAACTTATTTCATTCCGAATAAAAATGTCACTGTTTTCCCATGAAATAGAATTTAATTCGACAATAAACAAAACGCGAAATCTGATCAAGAGTTGTTAATGAAAAATTTGGAGTCTGGATAGAATAAGGACTCGAAATATCAATTCAACTTCCTAGAATTTTTCAAAAATATTTAAAGTTTAATTTTCAAAATTTCATAAGCGAATCTAACAAAAAATACAACAAACAATACGTTCTAGAATTTATGGTCACCCCACATCCGAATCTGTACACGTTCACGTATCGATGACGACAAAAACCACCATGGTTTCGTAAATAAAGGCCCGAACAACAGATGGGCGCGAAATCGATAGGCAGTAGAGAAAAAGTTGCTATCGTCGATTTTTTTTTTTCATACACGTATAGATATATTCCTCTCATATGTATTTTTTTGTTCTTCGAACTCGGCCTCGGCGAGAATTTCTCCCATCGGACTCATTCTATGGCAATATCCAGTATCGAACCGAGCTTTGCGAATAAAATACGCGAAAATTTGAATTTTCCCTTATTGAAAACGCAGCGCGCGTATTTTTTTACGTCTTTCCATTATTGTTTCGACGGGATCGAGATGGGGGCGTGATTTTGTATTTTTTCGCTTCCATTTCGAATTAAAAAAATACGCATGCCCGTATATATATGAGGCTTTTTTTTTTTCAGGGCGAAATAAATCGAGTGATTCGAGTGAATTATGCATATTAAAAGAATCAGAGTAAATATAATTATGCATGTGGAAAGCTCTTGTCAAACAGTTTTCTCTTTTATATGAAAATTTATATTTTTGTTTATATAGTTTTTCAATTGACACCGAAATCGTATTTCAAGCTGATCTCTAAGCGAGATTTTCGATTTTTAAATTCAAAAGGTTCACGCTTTGAAAAATGCACAAAGTTTTCGCGTAGAAAGTTCGTAGCGTTTCCAATTTCCTGGCATGACTTTGAAAGTTCGCACTACATAGTGCACTATCTGCATTCGAATCCTGGATTTTTTTTCGATTTTATTTCACAAAAATCGCTTGAAAATCTCATAAAGCTTCGAAAGTATTGCAAAATTAAAAATCGTTCACTGTAAATCGTGTAAATAATTTGAATCTTCGCTCTCTTCGTTGTTTCATCGCAAATGGAGAAATTCGATCGGTATAGCCCTGAGCGCTTTTCTTCATAAACTTTATTAAATCCCTGATATTATAACGGAAAACTTCCGAAACTCTATTGATCCTTTATTTCTATTTTGTTTTACGTTGAATATTTTCTTGAAAGAAACAACTTTTTTTGTTCTTTTCGCAAAATTTCGTTTCTATTTACGCGCACCAAGGTTAATGTTTCGAATTTGAACGAAATACGCGATCGATCCTTGAAAATACAAAGATATTTTTTCATGTAGATAAATTGAAAATATTATATGCATATTAAAATTTTCGATGAGTTTTTGTATCATCAAATATTCCATTTTCTTTGGCGCTTTTTATTATGATATTCGTTCTGATAAATCTGTGTGTTTTTATGATCAATATTCTGTATGTTAATAATTTTAAATATTATATTTTATTCGGTATAAAATGAAATAAATTTGCATGAAACTTTTCAAATCATTTTTTTCAACAATGATTTCTAAAAAAATTAGAATCTTATGCGTATACTATGAACCTCAAATTAACTAGAATCATTTAAAATATTATCTACATATATGAAAAATGATTTTTATTTTTTTAAATATTCGAAACCGACAAATAAAATCACACTTTAACACATAAATCTGATACGAAAAAAAAAGAGAAGGAAAACTACGAAACCAAAAGTGTCTCAGCGAACGACACCGCACCGACCGCGAGAAATAAACGTCTAGCGCAAGTACTTCACCAAAATAAAAATGGTGAATGGACCCTCTGGCCGTGACAAACAAACGCCCTTCCCTCGAAGAGACCTTCCCCTAACCTAACCCAGGGTCGCCACATGCTCGGCTTATCTCTAAAGACTTCAGATTACTCAAAACCTCAACACTTTTACTATCTACTTGAGAAAAAATACGCTTGCAGAACATTTCATTTTTTTTTTTAATTTAATAAAAAATGATTCATTCAATAACATAAAAATGTTATCATACTTGAATGATACATTTTAATTTTAATATATTAAATTAAGAATGTGATGAAAACTGTTAGATAACGCGGTATTTGGTGCAAATCATTTAGGACAATAACGATTGAGTCAAACCATTTATTTAGTCCAAGGGAATATTCATCCTATGACAATTCGTCTAGGTGATTTTAAAATAGTTTAAACTGAATAAATACATATTTATTTAATAGAATCTGCCAGTATATTTACTATATTAGACCTTAAAGATATGCAAATACTTCAAGGTGGTTTACAAGCAGTTTTCGAGAAGTTTTTGGATAATTTAAGGTGGTATAAAGTGATCGACGAATAATTCGAGGTGGTTTAAAATATTTTGTAATATACCAGACGATTCAGAGTGATTTACAAATAATTTAATTTTACTTTAATGTAGTTTGAGATGGTTTAAAGTAGTTCAAATCGATTCTATATGATTAGCAAAAAAGTTCAATACGTTGAACTTAGGTTGAAAATGTTAAATGGCATTTTGCTACTGATCGAAAAATAATTATAAAAGATTCGCGACTGATTCGAAGCGGTTTACAAAGAAGTTCTAAAAAAATTAGAATTATTTTTTAACGAATTTCCGAGATAATTTGCGAGTGGATCGAGACGATTCAAATCAATCCACAAACGAATCAAATCTTCAAAAAATTACTCCGAAATTACAACCCTAATCTAGACCAGTTTCAAGCGCACCAGCCACAAGGTGGCCGAGTCTCCGAGGCCGGGGCTGCGCCCCTTTACGGCGCCCCCGGATTTATTCGGTTTTATTTCGCGCCGCTCGGCCCATAACGGTCATACGCCGGATAAACTGCCGGCGAGAGCACTCCTGGTGTCGCCACTTTTTCTTCCTTCCTTTTTCCTCCTTTTTCCTCCTTTTTCCTCCTTTTTCCTTCCACTGCTTGTGCGGTGTGTTTCGGCGCTCGTTGTCCTCTGGTTCGCCGTTTCTGATCTCGTAACTCGCCGGGCCGTTTGTTCGAAAAGTGGGCTGTTGTTTTTTTCCGCCGTAGCCCTCGGCTTTACAGCGGGACACAAATCTTTCGCGAGTTTCGCGAATGTCAGACAGTTTTGGTCGCGTAAATAAAGCAATAAAGGTTTTTTCTGGTATACGAGTATGTATTCTCTTTATATGTTTAAGGAAATTTCTGTTAAAATTCAAAAAAATATTATGTATTAGCTTCTGCAACCATGCGTAGCTTGAGAGACTCCTGAGACTTAAAGCTAATTGTTAACCGTTGTATAGTATTTTCCATTCATTTTCCAATTCTCATTTTCGTTTTCATTCCTATTACGTATGTACTGTACTTAACATAATATTTGCTACTTCTTACAATAAAACTCCCCTCGTGAAAATTAAAAATGAAAAAAATATATAAATGTAATTATGCAAAAATCTCACCAGATTTGTACACAATAATCCAGAAAAAATTCGCGACCATTTAAGAGACTATTTATCAGCATTCATACATTATTTTTCTTTATATGCTTAAATAATTGTCACATAGATAGTGAGATTATTATAAAATAAATTCGTCAGTATTGCTTTCAATTTTCAATGTGTCAATTACATTCGCGTGTATCGAAATGTTCTATGGGTTCGTTTCGTCAATTTCTGCTCGTTATACGATCAAAATCGCTGATTTATCGCAAAATTCACATGCTCTGCAACCAAACACGATAACAAATTCACAACGAGAACGCACAAATCTAAAAATCTTGCTTACGTGCGAAATTTGCGAAAATTAACGCTTTTCGGGGACCCCCTTTGTTGACAGTTAGCCTAACCCAGAGCTGTCTAAACTTTTTTGATTAGATATACGACAGCAACATTGGAATATCTTCCTTAAAATAATAAATACAAAAAATTTTCTTGACGATTTTATATCCTTCTATGTGTATCTAAACTAGAACCCATCGTAATTATATGGAAAATTGTGAATCACTAATGTGAAATGAATTTTCTATTACTCAGTCTCATTAATTAATGAAAAATTGACGATTTTATTCATAAAAAATCTACATTTAAAGCTAAATAGATGCCTAAATTTTAGCACCCCTTAAAAATCAGCGAGCCTCAGTTTGAACAGTTCGTACCAAACCGCAAAGAAGCGGACAGAACTCGCGAATAAACATGCGGGAAAGCGGGAAAATTTACATTGTTAATTGGAGCACACGCACTGTTTGCACTGCCGTTTTTCCTCGAACCTCAAGATCCACGAGCCGAGCCTCAATTATGATCCTCTCTTTTACATTTTTTCCATTCGATTCGGATTTATTGTGGTGGCTACGTGTCTTCGGAATCGCATTCTGGGCACTTTGTCTCTCTTGATTGCCCTACGATCTCCGGGGAATTCGATTCTCGTGTCGAGTACTGTTCGACCTTTAGTTGCTTCGATTCCGGTTCCAAGACGTGTCGATGCTCTTAGAGTGGAAATCATAAAGATTAATCTCGGGAAAATTTGTGTCGATGTGTTGTTGTATTGGGTTTTCATTAAGAGCGTTCAATCTTTGAAAATAAATAAAGCTAGTTGTAGAAGTTATAACTCTTACCACAATTAATATATTTATATGATTTAGATATAGTTCACAACAGTAGATTCACTAATACAGTCGTAATTGAATGTCAATGTTTTAGCATACCTTTTAAAACGCCTAGAGTTGTCAATTGTTTAAAAAACTTTTATAAATAATACATAAGTACAGATTTAATGTGAGATAAGATTAGTATCAAATATTTTTATTGTATAATCGATTGGATACGAGATTTCTTTTGGAAGGAGCATAAATGGATACATTTTCAAAAGTGATTATTTTAGAGAAAATTAGTAAGATTATGGTTTTCTGAACTGAAAAAACGAAAAGCCAAAAAAAATATGCATATAATAAAGGTACGGAAAATATTTTAATCAACTTCTTAAAGGGTTAATCGAAATCATTACTTTTGCAATATTTTATTGAGACTTAAATGAATAACAAAAATCATCATCAGAATTCAATCAATCTTCATTAACTGATTCTAGTTACCATTTCACACCTAAAAATAATTTTCATTCTCATTACAAAGAATACAAAATCACACAATCAACAACATAGACACAGCGCGAGCTTGAAACTGTTAAGCCGCATCCACACTAGCGCCGCAGCCTCCGTTCGCGGCGCTAAAAAAGCGCAACAAAAACGGCTTTTAATTCGAAACCGGCCAGCTTACATCCATTAAAGTGTCCAATTGAACGTAAATATTTGCAACGTGACCGCAACGGCCGAATTTATGCTAACCTTATTCGGATCATTAAAGGGGTCATAAACATAAATCAGCTTTATGCGCCGGGCAAGCCGTGTGCCCCTGCAAAATATTCGCGGTACCCCTGACCTCGATTTTTTTTTTCGTTATTTATTTTATTATCATAGTGAACGTCATTATTACCCCTAAAGGGGGATGAAAAACTGTGTTTACTCCGTTTAATTAAACTAGACCGAGTGCGGCGGTTAGCGGGTTGAAAAAATTGTCGTCGAGCGTATATTGCGACGTTATAGCTTTAATACTTGTTTGTATTTATATTTTTTTTTTGTTTTAATTTAAAATATATTACTTTAATTTTAATCACACTGTTAGATCATATTCAAATAGATAGAACTGTAAAGTAGAAATCAGATAATTAAAAATACTTTTTACTCTTAGATATACTCGAACTACAGATGTTAATTGAAAACGTAGAATCAAACAAGCTGCCTCTGAAAAAATTAATTAATTTAAAAATATGGACATTGCATGTTTGCTCCACTTTAAATTGTTTTCAATTAAAAAGTTTGTGAAACAAAACTATTTCAGAATGAAAATCAAATCGTTATTTTGAAAAACTTTGGAAATATCTTGTTTTTAATACATCCGTACATTTTCGATATCATTTTCCAATATTTTACTAACGTACTTCAGAATGTTTTATTTTAATATAATCAATAATAGATTTATTTACATTCAACTTTAAAATTTATAAAATTTGTATTATTCAACTTTGTATATATTAAAACGTTCGTGAAATCGATTTTCATTATTTACAAAAAAATACGTTTTCATCAAACCAAATGAAAAATTTCACAGTGAAATATTTGATTCAAAGATACAGGTATCACGAAACAAAAGTGAAAACTCGTGTCATACTTTTTTCAATTTAATCAGACTTAAATTCTTTTAACTACATTACAAGCATTCTAACGAAATACTCGATTCAACTATACAAAATTGAAAATGTCGATATGTACGTTTGAGTCCGAATGAGCTTCTAACTTGAAGCATAAAAATGCAAACAACCAAACTGAAAAAACAGCTGAAGAATTTTGCAATATAAAAAAGGCCAGACGGTTAGTTTTTGCATTCTTTAATAAAAACACTGAACTTGGAACATATTGCCATGCTGAGAATTAGTTTATTCAAATCCACCACAGAAAAAGACAATGCTTATTTATATTCATACATGTGCGTCTATTTATAAATGAAAGTACATTTGTACAGAATGATTCAAAAATAAATATTAAAAATGACATCTACATATAAAAAAATGTTTTAGAGTTAGAGTTTAGTTGAGTGTTAATACTTTTCCATCGAAAAACGATAAATTTCGAAACTCTTTTCAAATATAAATGGTATTATACATAAACTCTCACAGTAGCTTAAATTTTCAATTGAAAAAAAAATCCATTTGTGTCTCGATCGTTTTCGAGAGAAACGCCATTAAAAGTTTAAAAAGCTTCTGTGATAATTTGAAAATTAAGCTCAATTTATAGTTTTAAATTGAAAAAACAAAGGTTTGATTTTAATTTTTCATCAAAGAATTTAAATTTCAACTACAAAGAATAGTATCGAAAAAAAAACATCACATTAAATTTTTCAAGCGACTAATCAAATTGAAGCTTACAAGCTGAAATATTTACATCGAAATAATTCACAGACAAACATTTTTCAATCTCGTTAATATGAAACGCAATTATACTAAAATTCAATCCTTTCAAATTCGCTAGGACAAACAAACAAACAAACAAACACACACAGTTATATTTGAGTAGAAACTAGAAGTCGTTTCGCCCAGATTTTCGCATTAGCACTTTGCAGCCACTCTGTACACAGAACATACATAATATATATATCCGTTTTAATATTGAAACGAGCGTGTGCGTGAGTTTCACGCGTTTCGCGCGTGGCTCGCGTGCGAAACGTAAGGGAAAAAGCCGTCGCGTATGTCGAAATAACAAACTTCGTCGTAACCGGATTACACGGGGCATATGCGAAAAGATGCACAAACACGCGGAAACGGAAGCCCGAGGGCTAAGCCGGCTCCACACTCGCCGGAAAATCTCGGGAAAACTCGCGCGAGTTTTCGCGGTCTGACGCGCTCTTGTGTTATAGTTGAATCTTTGATGCTTTGCTGTCGATTGATGTTGGTTATGTTTCGGATAATTATAATATTCATATTCAAATTAATGGAATTGTTTTTGTTATATTCGATTTTTATGCGAGGTTTTGATGTAATTTTGATTTAATTTGAATGAGTTTTTCGAAATAAAATTGTCTTGATACAAGGTTTATCTTTTGTATGAAATGATTATGAATATGATTTAAGATAATATATATTTTTTTATTGCAATTCAATGTACCTTCTATAAAAATTTAAATAAATAATAATTTCATTTTTCATTTTTATTCTACTTAGTAAGAATGAAATATCTTCCAAAAAATAAGTGATGCGATTTTCATATCACTGTGTTCAGAAAGTCTATCTTTCAGTTGACTATCAGTTGAAATATTTATATTTAAAATAAATTGAATACTATCAGTTGAAATATATAGACAAACGCGAAAAAAAATTGATATCATGTAACTTAAAACGCAATATAATTCCATTTGTCAATACAGTACAAAGACTTTAGAAACATACATTTTTATTTGACAAGAATGAAACTAAATGCGTTTTCAATAAGAAAGATAGTATAAATAAATTTCAATCTAAAATAATATCGTAAAGCCTAAAAATACCATTTACCTTCACTCATATATCATAGCTAAACAAACGATTGAAAAATCGAACGTAAAAGTGACTGAATTTCATAAAAAAAACTCCGTTATTTTCGTTTAAAATAACCAATTTTTTCCTCTAAAATTTTTTTATGTAACCGAAGCACGTTCGAGCGTTCAAATAGGATTAAATTTCATCAAAATTTTGATAATTCGTCTGATGGACAAGTCGTTGTCGATTGTGATCAAGTTTCGGCGTCGCCAGCGTCTGCGCCATTAAAACGAACACTAATTCGATTTGCGCTCGACGCCGGCTTTAATAGCCTTTCACATTTTGTCGAATGGTAATTTTACGCTCAACAAAAACCGTTTCACCCGAACAAATATGATTCATTATCCATTAACAGGCTGTTAAGCGACGTCGACATCCATCGATAGATCCACTTTGGGGGCGAACGCCCTTTTTCGTGCACGCGGTGTGCATTCGAATTTTCGTGCACTTTATTGAAATTTCGTTCGGGGGGAGAGAGGCTTTGCTCGTTTTTCCGAGATGATTGAATTTTTAGTGCAGTTCGATGCGATTTTTGAAGTTTTGTGCAGATGGGAGAGTGGCTTTAAAATTTGATTAAATCAAATTGAATTTAAATTAGTCTGCGTCGTTTATTTCTTGGAATGAATTCGTTTCGATGGATGGAATTTATTGAAAGCCTCATTTGTATGAAACATCTAACGAAATTTAATTTGTTTCGTAACTTTTTTGAAATTAAATAATAATTAAACAAAATTTCAATAAACATAATGAAATCATTTCTGCAATCTTATTATCGACGTCTTCTTACTTTCTATTTAATCAATTAAGCCCCTTGCAATATTTCTGAAGACTAGTCTTTCAATTGTTGGATAATTTCTTACCATTTTGATACAAATGCTAACTCTATAAGAAAACACTTATAGGTACCGAAAATTCATCAAACTAATTAGCTTCTACTATCCAACGATCGCAAGACCAATTGATTGATTAATTAATCCGTTCATTGAACATTCCAAATTACCCAATTGAATCACTTTAACATTTTATAATCTTAGAACGCCAAATATGAAATTTAAACAATCCAAAATTCCATCATTTTAAATCCAATCATTTGAATCATCACAATTTCCATTCAATCTCACATTTGAATCGATTCGCAAAAATTTACACATTCGTCCCAAAACAAGACAGACATTTACCAAAACCGACATTCAATCTTTCCAATTCAGACCCATTGCAACCCTTTCAAACACCCATAAAAAAATCTCCTTCAGACACGTTTTCCATGCGAGAAAAACACGCATAACGACGCCGAGTTTTCCGGGTCGCGAAAATTGTTTACGAACGTCACCGTTAGTGAAACAAAAACGCATAAACGTCCGCGACGGACCCGGCTCGTAAAACCGGTCTCACGAAACCGGTCTCGCAAAACCGGTCGCACAAACCGTCATATTGATTTATAAGCGTTTTGTATCGATAACCCACACCACCAACGTAGCCCTAGAGTAGGGTGACCGTATTTCCCGAGGCTCAAATAGGGAATTTCCATGCATTTTTTATGCATTTCACTCCCCTTCTTCCATATTTATATTCTCATGAGATTTAAACACGAAAAATAGTGGTACAGATGATTTTTTTTCATTTCTGAAAATCTTAGAAATATTATCTTTATTTTTTCCAAAGAGTCATCCTCTGTTTAACGTAATTACTTCACACTTTTTTTATACACGTGCGATATTTTTTTGATAAAACACATTGACTTGATGACTCATAATAATATGTATCATATCAATGCTTGTTTTTGAAAAAAATATCATAAATGTA
The DNA here is from genome assembly GCA_024721215.1 of Cheumatopsyche charites. Classification (NCBI taxonomy): domain Eukaryota; kingdom Metazoa; phylum Arthropoda; class Insecta; order Trichoptera; family Hydropsychidae; genus Cheumatopsyche; species Cheumatopsyche charites. The sequence goes on along the minus strand of CM045585.1, from coordinate 4,165,448 downwards.
TTTAAAAAAACGTGTGAAGTAATCGTGCAATACAGAGGATGATAGCATTTTCAGAAAATTGGTGATGCAGGAATGAAAATTCTGCGATTTTAATTCATCTCACAAACGATCCATATTTTCAACTAATAAATGACAATAAGCAAAAATATATGACGATCGAAAAGACCAAGGGGTAAAAGTGTCATTTTTGCTGAAATTGAGTTATGCACAGGAATCGCTTCTATGCACGCTCATTTATTTGGAGGAAGAAGGATATAAACGAATTCGAAAATTGTGCCATGATATATCATCAAATCACTCGAATTCTTCCCAATACATGTAGGTACACGGTCAACTTTGAACGCGCTTTTCTCGAAATCACCGCAAAGTCACTTGTGCCTCTTGGTCTTTTCAGTCGTCATATAAGAACCATAATACTCGATCCAATTATTCAAATTTACATATAACAATTAAGATTTTTTTGTTGAAAACCATCAAAACGGGACAAATCATACAATTTCATGAAAATAACGAATCAACCGCAAGTCCCACAACAAAAACGGGACAGTCCCGGAAAAAACGGGACTCACAGTCACACTCTACCCTAGAAGCTCGCAGCCTCCGTAGGTCCTATATTACCGGGAGACTTTTCCCCTCTTTTTCGGCCAGATTTAATCTGGGCCTATAAAACTGTCACGGAAAATTTTATATACAGGCCGCCGAACGGCCTCCGAAATCGGTTTTTTCGGTTCGGTTTCGGCACACTAGTGTATCGGCCATTCAAATAGGAATTCTATTATGTTTGCACAACAAACACGCTACCCAGGTCCTTATAGAACGAGGACGTCGGAGGGTGGTTTATAAGGGGGTGGATGGCAATACAATAATGTTGTATATAATATTGTATCGGGGTGTTCCTTTTGAATTGTAGAAACTATCGTTTGATTTTTTTTTTTTAGACGAAAGGGTTCTGTGTAGGGGTTCCAATTATTTGTGATGTTAGAATGTTTTTGAATAATTTTCAGATGAATGCTTACAATAAAATATTTGAGCGATTGAATTTTTTGTACATAAATAAACACAATTGATTGTTTTATCTTAAGTGATGATTGCAGTTGTTGATTTTTGTAACAGAATAGGAAAATAGCAGCATTTGGAAAATTACTCGAATATAAATAAATTTCTTCATTGTTTTAAAAAATAATTTTTGTATAACATAAAATTTATTTATTCAAACATGCCCAACTATAGATGATATGCGTTTCAGAATAACCCCTTAAGCTATCACACAATTAGGCTCTAGAAACATATTCTTCTAATGCCTTGTTTTTCTCGTGAATATAACGTCACATTGTATCTACCTTACTATTATAAATAGGTATGTACCCGACAATGCTAAAACATTTCATTACATCGTATAGATATTCATTACGAAGCATTCGTCGAACGAAATATCGATTTTTATCAAACTTGGAAGCTTTCAATATAATTCGGCGCCGACTGAAACACGAAAAACACTCGCACACGAAACATAATCACTTTCAGTTCCGAAATATTATATGACACGTTTCGATTTCGAAAGTGAGTTTTTTTTATACACACACACACACAATATAGAAAGCGACGTGCCGAAAATGTGAATGTCGAAAATTGCAATAGCTCTCGTTGTTCCATATAAGAAACATGAAACGTATTAAAATAAACGCGATACGCGATGTTTTTGTTTGCGTTTTCGGCGATATTCGCGCGCGAAAAGTTCTTTGTGCTCGTCACGTGAACGAGTCACTTTATTATGGACAACGACGACGTTTTACACGTCGAAAACGAGACAAAACGATAAAGGATGTCTCGTCTGAATGAATGGAAAAAAATAAGGAAGGCGAGATGAAAATATAAAGAATCCAAGAGGAAATTAGACAAAAGTCGAAGGACTCCTTTGTTCGATTCGCGCGAGAAGTTTATCGATAACATCCTCGAGTGCGGATACTCGATCGTAGTCGAAATTCTTTCTCTGTAATTCGTTAATTCATAATGAATACATGAATGTAAAATAATTCTAGATTATTATAAATACGACTCAATGACCCAGCATTTCTCGATACTCTGAATTTTAAGCCAATTGTAATACTAATATTATTATTGTAAGCTATGTATAATAGGTGCTACATTTTTTTCTGCAGCTTAAAATCTGCATGATGCGTCAAAATAATAATTTTCGTAGATTGTAAATGTTAAATAATTATGCAAAAATCTTCCCAGATATGTACACAATAACTGTGGAAAATTCAACTTAGAAGGCATAAGCTATTGAAAAGTGAAAATCGTTCGACAAATTTCATTCATAATCCAAGCAAATAAGAAACTTACAATAATAGGTATGTATATTGAAAACTAATGAATATTATACGAATCTCCTCAAATAGTACCTAAACTTACAAATTAGGTCTATTTCATGTATTCTAAACATATTTATATCTATGTATAATCAATAATAGATGCAATACTAGCAAAAATTTTAACAGAAACTGAATTTAAATAGCATAAAATCGACATTCTGAATTCAACATATTTTCTAAGAATTCCGTTATTATACAAACTTCCCCCAATTAACAAACACACACAATATGGAAAGGTCGTAAAATTAATTAAATTCGTCATTCACGAGCACTCGAAAGATAAAAGTGTAGCGAAACTGTTCTATATTCCATAGATACCAACATGAGCGGGAGCGATTTTTTATTGCGCGTTTATATCGAATTCGGTTTCCGGTCAATTTGATGACCGTCATAAAAATTCGATAAAAGCATGTCACTTCCGCTAAATCACAGTCGAAAACCGAAACGGAATAAAAAAATTACCACTGAAACCGTATGGCAGCGGTCGTTTCGAATTATTTCTAATGATTCAATATTGAAATTCGGTCATTTCCATATTCAAAAATTTTTAAATTCGAAATTACTGTTCGCTTTTTATCAGTAGTGAAATAAACGTATGGTTAAATAGAAATTAAGATGTTGAAACGATGTTACATTTTAGTCTAACCACAGAAAGAATACGTTTTGAAAGCAACAAGTAGAGTTGGCACTTTTTGCTCGAGGGAGCTTTTCCGAGTTCGAATTAAAGTGCCGATCACTCGATTACAAGCAATTCGAACACCATTATTGTTTTGCTGAAATTATTTGAAGATAAATGAGATGTCGAATGTTTGACCTTTTTTATCTAAACTAGGCTATCGTTACTTCGTATATTATTCATACAATACAAAGGAGGATTCGAATCACTTTTTATAGTATTCAAGGAAAAAATATTGATTGATTTTAGCATAAACGCATAAAATAATTTTACAGATAAATTCATGCATATTTATGTATCAATTGATTAAACGATTTATGTTTGAAAATTCAAAATAAAATATGTCGTTAACCGTTGAAGAAAAAAATAACCTACTTGAAACTCGGCGAATCTGCTATAAAACCCTCGTTGCTTTGTAGTTGGATTGACTATTTCTACAAAATGTATTCGCAAAATTAAGAAATCAGACTGATTTTTCATGGAAATACTGATACACTTTTATATTATCACTATATCACTACTTTATATTTTTAATACATATCACATTTTTATTAAAATTTAAGTATATTACGTGCCGATTGTATGTATTTGTCATTCATTATTTTAATATTTAATATCATTTAGATTGAATTTTGAGATAAAATCGAATTGTGAAATGAAAAATTGAAGATTTTGAAACAGAGAAAAAAATTCGCCGTTCGCACGTTGAGATCGAACTCGTTAACTGAAAAAATAAATGAAAACACGTGAACAGAATTTCAAATTATTTTCAAATTTTACAATTAAATTGACGATGAAAACTCATGTACTAAGCTGATGTGAGACTTTTTAAAAATTAATTAATCTTTATTTTTAATTCATATTATTAAAACGCATATCACTGATAAGCATAAAATAAATTACAATATGTTGATAGATTTGAACTTAAACTTACATAAGATTAGATTTGCATTAATTTTACCTCAATCTTTCGTTCTGAATACACATTCAAAATAGTCGATCACGATTATGTATAATTTTCACATTATTGTTGTTAACACGAGAAAGAACATTCCAAATTGCCCCGGAAAAGCGATTTCACATTTTCTATTGAAGCAGCAAAGTATGAACGTTAACGCTCTCAATATTCACAATGAAATCCAATTACACGATTTGAAATAAAAATAATTTATTTTCCATATAATTAAAAGCAATATGTTTTTGAAAAGAATTAAATAATCAATATATTCTCTTATATTATTCTCTTATAATATTTTGAAGACTCGCACGTGTTGAATAAAAATGAATATTTTATTACAAAAAACATCAAAAAAATCTTTTTCGATGATTTATATTATATTTTGTGATTTTTTCCGAGTATTCAATTGTATTTTTTTCATCTTCATAAAAAATCCAATAGGCGAAGAATACGTCAGCACAGTGATTTGAAATGACAGACGAAAAGTAAAAATCAAAAACCTTCTGTCAATTCTTATACATACATATTTAGCATATTTCCGAAATGCTTTTACATATTATTTTCGTATGCAAAACAATTTCTCTTTTTACAAATTTAAAACGACCACTGCCTCATTCAAACATTCCATTTCTTATACGTATATTTTTTTACTCGAATCGAAACATATTTCAGATTTTCGCGACCGCAGTCGAATCTTTATAAATAACAGAAATCGAGATTTTCATATATTATTTATAGATACCTCAAATCCTTTGAGAGCCAGACGCTTGGTTATTTGACCCTTTTTGCGTTATGATAGCAGCGGACAGAACACTCAAAAGTTTTCTTGTTAAATTTTTGTCTTTCGTTTCTTTTTTTCCATTTTATTTTCCATTTTCCGAGCTCGTCTCGATTCGAATATAACTCGGCGTTAATAAAGTCGAATCGGCGCAACTGGTTTAATTAACAAAAAGTTGGCAATTTCATATTTGAAATGTTCTATTTTTGCCATTTATATTTTCATCGATTTTTATTAAAAACAAATCGTTTCATTCGCTTTGTGGAAAAAAAACATTTTTCATTAAACTCGGTCAATTCAAATACTGATTTCAAAAGCAAATTGCAATAATATATAATATGTAATACGCAATTTTGTCATGAATTGAAAGGAATACGGGCAAAAATGTATGACGGCTGTTCCTATCACACACCACTAGAATCAAGTAAATTTGGGATTAATTTATTCATAATGATCCCAAAAAAGTTAAAAATGATTTTTAACCTCTAAATCATTGAAGTTCGAGAAAAAATCGGTCATGAAAGACTTTTTCAGTTGAAAAAATTTGATTATTTATGAAAAACTATTTGTGGTGATTATCGCCATTCATCAATTTAGTTAAATTTAAAACCTATCTGACGAATTTCATTATTCAATAAGAACACTTAATACTTATTTTCTTTTGGATCCATTTGTTAATTTTATCATTTTCAAAAACATTATATACCTATAAATATTTCACAAATGAAAAATCATATTGAACAAATTTTTCAAACCTCTCCATACTCTCTTATATTCGACCCTGAAACGGAAACCGTCTCGATTTAAATCCTCCCTTAACCGAAATTAAAATCTACGCGCTCGGAGCGAATTTTCCACATACATACACTTCCATATATGGAAGAAAAGCGATCCTGCGATACGTAAATCGAAGATGTCCTTTGAAGTGCGGTCCGCATGAGGCGAATACGTAAGTCTGTTTGTGTCGGCCGAAAGTCACAAATTGCCATCAGACCCTCTTCTTGAGCTCACCCCCATTGCCCATTTCCCTACACATCCGAAAAGGGGCTATATATCCTCGGCAGCTCACCCCCCGTGTTTATTCCTACGTGCTTACAATATTTTACTTCTGGCTGAAGATCCTCCCGAGGATCGGACCTCCGAAGGACGGTTCGCTGACACTGTGCACGATACACATAAAATATTGTGCGAGTCGAAGTTCGAGTTGGAGCACGTTTCGGTGGCCATCTCTGCTGTTTTGGGGATGAAGATATAATGAGGTGTGATGGAATGGTGACTCAAGAGGTTATGGTTCGTCTCCGAGGATCGCGTGACGCGTGTACGTGGTCGTTGTTCGGGAGAGGTTTTAATGTGCGTGGAGGACTAGTGTTTTGATGAATATGTGATGCTTGTATAGGTATATATGTTTTTAGAAATTAATTGACGACTGAAAAGGCCAAGGGGTACAAGTGACTGAGAAGAGAACGCTCAAAGTTGAACATGTACCTACGTGTATTACAAGGAGGTCGAGTGATTTGATGATATATTGAGGCACACGTTCGGAATTCGTTTATATCCTTTTGGCACCAAATATATGAGCTCACATAGAAGCAATATCTGTACATATCTCAATTTCGGAAAAAATGTCACCTGTACTCTTTGGCCTTTTTAGTCGTCATATGTTGTATCAGCTTCAGTCTCTGAACGCTTCATAGGATGTAGGATGCATAGTTAATTCTCTTCAATTATGTCATATCTCAAAAAATACTTGATTTTTCAGAGAAGCCATTGTTTTTTTTCGTTGCTTTAGTTAACTAACCAACTAATGAACTAAAATCGATCGAAAATCCAAAGAGACGGATTTTTAACAATTTCTAGTTAAAGGACTGACTGTAACTCTTTTTTTAGTTAACTTAAGTGAATAGAACAGCCCTAAAAGTTTAGAAGTAGAATAAAATATGTGAAAAGCTTAAGTTTATTAAAGCTTTGATAGGATTTTTTATCATCTAGCAGATCTTTTTGATACTATTTCAAAGTTTGACGTAACTGAGCAACCAATTTCAAAAAATAAATATTTCAATTTTTAATTGGAATAATTATTAATTTAAATTCATAAAAACAAAAAAAGGAAAACGATTGAATAAAGAATTTCGACAGATGATTCAGTCTCTGTACATATTTTATAATTGTAAAATTTAAAATACGAGCTTTATTAAAGCTTAATAAATTTAATGATCTAACTCAAGTCACTGTCATAAAATCTTTCACATCACATTACACTTACTAACATTGTATAAACGAACTCCACCGTTCAATTCGTTACATCATACAAATCACTCATATATCAAACTGCGCGAAACTAACTATCGCAAAGTAGCACAATTTTCCAGCACATTATGTTCAATTTAATTATAGCCACGGACACATTCTCACCACAGTCTCCTCATACCATTATTCGAACGTTATACACAATACGTAGACAATGTCGAAGTATATCTCTGTATCTGTCCATCTATCTAGAGCTGGTAGTTCTCTCACAATTAACAATGCTAATCCGACCGCTGGTAAGCCTCTTCGGTGACCTGCTTGCTCCGATATGTTAATGCCGCATTTTTTCCGGTTGCTTGCTCCATTTGCATGTGTAGATTCCTCTAAGTCCATTGCACGTAATGTTGCATTTAATTTATTGAGAAAATATTGATAAATCATTCAATTTATTGATGTACGATGGTCGTTTTTTTGTCGAATTCAGATTAGTGAAAAAGTATATAAAATAACTATCTTGAAATCATATTTAATTTTTAATGAAAGATAATATCCTAAACTATTTTTCTGCATAGTTGAAAAAAATATTTGGATATTGGTCGAAATGGGAAATTAACTTTTCTATGCCCTTCTCATGGAAAGTTGATGTCAGTACCTAAAGACAACCCAAATGAACACAAATCAGTTTTGGAAATTTCTGGAAACTTCACACATAATATTTTCATTGAAAATTCAATGTTTTCATTAATTATCTATCGATTTTTTCAACCAAGTCATCAATATCAAAAGAAAATCACCCACATCCACAGTGGCTTCACAGACAGTAACTATCTATGAGGAGATTCGTTCACTAAAACTTCATTTTTTGCAACAAGTATTATCCTAAAAAATATTCTAATCGTTTAGAAACATAGTCTAATTTTTTTTCATATAAAAATATTGATTCGATTTAAAAACATTGATTTTCATATATTTTTTCCTAAATGGAACTTAATAAAAAAAATCTTCATAAAATACAAATAGACATAAAAAAATCGTTCATATTAGAAAACCACATCGAGTTTCTCGAAGGAATCGAAATCGTCTCCGCGATCCGACGATAAAACAACGACAAAACACCCGTCGCGTAATTATTATTTGAGGCTTTGCGGCTGCGAGTTCCAGAAGTTCATTTCGACAAATTCCAATCAAAGACATGAATCGATTAGGGTTAAACGCCCCTATCTATCCGTCGGGCGAACACAGTTTCGGAAACTTCGACGCGAATTCCCATTACCTCAAAACCGTGTAATGGAGAACAACCACTGTAACCGTCTGCTGTCAAACGAAAATAGTTCTTCGCTCGGATAGATGAAAACCTGACTTGGAAGGGCTTCCATCAACTCAAATATATATTTTTCGTATTAAAATATGTATATTTTGATTTTTTTTTTTCAAAATATATAATATTAAGCTAGGTTTCCCTTTCAGCAATAGCTGAACCTTAGTCACGATGTATACAATGATTATTTCAAGAGACATACCTCATTGTTCAGATTTTGACCAAAGTTCTACCCCCTGTCACTGTTGCTACTTATCGCTTGAGGAAAAATCTAGCTTTAATATGTCAGATGATGGTGCAGCTCAATAAAACGTTTGTGCATATTGTTGATTCAACATACTCGTTATCCCGGGTTCGAATCATGTCAGGTCTTAACGAGATTCATTTGTCTTTTTTCTTAAATGATGAATTGATATGGAGACTCTTTTGTTTAATTCAAATATTTGATTCTCAAAAGTTTTGAGTGCTTTATGAAATAATTCTTAAAAATAGTTTATCCACCTTACTGTATCGATTAAATTCGATCAATTAAGTGTCATCTGTTATGCGTTAAAATTACTCTTCAGATTTTGTAGCCCAGCAGCTCTACTTCTTTACATTATAAAGTAAATTATTAATCATTCACTTAATAAAATGATAAATTTTCAAATATGAAGCAAATATAGTAATACCTGTAACAATTCATGAATAAAATAATCAACTTGAGGTATAGAGATTGAATGAAGAATTTCACAAAACCCTTTTCTATCGGGATTCACACTCAAAAGTACCATCACACTAATATATCCCCTGTGGAATTAATACGTAATATCTAGTCTTTTCCTGGAAAATGGCTTGAAACTGAGCTCACTACTCTGGGGACACGTAATACCTGAAGATACTCAATTAAGACACAATTTAACGAGTCTCCCCAGAGCAAAGATATCTCACATACACTACACATTATATTGCATCGTATCGCTAAGAATCTCATATACAAGATATAACGAGAGATATTTTTCAAAGAACCGCACTCGAAATTGAACAGTAAATCATAAACCTACAAAAAACTTGATAATATATGAAAAACATTTTTTTTTTTACAATCCGGATTGGACCTAGGTTTTATCTTTATTGCAAGTTTGTAACCATAGGTTATTTTTTTTTAAGAGTGGTTAGTCCATAGACCAATACTATGTATATTGGTCGTAAATAGCTCAATACATAAGAGTAAAGTTGATGAAAGTGGATCACTTTGTCAAGTGAAAGCTATGGTTGACGATAGATGCCGCACAAATCTTTCGGCATAAACACACAAAAAATTCGATCAACACTGATACTCGTTTCATAAAGCATTAAATTAATACTGTTTCTTAGAATTTGAAAGAAACGATCGAGTCTCCATATCAATTGATCAATCTTCGTGTGACTGGCCAGACCTTGACAGGATTTGAACTCAGCATAATGAGAACGTTCATTTTTTTGCTGAAAATAAAATTTTCGTTTTATTCTTCAAAAATTAGCATGTTTGCTATATAACACATTAAAAGCGGGCCACATCGGGAAAACGTCCACGATCAGAATCTCTCGATTTGAATACGCTATGTGACCTTTTCGGTTTGCTCTCTCGCTAATCTCTCGCTGGAAAAGGCGTTTCGAAAATATTTGCTTTCGGCACCGGTTCATTGGACCGGTTTATTTTCGCGGTCTGCGAAATCCTTAAAAATACATTCTGTTTGCGGCCCAAGGACCGCCGAAAAAGCGCAAATTCCGACGACGAAGGGACAACTCGTAAACAAAGGGGGACGGCGCGTATAAAAACTCATTTGAGTGCCGAATCGGCAATGTACATTGTGAAGTGTGTCGTATAATTCTTTAGACGGTCGTTCAAATGTTCGGAAAAAATAATCAAAATTTTTACGCGAGGCTTTAGTGCTGAAAACAGTCGTTTTGTTTCTGTATCGTCTGAGAATAATGATTGATTGAACTTTTGATCAGTCGATGCGAGATATCGACAGAAATCTAAGCTGTTGTAAGAATTTATACTTTTGATAAATCTGATGATTTGTTTTCAGATAATTTTCTAGTGAGTAGGTAATTTCTTTTGTGATTTGAAGCCTGATCAAGTATGGTTCTTAATATTGCATTTGGTACCAACATTTGGAAAATTCGATCAAATGAAAACACTTCTCGAAAGAAATTATTGTTGAAGTGTGTAAAATTATTATTTTATTAAATGACTTTTATTTTTATACATTGGACGATTTTTCGATTCATGTTATTTACAATAAAATATTATTTTCATACATTCGAACAACTATTGCATAATAATCTTTCGAATTGTTTTCGTTAAACCTAATTTTTTCATGAAAATCATTCTAAATTTTAGTACCAAATGCAATATTAATAATCGTTTTTGATCACTTTTTAAATTATAAAAGAAATTATAAACCCACTTACTACAAATTTTACTAAAAAATGTAGATTCTTAAATTCTTAAAAAATGTGTTCAGAATTAAAATCAATAGTATATTTATATAAAAAAATATATTGATATGAAATAAGGAAAAAAACGAACAAAACACTCATATTTAGGTTCAATGCACTCGAATAAAGAGAAAATCTTGGCCTCCCTTGTTATGGACTCGACGTAAGTATGATGTGGATTTATTGTGTGGTCGCAGTTCCCCGTTTTCGCCATTTTTCCCCAAGCCAAAGGGCTTTATTAAGATTTGCGTACGTAAGCCAGTGATTTCGGTCACGAAAATCCCATAGAACGCATCGCATACGACAATCCGCAAAATACAATGTATTGTGCAACATGGCAATTTGACCGAAAGCACCATGAAAAGCCGAAAAACGCACTCTTCGTAATCCCCATTTGTGTTCTCTAGCTTTTCTATACGAGGATTATTCTTAGTAACTCATAATAGATACAAATGAAAAAATCTATTAAGCTTCAATGTATCAATATTGTCGATATGTACAGCGGAAGGGTATCAAGTTTAAGATCGTTGCTTAAACTCAAAACCGAGTTCGCCCCGGAGCTACAGGGATAAAGGAAACGTGGTATACTTTAGCTGAAAATCCTCATCTTGTATGTTGGAAATTTTTACGAAAATACAGCACAATGTGCGGAAAAATGGGTCAAGACGACGCGAATGAGCTCCGCCGTATCTCGCGGCCGGCCGTAAAATCTCGGCCGCAATAAAGTCGCGAACCGAGATAATAATGACCGAAAAGACTTTTCTTCAGACTCGTATAAACGTCGGTGCTTTTCAGCATTTGCACACTCGAAGATGTGACCCGTTTGTTACCTTCGTATCGCCTCTAAAGCCAGTCGTAACACGGCGATGTTAAACGATCGTAATCGCATAGGACAGTTTTCACGTTCTGACCTAGAGATGGGTATTGATGTGAAAATTCGTTACACTTTCAGTGTAATGTGATAATTCTTAGTTGGAGTAACGATTGATCAATTTAAGAATCAAAAAAAAATATTATTTATTCCAAATTTTAATGATCAGTTTTTCTTAGACTACAATTGAATAGCATAAAGCTTTCGTGCGCACTGCGTCTATTCAGTATACTTGGGATGTCTGAATTTGAATCCTGTCTATTTTGGAGAGAGTTCACATGTTATTTTTCTTAATTGAATAATTTATATGAAAACTTCATTAATATTTCAAAATATTTGATTCGAAAAAATTGATAATTTAACACTTTTCAAAACGACTCCTAAAAATGATCACCACCCAACTTATCTACATATATTGAATGAACTTGATCGATTTAATGACATTTATTGTGCCCTCTTATTAACACTTCGAATTCTCTAGCCTAGTGACTCAGTTCTTTACTTAAAATTAAATAATATTAATTGATAATTATACAAATTTGTCATAATACCTGTAAGAGTTAAAAAAAAACTCAAATTATCGTAATTTCTTACTAATTTATTTTCATTTTTTTTTTCATTATATAATTCTTACAATGAGTTGGCTCGAATATGATTCCTCGTTTGACTCAAATAATAAAAACTCAATCAAACTTAATTTCCGTGCAGAGTAGCGCTTAAAAAGCTTACATTTTCACGCGAAACTATGCGGCGCCATACATTATCTACAAATTAGTCAGATTTACGACTTCAGAATAATTCGAGCAGCCGTTTTTGGCCTTCCACCGTACACAACAGTAGTTTCTAAAACGAACTGTTAAATTTCCATTCCGGCAACGGTACTTTAGCAACATTGTTTTGCAATTCAAAACGATACACATTGATCTCCCTCGCCGTTGAGGAAAGCTCCTACGTGCACATGTGCTCGTTTAAATAACGATCATTTCACATGTACTTTTTGATATAAAAATAAATTAAATCTCATTTTTTATGAAAATACATATATGTTTAATATTTTTTTAAGATTATAACAATGTATGATAACATGCAATTTCGTCATAACACATTGTAGCTAACTGAAGTGCACCAGTGCGTGACATAAGTGATTCGAGCTCGTCACTGTCGACAGTGCCTACTTTTAATATCGCAATCCCATACTATGTAAGGTCGGGTTATGGTTAGGCATTATCTCATCTCGTACCTTTTTACAAGGTACTGTGTAAAACAACGTAGTTAGGGGCCGTTGTCCATATTACTGACGCGGCGCAAAAGATAAGGAGCATATCGCAAACATTACCCAACCTAAGGACGACCCGGAATTTTTCCTCGTAACCTTTTTAATATTCCATTTTTTTTCATGCGAGATGTGAAAATATATCAAGGAATATACGTGCTTTATAAAATAGTTTAAATTACTTTTTAATTATATTATAAAATTCAATTATTAATATATTACCTACTTACTTCAGTACAGATGTATGTAAAATCATGTGCATTTATACTAAAATTTTTAAACTAAACACATTTTCCCGCATAATTAATTTCATTTTTTCATTAATTATGTTTCGGCTAGGAAAGACTAACCCCTTAACCAATCCTATATTGGCCATAAATGTTACAACCCATAAGCGCAAGACAATCGCTGCGTCCGATAGAAGCCCTGGATGCCGATAGATGTCACCAAATCGTTCAGCATAAACACACAAATGACCATAACAACACAGAAAATATGAAACATCATTATTAATTGAAGCAAAAAAGGAAAATACGAAAAATTTCTGATATGTAAAAATCTAAAAAAAGCTCTTTAAACATGGAATCTGACACAAAAACCGAATGCATGCGCATTTTCTCGGATTTTCCGGACGCAGGCTTTTCTATGGAAAATCGCAGAGAGTACCAACGTGCCGGACAAAAAGGCACTTCGATGAAAATTCTTATACGAATGTACATATGTTGTAGGGACTAGTGCAACAACGCACTTCATATCTGCAACGAGCGACTCGAAGAGCAAGCATCCGTGTCCTGGAATTCCTTTACGGAAGTTTTTCAAAGATCTTCTAAAGCTCTCATTTCCGGATGGCTGAATCGAACTTCTCTGGATGGATTCCCAATGAAAAATCTAATTAAATTTCAATCGAGTTCCACTTGTGCCTTTATTCCGTGTAGATACTCTTTGTATAGGTAACATAACGTCCTATTTAAATGCATTAGAAAATGAATGCATTCGTTTTTTTTCTCATATATTGCTACTTTTTTATATTTCTCAATTGATCTTTAAAGTGAATAAGTAGAGCTGTTAGACTAGAAATTATGAAGAGTAGTCACTTCATATGAAAGGTGTCGCTAAAGCGGGAAACAGGCGTAAGATGTTTGATTATGCAAATTCTAAACTATCTATAGATAAAAAAGGTCTCAGAACTCTAAGAAAACATCTGAAAGCTCTAAGTCTTTTTTATCTAAAGTTTAGAAGCAAGCAACTTAATCAAACGTCTTACGTCTGTTTCGCACTTTAATCGATCGAATATAATCGACACAAATAAGACAGTTGATCCATTTTTAGGAAACGTTTCATAAAGCGCAATTTTAACACTTTTTAATCAAATATTCAAAAGAAACAATTGACTCTGCATATCAATTAAGAAAAACAAGGTGTGACTCTGGCAGACTCGAACTCACGAATGTGCTGAATCAAAACGGCATGCACAAAAGCTTCACACCACTGCACCATCGACCTAAGATTATAAATAAGGAATAAAAAATGATAATTTTAAAGAAAGAATCTTTAAAAAAATTCCAGCACAGCAAAATCGAAACACAAAAGGCGCACGCAATCGCCGAACTCGGCCAGAATCGTAATGCGTCCGAAAGCCTCCAAAGAAATCCGGCTTTTCGTTTAAGCCCACAATGCAAAAGTTGGCAACAATCGCCCAAAAACATCCCAGTTTCGGAATCGGCAACCTTTTGGTTGCGGTCCAAAGTCGGACGTCTTCCGGTCGAACCGAACTTCCATCGAACGAAAAGCGTGAATATAATATGAATGTATGCAAACGATCGTGTTTCGTGAAAAGAGAACACTTTCTCGTCTTACTTTGAAAAAATTGAAAATTTTGAATTTGAATTACCCACGTGGAAAGAGCGCATTTTTGAGTTTACACTTTGATATGAGTCTTTCTGAGCTAATCGTGATTAACTCCATAAGGCAAGAAATCGAAAAAAAACGTGTTTGATTAATTTTTATAAATGCCCTTCATTAATTAATTATAATGGGTTCTGACAATGAAATAAATGATTTATTATCCGGTGATCAAACAAATTTTGACAATTAATGGTATTTATCTTTATTATACAGGAAATATATTTCACACATAGAAAGTTATGAATACACCTAGTATTGACATTTAAATTGAAAAGCAGAGTTAATCATGTTTAATTTTGTAGGACTCATCTATTTCATGTAGTTTATTTGAAGTAAGCTTTGTTCAGTTTTAAAAACTGTAAATGGAAGTTCGTGAAATATTTCAATTTTTTATTGGTTTAAGTGTGCGTTGCATGAAAAATTCAACGTTGAATTCGTAAATAAAATTTTCTCTTATTTCAAAGTCATACACATTTGTAGTTGAATGTTGCATTTTTTTAATATTTTAGTGTTTCATGAAGATAGTCTATGTACATATGTGATGAACAGATTGAAAAATGCTTTTAACCTTATCAAACAATGCACATATTCCACATTGCATTCAAAATACAGTTTTACATCGAAAACACGTTCTCTTCGCTTTTTGCGAAAATAATATTTCACATACAACCCACTTAGAATGTCGAAAAAATAAACATAATATTTCACAGTGAAGCATTTGAGAATATGAAATCTCCTCTATGTAACAAAATGTTTATACACATAGAAAGATGTATAGAATAAGTGTTTTACCAATCCGAAAACAAATAATAATCAAATCACCTCATATTTTTGAGCTGTTTTCCTAGCTTTATCCAAAAGAGAAAATACTGAAATTCTACGGGAGCATTACCAAAATTAGAAAAACAGGAATCATATCAAAGGACAAAGAGCCGGATACGGTTACTTGAAACTGTTACAAGAACTTTATGTCAGCCAACACTATATAGCGCAAATAGGATTACTTCGTCTGTAACAAATAAATAATACGACGTAAGCATTTTGCAGGTTTCATTTCTAAAATAGTCAACGTGAAAATGAAATAAATACGGCATAAGAATATTTCAATTAATTTTTCATCGAACCCATAAGAAATTTCGTTATATAAAATAATGAAACTTTCTAAATTAAGCGAACCAATTTAAAATTAGACACTGCAATACGACTCTCATATACAAACACGATAAAATTTAAATTGAAAACTCGTCGAAAAGCCAACATCGAATCAAACAACTCGCTCGGTTCATATCAGCGTAATGAGATTTCTAAACACAACTCCGAAATCGCATTTCGACAAAGTGACGCGAAAATCGAAAGATTCACATTAAAGATCAACCCAGTCTGATAATTCTGGCGAAATTCAATTAACTTCGCTAATTAAATACGAAAACGCCTTTCGGCACATACATACTGTATAATATATTGTAATATGTGCGAAAACGAATTTCGCGACATTCGTATTGTTATTCCTCGAATTATGTATAATTGCCTGAGAGTAAGCTGCTCTTGAGATATGATTTAAATACCAATTGCTGGTAAATATCGTCTTCTCGAGAAAAGGTCACGCCTCCATCTTATGAGGGATGATTGATGATGGTGCTCTTAGCGAAAATGCGTGTCAAATATTCTCCCTAGTGTTGTAGTTATGTATAATTAAATAGGTGCGGTGTGAAAAATTGCGAAACTCGTTTCAAAAACGGCTTAAAATGTATGAGTAACTTATGTATATATTTTGAAATCACCATAGCTGCTATTCTAGTTGGGTTAAAGGGTTAAAAATAATGTCATTTTACTTAATGTCAGTTTTAAATGTTCTTTATTTTGATATGCAACACAGTATACATACACAGTATATTTTCATAAATGAAACATAAAACTTAAAACTTTGATTTTGAATTTCTCAAAAAAGGTCAGTTTCTGAGAGCCAGAAAAAAATATTTTAATTTGTAAAGCACTTGTATGTATGTGCATGCAATAGATATATTATATGTTGTAACTTTCTAAAAAATGTAACTTGTAATACATATTTATTACTTACACATACCTAAAAATGATTCACCAATAAAATTGCATGAAATATAACAGAATTAACATTTGTTTAATTAATATGAAAAAAGAAATAAAATAGAAAATCACAGAAAAACAACTATAATATATTATTTAAACTAATTATTTTGTAAATATAATAGCTTAAATAGGTACATTGGTTTTATTTATTATGTTCAACGCTTTTCTTTTTCATTGTCATGACTAGCATGTATTTGGAATGAGATAGTATGAAATTTAGTTTGTGTCTAATTAAATTACAAATTAACAACAATAAAATTAATTCACTTTAACAAAAGTTTTCATAGATAAAAACAAAATAAATTTCCCCATTATTTAACAACATAATTTATATAGAATTCAATATTATACCTAGCCGCATATTTGCAGTGTGGACATTGGTAAGGTTTTTCTCTACCGTATAACCCTGTACATGTTTTATTATATTAGATAGATGCCCAGCTGCATATTTGCAATATAGACATTGGTAAGGTTTTTCTCCTGTATGAGTTTGAAGATGAATTTATAATTTAAATTTATAATTTGCTGCATATTTGTAGTGTAGACATTGATGTGGTTTTTCCTCTAATGAAACCATTGATGAATTTTTACATAATATTTTCTATTAGTCGTAAATGTACAGTTTTCACATAGATATAAATTTTCTTTTGCATGAATCTGAATGTGTCTATTTAGAAGAAATCTTTGCTTTGCTGCGAACAAACAATCCGGACATCGGAAAGATTTTTCTCCTTCGTGAATATGAATATGATCTTTCAAATTTCGTTCCTGACGAGATGAAAACACACAATGCAAACATTGATATATTATTTCATGAAATTCCGTTCCAATTAATACATTTTTCTGTACATATACGAAACCTTTGTGATGTTTGCATAAATACATAATCTCCTTCAAAGATTGCTTTTGAGTGGGACTTTCTAAGCGCACGAGAACGACCGAGCATTCTCTAATAATTTCCGTCTTCAAATCACGGACGTTATCATTTATTTCATCAAGCCATACCAGGTCATGATCTTTATCACTATCTACCTCCATTTCATAGTCTGATATTTCAATAGTATCATGCAGCGATGACAATTCCTCTTTTTTGATTGCATGTAAGGAAAGAAATTCACCTTCTTCATCGCTATAATCTAAATTGATTATGTCTTCGACTTCATCTTTAATTGTGTCTAAAATTTCACACTCTTCCATGACTTAACCTCAAACAGACAATATCAACACAAATGTCTGTGACAGCTTAAATGTCAATTCGACTCGTATTGGCCATAAGCTGTGTTACTTCGATCATAACCGATATTTTTATGTTTGATTGTCAATCTGAAACGATCTGTTATTTAAAATAAAATCAATAAAAATATATTATTCTTGAAATATTTTACCAACTAGACTCAAATACAATTTTCGTTTGTTCATTACCTTTATGTGTCTATATTTTTTCAAACAATTGCTAGGAATCGGTTTTGAAAGAAAATAAAGGCAGAAATACACTTTTCTCAGTGTTGCATTTATTTCCTTCTCATTTGAAGATATTTTAAGCAAAAAAACTTATCGAAAATATAATTTCACTCTCATAAATAATTTTACAACTTTAATTAAATAAATTGGCTGTATCCGAACGAAGGTACACAGCCTTCGCATGAGACTGCGTTTAATACAATTCTCACAGCAAACGAGAAAACTTCTAGAAAGCGTCATAAATTCGCACAGTTGAAAACGCTACAAAATACGAAAAATTGAAACCGATCGAATTTATCGGCACTCGTGTGTTGCAAATTGTTCCAATTCCACACCCATTATATTATTATTGTATAATGCGTGTATATGCTACGATATATTTTACGTTCGACAATATCAATATAAATAAAATACATAACATAAATCGGGGTAATTTGAGACTTTTATATATTTAGATTCGTTCGAAAGCGGCCCTGGGCTGAGGAGATAGATTTTGCTTTTCTTTTGTAAATTTCATCCATTTCGCTAGATTGAATCATATAATAAAACGCGTATATCGACAAACTTTGGCAATTTTTCGCGTAATTTAAAGACGTAACCCGTAAATGGACGTACGTTTCGAAAACGGTAGCGCATAAACATTTAATAAATAGTGAAAGATGTTTATGGCTTATGTTTATCAATATCGTTTATTTTTACAGTTTTATGAATGTTTTTTTGCTTCAGAGTAAGCAATCCTTTCGAATTCTTTTCATTTATTTAAATAAATATCTAAAGCTTTTTTTTACAAATTTAAGTCTAGGGTTTAGACTTGAATAAAGTATTAATAAAAACTCTCAAACTCATAATATGTATTGATAAAAAACTTATAAAATATTTGAGGTTCTCTGGAATATTTCTTCTTATTGTTTGGTATACAAATACATATGATACATACCTAAAATTTTAATAATTTATTTAAGTTTCTCAGATGGTAACAAAAGTCTAAACGTTTCTCTTATCATTTAACGTTGAATATTCATAAATCACATAAAATATTTACTGTAAGATAGTCTGTTTATGATTATAACGAAACTTAAGTGACACTTTCAACTGACACAAGCCTTGAAGAAAATAACATCCGAATAAACATATCTAACAATAAATGTCAAATACTTCACAACTTCACAAAACACACCACGATAAGAAACCAAAATTTAATTCCTAGAAAATATGAGGCGTTTAGTACAATAAGCAATTAACTCCATTAAAAAAAAAAACAGATTTAAATGTCAAAGCACTGGATTCAATCACGTTATGCACTAAACGGCTCATATATGACGACTGAAAAGGCTAAAGGATACAAGTGAATTTTTTGTCGAAATTGAGTTATGTATAGGAATCGTTTCTATATATGCTCATAAATTTCGTGGCGAAATGGTATAAACGAATTATATGCCTCGATATATCATCAGATCACTCGACCTCCTCCTAATACATGTAGGTACCAGTGTTGTAGTCGAGGGGGAGCGCACGGGAGCGCGCTCCCTTACCGCTTTCTGGCCGGAGGAGCGCGCTCCCCCTTGAAAATTTCAAATAATCAAAATAGCATCAAAATTTCAAACGTATTGAATTCTACAAATCTAGACAAAGGCAATGAAAGCACCTTAGAGTACTCTAAGGGGGTGGTGGTGAAAATCAAGCGCTCCCCCACCTCAAAATTTACCACTACACCACTGGTAGGTACATGTTCAACTTTGAGCGCTCTCTTCTCAATCAATTGTACCCCTTGGCCTTTTCAGTCGTCAAAATCACAAAATAATTTGATGCATATTCCAAACAAAACACTTTCCTTAATACGCACATCCATCAACTTTTCCCACACCTCACCTGAAGGACTCTCGACATAACCGTGCACCGATTAATTAGAACCGATTAGCCCCAAGAACCCAGAGGCAATTACGTAGAAAGGGCAGGTGCCCTTAGGCTAAACACAGCCTCTCCACTGGGACTAAGCCCTAGAAAGGGTCTCCATATCCCATTTTTCCACCCCCTGTCTCTGCAATAATCTACGACAAACTTGCATAAGCTTTCTTGGATCAACGTCATCAAAATTTTCCCGTTTCAAAATTTAGCAAATCACATTTTCATTTTTTTATGTAAAAATTAAATGCACCTATACATTGTTGATATTGATGCTAGACATTTCAAAAAATGCAAAAAAAAATACTTTATGCATTTTCAGTTTCATTCATCATTTGAAGTATGATTTATTTGGCACCAATATTTGGTATATATTTTACAAAAAAAAAATGATAAAACCAAAACGTTATTAGAAAGAGATTATTATGCGAATATTGGGATGTATGAAAATATTTCATTGCGAACTCTAGATATATCTGTAAAAATTGAGACAATACATGAAAACAAGAATTATGCAATGAAATATTAATTTTATACACTTGGACAATAATTTCTTTCAAATAATGTTTTGGTTATTCAAAATTTTCCGAGGAAATCATTCCAAATATCGATGTCAAATGCAACATCAAAAACCATACTTTATCAATCTTCAAATTATAACCCAATTAATGGAAAATTTTCTAAAAATGAAACATTTATCAACTATCCGGAATTTCTCACAGAAATCTATCTATCACAGATATTATTATTTTACAAATTTTCGATCCGTTAAATGAATGAAAATCATCGAAATGAATCGTTCCCGCTTCCGAAAAGCTAATGCGTTTCACTTTAACTGAAACCGCAAAATCGCACTATGGATTCGTTATTTCGCTATTATATTACGTTCACTAGATATTTTTGTGTATATTTGTATATATAGATACGTGTATTTCCTGAATAACGAGTGCTCGAAGTTTTAATAATGTGTCGCTGAAGTTTTCGAATCAAATAATTTGAAATTTGCCGCGCGTTCGCCCGCTTTACCGCTCGTGCTCAGTTGATTCGGTTTTCGAGTTTGTTTATAAAGTTTCTTTTTTATTTTTGCGATTTCTCTATTATTAAATCTTAAATTCAAAGTTTTTCTTCATTATTTTTTCGTTTTAAAAAAAATATGAACATAGCATTAAAGCACGCACAAAGATAACCTTCGACAAATGAATAGATTTATTCATTA
This sequence comes from Cheumatopsyche charites, assembly GCA_024721215.1. Classification (NCBI taxonomy): domain Eukaryota; kingdom Metazoa; phylum Arthropoda; class Insecta; order Trichoptera; family Hydropsychidae; genus Cheumatopsyche; species Cheumatopsyche charites. The sequence goes on along the minus strand of CM045585.1, from coordinate 4,143,896 downwards.
CAAAAATAGCATAGGTAAATTATGCAACTTGAATATGAATTCAAAATCAATCCAACTAATGATTCGAATGTAATATTTGAATCTTTCACATTTCACCTTCATATTCACCGAACACGTGTCCATTGAACCACAATATCTGAAAAAATGTTTCATATTCAGAAAAATTCAAAATAAAATGAAATTCCAGCGAAAAAACTAAAACCGCAGCGAATGAACAAGACCGAAAATAGACCTTATGTAAAAAATGATTTATGGTGTTTTCGGTTCAATGCAAGTTTCATCAGGGTTGTAAAATCGCTCAAAAAACCCCATGACACTATGTATTTTCTAATCTTAAAGTTTTAAATACACTTCGTCATTCATCTGGGACATTAATGAGATTCAAAATACATTTTTAGTAAAAATTCATGAGTCACTGTATTTGATACAAATTGAATTTAAGTCGCATTATGGGAGGCGTCCACTGCCGAGTGGAACGGAACGGATTAAGGACACAGAAGGACGCCTATATGGCTATCGATTACAGCTGTGTCCCTAGTCTATTCCATTCCGCTCGTCAGTAGAAGCCCCCCATAACTTTTCAGTCAAAAAATTGAAGAATTATAATATAAATGAACATTTTTATGAAATTATTTTTATAAAATATGAAATTTTATAAATAAATAATTAGAAATCAATCGATATTACAACGATTCCATAGTCCGACAACCCTTATTTTCGTATGGAGCTTTCCGTTCGCGCGCGCGTGAAAATCGAAACGGCTCGAACGGAATTGTTCACGGCCGCGTGAAAACCATTGTGAAAAATCGCATTACCGATTCGACATACGTCACCTGGAAGAAGCGAAAGGTCGGACTTTTCAGGCTTTTTCAGAGAGCCAATGGACTAGGCCTTTATAGGTCAACGGACGATGCTGTGGACTTTCGGCGGACGACGAAAATTCAGCGAGTTTTCGTTCGAAAGCGCGGCTTAATTTACGTTTGGAAAAACAAAATAAATTAGAGTCGATCGATGTGTAGATATATTTAGAAATTCGTACATAGATGTAAATTGAGATACATTTTTAATTAATACGATAGAGCTTCGTTTTTCCAATACAATCCGTTCTAGAATAGCAAATATTTTTTTCATATTATGAAGATTGCATGTCATATTGCATGTATATGCAGTTACAGTAATTCCTCGACATACGATGTCTAGATTTAAAGAGCTTTTGCTTTGAAAAAACCCGCCATCGTATGCCAGATTTACTATAACTGCATAAACAACTGCAATATGACTTGCGATCATCACTATGTACCTAAATATTGCATAGGATATGTATAATCTAAATTAGATTAATCTATTTCGTATTCATAGATTTTCGCTTCATTAAACCTATAAAAAAACTATAAATACATATGTAGATATATAAAAAAATTCCCATACCACACTGAGTTTCCAGGTTAAAGAAAAAATTTCCACATTTAAAACTACCAACAAATTATTTTTCCAAATTCAATTTTCGTTCTTATCGCTTTCTTTTTCGGCTTGATTGAATCACAAAAACCTAACCGCCCTGTTTTCAATAAAATATCACAAAATTTCACCCAATTTGTCCGAATATGGGACGGCTTACGTATCGCAGGATCCTACTGCACTATACAACAGTTCACAATGAACTAAAATTGAATTAATTCATCAAACAACCTCAATTCATAACGCAAATCGACGCGAACCCATTTTCGCATTCGCTTAAAAACCATCAACCCGAACTTAATAAAATCGACCATCAACTCAATTAAAAAATCGATACGACACCGAAACGCTTTTCGAAGCGAAATTCCAGCGGCAACAGCACATTTTATTAACTCATTTGTATCGGCCGAAACGCGCAACACTTAATCGCTTTATCATTCCGAAGTTGTTGTTCGGAACGAGGGCGCTGAAAATTTTGCGGCTTAGAAAGCGAAAGTTCCACAATCCATTTGTAGTTTAAAAGCGGACCTTTAAAACTAGCGCTTGTAGCTGCTAATGCAATAATTTTGTCCGAAATTGAACCGGACTCGGATGTTAAACTCTGTTCGCGTGTTAAATTCAATAGTGCGAAAGTGAACTCGTTCATTCGATTGTGTACGCAATAATGATAATCAAATTGAAAAATAATCGTTCTTATATTGATAAAATATTATATTTTGCATAAATAGTAAAACTATAATTATTTCACCATAAAGTGGTGCTTTAATATGAAAAATAATAATTTACTTACAAAAAACATGAATATTTAGCTGATAACTTATTTAATAAATTACTTATCATTTTAGGTATGTTTAACCGATCAAATAATTAGTTAACGTTGTTTATTTTCTCAAATAAACGATTTTTTCACTTTGACAGTCAATCATAAAAATATCGGTTATGCACGAAGTCGCGCAGCTTATGGCCAACTCGAGTCTAACAAACGTGACTTGTCACTTGACAGTTGTGTTGAGCTTGTCTGTTTGAGATTAAGTCATGGAGGAGCGTAAAATCTTGGACGAAATTAAAATCAAGGTCGAAATAGCAGCCGATTTCAATTCTGGTGATGAAGAGAGTGAAAATCTTTCCCTAGATGCAGTCAAGAAAGAAGAATTAATATCGTTGCACGACTCTCTTGAAATATCCGACCACGAGATGGAAGTGAATAGTGATGAAGATCATAAACAAGGATGGCATGATGGAATAAATGAAAACATCCGCGATTCGAAGACGGAAACTATCAGAGAATGCTCGGTTGTTCTTGTGCGCTTAGATAGTCCCACTCAAATTCAATCTGTGAAGAAGATGAGATATATATGCAAAGATCACAAAGGTTTCATATACATACAGAAAAACATGAAACTTGAAACGGATGGTCATGAAATAATATATCAATGTTTGCACTGTGCGATTCCATTTCACCAGGAACATAATTTGATAAAACATGTTCATATTCACATGGAACAAAAATCATTTCAATGCCCGCACTGCATTTATGCAACTTATGATGAATTTAAATTACAATCACATCTACTAACTCATACTGTAGAAAAACCTCACCGATGTCCACAATGCGAATTTGCAACTGGGTATCGTTCTAATTTAAAACGACATCTACATACTCATACTGGAAAAAGATCTTATCAATGCCCACACTGCATTTATGCAGCTATTGAAAAATCCACATTACAATCGCACATATTCACTCACACCGGAGAAAGACCTTACCAATGTGCATATTGCATATATGCAACTGCACATCGTTCTTATTTAAAAAATCATATACGGATTCATACAGGAGAAAAATCTTATCACTGTCCACACTGCGAATATACAGCTCATCGAAAATCTTATTTACAACAACATCTACGGATTCATACCGGAGAAAAACCTTATAAATGCCCACACTGCATTTATGCAACTTATGAAAAATTTAAATTACAATCACATCTACTAACTCATACTGGAGAAAAATCTCACCGATGTCCACAATGCAAGTATGCAACTGGATATCGTTCTTATTTAATACAACATATGCGGATTCATACACGAGAAAAATCATTTCAATGCCCGCACTGCATTTATGCAACTTATGATAAATTTAAATTACAATTACATCTACTAATTCATACTGGAAAAAAACCTCACCAATGTCCACAATGCGAATTTGCATCTAAGTATCGTTCTAATTTAAAACGACATCTACGTACTCATACTGGAAAAAGATCTTATCAATGCCCACACTGCATTTATGCAGCTAGTGAACAATCCACATTACAATCGCATATATTCACTCATACCGGAGAAAAACCTTACTAATGTGCACATTGCAAATATGCTACTGCACATCATTCTAATTTAAAACATCATATACGGATTCATACAGGAGAAAATCCTCATCACTGTCCACACTGTGAATATGCGATTAGTCAAAAATCTAATTTACAATGACATCTACGGACTCATACTGGAGAAAAACCTTATAAATGCCCTCACTGCATTTATGCAGCTTATGATTAATTTGAATTACAATCACATCTACTAACTCATACTGGAGAAAAATCTTATTAATAATTACACTGTTTTTCTGCAACCTTGACAATAATCCGTTTTTCAACATCTTCGAATTTGTACTTTAATGAAAATGGTGGTGTAAATTCTATGTAATTAGACAAATATTATTAGTAATTTAATTAGACGAACTCAACTTCGTTTTATCTTATTCCAAATACTAGTCATGATGATGAAATAGAAGTGTTGAACTTATTGTCAGTAAATAAATCCAATGTATCTATTTGTTTTTATATTTACAAATAAAACAATTTAAATAATATATTATAGTTGTTAATCTATAATTTTCCATATTTTTTCTTTTTCCATATTAATTAACAAAATGTTAATTCTGCTATAGAAATTTGCTGGTAAATTAGTTATATGCTCTTGGTGAATTATTTTTAGGTTTAGGGTGTCCCCGTAAGTCAACTTCAAACTATAACCGGGTGATAGAGTAAGGCTTAAGAGTTATCAGAAAAATATGAAAATAAATTTGTCAAATATTTTAAAAATTATATGCCTACATTTAAAAAAAATCACGAAAATATACACCATGTGACGTTATTTTCATTTCTATTACTACAGATATTTACTTTTAAAAAAAATATATATAATATATACAATTCTGAATATTTTTGCTTCAAACTCTATTCGATAGATTTAAGTCAACGGCTCCAGCTAGGAAGTAAATGTCATTTTTCGCCCAACCAATTCATATTTACGCGTTTCATCCGACTAAACAATCGACCGACAGAAAGTCTGCTATAAAGGCCCTACGTCGCGACGACACCAAAATCTGACGAAGCATACACAAACACTTAAAACCGCCGATTATTCGAATCTGTCTAATGACCATCGATCGAACGATCATCTCAAATCGTTAAACTTTCGTTAAGTCTGAGCGATATTATTAACACAACACCTTCGCGCTTCGGAAACTTCGAAAATTCAACGGCCGTCGCGCTTTTCCGAAAGAGGCCATCATCAATCACGCCACTGCGAGGACTTCGGGAAGTGGATGGCTCGATGTATAATACCGGAGGGTTTCGAAATGATAAATTATTTCATACACAAATAAATAAATATGCACGAGGGAGCCGTCCGTCTTCGCAGCCGCGATTTATAAATGTCTCGAGTTCGGTGCGACTTACAACACCGACCAATTAGCGCGATAAAAGTGCAATTAGTCGTTTTTTATACATTTTGCATAGTTTGTGTTCGAATTTATGCTGATCAAAGCATTATTTCTCGATAATTGTTCAGAATCTATGATAGACTGATGAGTTATCTTGGGCGAACATCATCATCATTTGAAGAAAGTTTTTTCATCTATCTATGTGTTAAATAAACTAGACGAGATTTCTCATATATTTTTCCAACTAAAAATTGTATTTACACACAATCCATTAGTGATAGATCAATATACTTCTATGTATAACAAGAATGGCATTCATCCGAGACGTAGTTTTGTGTGGATACATTTAAAAATTATACAACAGTTACACACATTTATCGCATCAGAGAAAATCAAAAATATTATACTTTTCACAACTTCAATCTTGAATCGATAGTTTATAAAATAATGCCTACGTTATTATAAATATTATTGAAAAAATGATCTGACTATTTCATCCGTTGAAATTAATTCTCGTATTTTTCATAATACAAATTCGAATTATCCCGTTAAAAATATCAATACCCACCTGGTTAGAAAAAAAATATATTTTTTTTATCACCTGAATCTATTTTATACAATCTTCATTACAGCAGCGTAGAACAAATTACAATCCAAGCATCACATACGCACATACAAATTAGCGCTATGATTATATAATATAATATTAAGGCCAAAACACACTTGTCTGAGACGCCGTTAGAAAGAGATGAACAACCATTCAATTATTTGTGTATGAATGCGACATTGCTATGAATATGTTGCTTCTCTTTCGACTAATATGTTTCAGCCTTTGAATATATATTTATAAATTACAATTAATTAATAAAAATAAATACGTATAAAAACCAAATCAACATAAAATATTCAATAAAATCTTTATATGTGTACAATTGTATTGCGGCAACGATTTCGCGAAATTCGAAGCGCGCGCGAAAGTTTCCCTAGGGAACGTTCGTTAACCCGTCGCCTCCCGGTCGACACGCGACTGTTAAAGAGAATTACAACACACATCCGTGTAAATACGTACATAAATAATACGAATAAACGAGGAATACGAGAACGAAGAAAGTATAAAGCCTAGTTTCAGAAACGGAGATTGTTTGCGGGTCCCCCGTACACTAGATAGGTATATATTCAGCCCGCGAATAAGCGTCCCATAAAATTACCGTTAAGCCTAAATCGAATCTAGGAGAACCTTTCTATGATTACGCGCCTCCGCGAACACTCGATTAAAACACAAATAGACTTAGCCCCATCGAGATTATTTTGATTTGATGTGTTTATTCTGGGTTGTGAGCTCGAGTTTGCGATGTGTGTAGTTTTATATTTATATAGCCTTTCGATTATTAATAAAACCGATAATAGTTAAAAATTCAATTATCGTAATAAATTACGATTATTTTATCAACAAAGTTTGTTATATTAACCCATTATGGACGGATTCTACCCTAGTGCGATAATTTTGATAGTATTCGTAAGACGAATCCCACGTTTGCGCAATTCATTTACATCAAAACTTACATCTTAAGGGAAATGCATTATATGGATTTAATTCCAACTTCAGATTCAACATTTGAATTCAATTCCTAAGTTTTTTATATAATTGTAAGTTTTTCTTTAAAATTTGCCTGTGATTGGTGGATATCTCTAGAAATTATCTGTCGTTTTTAAGATGTTAAAAGTAATGTGAAATTATCGAAAGATCAGTGCCATTACGTACAAACATACTGACATACAAACACAAAGATTTTCAATAATAAAATGTCTGAAAATATAAAATATTCGGTTTTTCTGTTTTGTTAAAAAAATATTAATTTTTATCGAAGCAATATTGTGTGTGTGCGAAAATGTATTGATTCAATTTAGCCGAGCGTGACGTAAGGTATACCAAAAGTATGTTTGTTTATTTTGAATTTTCAAACTTAGGCAATAATTTAAAATTAATAATTCTGTCCTTCGAAACAGTTATTGCTTTTTTCTCTCAATACACTCTGCGACGAAAAACAAATATTGAAAACGCGTCGCTACAAACGAATCCAATTAAATTAAACGCCACTTCTTAACGCGCCAAAACTTTGACGTCTTGACACTTTTCGAAACGAACGACGTTCGAAAAAAAAAACACTTTCGCCAAAATTGAAAAGACGCACACGAATATATCCGAAATTAAATAATTACATTACACTTTATACGTAAAAAAAAAATAAAGATAATCGGAAAAACTGCAGAGCAGTTCCAGGTCGACTTTGCGACTGAAATAATTCTTATTTCCTCGCTGATGAGGCGTCAAGTTAAAAATGCTCCTCGAGGGCCGTAAACTCATTAACCACCGGCACAGTTCGAGATGAATATCATTAAAAGTTAGCAACTTGTCCGAAGGTTTGTTCGCAATCAACATCGAAGCGAAACGACGACTTCGTGCGACGCACATAATGAAAATTGGGTTTTCAATTTCAAGGAGAATACGTACATTTTTGTTCCGAATGTGTTTTTCGGGAACGTAATCTCTTATGTGTGTGCTAAATTCGGTCGTTGATGGGTTGACGGTCGCTTTTTACGGTCGGCGTCCGGCTGTAATGTGTTAATGTTTCAGCTGATGAAAAATACGCTTTTGATTGCTTATCTCGCATTGTGTTTTATCCTTATTAGTCGGATTCTTTGTGTGATTATGTTGGAAATTTATAAAATTCGCAAAAAATATATTTTTAAGAAAATATGATGACTGAATTTTAAAAAGGGCACAAGTGACCTTTTTATCGATATTAAGTTGAGTACAGAAAATAGTTATGTATCATAAATAGAACCATTAGTACCTTAGTACTAGAGATAGTAGAATTTAGTACCTGATTCAATATCGATAGAAAAGGTCACTTATGCCCTTTGTGAAATTCAGTCGTCATTTATAGTATTAATACAATAATGGCTAATGACTACTTGTATAATCTGGTTTCTAGGAATATTAAAAAAATAACCTGTGTTGAAAAATTTTTTAGCCAGCTTCCAAGCATACTCGTACTTCACGATATGACCAGTTATATGACAATCTAAAAAGCCAAGGGATACAAGTGACATTTTTGTGTTATGCACAGAAATCACTTTTATGCACGCTCATTTGGTGGCAAAAGGATATAAACGAATTCGAAATACGTGTCGAGATATATCATCAAATCAGTCGACCTCCTCCTAATACATATAGATACATGATCAACTTTGAACTCTTTTTTTTTTCGAAACCACCATAAAATCACTAGTACTCCATGGCTTTTTCAATCGTCATATACAAAGAACTCTAGATATGTTTGAAAAAATTATAAATCACACGTGGCTATTAAAAATTTTCAGTCATCACCGCCAATTGAATAATGCAAATCGGCCGTCACACAAACGTTCCGCACTCTCTCTAATTAGCCGACTAAAATTTCATGCGAGGCCGTTAAAAAAATAATAAAATCGCCCAAATACGCATTCCGCGATAAAAATACGCGGATATAATTTTAATTCGCGTGTAAAACAACGCGTAAAAACTGTTAAAAATTCTCCGGGCATCGGTACACGGCAACGCCTCTGAATCCTTTTAATTTCCCCCGAGAAAGGCGTACTTTCATTATTTTCAAATTCAATATGAAGTGTGCCCGGGTAATTCTCGTCTGCCACTCTTCTTTTTGGCCCTTTTTTGCCCTTTTTTCATTTTATTATTATCGTTTTCGAAATCCGGAACGCCGATCCGCCATAGTGTTTTTCCATGGCGGGAAAATTCGTATTGAAAAGGATGTCTGATAAAGTATTAATAAATCGCGCTTGTGCGGAACGAATTTGCTTCGAAAATAAAAATTTTAGGTTTTTTAGATAATATACAGAGATTTATGTTTGCGAAAAAAAATCTCATAGTTCTGCAACGTTCTGTGCGGAATGAAAGTTTTTCTAAATAAATAAATTCCCATCCGACTGTATCGGAGAAAATGCTTTCGAATATAAACTGGGAATTTTCCCATGGTCTTTTTTTTGCTCTGTTTTGATTCGTTGCTTATATTGAATTAATATTCAGATTATTCAGCGCCGCTTTTTCTTTGCTTTTCATACATTTTCCACGTTGACGGTTGATATAATACAGCATACATAACATACATATATTGCTTTCTTTACAAAAAGAAGCTTTTTCATACTTCAAACATTCCATATGATATTTTGGTTTTCATCTTTTAATATTGATCTTTCCTTATTTTTTTACATGTAAAAAATGAAACGCTATAATGCAAATGTGAAGAATCGTACTGAAACATGTTAAATTTTTCAACATTAACATTTTTCATGTCAAAATCTGAAACCTGTTATGATAATTTTAACATTAAATTAAAATAAATACGAAAAGTTTACTTTCATCAAAAAATATTAACATAATTCGATGCGATTCAGTTATATTATTTTTGAATATGACGAACCATCAAATTTACAGCGAATTTGAAAGGTCATATTGAATTTTCGAATAAAATATTTCATTTGAATATTCGTTTTATAAAACGCCTTTTATATGACATGATGAAAATATTTATTGAAATAAAACAATAACAAAAATTGTACCATACCTATCCAATAACTGACTGAAGAAATATTCGTGTATTTTATTGAATGTCATATTTATGAAACAGCATTTTGACTACTTGACAACTAATAAATAGAGGCATTATAATTTTACCACAATAAATTTATAAATGACGATCGAAAAGGCCAAGGGATACAAGTGACATTTCAGCCGAAATTGAGTTATGCACAGGAATTGATTTTATGTACACTCATATATTTGGTGGCATAAGGAAATAAACAAACTTGGAGCGTGTACCAAGATATATCAAATCACTCGACTTCCTTCTAATACATGTAGATCAATTTTGAGCGCGATTTTCTCGAAATCATCGCGAAGTCACTTGTACCCCTTAGCCTTTTCAGTCGTCAAATAAGATTATCACATCATAATCATTTATTCGATTTAAGCTAGATCATTTAATTGTATGTTATTCAACTCAACTCGGCAATGTGTCTACTTTTTTCCTTACAAAATTGACAATTCTTATAGCTTTCATGACTTTAAGTTGTAAGATATAATAGAATAATTAATTTACAATATATATTTTGACATAATTTGATCGACTAATGCAATATTTAGACCTGAATCCATGCGAAAACAATCAAAATTGAAATTCCACGAATCGATCGAAACACGTAATATACCTACAAACGAAGAGTATCGTATTGCGAAATCGTCGGAAATAAATCAAAAATTAATTCCGGAAGTCTTTCGTATTTTTGCCGGAATAATCCGGTTTCCGACACAACACCGTACAACAATTATCGATCAGATAGCGAAAAACGTGTACGAAAAGTTCGTACGGGCGACAATTCTCACAAAACAAACTTATACGCGAAAATATACGGGCACACAATCAAATAAATTTATGATTGAACGTAACAGACGCAATAAAAGTAAACGCAATCAATTTTATTTCACTTTTATGATAATCAGCGAAAAGTTTCCTTTCGCCGCTCGCGGTCGCCTTTTATCCCATGCGCATATTATGTACGCGAGAGGATGTGAATTTGCTTATTTTTTCCCCATAAGAAAGTAATATTTTTTCCTACGTTGTTATTGTTATTTTATATATTGCTTCGTTTTATTCTTTTCGCGTGGAGGATTCGTCCGCGCGAGTGACGTATACGACGCCCAATTTATGCCATGCGAACGAAATAATATTATATTTTTACGTAAGTATGTATATTGAAAGTTAATCTCATATTATATTGAAAATTAATAAAATTAAAAATAATTGTGGATTGATATAATAGGAAAAAAATTAACAAGTTCAGACTTTCACTAATAGTCACTTTGAGAGTTAAAAGGGGTGGATTTTAAGGGAAGTTGAAGAATAACATATATTCACGTACTTTAAAGCATCTCACATATCATTTGTTTTTCACACGTTTTGTTTCTAATTCAAAACTTGAAAATATTAGATACAACGAAATTTTTGCTAGTAAAATATCATTTAAGTTATTGACTAATACATTTTCCCAATTTAATCAAACTCAATGAATAAGATCCTTACATTCAAATCTCATCCTAACTACCAAAATCTTCTTCCCAACAGCTAAATCTTCATTCCAACTTGATATCATTCCTAATTACATAAAAAAGATCTTTAAAAAAATCACTCAAAATTTAACTTAATCTTCTATATGTATAATTGACGACTGAATTTCACTAAAGACACAATTGACCTTTTTTTATCGACATTGAGCTAATTGTAAGTACACAGAAAATGGTTCTATATATGATACAAAACCATTTTCTGTACTTACTTTAATTTCGATAAAAAAGATCACTAGTTTTCTTTGTGGAAATTAGTCGTCAATTATAATTTCATTGCTATTAAAATTTCACCTTGCCATAGAAAAAATTAAATGCGCATTAAAATCATCTTGGATCTAATCTGAAAGCGTCACCTAATTCTCATCAAAACATCTACAAATATTAAACTAAAAATTCTTCAGTACATATCCAAAAACGTAAAATCACCATTGGGGTCAAACTATTCGCGAACAAATTAAAAACACGCGAAACGAACACGTTAATTATTGCGTATCGATCACCGTTCGGACAAGCGGCGAACAAAGTTGTATCCGGCAACGGATATTATAAATACCGAACGGAGTAAATTAAAGAAGTTTTCCTTTTTAACGGGCCCAGGGATCGTTTATCATTCGGACAGGTGGTGGAGGCCCTACCTTCGACTCCTGGACGACACCGGCTTCCTCCGAGGGTTCGAAGGGGGCCCTGGAAGAGCTCGATGATTAATCCGGAGAGAATGCCCTCGTGAATTATTCATCCCCGAGTGCAATTGACGCGATTTTTCTCCCTAGGGGTTGTAGCTGAGACGTTTTAATTATTGACGAAGGCTCGTGTCGACAGGTTGAATTTGTATTGTTTTTTTATGTTAGGGTTGTTAATTGGCGCAGTTGCAGTCTGCAGTGGGTTGTGGAGTTTGGTTTGAAGTCGAGTTTCTTGTGTATTATGATGGATTTTTATAAACGATCCATTTTAAGAAAAATAATTGTTAACGTTTACAAAAACATTATTTTCATTTGTTTCAATCAATATGATTTTCACTTGAATATTTATAACTCTTTGCATTTTCTATCCATGAAAATGTATAGATACTAAAATGTCTGAGCAAATAGAAAAATTACATTTCTTAAAGCATATTTGATTAAATACAAATAATAATAGCCTAATTCCATGTGTGAGCCTGTTTTTTCATGAAAATGTTTATTTTGATTCATTTATTTTTCTTTGACATGCAAAACGAAAAAAAAATGCTAATTCTTACCAGGCGTTCATTGATATTTTCAACGAACTGAAACTTATAAATTACCAAGAAGTATTCAAGAACATTTCACAGTCTAAAACATAAGTAAACCTATTTTAAATTGATCTCATGAACGAGTATATTGACTTTTCACACGATGGAATTTCGATTCATATAACTCAATATAAACTCTGTTAAATTTGATTTGAAAAAAGTTATTTCCTCGACAAATGACAAAGATTCATTTTTCAGGCGAAATTTACATTTCATTCAGACTCAATATCCGCTCGATTCGTCTCACGTATAATTAATCCCGCCTGAAAAAAAAACACGTAGTCTTTCGTCTTTCAGACACGTCTGGAAACGCTATTAATCTTTTTCGAAATTGACGCCAATTTACGTTTTCGATTTTAAAAATAGCATGAATAAAAAACGTACACAAGTTCATCAAAGAATATTTAATGTATCAGGAATATTCTTATACAATTTTATCGATCAAAACTGTATTTATTTATTTTTCCTACGACGCCTTTTTAAGAGAGTTGAAAGTAAAAAATTTGAAAAGCGCTGAGTTGAAAATTTGTATCTGGGCGTCAGTTTTCCTTGAGCCGGCTCTGTCTATATTCATATGAAATTAATTCAGAGAACTACTCACATATAAAATTCGACCACAGTACTGAAAATATTTGTTGTTCGAAACACTTTTGGTGTTGTGTTTTGATGCTAATTCACACATTGTTAACTCGCGCAAACCCATTAACCCTCCACGATTAACCAACAATAACTGCAGTTATGAAACTGGATTCGGAAATCCGAACTACACATGTACTTTTCTGGCATATATTGCATTTATTATATTTTCAAATTTATTCAAACATTTAAAAACGGGTTTTTTGGGTTGCATCCTTGTTATTGAAGTCTGGATCTCAATCAGTTGAAGTGATTGATTCAACAATCAATCATTATAACTAACAATAAAAGTATATTCTTAAGACAATTTTATCGAATATACCGAAATAAACAAGGGAAAACATTTTGGTCGAAAAATACTCAACACTAGGCCTAGATAGAATTTAACAGCGCGATATGATTAATTCCACGTAACCCAACATCGGCCCGCTTTTCAACCGAGGCTTTACCAGATTGTTAATGCTTTCGGTAATTTATCTCCGGCACAGTGTGTCGGATAACCTTTAATCTGGGTCGGTTTCTGCCCAGGGTCCCGTTGGAAAAAAGGAAAATAAGGCCTTCGCGAAAGATACGAGAAAGGGGAGACCGTTCCGTGTACACACGTTCCGAGGATATTTTTCAGAAATCCTCGCAAAGACCGGGGAGATAAGTGCCCCCTTTTCTGTGTTCCAGATAAACAATAAGGCTCGAAACAATCGAAAGTATCGAGGCTTTCTTCGAGGAACGTATTGTGATCGGAAAGCTTCGATTTTCAGGTCAGAGATTCCGACGAGTACGACGTTTACGTGGGCGAAACCCGATATTGTTATTGTTTCATTGAGAGTATTGTTTCATATTTTAAAGAGGATTGTTTATGTCGATATTGTATTTTTAGATGAGCTGATTGTTTATTGTGTTGCTTTCGTATTGATTTTTTGATTTGAGTGCAGATATTGTGTATTTTCATTTCGTTCGATGAATCTATATTTGAACTGATCAGTGCACAACTTGATTAACTCCATGAAAAAAATGATGAAATACGTTTAATGCATTATTCAAAATTTTATTATTTTATTCATCTGAAATTATAAACAAACAAATTTCATTAATAATAAGCTAAGGATGTGATTAGTTACATTAGATTACATCTTCTTCTTCCTCCTAGCCATGCTCCCGCGTTAGGTGAAGTCGGGGCTTACATTTGAATGCATAATTAATTAAAATAAATCTGAAATGATTCATTTTTATAATTTTGTCATTTTATGTAATTTATCTTCATTAATTAGGAAAGATATTTCATAAATAAAAAAATAAGACTATACCAAGTGCTTTGACATTTTTTTTCAAAAAGTAAAGTTAACCACTTCGTGAACCGGATGGCTCATATTTCAAACATATTGAGTTATACATACATATGTACGAAAATCAAATGTAATGAAACAAATTTTTATATTCAACAATATAATTTTCAAATAGATTATATATCGAAACAATTTCCCACACGAAACAACGCAGCTTTTTCACTCGCAACACTTTCAATTATTGATGAGCCGTGAGAGGCCTTTTACTTCCGAACGCCTTTGGATTCCTTCCTTTTTTTTTTCAATAAAGTCCGACCGGACTTTCACCATCAATAAGTCCGCCGGTGTAAACAGGCAAGTTTCTCCTAGGAAAAATAAAATAAAACGAAATAAAACCTCAACTTCGCCCCGAGACCGTCGGGGTAATACTGTCGCCGAAGTATTTAAGCCGGGATTTGGCCCGATTCAATACGCCGACAAAGGAGAAGTTCGAATAAAAGGCCTTGTTGAATAAAGTTAAACACGTATTGAAAACTAGGGAAACGGAAACGCGATTCTCGACGCAGACGCCAGACGTCGGGAAATTCGATAATTCGATCCGATGGCGGATAATTGAATTTCCCGCGCAAGAAACCGCGCTTCCCAATATACGCGTGATTCGAATTAAGGCTTCGAAACGACATCTCTGACGAACCGTTATTAGTTCTCGATAATCGCCGTTCGATGTTATGAGTGTGTTTTGCGTGTTGGATGTTTGTGGACGATCGTGTGATGTGACCTCGCTTCGATGGCGGGTGACTTTGTGTCGATGAAATAGTTTGTATTGCAGTTGAGATGTTGAAAATTTCTATAAATAGACAAAATAGATTTTTAGGTTATTAATAATATATGACGATTGAAAAGGCCTAGGGGTACAAGTGGCTTTGAGGTGATTTCTAGAAAAGTGCGTTCAAAGTTGACCATGTATTAAGAGGAGATCGAGTGATTTGATGATTATATCTCGGCACACGTTCCGAATTCGTTTATATCCTTTTGCCGCCAAATATATGAGCGTACATAGAAGCGATTCCTGTACATAACTCAATTTCGGAAAAAATGTCTTGGCCTTTTCAGGAGTCATATATAATTGTGAAAAAAAAATGATTTTCTGTCTGTACACTTGTATTTTCTTTGAACGTTCATCCGATTGCTGTCAAATATTTCGAAATTGTGCGAAAAAGTTTCCATGACGTTTACATTCAAAATAATCAGTGCAAAATATTTATCTAATGCCATATTTTTAATGTTCGTTTATATAATTTCAAATAATAAATATTTTAATAAAAAAATAGTTTGTTTGTTGAACTGTATTGCTTAGTTACGCCAAAATGTAACGAAATACTGTGAATGATTTCATATCGATAATGTTAAGCAACAGAAAATTCTCAAGATGATTTTTGACATATTTTTTTATTTATTTATTTCACAACTACTACAGATAATACGAGTAATCCACACATTAAAAATATCAACGTACACACTATTCGAATAGAGTTAAAAAAATTTTGAGCCTATTCATACAATCTTCATAACATCAGCATAGAACAAATCGCAGCTCGACAATCACATTCAACTCACAAACAAACAAATGAGCGCTATTAATATTTCAAATATTTAAATTAAGCAACTATAATAAATATAAAAAATGACTTCAAAAGCAATTTTAATATACGAAAAACGAATCCAACCGCGAAACAACGAAACCGCAGTTTCGCTTCGACAAAACACGATACGCTCGCATCACACGTCCGTCTGAAATTCGCAGAATCCCAAGAATGTCTCAGTGCTCAAACGAAACCGAGCTATGCAACTATGTGCATCCGTCGTCTACGACAGGGTCGATGCACACAAACATAGTATTTTAATATAATATATGTATAATATAATATAAGGCTGCGTTGCGGCCGTCGGGAAAATTCCGCGAAATGCGTACAACGTCATTTTTCGCGGAAAATGCGACGCGAACAACGCGAACTTTTCCCACTAGTATGCTATTACATCGCTCTAAAAATGCTATATGAATCCGGTCGAAAGTTTAGGTGCATTCACAGTGATTCTCAAAGTGTTCGATTAAATTAGAGCGAAATTTAACCGGTTCTATCATGAATCTTCTTTTGAAAAAAAATTATGTCGATGTTTTAACAGTATATTAACAAGGATATATATATTAACTCTTTTATAAATCAATATCGACACTACAGTTGATTTCAAAGTGTGATTTTTGAGATATCTACAAAAGTTCTCGGTTCTAAGAAATATAACAATAGGTCCTCCATTTTAATGTAAGATTGTTTTAACTTGCAATGAACAAAAGAATTGAAAAGATTGAATAATATTGTATTTATTCATTTATTTTCTGTCGAATCCTGATGAGAATCACATTTCGTTTATCTTTGTTAATATGATGGCTCGATTGTTTCTTTCGAATGTTGATCCATTTAATTAGAAAAAAATGAGAATTCAATATCTTATGAAACTGTTGCTAAAAACAAATCCTCGCTTTTTCAATGTTTCTAACCTATCAGCTCCTTCTTCGCTATAAAATGAATGATCAATTAAGAAATTAAAAAAAAAGAGTAGCCAATACCTGAATCAATAATTAAATAAATTAACTGTTAAATAGTTATTATAATCATTTATATTAAAACTCATTAAATCCTTCTTATATCTGATCAAATTCTAGAAAACCTTTTCTAACTTCAAAACCATACAGTTCCGTCTGCACACTCGTACCTTCGTTTGCAACGTACACGATGCAATATGAGCTTGCGATATTGCATTTCGTTCTGCATTTATTTTTAATGCATACGTATGATTACGGTATCGCATTTTCGCATTTTCACCGCAAAATATAAACGTTTTATATACATGTCGCATTAAAAGGGCGCCCTTTATTCTCGGGGTCGTAAATCATGCGAGTTCTTAATAAACGTAATGTACGATGTCTGCGAGTCTAGAAGTAGATTTCGAATGAATGATTTCGCTCTCGCGAAGTAAGTTCGCAATGTTTTAACTTCGCCTCAAACAAAGATTTATCGCGTGTGTCGTCGAAATGCGAATCGAAAATTATCTATGATGTTTCTAATCGAACGAAGTTAAGTCGCGTATTTATTTATTAAGGGCTGACTTTTTGTATAGAGTTTGACTTTTAAAATGGGCAGTTTGTGAACTCACGGCATTGAACTCTACAGAAAAAACTGTAGATTAACTAACATGAGTGAAAAGACAGGCTCTTATTGCTACCCGATTGTTTTATTTTTTTCAATCACTATCATTTCACTTTTAAAGTGAAGAAGTATAGCTGTTAAACTAGAAATTCATGAAAAGTAAATGATATCAAAAAATACGTCTAGGTGTTACTAAATTGATTGAATTTAATCAATACAATTCATAGTAGGTTTGTGATTCATTTTAAATAACCGTTTCGTTAAATCTACACTTTTTTCGAATTAAATATTTGAAGGAAACGATTGAGTCTCCATATCAATTAATCGATTAAGAAAAACTACATGTGACTCTCATCAATGCCCAGGTATCCTACGTATGCTGAATCGATGCAAATATGCAAATAAAATAGAAACAAATGTATTTATATTGCACATTCGACCCAAATTCACGATAAATATTTTAGATTCGAAACTAGCAACACTTCAGAATGAACACTAAACACACGTACGACCCAAAGCAACGTAGTCACGATTGATTAGCGAAAACCTTTGAAATTTCCGCTCTAACCGGAATAACACACACACACACAAACTCTTCAGAGCCCAAACGCGAAAGTC
The DNA here is from genome assembly GCA_024721215.1 of Cheumatopsyche charites. Lineage (NCBI taxonomy): Eukaryota > Metazoa > Arthropoda > Insecta > Trichoptera > Hydropsychidae > Cheumatopsyche > Cheumatopsyche charites. The sequence continues at coordinate 4,125,517 of CM045585.1, read as the reverse complement.
GTATAAATAAATAAACACATACAAACACCCGATCCGGAACCGGAAACAAATCGAATTAGCCGCGAACGCCCGACGAGTGCATTTCGTTGCATTAATCCGGTGCGAAATCTGCACCCCTGAATCTCACCCTCCCCTAGCCCCGCCCCTCGCCATCCCTCTGAGGCCAAAAGAGAACAAGAAGCGACCCTGATTGCGCCAGGGAATTTTAAACTTTTCGTTATAGATCTGATGATATTTTATAAGTGCACTATAATTCTACTTATACATGAATGTAGAATAGGTACATATTTTATATATGTTGACTAAAGAGGCCAAGGAATACAATTGACATTTTTGCCGGAATTGAGTTATGTACAAGAATCGCTTCTATGTACGCTCATATATTTGGAGGCAAAAGGATTTAAACAAACTTGGAACGTGTACCAAGATCACACGACTTCCTCTTGATGAATGTAGATACATACATGCTCGATTTTGAGCCCTCTTTTTCACTTGTACCTCTTGACTTTTTCAGCCATCGTATGTAAATCAATACGCCAGAGTTGGAATGAACCACACCTCATAATTGTATAGTGTCTGTGAATTTACTCGAAGCATGACGTCACAATGCAAACCCTTAGTGAAAAGTCTATCCATCTCTTTTGTGAGCACAGTATGTATACTATTTACTTATATATACTACAGACTTTTCACTATGTATTTGCAGAGTGACGTTACGTTACGCGTTTATTCGCAGACTCATTAATTCTCCTATATTACATTAGTGTGAACACTTCATACTCAAATCAAATTATAGCAAAATAATCCAATATAGTAGAAAGCTAATATTTTTTTATACGATAGCAATCGAACCTGAAGGGCCCATAACCTATCAAACCAATTATTTAATGAGTCAAAATGTATAGCTAGTCAAAAGTATTATGTCAAGATATATTAATAGTAGTCTCGAAAATCGATTTAGCCACACTTTGAGAAGCACTGTGTGGGTAAAGGCATGCATTCGTTGGGCGCCGGTGTGTCTCTCAATAAGGCCAAATTACCAATTTACCGAAACAGAAGTAGCCTGGATGATAAATGTATAGTTGTACGTGATCTGTGTACATTGCTATGCATTTCGATCACGTCGCAAACTCTAATAGGATCTATAAAATCTTCATCGACAGATTCGATTCCAATCGAGCTTAATTAGAAATATTTAATCCCAATCCAATTTTATCATATAATATTATACGGAATAGAGAAAAAAAAGTGAACGAACAATAGCGCGAAATTCAATATGTATAATTCAAGCGTTCGACACGAAAGAAACACTTAACGCATTTTCGCGATTTTCCAATCTGCGTAACATGAAAATTTTCGCTTTATTTCGCGCGAGGAAAAGCCCTCTGACCGTAAATATTTTTCATGCCCTCGATGGGAATTCGAAACGATTCCGCCCTCCGCCCCCATGATTTTTTCCCTGTGGTGTTTTCCTTTTTCCCTTTTTTTTCCACCGTTCAGAAAGGGCCTTTCTCGCTTTCGCCGGTTGCGCGCCCCTGCTCGGAAAACAGGCCGAGAAAAACCGTCGAAAACCGTTCGCAATAAATTTCGCATATATCAAGTCCGTTCGCTTTCAATTCGACTGTTTTTGATTTGATGCTGAAATAATGAAATTTTATTGTATTTAAACTGTGTGGAAATATGTGAAAAGTTAGTATGTGACACAATTTTAAATATTATATAGCAAATTTTAATTAAACTCTCACAATTGTTTATCGAAAATATTCTGAATATTATGTTGAGTGTGGGTGTTATTTCTCGAATTCGTTAAAACTTTAATTCCGAATTCATTGCAATCATAGATTTGATCGTAGTTATCAAAATTTCTCGAAATTTATATGCAGTTTCTGACTAGTCAATAACTAAGCTGGACAAACTTCGAATTCGATCAATTCCAATAATTCCTAGTAGACGAATTATGCAATATCTTTAAACCTACATATGTACTTGTATAAATATTTTCATTACATCTGAAATATCAAAAATTTCAAATGTTGAAATGGAAAGTGTCACAACTTGTTAAATTTGAATGGTGTCATTATCGAAATGAGTTGTCACAGTACTGTAGCATCAAACAGATAGAATAAAGTCATTAAATGTATTATTTTATTACGAACAATTAATCTGTTGAAAATATCAATGATTGAAATTTTTGTATGTCAAAGAAAAAGTAACACTCAACATGGACGAAAACAATAATCTTAATCCCAAAGCTCTCAAACTATATTTCCTTTCATAGAATTAAACTATCACACAATTAATACCCCTCTTATTTTTATAATCAAAAACATGATCAAATGATTATAACAAGGTACAGAATGCGTCCCACAGATTGACTATCTCAACTCTCGTACAAATCGAACGCAAAGTTCCACCCAACTATCGACTGCATCCGTCGGATCTGATCGAAAATTGCGGTTTTCATTTCATGGTTTGTTTTCGCACGAACCCCCATAACGAGCTGATAGACCTTCGGTTCGACGCTTCAGCATCATAATGAGATTTGCTTCAGACGAATCCGCGGTTTTCGAAACGATAATATACGTATTGAATCAACTATCCGAGGATGAGTTTTCACTGTCGTGTTCAATACTGGACTACGTTGTTTCCGGATTCGATCGAAATAGATATGAAATGTGGATCAAATCGTGAAAGTTCTATGTATTAATTTAAATAAATATATCGTATATTATATAAATTATTTGGTTACATTCGTACTCTGGAAAGACACTTCGGAATTTATTGTGCTTACGCTGGAAGTAAACGCGTCGTTCACGCGTTTAGAATCGAACGTATCGCGAGTTGTATGACGTCGTTAAATTTTAGTGTTTTCGGTTCTATCCGATCGTTAATGTATGGTTTTGCCATTTGTCTGATTGTGTGCTAGTACTACACTAAATTTGTTATGCGACTCGAATTAAATTGAAGCATCTCGACATTGTTAATCGCTATTAATTTGGATCAGAGCATCAAAATCTTTGATGTAATTCAGATTATTTTGAAAATTTCAAATCTCCCTCAAAGAACTCATAAATAAATGATTCATTCAATGGAATCTATAAGCAAATTAAATTCATTTGTTTATTATTCTTGCTACTCATGATTTCACTTTTTGAAATTTCATTTATTTTTTTCGTTAATTTGCCTATTGATGCAGCTAAACTTAATTATTTTTTCATAAATCTAAGGAACAAATTGAAAGTCCAATAAACATAGATTAGAATCACTATATAAAAAAAATGCAATTGATTCATATTCACATTTTAATTGTAAAAATCTAAAACTTTGCATGTTGCACGATTTAACTATCATCAATATTTTCATAGCACACATAGTTAACTCTATAATCATAATTAAAACTAACTTGAACATCGCATGTCTCACTCAATAAACAAACAATACAATATTATCTAACTATATAATAGCGCTATTCTGTGTGCGTGTGTCTCTCTGTGTGTCCACGTAACGCTCCAAAACTGTGTTCAAACATCCAACGGGTTGAAATTGCATTGATATATTCAATGGGTTGATTGCTAGTAATTTTATCTATATTATAAATACGCTAACGATGCTCGAAATTTTCAGACGTCCGTGCCTCGAACCCGCGCGTTCAGTTTATTGGCCCACCGCCTTACACTCCGAGCTACGCGTCGTAATTACGAAATTGTAACTTTTAACGTATATATGGGATATTTTTTTCGATATTTTTTTATTTCACACATAGATGACAATACGAAGTATTATAAAATTCCGAATAATATTATTTACACTTTCGATTAATTCCGAACTGTGGCACTACTAGTATACATTAAAAGTGACTGAAATATAAAACATATAAACAATACCTAAGCACCGTGAAAACATAAAAAAAAAAAACAGTAAACGCCGAATTAAGCAATCGCACCCAGAAAATGCGGCGACCATTTTTCCCATTCGCATCGCAGCCTCGATTTCCATCCCGGCAGAGGAAAGAAAGGTTTTCGCGGGTTTTTCCCGGGACGGGATTTATCGCCGGCGAGAAATTTCCCGGGACGGGACGTTAGCCACGGTCAACGGATCGGGGCTTAAACGCTAAGCGATCGCCGACCCACCCGGTGGCACAGGTGACCCAAGAAAAACCCCAATAATCTCTGCATGAATTCTAAGGGATGAAAAAAATGAGTCGTATATTATATGGAGGTTGTTTTTGACGAGTTTGTTTGAGAAATTGCACCAAGAGTTCGATTTTATTTGAATTAATTCGGTGGATTTTAGAATTGTTTTGATTATGCAGGAAGTTTGTCAGATTGGCTTTTAATAACTCTGAATTTTTTTATCGATATTTTATCATTATTTTATGAAAATATAGACCACAGATAGACAGTTAGATATAAAACAAATAGCTTATGTGACTTGGTGTTGCTTGAGACTTATAGACTCATTCAGATATAATTCTAGGAAAAATGCTAATATTTTATAGCTAGAAATTATTTCTCTTT